>JAWWEY010000115.1:83710719-83774469 GCA_035582745.1 Loriotus luctuosus | reverse complement strand
AGGTCCCCTCCCGAGGGAGGTGTGAATGTGGTCACACAAAGAGAGAGATAAGGCAAACTGCCTCCTTGACAAAGGTAGTCTCCCATACAGATGGTAATGGAAAAAAAATAATCCTGCATGCAATCTTCAACACGGTGGAAAGTTATTATGAAAATCCCTTTTTCTCTTTTGAGCTTTATTCAAATTTCTTATTGTGAATCTACGTTATTGTATGTGTTTAGATAAACAAATAAAAATTTATTTATTACTAATAAAAATACAGAATTAAATGAATGCAAATACATATGTAATTTGGCACCTTCTATTTATCTATATTATTTATGCATATTTCTCTCCCAACTGGGAATATATAAAAAACTGAACATATATTTCTGTCTCAGAATCCTAGTTCTAAAATATTAAATGAACATCCAAGGTTCACACTTTTTTCCAAAGGCACTTCAAGATCTTCTTGAAATGTGTGTTCACCAATAATCTTGTACATCACAATTATGGGTGCTCTAAATCCTATAGAAGGAATGAAATATCTTTTGGCCTATATGCTACCTCCCTACAAAAAGTACACTATGAAGATTGGCAAAGGATCCATGTGATAATTCTACACTCCAGTGTTGATTGTCCTCTTGCAAACAGAACAGAGGGTAGAAGTTGTTGACGTTAAACCTAAGTATTCAAGAAATTTAACATGAACTAAAAGGAAACATCCCAAAAGTGGATTTTCCTTTGAATAATGTTTAAAATTAGAATTTAGGGAGGTGTTCTGTAAAGGCACTGTACTACTGTTAGTTCCATACAATGAGAATTTAAAAAAAATAAATTAAAAATCACATTTTTACCAAGAAAATATTTAGTTTTTCATTCTGTTTGAAAAATGCCACCTATATTCTCCACTACCAAAAAACTTTTTGGAACTATCTCTGTCTTTTTTGATAGAACTGAGATTGGCTTGCAGTTCTCATGCTCCAGTATCCAACTATAAGTGAAAATACATAGACCATGCTTCAGCATGAAACAGCTGGTCACAGCATTGATTTTTCCTCCTTGAAAGTGGAAAGCTGTCATCCAAGCAACACCTTTCAATTATAATTATTGGTGCTAACATTCAATTTCTGTCCTGCCAATTCCTCAACCTACCAAGCTGTCTTAATTCTCAGGGAAAGAAATCTACTCCAGAAGGGCTATGAATAGAACAATTTAGGGCAAGGAGATAAAATTCCTGTATTGGATGTGATAAAAATATACCAAGTAGAAATACATTGCTACTTAACTTTCTTTAAACTAGAGAAAGTCAAAGATAATGATCTTGACTTGAAAATGTCAAGGACAAAATATGATAGTACTGGGTGATTCTGTGGTCATTTCTTGGTAGGCCATTTTGAATACAGTCTGTAAAGGTGACTAAATCTCTTACCTTAGGTGAGAAAGCTCAAAAGCAGGTGGAATATGATCGAAGATTTTCTCCTCATGCCCTAAGATTGCCAAATGATGAGGTTTTTTAAAGATCTTTTGTTCAACATTTCAGCATTTTTGCCTGCTTATAATTCACTTAACATAAATGAACTTTTAATTTCTTAATAAGTGTGCCTTTGCTTTTACATAATCTTTCAGTTCCTTCATCTTTAAAATATATCTATATCAGGAAACATCTTTTTATAATTGCCTTAGTTTTTTCTGAATAATAGTTATGTTATATAATGTAGCATAAAAATACATTTGAAGTCTTATCATATTTTTCTGAAAAATCTGTATTAGACATTCAGTACTGGATTGTCCTTGTCTTAGTGTGAATAAATCTGTGTAAGTTTTCTCCTGTTTACTGATTACATTGCTACAATATTGAATGAAACAAACGATCTCAATAAGTTATCTTGAATACTTAGGATCAATGTCAACAACTCATAAACTCTATAAATATTAGGCTGCTGTGATTTTATGGCCTTCTTACATTGTGGTGCTTGCAGTTTGTAGAAAGAACAGGTTTTGAAAAAAATGGCTTCCTTGCCATCTGTGGGAAGTCGAGGGGCTTGGGGTTTCCTTCATTTTGTTTGTTTGTGGTTTCTGGTTTTGGTTACTACGAGTATGTTTCTCGGTGGAAATTTGGCCCTTGGGGCTGCCAAAGTACATTTCCTTAATAGTGTTTTATAGTAGCTCCATTTCCTTTTCACTTACAATTTTATTTGGCTTTTTAAGCTCTGCTAAGTGCTTGGCCTATTCTCTTTATTTGTTTCCTAATGGCAGCTGGCATAAGATTGAGGAAATCCAACTTAAGTGGTCTAGATATGTGTCTAATTCAAACAAATAACTTTGCTCCTAAACTTCCTATTTCCATTGCATTCTTTAACTTCTATTGGGAACTAAGTGACTGGAATAATAAAGACTTGACTTTAAATTGTCATTTGAGTGGCACAGCAAGAAGGGAGGGAAGGATTACAATAATTTTTCCTTTTTGCTTGGGAATCAAATCAAGTCATATCAGATACTTAAGCTACAAGTAATTTCTTGAAGCACAGTGATCAATCTGCTACCCATAATAAATTACAAAGCCTACTGATAATCAGAGTTCAAAAAATAATTTTAGCAATAAAAATATTGTTACATTACAAAAATAAAAACCCACAGGCCGTTTTGCAGACAAAAGTGTGTTAGCCTAAAGGGGAATGATGTTCAATTCCCCTGAAAATTCATTCTCCTAGTTTGAGTTTAGTATCCAAAGCTCACAAAGATCAGAAATTCATAGTTAAAAATTACTTGAAACAATATTTATTCCTTTACTAAAAGACAATATATATTGTTAAAGAGATTTAATATATTTTCCTTTGTGGAGTAAATACATTTCCTCCCACTTCATACAACTAAAAGAAATACCTGAATATAAATGAGAGCTGTAAATGTAATAATTAATATTAGAAGTTGTAAATATGCTATACAAGTTGCTCTCACATGGATGAGTTTATCTGTGTATGTAAAATTTTTCATTTAAAGACCTCTCCTAAGTTCTCTTCATGCTTCAATTTACAGACATTTCACTTTACAAAGTGACTACTTCTGTACTTTCCCGTTTAATTTGAATTTACCCTTTCAGGCAGCTCTGAAAGTTATCCAGAGGTAGCATCTAATTCTGAGTCCAATCCTAGTATTAGTGTGTATTTCATCACGTTTTCTGCCTATGGAATTCCTTTTAATTTTTTTTTCAAATTACTTTTCATTCTGTTTTTTCGGCCCTGCTCCAGGGAAGGGTTAATTCGCATGGTTAATTCTGACCAGTCCTTAAAATTCATCAAAACACTACTCAAACCTTCAGTCCTAGCTGCACTTTTTAAACGCTTTACCAAGCCATAAGTAGATTGCTCAGATCACAGACAGATTACAGAAGAAATCCCATTCTTGATGAAGACAAGCAGAAAAAATGTCTAGGATAGCAGGCTACCCTAGAAGACTGCTGAGAAGGCTAAAAACCAACCTTACACTCCCTCTTCAATTACTCTAAGGAGGTCATTCTTGCTGCCACTGACACATACAGAGAGGATGCACATTGCAGGAGAGGTCCTTCCTGCGTATGCTCTTCCCTCCTGCTACCTGGAGCCAGGGGTCTCGCCCAGGGACTCACCATTCGTTGTATGGATTCAGTTGGATCCATTTGAAAATAAGCCAACTTCAACAGGAAGCATATATGCGTCTTCAAGATGAGTGTTGGTACATAAATCTTGATCCAATAAACTGGCTTAATTCACAACCTTTAATCCAAATAACAAACTGAAATTCTGGTTTCTATGAGCTCTATCCATAATCTTTACTCCAGCCTGACTAATTTGGCCTTTTTTACCATTTTTACTCATGGTAGTGGAGAGGTGCAAACATCTTTTCCATGAAAATACTTGTCTACACATCAAACTCCTCCGGCCTGAGATCATGCTCAGAGCAGGCTTTGGAGTGGCCAAGGCAGACATCTGTACTAGTGGGAAGAATCTGACCCTGCCTATACTAAAGATGAAAGGCTCTACAGAAGTACTGCTATCAAAAGTGCTTCAGTGATTTCAACAAAATAATTTAGATGTTCAAGCACCAAACACTTCTTTATGAGAGGAAGAGGAGGGGCAGACACTGCTCCTTCTTTGTGGTGACCAGTGACAGAACTTGCCTGAATGACCTGAAGGTGTGTCAGAGGACATTTAGGTTGGGTATTAGAAAAAGGTTTTTCACTGAGAGGGTGATTGAGCACCGGAAAAGGCTCCCCAGGGAGGTGGTCACAGCACCAAGCCTGACAGATTTCAAGAAGCACATGGGCAACGCTCTTGGGCACATGGTGTGATACTTGATGATGGCGCTGTGCAGGGCTAGGAGTTGGACTCCACGATCCTCATGGGTCCCTCCCAAATCAACTTATTTTGTGATATTGTGATTCTGTGAAACCATGTATGGGACTGAAGTCATCCCAACTCCTGGGAAGTGACTTTCCTGAAATGCAGCCCAGAGACTGGTTTCCTGAACCCACAATGAGTAAGGAGGGTTGCAGTTTGGTTTTTGCAATGAAGATTGTTCGAATGAGGACAGAAGTTATGGATTCCTACAGCTAAACTGTACACCTTTGAGAAACAAAGGAGGCAACAAGCTATAGAATCACAGAAAGACATTCCTTTTCCTATGCAATCCTTGTCTGAAGAGCAGTCCAAATCACCTTTATTTATCTAAACTGTGGCTAAACAGTCTTTCTTTACCCCCTTCCAAATTCAGGCAAACCTCTATTACTCTTACCAGTGCATCCAACTTTCTGTTGTCCATTACACACTTTCCCGAAAGCTCAAAACTGTGCCAAACCCCCAATTCTTTACCTCCTAGCTGAAATAAAATTGAGTTTTCATGCCTTTGTTTTGATTTTACTGCTAATACTACCTCTATGCATGGCCCTGGAAACCTGACCTAGAGCTTGAAAGGTTGAAAGTGGTCATGGCTAAGATGAATTAGGGAACTGAGGAGAGGAGAAGCAATCAATAACAGGTGATGAATACAATTTATCACACTGAAAACTCCATGGTGTTTTTGGGATGCATGTATCACACACTGCATTTCTCCTTTCAGCTTTCTTTGTCCCTGTGCAACATTTTTTAGATCCTGGTTTTGCTGCTTTTTCTCTTAAAATGATTCATATTATCATAACTAATTGATTTCTTCTGCCCTTGAACATGTATCTCTCAAGTTTGAGGACCAAAATATTCAGTTAAATAGATTCCTGAAAATTAAGCAGTCCTTTGTCCCCTGATATCAGCCATCTTACTATGAGTCACTCATGTCAAACTGAACTGCCCCCACCTTAGTAACTAGCAAATTTGATGCCATCACCTAACTAAATACTAGTTAAAAAATTGGAAAAAAGTCCCATCAAAAAAGTAAGTGGCTCTGTGCATCTGGAAATACCTTGCATGAATACTTTACATACAGGAGCAACATATGTCCATAAAAATTTCTCTAGCAGCACAATTAACTGTCAAAAGTGGGGGCAGCCAATCTGTAAAAGTAAAATTCTCATCCAAGAAAACGAGACAAGCATCTAATCCCTAACCTACGTTTTGTGTATATCTAAGAAGATTCTTCTGTGATTTGAATTTCTAAAAGTTTATATTAAAAATGTGATATGTTCAACTTAAAAATTTCACTGAACAGTCTCATTGTTACTTCTCAGCTTCACAAACCACCTTTGAAATAAAATTGTTAAATTGTTATGAAAGGCAGAGTGTGATTCAAACGTATATTTCTGTTGCTTTTTAATTCCTTTCTGTGGATACTACTTTTATATATGCATAAAATTGTCCTGTTTATATTACTCTAGGCATAGTCTTTTTAAAAGTCTTGGCTTACTGTTGCCAAGTGAACATTATCATGTGGATAATGATGGGATAATAACTTTGATTTTGAACTTCTATTACTTAAAATCTTGCAGTACTCTCTGAACAGGTTGTACACTGGGGCTTGTTAGCTCTGTAATTGCAATTCTTACCTTGAAGGCATTTTTGTATGCCCAGCATCCAAATGGACAGCCCAGGGAATTGAATTCTGAAGATATATTGTTCATTCTTTTGATTATTCTCAGAACGGCTGGATTCAGTAAGGATCTTAGAGGCTTCTTATCTGAAAACTTTTGTGAGGACTTTCCTAGAGGACAGCTAATTCACGTTCAGGGTTCATATCTGAAACCTGAACCTTCAGAAGAAACAGGCAACTAATGCAGCTCCATTGTACTGAAGTCTAATGACAGGTAGTTCTGTGTAACAGAATAAGGAACAGGCCACTGTCAGTTATCCCAATGAAATTAGCACAATGGAATTCACCTACAACAACACACATTAATATAACCACATATGGTTCATGAAAACCATGAGTACTTACAAGAGTTTCACATTATGTAGTACTCTTTTCCATAACATTTTGTACTGGTTTAACATCCTTGGGTTGATGGCTTGATGGGCCAAGGCCAACAATATGAAGTTCAACAAGACTAAGTGGCAGGTCCAGCCCCTTGTAGTGCTACAGTCTGGGAGCAGAGTGGTTGGAAAGCTGCCCAGAGGAGAACACCCTGGGGATGCTGGTCAACAGCCAGCCAGTGCATGCCCAGGTGGCCAAGTAGGCCAAGGGCATCCTGGTTTGTATCAGGACTAGTGTGGCCAGCAGGACTATTTCTGCTAGTTGTTGTCCCCCTACATTCAGCACTGTTGAGGCCACACCTTGAGTCCTACGCTCAGTTTTGGGCCCCCTAATTCAAGAAAAACATGGAGGTGCTGGAGCATATTCAGAGAAGGACAATGGAGCTGGTGAAGGGTCTGGACAGTAAGTCCTCTGAGAAGCAGCTGAGGGAGCTGAAGTTGGTAAGGTTGGAGAAAAGGAGGCTCAGGGTGACCTTACATCTCTCCATACATCTACCTGAAAGGAGGCTGTAGCAAGATGAAGGTCAACCTTCTCCCAGGCAGCAAGTATCAGGAGAAGAGAACATAGCCTCAAACTGCACCAGTGGAGACATAGGCAGGAAAACAGGAGGAATTTCTGCATGGAAAAGGCAGTTAAATATTGGAAAGGGCTGCCCAGAGAGGTAGTGAAATCACTATACCTGAAGGTGTCCAACACACAATTGGACATCGGATTTAGTGCCATAGTCTATTTGACAAAGTAGGTGATCAGTCAAAGGTTGGACTCAATGATCTTAGAGGTCTTTTCCAACCTAAATATTTCTATTATTCTCTTAAAATTTTCTGCACACATAATCCACCCAGAAAATACCATTAACTGCTCATACAAATATGTTTAGTCTTGTTAATTCTGTTTTAATGGAAACATACTTGTAAAACTGGGATGAAAAAGCATTTCCAATTGCCTGGTGATTCCCTGGTGATATAGCAGGAGTACTATGTTACTCCTGACAGGAATGGGAGGGATCTTTCAGTTTGGTTTTTCTTGGTGAGAAATTTCTGTCAGATTGTCTAATTTATCCTGCTTCACTTAACATTTTACCTACCTTTGGCTGCTAAAGAGCCTATGCATATACCCTGCTGAGGTTTTGTATTCTTTAGAGGCTACTTCATATTTGGGCTAGGTTGGTTCTGTGAATTCTCCAGGCCCCTCCCTCTCTGCTGGAGGAACAGGTTCAGAGATGTAGTAGGTGGAACTCTTCTCTGAGGAAGGGGTGGCTGTTCTTGAGATGAGAGGAAAAGCTTTTTGATAATATGCAGTAACAAAATTTTAGTTTCTCTCTAATTAAAAAAATGCAGTGAAGTCAATATTAATCACTCTGTTACGTTCACTACTAAAACACACTTTATACAGGGGAAAAAATATACAATCCCAGTAAGTAGGCAGCTGCAATGTTCTGAATCTATAAGATATTGAGCTAGAGCAGATACCTGCAAAACTTTGAGTGTCTCTGATGAACGGGTAATATTACCTCCACACTGGTCCTGACAATAGAAAACGCTGTGGGAGTACCTCAGATATTGAGGTAATAATACCTCTTTACAGAAAATCTCTATTTATCTATTTTCTCTTTTATAGAGAATCTCCCAGGAAAGGTATAACTGAAAGGTACAGGCTATCAGGGGTTAGATCCTATACAGTTGCAGACTGGGACAGTGGATGTGTGAGGGTACACTTGGGCAGAAGAAAGGTCTTGGGAGCAGTTTTCTGCATCTGTTTTGTTAAGTAAGGCTCTCCAGCCCAGCTCTTTGTGACATTGTTCATTCACAAGGTGATAAAAAGTTCATTGCCACAGGGTACCTGAAGTACTAACCTCGGAGAAATGGTTGCTTCTTTATTTTTTAAACATACAAGTACAGTTATAAACATATTCAGGAATCTGTTTGAATTGATCCAGATCAACAAATTATTATGATCAATACTAATTACCATGTTTCAATATTTTTTCTCCTTCCAGTGACCACATGTACTACCAATTCCCATACTGCCATTGTTCCTCAGGTTGGCCATACGACACACATAAGATCTTACTGTCTCTTTTGTTATTAAATGGCATAGATGCAATTATTACTAAAAATAGCATTTCAAGGATGATTACCAAACCTTATGTGGAAGTAATTCTAAACAATGCTACTAAATCATCAAAGTTTTTATGGTTAAGGATGCAGTTGAACATAGGTCTCTAATATTTATTTGCAATAGCCAATATGCTTAGATATCAGACAGAAAAGTGGCTGTAGGTAGAAGAATAGCATAGCATAGCATAGCATAGCCAGGAAATGGGAACTATGAGCAGGAAGCACTAGGGTATGAAAGAGAGATTTCAATAGAAATAAACAAAATAGGATTTGTTAGCCAGCACTTTTTTTTTTTTCTGTATGATAAGGTTAGGAGCCAAAAGGGACTTGTCAGAGATGCTCTGGGTCTGGAGCTATGCAATAGGAACATATTAGCCTCTCTTTTTAACTTGTAGCATGTAGCAACAGTTAATTGAATTAAGGGTAATAAAGTTAGAAGGAATGAAAGGATAAGTCTTTTTTCCACAGTGCATAATCAATCTGTGGCATTTACAGCCACTGCAGGTCATGTAGACAGACATTGTGGTTGGATAATTTTATGACTAGCAATAACATTTGCAGCTCTGTCAACTTAGACAGTGACAGAAAGATAATCAAAGAGACCCTTGGAAGAACGCTGCCCCAAGAACTCAAAGGTCTGTTATATTATGAAGGACTTAGCACCAGCTCCAAATGTCACATCATTTATCAGTGTGTGAGTGCATAACATGCAGAGAATTAAAGGATATTACACTCCATTTTTAATACACAGTAACTAAGTGGTCAAGGAATAGATAAAAATCCTATTCTCTTCTTGATCAGTGAGCTTCCAAATTACATTAAACAAATTTCCTTGAGTATACTCTCTGTTGTCGCTCCCTGAAAATGTCAGTGTGTCATTGGGGCCTGATTTTCTCCCTGGAGTTCCAGTGTTGGATTAGAAATCATGAGATGCATTAAGATGCCAAATTAGAAGTGGTCTTTTTTGTTGTTGTTTTTGTATTTCTTGCATTTAAGTTTGTTTTTTTCAAGGCTTTTTTCAAGGTTGAATCCTACAACCAAGAAGGCAAAAGTTGATTTTATTCCCCATCACTGTTAATAACTTGTGACCATCATGCACACAACAGTCTTCCGTGGGAAGATACAAGGAAAAATATCGATGGCTGTGACTGCCATCTTAGAATTGACTGAGACTAGATCACATCTGGTCAGTGTTCACCTCCAAAAGAGACTTATAAGGAAAGTTTTCTATAATCTTTTAGGCTGGTCTGCCTATCTTTGTCTGTCCCTTGAAACACAAGACAACATTTCAAGCAATACTGTGATTTCCTCAAGACCATTTCTTTCTCAGAAATAGTGTGGTTCCATTTTATAATTCATATAAATCAGGTTATCTAGTCTTAAGAATCCAGAAAATTTGCAGCTTAATATAAATAGACTTTCCAGAACAGCATTCTTTCCAGCAGCAACTTGCTAGCATGATTTCAGAAGTGTCACCTGTCAGGCACTGTCAAATAAATCCTTAGCTAATAAAGTGGATTATCCAATTTTCTATACTTTTTGAAACAGACACAGTTTTTTTTAAACATGCTCCCTCCTGTAACCAAATGAAAATGGTTCTAACCAAGACACAGATTTAAGGCTGAGCTGCCAGAAGAGTTGCCCTCTATATGAAGTCAGGTATCAGTGCAGCTGATCTAATAAACTCATGAAAGGAAGAGGGCAGCCACTTTATCTTTGCCTGTATTCACAAGAGTGTAACCATGGCTCTACTGATCATTTAAAAATATATATTTAATTTAATTACCATAATTTTCTTATTGAAAAGGGACTTAAAATGGAAAACAGACTATTTAGTCAGTGTATAATGAAAAATATGAACCCAGGAGAAAAGTCTGCATATTTAATTTAAAATAATATATGCATATGTGAATATGAAATCTGATGTCATTTTGAAAAAAAAAAATAAAGTATTCAAAATATGTATTTATATATTCAAAACTTTGAGAAAGTAGGTAAGGGGATAATGTACATGATAATGGCAGGAAGACCCAAATAATGAGATATGGAAGATATTCAGTTCTCTTTGTGCATATTCAGTCTAGTGATGTCTGAGTACTGTAATGGTCATGCCTTCAAAAGTAAGTTCATAGACCCAATCGTTCATTTGTATAGTTGCCAAAGTGCAGAGAAGGTAACAGATTTTAAAACATTAAAATAAAAATTAAATCAGGGATAATTTGGACCAGTATTTCACATCAGTTTTTCCTTCAAATATTGACTTATTTGCTACCACTGATCTCAAAAGATACTATTTCCTCAAGTTCCACTGTGTGTGAGGTAGCAGAGCATGAACCACCTCCCCCAGAAACTTACCTACCAATTGTCGTTTCTAGTAAGACATCTTAATGTCACACTCAGGCAACTTTACACCATTTTGCATCAAATTTGAACATAAAAGTCAAATCTCCTGTCTCACATAGACACAAATTTTGCATAAGTAAGGCTCCCTCCGAGCAGGCCTGACACCTACACAAGCCCTGAACGAGAAGGCACCAAAGGAAAAGGTCTGGTTTAAAATGCAACATCTCAAAATCTCCTCATAACTGTTGTTAAAAGGCTTGTAATGGGCCAATTATTTCATGGCAAAGTTGAAGGGAGTATGGGGAGATCTTGAATTTCATGTATTTATGCAGTTACACAGAGCATTAACTGCCTTTAAATGCTGAATATCCTGCGTGTGTCAGTTTAGACATCTTGAAAGTGCATAAACAGGAATTCAACTCCTCATTTAGTGCAGAAGGTAGCTTTTTTTTATCAGATGGCATAGCTGAAAACAAAAAAAGGTAACACAGAAAAGGGATTCAAACTGCAATTTAAAGTAAAGCAAATAATTTCAGATTTTTTATAACTCCTGTATTTCATCATTTTATTCTCTGAAAGACACATGAATTGATACAAACCACTGTGATGCTTTTTGAAATATGTCTTTAGTTTAAACTGCTCTAGTGTCATTCTGCAATTTGACATTTACACTCATTTTCATCATGTTTGCTCCGAAAAATCCACACTGACAAGCAACACTACAGGTAATGCTGTACCGATTCTGCCTGAATCCTGCCACATTCACATGCATGTTTGTGTGTACAAACTGCCAAATTGTCCCTGATTTGAAGTTATCATTGGGAGAAAGTGCTTCATGAATAGCTAATAACGACGTTTGCATAACCACAAATTTCACAGAGAACATTTACCACAAATTTACTAAGGACCTAGTAAACATATGTTCAGATGGATTCCTTTAAAGATAAAATCCTTTTTACACTCAATTCAGCAGGACACAAAGTACAAACTGTGAAATTTTTCAGAGAGTTTTTGGTGGTTTTGTGGGCTATTTTTTTTGAGGGGTGTGAAATGTGCGTTTCAGTTTTGCTGGTTTCCTGTTTTTTGGGGTTTTTTTAAAGTTTACTCTAATTACTTTTAGCGTTATTGGAAAAACAGCAAGGCGCATATTGGAATGCTCTTTCTCTGTATAGTCCCTAGAGACTTGCCACCTAATTGGCTTCATGTCTTACTATTTCTGATGTAAAATTGGCCAGTCATTGGCCTCAATCATCAGTGCTTCCAAGCTATTCCTTTTCATCTTCTCAGTACTTACTGAGACACAGAGATTCTAGACTTGGACTTCAGGGTGATTTTAACTATGCTCTGTCCTTCTAAAGTACTTTTGTATTTAAAGCTAGCTCCTCAGTCGAAACTGCTTTCCGTTGCACAATATGTCAACTGCACAAGTCGGTTAGGACTTCTCAGGAACACAGATTATAAATGAAATTTTTAGTTTGAATAACATTACAAGGAATGTTAATTTCTCATCACAGAATTTCTGACGACATGTGTCTGTCCAAGGAAAAAGTTGTGGTGTGATGGTCTTGGAGTGTGGCCACTGAGGAATCAAAAGTGTGTCACAGGATTCCCATTGCTGTGCTTAGTTGAGTCACAGGCTGTCAGACCTGGCCTGATTATCTGAAAACAGTTGTGGTAACCCTTGAATGCCGCCAAGGTCTGACTCAGCAGAGCAGTTAAGCAGCTGCTTCTCTTTACACTGACACACTTAGGTCTTGGAGCCTAAATATCTCCATAGAAATAAAAGGGGTGAGCAGCTTGCTTGTACTATTTAACAGTACATGATTCCTCCTTGCTGTTGAAACATATACAGTGAGAGACTAGACTCCAAAATATCTATGAGAGAGACATATGGAAAGCAGGTTTGAATTTTTATAGTGCTAAAAGATTAAACCCACTGAGATTTCATATGAATTTTCATGTATTATTTAAATCTAGAAACTGAGAACCCAGGGGACACAAAAGAAATTCTTCTGATTAAAGCAGAAGATGTGTGGTTGGAAGAATCAGACTCAATTCCCAGGTTTGCTGCAGTGTGTGACCTTTAAGCTTTGGGATAAAAAGCAGAGAACAATTTTTTTTCTTTTTGCAGTCTGGAATGTTGTAGTTCCAGTGAAAGCATGTGTTGAAAATCCTTTCTCCCTTCTGTGGAAAACTTTCTCCATTCATCCCTCCATCATGATTTAACAAGTGTAGAAGTCCATGGCGAAAAGCAAAACAGAGAAAACTGCATGATCTCTTGTGCAAATTATACTCTTGCTTCCAACATAAATTTCCAAAGCAGCAGACAAACTAGCACAACACAGATTCAATAATTCTTGGTATTGCAACAAAAAAGCAGGAGATTTTCTTAATGGATTTGTGTGGAAAGATAAAGCCCTCTTTGCTTTGGTGGCCCCTTTAGTCTCAACAAGTTCAAGTCTGTCCATATAGGCAGAAAAATATTAAGTATTTAAAAAATAATCTCAAAACTTCTTTGAGACCTACAGAGGAAAAAGAATCCACATATGTGGAGATCTAATTTTTAAGGTGCAGTAAAAGCTATTACTGCCCTTATATAGTCACAGAGCAGTACAAAATACAGAAGCTGGACAGGTACTCTAATTTTTTGCTGGCATGGTATTTCATAGCATTGGTTTCAATGGAATTATTTCAGAGAGTGAAAGTACCTGGATTTCTTAATTTAAAAAATTGCAACCTGGCACTAGAGGGATATCTGTTCACCTACTATGAACTCATCAACCTTTAATATTATGCATCATTTGCATGAAAGAGTGGATTAAAATCTAAGATTTATGTTGTAGTTTCTTCATAGGAAAATGTATTTTATTCTAAACAAATATCAGAATTGTTTTCCTTGCTTTTCATTTTTCAATATTTGAATGAAACTGATGCCTTAAGTTTTAGCTTTCATATTTTCCAGATTCTGTACTGCATTAGTATGTAACTCTGAACTTCATATAAAGTTCAAGTTCTCTTCACAGTTTAGTTAGACAAAAGATTCTTTTTCCAGCCTGAGAACCAAAGACACTGCTGCAGCTTCAGGCACAAAAAGTACAAACAACAGCAAATTGAGGGGAGCAATGTGGGAGGATGGGACTTCATAACCTGAAGCTGTAATTGGAAAATTAACTCCAATATGCAAATGGACCAAAACTTATTAAAGCGTGAAAACATGAGACCTGGAGTCCATCTTGGGTGTAGGCTCAGCCAGGCTCTTGTACTGCCCAAGGTGTATCCTTTGAAGGCCTTTTTAATAAATACCTACTTTATTCCTTTAACACTGTCTAACTTCGGTTCTAGGTAGCCTCTCAAGGCATCAGAGAAACTATCTTTGTGAAAAGGACACCTAAGCTGTGTAACTCTTTGCAATGCAAGACGTGAAGGCTGACCAAATCAGGACTTTGAAAACTAGGACAGGGATAAATTAATGAAGACTAAGTCATTGGTGGTGTAAGAAAGTTTGAAAGAAAACCAGTGGGAAGTCCCAAGTCAGAATTACAATTTAATAAGAAAATTAAAACAAAGGCAATAATACAGAAACACTGGCTTATGCTGACAGAGTCAGGATATAACCTGACATCCTGTTGGTCAGGGTGATGGTAGCAGTCTGATTTAATGGTCTGTGGAGTCCTGTTGGAGTGATGAATGAATAAGATTTGGTTGAAGTGTAAAGATGATTTGTTCGACTTTACTTGTAGTGAAGTCTGGTCCTTTTCTGGAGGTCAAGTGGTGATTTGCTTTTCTCTCCTGGGAATCCAATGCTGCTCGCGGTGCTCCAAACCTCAGATTATAGTCAGGTAGGAATGCTTGGTTCCTCCCCTGGGCAGAGCATCTCACAATGGCAGGATGTAGTTTTATCAGTCATGCAGTGAGACTCAATGGCCCATTAACAGAAGATCTCCCCCTAGAGTTGTGAGGGATGGGTCATGGAAGAGATAAAGAACACTGCCCCACAAGTTTTTAACAGCTTATGAAGATGGTGATAGAATATTCACTTTTGGTTACATTTTACATTGTAACCTAAGACGAGTGTCTGCCTAGACGCAAGCCAGGTCAGAACCACCTGAACCACTGGAAACTGGGACATCACACCAGAGCTGGTCACCCATGTACAGCATGGCTTCTGCAGGCAGTAGCCAAAGTCAGAGACATCTTTAACAAACCAAGGGAATGGCAGCTTGTACATGGTTTTGAAACAGGCAGTACAAAGGTGGGGAGAGCAGCGTCATGCATTGTGAGATGCCAGGACAGAGAGGCTTTTAGTCAGTACCAAGAAGGCACCCTCACTTGCATGACTTCATATTCCCATGCAGGCTGTAGTAGCAGATCCAGAGTGTCCTCACTACTCTGACATTTATTAATCTTCAGCCATACAGAATCCTTGAAAACTTTCATTGTCTGACTCAAGTCAGTGCAACTCTTAAGCTTCTTTAATCCTACCTGGCGTCAGGATCTCAGCTCAGCATGATCAAATCACCAGCTCCATGTCTACCCTGCCTCTGATTTTCAAGTATGAACTCTGACCCCTTGCATTTCCAAAGTGTACCTTTTGTTGTAGGTCAACTTTAAAGGTCACAGACTTCATCTCACCTGCTGACTCTACCACCAAAGTTTTGTGCTGAAATCCAGTAGCAGGCCTTTCAAATGCCTACCTCTTTTATAAGAAAATAACTATTCTAAAAATAGAGCACTAAGTCCTAGGGCTGAGCAAAACCTGCTAAGCCAGAGAAATAAAAAGTTAGCTGGGTAAAAAATCTGTTGCTGTTGGAAAAAAAAAAGGTAAATAAGAAAAACTTTAGTCCTGACAAAGGTTGTGTTGGACCTGATGTTATTACGATTTTCTGGAATAATATTATCTGTGCTAAAAAAAAGTAGTAATTTTGTTACAACAAGATAATCCTTATATCTGTGTGTCTTGAATTTCAGTGTACAGAAGTTATTGACAGTTTAATAATCAAATATTTAAGCAATTAGAAAATAATATTTATGTGTGATTTTATGCCAGTGTTTACACATATCTAATCTGTCTTGCTCTCTCTAGGGCTGAATTCATTCTTCTGGTCACATAATGGTAAACCCAGAGAAATCTGATGGTTATTGACATGCTTCCTTAGACCCTCTTCCACACTAATTCAGAGAATTTGGTTTACAGGGAGACAAATGTGACTTCAGCATCATGTTTCACTTTCTAGACTCTTTCTTTTTATTGTATGATATAATATGGGACCACAAGAGGATTTACAGCCCACCAAGAAGTGCTTCCAGTGACTCTCACTGTAGAGCAAGCGATGACTGTGTTGGTGTCATGGTGATCTGACTCCACATTAGTTGTAAGGACTTGGATGAAGAAACATGATTAGCTACTGAAGCTAGCTAGATGCAAAGCACTGATACCTTTATGCTGTTGGCCATCTTATCTTACACCATGAGTGTTTTCTGTTGTCAGTCTCATCTTTCTGCAGTAATTGTAAGGCTGAAGTGGAGCACTCATATTAGTGTGGGAATAAATCCCACAGTGTTAACCTCAATGAGCCATTTTTGTAGGCTTAACTTCAATAAAACGTGCTACTTCAGTGAAGCTTTTTTAGAGGGCCCTTCTAGATAACCAGCTCAGACTAGACAGCGGGAGTCCTTCATTGAGAGTTTTTCTTTCCTTAGTAAGTTATACTGTCAGATTTTCAGCAAAGATTTCCCCACATTAACAGAAGATAGGTAAGATCTAACTACAAGAATAAAATCTCCCTGCCTCCAGGCTTCAGGGAATATTTAGACCTTATTTCTTCGTTTGCTGTTTATTATGATCAAAATAACCACAGATCAATTTTAATTAAAATATCCCCATCTTTCGGTACCAAAGTTACATCTTCATTCCCTGCGCCAGGTTCCCTGGAAAAGCAGCTCTGGGATGGTTAGGACCAGATCGCCACCAGAGGGAGCAGGCGGAGCCTCTGAAGAGTAACAAGGTCTCAATGTTGGGAGCAAAGAGGTTCGGAGATGCCCACTGCTCCTGTGCACCACGTGTCACTCGTGGAGGTGGGCAGTCAGGGTGGGGTAATAGCTCACGGTGTGGCACCTGAGATGCTTGAAGCCCAGCTGAAAAAGAAAAAAGGAAAAAAAAATCTTTATCTATATGTAAATCTGCCTATAGCTATACATATATCAGACACACACACAAACACACACACATATATATATATATAACACATACACACATATATTTTTACAAAAGAAAAAAAAAAGAACGAAGTGAAAATACCATGAACCCAGGTAAACAAGCAGTTCTAACAGTACAGCTCTGGTTTATGTTAGCTAGAATCAGTCTGGATACTATTGGAGGGTTTGGTGGTTCTGTGCTTCTTCTTAGCAGTCTCAATGTGTTTCAAAGCCCAGATTGAAGCCAATTATTACTTTTGTTTCCTGAAGAGGAGAGCAACTGAAATTATTTCATCAAAACCTTAATGTTTTTTATCAGGTAGGGATGGTCCTCTCATATATAGACATCTTCCCCCATATGCAATCACATGATACCCTGATGTCAGGAGGGAAAAATTACTTTTACTTCTTTGTGTAACTCAGGGGGGGAAAAAAAAAGAATGTGCAGGAAGACTTGAAGGACTGCTTCAACTGGCTTCGTGACAATCCTTTCCATGACCACATGTACATGAGAGGCTGTCAAAGCTATGGTTTCTTTATCACTTCAAGATTAACTCGGTAGCTAACCTAAAACAGGCAACCCTTTTCATAGCTGCAACCCCTATCAAGGCTTACACAATAGTAACAAAATACATACACACATACACATATATACACATATGTACACTTATATATTTCTTTATCACCTTGTTATTAACATCTACCAAATTGCAGTTGTGTTCATAGCGGTAACTGATCTTTTTAATTCAATATCATTTAGTCCTTCTTGGGCTACAGATAAAAGTGACTCACGGGCACAGCCTTCTGCTCCTTCTGCTACCATCAGTCTTCCTGCTCCCAGACACAGATGTGTGTGTGCATACAAATTTGAGCTAGAGCTAGTGTTCTTGAAAGCTTATTTTCTGGCTAAAAGCAATAGGGACTTTTTTCCTGTTTTTCATAGAGCTTGTCTGTCAGTACTGTGAAAAGGCTGGTGGTGATTCCGACCAGGAGCTGGAAAAGCGTGTTGTTGCGAGGCAGTGCTAACACTGATGTGCTATCTTTGGGAGCAGAGTCGTCTGTACATTTTTGAATAAAAGGTTATTTACCTTCCTATGCTAGAAGATAGCTCATCTTCTGCACTGATCATTATTTTTTGTTTGGTTAAAATTATCCCTCTGCTGGGGAGTGCCGCATTCTGAAAACGTCAGGGATTATATATCTTTAGTTAGAGAATAAGATGCTCCATCAATGATACATTCTGAGGATGCTTAAAGACTTTTTTTGTGTGTGTGTGAGTCTAAAGTCAATCAAATTAGTGACAATCCTTTCTTTCAGGGCTTTAACTGAATCAGCAAAGCTCCATATTCAGAATTAATCTTGTTAAAAGCATCAATTTGATTTAGAATATAGAAGCCAGGTAGCAGATTTTACTACTTTCAATATCTCCCTGAGTAAGGCATTAATCTCTAAATTGTGGGAATATTGTTGCAAGGCAAAAGTGTGAAAGTCCTGCTTCTTACTGTTCGGTCTCTATGCCACATGATTTGCTGCTAAAAACAGAGTTAACAAGAAAACGTGTTCAATTTCCTCTGAAAACTTCATAGTAGTTTTTATCTAAAAAAAAGAAAGGAAAAGGCTTAAAATTGACACCATGGATATCAGAATATTTAGTAAACTCTTCTATCAAGCATTAATAAATTAAGTACAAGGAAAACCAAGTCAACACATGCTGTCAATGAAGTGCAACAAAACTTGAAGAGTACAGTTGTATTGAGGTTTTGGGGGGTGGGACTTGTTGGTTTGGTGGGTTTTTTGCTTGATTGTGTTTTGGGTTGGTGGAGGTTTTTTGTTTGGTTTGTTGATGAGGCTTGGGGATTTTGTTTGGTTGTCTTTTGTTCTGTTTTGTGGGGGCTTTGTGTGCATGCCTTTGTGTTTGTGTGTGGGGTTTTTGTAAGAGTATAAAGGAAATAAAAATAGTCCTTTGATAAAATGCTGACATGGGTTTTTCATGAAGTAGGGGCATGAAAGTGAGTTTGAAGCAGATTTTCACTGCAGAGTATAAAAATCTCAAAGATGTGCTATTCAAATGTGCCTAGTTTTTGTATATGAAATCCACAGCATGGTTTCACCAGCAGGTGAGAAATCTTCCAGGGAGAATTCATGCACCCTGACCACCCATGACCACTGCAGAAGTAGCTGGAAATTACAGGGGCTCTTTAAAGGTTCTCAAATCAGGTCCCTGACACTCACAGAAGATGATGGGATCAGCTGCCCTCTGAAACCTCTTTTTTTATTCTCTTGACAAAAAAAATAACGCTTAGATGATTAGCCTTCAAGGTCTGGAGCAATTTATAGCAGTGAGTTGGATGATTAGCAGGTTTAGACAGGATACACTTACCCCAAAGCTTTGCATGCCTCTAATTTGAATTGCCAAGTCACATCAAAGAGACACAGCTCTGCGCATCAATTTCTTTCACTAAATATTCCCTTTGACTCAGTCTATATTCCCACTGTAATCAAGAACTCATTGTACCAAACTTTCTTGACTATACAGGGAAGAATAAACAGCTATTCAACAAAAACTTTGTATTCTTTCCTACTCTTAAAAATTTACTGATATGTTTTAGACTTGACCAAAGAGTCTACGTCTTGTTCTTTCAGTGATTATTTGATCAGACACCTATTGCCTATCACATTCAGGAATAATATATCATGGGTAAGAATAGCAGTATTTTCCTTCAATCTTACTTGAAATATTAATATTTCTAAAGTCACATTTGTTTATTACTTTTTTTTCTAATAGAATTAAACAGATCATGCCTGGAGATCAATAACAGATCCTCTAAGCCACCCCAAGAGATTCTGCTGACAACTGCTATAGATTATCCATAGGATGATCTTCTAATTATTAAACTCAACTTAATAAAGAATACAATTGTTTTATTATGACAGCAAGTTATTATCTTATCAATTTTTCACCTCAACGTTCAAAACATTTTACTTTTTTTGCAGACACAGCAAATTAGATGTCCCATCTATGCGCAAAGAGCAAGTACAATGGAAAGGAAGTAGTAAATTCCAACCTGAATATGGTCTTGTGTTCTGGATACTGCAGTCTTCCATCTTAATATCAGTATCCAAAAACAATGAGAAGCTCAGGTAGAAACTCATGTCCTCAGATAGAAACTTTCACTCTCAAACAAAAGTTTAATTGGGCATTTCATGCACAAAGCTGCCATCTGCTATTTATGAGAAAAAGAACAAAAATTGTTTAGCAATAAAAGGACTTAACATATATCTGCTGATGGAATTTTGCAGTCATTATCATTAAGGTTTTTTGCAATGTGTTAGAAACTTGAAAAATTCCTGTTACAACCTAAAAGTTACTTCCCAAAATATGTAAATTATTAGAAGTTTTGAGCTAAAGGCAAAAACAGCACAGCGACACTTCCCTCCAATAGTAAGCTGAAATGGAGGGAATTGGTTTTGGAAATAATTCATTTATTTTAATTGCAATTTTGGCTTTCTGTTCCAAATATAAATATGAAATTTGTATTATATTCAGGATGAAAATATATCTCATCAATACCAGTTAAAACTCCTGTCCCTGACTTGCATGGTATGAACAGCTTTTCTTGCTTTTCTGGCAATTATATAATGCTGTATAATGGTTGTCTGGGCATGTGGTACAAATCTTACTGTAAAGTCCTTTACCTATAGCCTTCCTTCTTGTCATTTCTTCACCTGTGGATGGAAGATCTAAGCTACATGTGCACTTTCTCCCACCACCTTTTTACGACAGAAAAGCAAGAAGGGGACAAACGCTGGTTGGGTTATCTCACCTGGAAAGGAAAAAGGAGGGGGAAATGGGCACTGAAAACAATTCCATGTGTCTTTGTATCATTTTTCCATCAAAGATTCAGTTCTTTTATTTCTCAATATTTTTTTATAAACCAAACATAACACAAAAATTGAAACCTGTCACATCTGGAATCCATCTAATTCCAGAAATGTCATATTATTAAATTAAAGCTAGAGTATACTCTGATAAAAATTCAAAATACAAAGAACAAATTTCAAGGTAATCCATCTTCCAAGACTTCTCAGAGATTTTATGCTGGCATTCCCCTGACAGTATCATACCACACATGAAATCTGCCTAGGCACTGTACAGTTCCTCTATTTTTACATGAGAAATAGACTCTGACAGAGAATCCTTACAATTACAATTACAATTAAAATAAGAAACCAGAAAAATAGAAAACTTGCCATGTGAACCCCAAGTATGATCAATCATTTCAAAATTAGTAACAACTTAAAAAAAAACAACTTTTTCTTTCTACATTTTTTGTCTACTTCAATGAAAGCACATTCTGCTTTTTTCCACTCCTTTCATAAGGTTTTTATCACCTACTTCTTATTTCCTAAGGGAAAGTGTGTTTTTAAGTCCAAGATAATCTTATCAACTTCAGTTTGTAGTATAGTTTGGTATGAAAACCTTATCTATGATATAATCAGTTCAAATAATAATATTTAGGAAAAAATAGAATTTAAAAAGAAAAAAAGAAAAAATATATTTATTCAATAGAAATTATAATTAGCATAACATCCACGTGTCATCACATTTGAACTTATGAAAATGAATGTTTTCACTGAAGTGTGAACTTTGTATTTCTCCAGGATTGGGTCCGACTGAGATGGAGTTAATTTTCCGGACTTTCTCCAAGGGCTCCATGTCCTTATTCAGGGGGCCCCAGAGCTGGACGCAACACTGCAGGTGGGGTGTCAGGAGAGCAGAGCAGAGGGGCAGAATCCCCTCCCTCCTCGTGACGCTCATGCTGCTTTGGATGCAGCCAGGATGAGGTTGCTTTCTGGGCTACAAGCACACATTGCTGAGTCATGTTGAACTTCTCATAAACCAGCATCCTTGAGTCTTCCTCCTAAAAGCTGCTCTTCAGCCATTCCCTGTGCATCCTGTATTTATGTTTTCCCTCCCTCCTCCCCTACAACAGCTGAGAGGGATGGGGAATGTGGGCTGTAGTCAATTAATAAACCCCTTGCCTCTGCCACTCCTTTTCCTCAGGGGAGGACACCTCACACTTTTTCCCTGCATCAGTTTAGGTCCTTCCCATAGGAGACAGTCCTCCACAAACTTCTTCTACAGGAATCCTCCCCATAGGCTGCAGTTCTTTATGAACTACCCCAGCGTGGGTCTCTTCCATGGGGTTGAATCTTTCAGAAACAAACTGCTCCAGTGGTGGATCCCCAATGGGTCAAAGGTCCTGCCAGCAAACCTGCTCTAGTGTGTGCTCCCTCCATGGGGACACTGGTCCTGCCAGGACCCTGTTCCAGTGTGGAATTCCTAACGGGTCATAGCCTCATTTTGGCAACCAAAATGAGGTTCTCTGGTGTGGGGTCCTCCAGGTTCTGCAGGGCACTTTCTGCTCTGGCACCTGGATTATCTCCTTCCCATCCTTCTTCATTGACCCTGGTGTCTGCAGGGCTGTTCCTCTCACATATTCTCATACATATCTCTCCAGCTGCAGTTGCACAGGTGATTTCCCCCTTCTTAAATATGTTATCCAATCCATCTGGGAGCTGTCTGCTTTGGCTCTGTCAGACATTGGGGGAAGTTCTGGAAGCTTCTCACAGAAGCCAACCCTGTATCTCCCCCCCTACCAAAGCCTTGCCACACAAATCCAAAACATCTCCTCACACTACCAAACTATAAAAAAAAGAAAATTGAATATAAAATTATAATTATTTCAACAATTTCTGTATGTACACATATATGCTTCATTACACTTTCTGCTAAAATGTGCTATTTGTATTTCTTCTAAGCTGCTACGCAAACTTGACATTGCACTGCAGAGGTGTTTACATTTTCTTTGTAGACTGAAAAGTGTAAGTGACTATAAGTACACGACTTACTCAGTGGGAAAAGGCATTCTGATAATTCTATCACTGAAAAACATTGTGTGAGGTTAAAGGGAATTGGAAAGAGATTGCAGAAGAAATTACAGTCATCTGAGTGCCAAATATTCAAGGCATATTTGAGCAGTGAGGGGATAAGGTTGCAAATGATGGGTCACAAAAATCTGTGTTTGTATAACACTAAGAGAGGAGCTAATATATTTCTAGGGAAGGAATGAGATTATTTGTATTTTTAAAAAACCATGAAGGCAAATGAATTTCTTTAACTTTGGGCAATTAAATGGAGGTGTCTGAGGTCCTCACACCGAAGGGAAAAGGTCCTCAAGAAAACAGATTACTTTTCCAGATGCTTAGTCGGAAATTTAATTTGAGTCACACTGCCTAACAGACAAAATGGCATTTCCTGACCCAGATAGCTTACTGCCTACAGGTTTTCCTAAAATGATAGCCAGTAGAAAACATGAGTGCCAGGACATCATAATGAGAGTTAGGCATAGCTCCAAAACAGAAACCTTTAACTATTTTTATTAACTGATGTGTATATAGTCTGTTCTTTCTTACAGAATTTTCTCATCAACAGTGCAATAACAGCATGTGCTACTGAGTTCAGATCAGGTAATAGATGCAAAAATGAGTAAAACTCCTATCACAGACACAATGTCTTACAAAAAAAAATATTACTTGATAAGTGAAAAACTGCAGTGTTGTTTTCAGGGTCTTCATGGCAGTAATATGCAAACGCTGCAGGCAACTGCATTTTGAAAAAAGTAGAATCACAGAGGATACTTAGCTGAAGCCTGGAAAACACATGTTTCTGCACTGCAGTAAAAATTCTATGCTGACTCAACCAACAAGAATTTTTTTTCTGCCTATCGTCTGGCAGCATGGTAAAGACAATTCTGATTCTTAGTTTGACTGATCTGCAGCATGACAAGCTTTCAAGCATGGCAGAAGCCTTGTAGCAAATCTGCCTCTGACAGAGACACGCAAAAGTGGGATGCAGCAAGTGGCACACACAGAGCAGTCACGTGCACGTGTGTGCACACACACAGGGTGGCAGTCTCCATTGATTTGGCTTCCTGGCTTCCAAATGCAACAAAATATAAATTACTCTTTAATATGCATTATTGCTGGGCTCCACATCCTAACATACTTGGAAAACAATTTTCCAGGAAAACCTTATCAAATTTCACCATAATAGTAAGAAAATGCTTTTTAGATTTGTAAGTTTCTCTTATAAGTTGAAGAGCAATTTCATTCCTGACTGAACATCAAGAGATATTTGTGTTATTTTAACATAATTTGAGTTATTTTAAACTTTGATCTGTTCTCTGTTGTTTGCTTTCTTAGCTGCACTTGGCAGCCAAGCTGGAGACAACTGCATTCAAACAAAGTTAACAAATAGAACCATTTAAAAATGTTTTCCAAGTTGTTTGCCACCAGTGTTCTCCTGCACTGACATGTCATTCCTCAGTTGGTTTATTAAACTGCAAACACAGGAATAAGATTTGTACCTATTTGTTTCTTTTTTAACACTTAGTATTTATCAGAACTTAAGACAATTATTATAACTTGAGCCTGGAGGAAAATTTTTGGGATTCTTTTTAGTGCTTAGCACTATATTTAAAATTATATTTTTTGGTACTCAATTTCAACTAATAGTACTCTGAGGCAAAATTTTAAGCTATATTTAAAAGAGTTTCTGGGCTCTTAAATCAAGGAGATGCTTCTGAAAATATTAGTGAAATATTTGACATATTTCCCCAATTATGAAATATTAAATTATTTCTGTCAAAACAGTCAGAAGGAATCCTAGATCTCCACTCACATAAACTCAAAATCATCAACAATTTAATGTTTAACTTTGATTTTGTTGCTTTAATGTATTTGATATTTCATATTTATGACACTAAAAATATTTTCTTACATGACTTTATCATAATTGCCAAAAAAATGCCTTATCTGCATCTAAAAAGGACTTAATGCCTCTTTTACTTGCTTAAGGGATGTGCACACCTTAAAAAATAGGTTTTATACCAAATGAGTATGTATTTGTAACATCTATGTGTAGATTTCTCCCTTTACTCTGGCACACACTTTTGGCAGTTCTATAACCATAAAAAAATTGGTCCTACTCATCATATACATGTATATCTGCTTAAAAACACATGAAGATACTCAATTTCACCAACAGGAAACATAGTCTATGCACAATTGTAGCATTGAGAAAAGCCTGACCAACAAAGCTATCTTATTTGCCACAAAACAAACAAACAAACAAACAAACAAACAAAAAAAAAAAAGAAACCCAACCAGATCCAAAGCAAACAAATACTCAGAATCAGGTTCTTCATTTCTGTCCGGAACACAATTATTTTCACCTTGCTTTAAGAGATCAGGATGCTTCATATCACAATCTCATGAAGAGATACTCTGTTGTGTTGATCTTTAGTGCCATATTAAGATTTTGAGTTGTTCCAGAGTATGTACATTTAATTTCAACAGACAAAGAAGATTAAATAGATACATATAACAAAAATCTGGACAGTTGTAGAACATATGAACATCAACAACATGTTTTTGAGATATTCTTTTCTGCAGTTTATCAGTATTTATCCTAAATTACTGAGAAGCCATTAAATGCCAAAAAAACAAAAGAATCATGATGTTACTCATTTCAAGATGGCAAAGCATAGCACTGAAAATTTGGCTCATTTTTTGTTGATATTTTTTTCCCATTTTTTACGCCACTGAAAAGCAACTTCATATTTCAGACTTCTCAGGGTATGAAGAGACAAAGTATTCTCATTTGATCGCAGCATTTCTGACAAAACAGAGCAATATTGTTTCATTTTTTGTTATTTGCTACACAGCCACTAACTCTTAGTTCTTTAGGCGCTTGTAGATACAAACCTGTAGCTACAGAACTCCTGACCTTTGCATATTCAAAGTTCCTATTAATACTATCAAAAGGCAGGAGTTTGTAAGAAAAGCAGAACTGAGTCTTTTAAGAACAATTTATTTTTTCTTCTCTACCATTTTAGTCTTCCTCTCATATAAACAGACCTTTTACTTAAGCTTCTCAACTTGTCATCTTCAAAAATATCAATTTCCTTATAAAAGAAAAGAGAACAAAACTCATTCCAGATCAAAACTGACACAGAATAGATGTTGCACTACTGGCCCAGGAAGCACAAGCTGTGAAGGTGACTGGAGAATGACCAGGTTTACTCCCCAGGATAATTTAACCCAAAAGCCAGGGCACACGAGGAGAAGGGCCTGACTGCCACACTCTGGGCTACCTTGCCTGTACACTGTTCAGCCAAGTAACCAAGAATTTCCTTGGTCTATCTTTGCTGTTGGGTGAGAGGCATTAGCAGAAACAGTGCAGGGCAGCCCAGTGGAATGAGGCTCCCAAATGGGACTGGTTCCTAACTGAGGGTTCTGGGTAAGTGAAATACTGCTGCTGCATGAATACAGTGAGAAAATAAGGAAACCTGCACCCTCTCTTCTCTATGGCAGCAAAAAGCTAACCCTGCTCTTTAAAAAAATTTTTGAATGCCCTGCCAGGACCCTGAGTGCTTGCTGAGGGCTGTGTGCGAGGGCTGGGAGACAGCTTGAACACTTCTCCAGTGTCCACATATTTGTGTTCCACCTTCCCAATGCTTACCTACGTCCCTAAAAAAACCATGTTTTTAAAGTCCAGCCATTTCTTGCCAATATTCTTCCAAATTCTTACTTGGCTTTTAGTTTTGTTTTCAGAAATGCTAGTAAGTCATGCATGAGAGCTCCAGTGACCAGGCTAATGTGTAAGCCTGGCATTTCAAGTTAATGTCAAAATATTGGAAGTGGTTTGCAGTTAGCTGTCTTTAGGGGCTGATAAGGCTGAATGGCTTTTTCACAGCATGTGACTCACTGCTCACATTATAAGGCCTCTAGCAATATTATCAAAAATCTCCTACAGCATAAATGAACAGCTGCACACATGATGTAGCTGCCACAAGTCGGTTGTGTTTCCTTGTCCTCAGTTTCTGACTGTAACATGTAATAATAATCTTCCTAGAGAAAATTACTCAAACCACAACTACATGCAATATTTCCACTATTCCTATTTTGTAAGATAGTGTTCTGATATGACTGTCTTTTTTGCTCTCTCTCAGAACAAATCAGAGCTTAATAATAGAGCAAGCATAGAGATGTACAGAGAGTGTATTAAAGTCACCTCCACTTTTCCTAACAAACACATTGCCATCTGTCATCCCCATAACAGTGTGTGAAGGCAAAAAAATTCAGCTTGAAGAAATGATCTAGAAAGAACCAGTCACTGCACATGCATTGATTACTACAAATGTGTTGCTGTAAGGGCAAACCTGTTTAGGAGTCTGAACTCTTATAATCTCCCACAAAATACAGAGGGGAAAATGGGAAACCAGGGAAAAGCATAATTATAGTATCATCCTGTCAAATGGTTGGAGGGATAAAATGACATCTTCCTGCATAATAAATAAATTAGAATTTCAATATTTAAGTTCTTGTCAGAGAGAAGATCTATCACAGAATAACCATTAATTTCTATGCTGCCTCTAGGGTAATTTTTCTCTATTGAGGGCATTTGACTGTTAAATGCTAATAGGAATTAAATAAATGCTTATAAAGTTTAAGATATCTAATCAAGAAAACCCAGAAAAGATTAAAATTACTTCCCTCTGCCCTGCTACTCACAACAGACACTGGTTGTGATATCCAGATGTGAAGCATCTAATGAACATAATGGTATCTATTTTAGGAACTACTGTAGCGTCAATATTACTTTGCAGATCACGACACATTAGAAAAAAATTAAAGACAAGGAAATTGTGGTGTCCCTGTCAGCTGACTTCATCAGTTACACTTTGTATTTTATCCTTGAAACCTGTCAGACTCTCAGTAAACAACAGTACTTCAGTGTCATCTATATTCACCAGAAGATCCGAATAGCAGCTGAGGTAACCTTGACTGTCAGTCCTGAATAGCAACCAGTGGTGACCACATTTAGGGCTCTGGTCACATCACTCTTATCTGGATAATCTTTGTTTTTCCTTTCTTTGCACTTGCATTTTTATGCATCAACACATAACTTACTTCTTTATTGGACCCTCTACAAAGGATCCTATTTCCTTCTTCCTAGAGAAGAGGTGCAAAAATATTAGCTTTTCTCAGCATTAAAAATCATCGCCATGCAGTTCCAACATATATTGTTCTATATAAAATACTGTATAAAGGAAAAAATGGGTTACTGTATTTTTAAGTTTTTTTTCTTATCTAGAAAAAGTTAAACGAGTTGTTTGGGTTTGTTGTTTTTTGTTTTTTTTTTTTTAATTAACTTGGCACTTTCCTAATTTCAAAACCCACCATTTTGAATTAAATTTTTAAAGTGGTGCCATTTACAGTCCCACTTTTGACAAATTTACTACTCAGAAAATTCAAGTAGCCTACCACTTCTACTACTCAAATCCTCTTTCCAGGTACTTGGCTCCCTTCCTGTTTGTCAGCCTTAGTGCCCTTATGTGCCCTGGAAGACAGTGTGATGAGGAGCAGCCAGAGATCAGGAAGCAGAGCAGCAGCAGATGAACACCAAGACCACTGCAGAAATCCTTGGATTTCTGAGAAAGGTCAAAAGTCATAGGGGATTGTTACCAGAGGCAGAATTTTGGAGAACATCCCTCAGATGTTTGTTGAACTGCCTGACAGGATTGATCTTAACCTTTCAAGGAATGCATACCAGGAACTCAAAAGAGATACTCAATTTTATCAGAAACATAATGGTGAAAGTAAAAATTTTGACTTCAGAGTCAAAATTTATATAGGTACACCAAAGGGCAGAGCCACAGATGCAGAGGAATCTCTCCTTGACTTCCATCTTGGTCAGCATCATGTTTGATGTCTACTTAGCAGAGAATTTTCCTTCCCTGCAAAAAAGTGATCATTATCCCACCCAGTTTTGGCTGGTTAGCTATTATCAAGATGCCTAAGGTTTTTATCCCTTGTCTGTTACCATAGAGATGGGAAGCACAAGGTGAGAGCACAGTGATGGTCTGCTCATAAAGCAGGGATCACCTGCTGGATTTGCAGGCAGAGTTTTTAAAGCAAACCCCTTCACTAAAAAAATGGAAAGCCTCTTTTTATGACGGCGCTAGAGTGGGTTTTTTTAGTCAATGTGCCTCAAATTGTTTCCTGGAAGACTATTTGAGAAATGTCATGACTCTATTTTTTCCCAATGTTTCCATCATCATCATCATCAATAAGAATAAGCCTGGAAAGCAGATCTGATCTTCAGCTATACTTGTGAAAACTGTTGCAGAGAATGTGAAGATATAACTTAAATGATCACATCCATGGAAACTAGTCAGGAAAGGGTTGTTCATCCAGGAAACAAATAATTATTCCTAATTAATGAGTTCCCTGCAAAAATATGTCTGTACTTGAGAATCCTATGATCTTTAAAGCTTTAGTAGCCATCAGCTCAAAGTCGTAGAGAATATCTTTTTCAGCAGAAAATCTAAAACACTGCCAAGAGAAGGAAAACAGGAACTTTTCTATTGGAAATCAGGTAGTGAATTAAAGGTTAGAATTGCTATTGTCACATGAGATAGTGATAAATAGCAATCGTGGAATTTCCACAGACGAATGTGTAGCTGACTAATGGCATGTTTTGCTCATTTAGCTGCTGAATTGCTCAAAAGCAAGACTTGCATCTGCAATTTCTGCAGATAGAAGACTGGGACAAAAAAATTCTCCTATTCAATGATTGCAGCCGGGCTCATGGGTTTATAGTTAGAAATCTGATGCAGTTTTAACACCTGAAATTGATGGCTTTTGTGAATCACTGTCTAAATAAAATTTAATGTATTCCCTCCTTACAGCACCTAAGCTTTACCACTCTTCAAGAAATAAAGACACCATCATTTGGGGAATGGGGGAAGAGGTTTAGCATTCATGTTCCCTTTCCCTTTTGTTCTGTACATGACTTCATTCACGCCTCAATACAGTGTACACATTTTATTGTAGTACAAGTCTGCAACAGTAAACTTGTGTCAAGTTACAAGGAGAGTTCTTCCACCATTAAATATCTATCATTTTATTCCAGTTAGAGGTTAAGAAAATATGCAAAACCAAACCTGTAGAGAATAACCTGAATCGGATAGAGAAATATCTAGCTCTTGCAGTTGCACTACACTATTTTACTAGCTGAGGTAAAGTAGTGCTATGCAAACATTGTTAAAGTGGAAAGGTTGCTTTAGAAACCAAGTTCCACAAAAGCAGCTCTAGAGCAGTAAAAACAACAAATTGCTTTATACAGGTGTATTCATTTATAAAGCAAGATGGTATGCAAGACTTATGAAATGCAGAGAAGAAAAAAGAATTTCATTTTCTTGTATTATGCTCAAGAACACAAGAAAATTGAACTCAGCTCACACTGGACTTACTTCAAATATCTGCTGCCAGTCAGAACATTCCTTCTGACAGGATTCCACTTACCAAGTGCTTTGCAATCCAAGGACTGTACTAGTTTTCAATCAAAGAGAAAGGAACATAATACAGAAGCTATCATCCTCTACAGATGACTACAATCTGAGCATACCTGTGGAAAGTTTTGGAGAAGAAAGCTGGTTGTAGAGCATTTCTTTGGTGAAGTTATTTTAGATTGAGTTTTACAGTGAACACTGGTCATAGATTAAAAGAAAAGAAAAAAGATAGAACACATTTAGGAGGAATGAAAGATGTTCTATGAATTAGAAGAAGCTATTTTTTTAAAATTTGAACTATTTCAATCACCCTTACAAGTAGGCAGAATCAATCAGAAGTTAGTAACCCTGTTACAAGCACTGAGAATACTACCAATTGTTTTGTTGCGAATATTTAAGATTATTTTATGGTCTTCTAGCTTCCAGAACAATCAAGACTAGAGAAATAGCAATTAAGATTCATGTCTTAGCTCTCAAAATTTATTCCAGGGGGATTCCAATAGGCAAATTTTTATTGTATCATTGTTTTTTCACCTCACTGAACACTCATGTCCCACTGCAGTAGAGGAGAGAATACAGTTTATGGAGAACCTTGATATTATATTCAACTATCAGGTGATAAATAGACTTGATGTGGAATGAATGGCAGAAGGATAACCAGTGCATCAGAGTCATCAGTAGACACCCTGAATATTGCTGTTTCAAGGTATTTCTCTCGTTTCTCACAGCGTGCATAACATAAAATCTATTAGAAGTTGAAATTGTGTTTTCGCAGTAGTGACCTGTGTCAGAGCAGAAGGAAAATACATGGTCACAGTGGTTCAGACTACTACAACAACGAAAAGATGGTGCACACTACAGCCAGTACATCTTGATGATCTCTCTAGCCCAAACATCTAGCAAGCAAGGCAGTAAAAATGACAGATAATACCCCTGCAGACCTTGACACATCTAGTAGCCAAGTTAACAAATTCCACTGCAAAAAAATATACTACCTGGTTGTTGTTTTAAATGTAGTTTGTGGATAGCATCCAGAGTGCAAATGTGTCTGTTGGACTAAGTGTCAGACCCCTGGGATCTCAGTGACCTCGTCATTTACCCACGTAACACCCACATCCATCTAACACACATTAGAATGCACTGCACCGCCTGTGCTCGGAGCAATCAGCCTTTGCTGAATCCTCACACTGTGACACTTGTCTGTGACTTAATTCTGGCTACTCTCGACAATCAGACAGCCAAGCGGAGGACAAACATTATCGTGCACTTAAGTTCTAACTTTTTGCAAATAAAATTTTGTGGAATAATAATATACGGCCAAAGGATATTCTTACATTATAAGTCTGAAGCTGCAGTTAGTACTTAATGTGACTAGTGATGCATGTCTTACATGTGCATTCTTAAAGACAAAGAGAATCTATTCTCTCATGCCTTTGAAAATAGCATTTCTCTGATAGATATTCATGCAGTGAATTTACATAACCCTTTAAACACTAAAACTGGGCTGGTGCCCAACACTGCAGCAGATAAGCCAGATCTTTTATAGAACAGCCTCTCTCCTAAATGTCACATAGCATCTTCAGATACTAATAGTGAGCTATATAAGAAGACAGTAACAAAAGAGATGAAGAGAACTGTAAAACAGACAAGACTTACAATTAAAGAGGTCTGGCAGGGTCTGTACTCCTGGGTAACTTACAGGGTTATTAGTATATGTGTTCAAATGCAAACTTTGACCCAGCTTCAGGAGAAGCTGAAAGTCTGACAGATAACACACATACAAAAGATTGCTTGACACATTAAGGCAATAGTTTTAGACTTTATGGGTCAGTATTCTCTTTGATAATGTGAACTGTCACTGAGTCTGGTGTAAAATCAGGACCCAGATGATTAGTGCTTCATTTACAATGGTTCAGGACAGCTCTTGAGACTGACAGAGGCAATACTTAGACCATCTACCCACTCAAAGTGAAGTTTAGTAACTGATATGTTGATTGTAAAAAAGAAAAAGTCAATCATTTCCAGACTTAGAGGTTTCAGTTGTTTCTTACTCAGTCAGATTTTTCTCACCGCTGGTGACTTTGAAGTCCTTAATGCTTTATGATATAGAAGGAGCAGATTCACATTATCCCAATCTATGTGGGATGTAGACACAACCTCCCAGAATAACTAGGCCCCAGTATCAGGGGAGAGTGACTGAAAAGGGGTAAAAGCAAAAGAGGATTTTTATAAGGGAGAGCTGGCTCATCCCACAGCCTCATTTCTATAAAAATACCATGATAAAAAGAAATCCCTACCTTAGGTCATATCTACCATCTGATATGCAGAAAGCAAGAAGCAAGACAAAAATCCCTTTTTTTTTTGTTAAAAATAGCCCCAAGGCTCATCAAGAAACATGAAGAAACAAGTTTATGCTGTATCTGATTCTTCAGAAAAAAGTTATCTATTAAAGGACTGTAAGTTATTTGCCTGTGACACCAGTCACAATCAGCGATTAGTGAATTTTTATTTCTGCTTTCATCCTATTACTGATGGCATTTGCACAGTTACCTAATTTTTTTTTTATTAATGACAGTTGGCACTTACTTTGTTCTAGTGGTGTTTTGGTTTCAAACAAAAAGTTCCTGAAGTTCTTCAACATTGATGCTTTTAGGTTTTATGTTCTTTTACTTTCTCAAAAGCTCAGAGGTAGAGAGAAGGATAGGCTTGCTTCATTATAGAATAGTTTTCAGGAAGACACTTTGTATAATAATTATATACAGTTACAATAAAATTACAATATTTAGCTATAATAAAATTAAATATTAATAAAATAATTTAATAATAATGAAATAATTTTATCATTTGAAGATCCAAATATGCTCATTTTCCATCCATATATTTTCAAGGCCATACTTATAGTATGTTACTTTTCTTATTTAGTTTGCTTGCCTTTGTTTCATTTTATTCTTTTGGCTTCATTTTGGCTAAAATTTTTAATTAAAAATATTCAGAAAGGAATTCTAACCTGAATAAGAAGACTTCTGCCTCTAAAGATATAGAAGCTTTGCAATGCAACTTTACTAAAAAATTATTTTGCCCTTACAATTTAGCATATCAGCGTTTGCAGTGATATTTGAGTGAGTTTTCAAGTGTATGCTGCTTGGGGAAGAAATGCCTAATTTTGTGTCGGTATCACCAAGCTTAATTGTTCCAACCTCCATTTGGAGTATTTAAATAAATAGTAGTGAAATATTAAAAGAGCAATATCTCTAAGAGCTTAAAATAAAGACCACAAGCAGTTTGAAAGACATGACACTATTTAAAATGTTAATTTTCCAATTTCAATATTTTCCACTTAACATACTGCTAACAGTAAGACAAACAGCATGTTCAGATTGCATTTTATTGCCTCATCAATGGACTTATCTGCTCTGCTGAGTTTAATTTAGCCTGGATACATAACACAAACCACATAAAATATGGATTTTCTAATTGTTAGCTGAACACTGGAAGTTTTACATTCCTGATTACTTTATTATTGCATTTAATTTGTCAATATGATTTACGAATTAACGTAAATTGAAATGTAATGCATTCTCTTTAAACAAAAAGAAATACCAAATTCTGTTGAATTTCATCAAAATAAGAAAAAAGGGTTTAAGGAAATGTTAATAAGACCCTGTGAGAATACTGACAACTAACGTCTTTATAAGCCAGGATTGCAAAAATCATATACATGATATATGAGCATCCTATAGTATGAGGCTGTGACAGTAATCAGAACAAGGATTTAACAAATTAAGTTATCTTCTCAAGATTTCTTTAAATAACAAAACTTCATTTATCACCCAATATGTAGTATGCAATACAGTCAAGCTTCCATCTGACTTCCATAATTTTGATTATCTCAATGAAATATATGTTTATTAAAAGACTCTAGAACTCTGAAAATACATCCAGTGATAACATCTGAACTGAATGCAGACTAATAGACTATTTATTCTATAGTTATTTACTTGCATATATATGTATCTATAAATACAATGACTGCAGCTTGGAACTTTTTATCTTAAAAAAAATACACATTCCATCAAATTAGACATATAATTGTAATTAATATATTATCTTAGGAACAAAAATTAGTTGCAAAGCTCCAGGTGAATTTTACGTATTATATCAGTAAAGTATTGTGAAATCTTCAGTAAGGTATTTTTGTAGAAACAAAGTAAATGAATTTTTAACATAAGATAGCAGCAGCAATAAACACTCTCCTACACAATAGTTAAGTTTGTTCCAAGTCTGTAGAGCTTCATGAAACATTTGGGCAAACATGCTACCAGAAATATTATTTTTATAAGACCCACAGCAGCAACAATACCATGTAGGAGTTTCAGCAGCACACCCCAAAGAGGGAACAGCACTGAACAGGAGAAAACCTGCCTCCTGTTCTCTATTTCATAATTTGAAGAAACCGTGAAGACTTTACTGCATAATGGCTTTAAGTTGCAGGCAAAGTCAGCAGTCATCATTCCAACAGCTCATTTGTTTGGGTCAAGCAGAGAAAATTGTCAAACCATTATAAACCAGGCTATAGAGACAAGGCAAATGATGCAGTTACACCATCTTCCTGACTGTTTTACAGTCAAATTGATATCGCTCCTGCATGGTGACAAAGTGGGAAGGAAAGGGTACTTTGAGGACTTGACTTATTTTGAACTTTCTGTTGTTCCTATTCAAGGTATCAGAGAATCTGGCACAACTGAATAGCAAAAGGAATAGAATTAAAGCAGCTATGATATTTAAAAAAAACCCCAAAAGATTAATTCCCTGTAGAACTTACAGTCATAAGCAGCAAGGTAAAAAGGTTCAAGATCGTTTTGCAGTGTAAAATGCACTGCGTTGGGTAGCATACAGGTTCATCTGATATTGCACCCACAGGGCTGTTACTCACATTTTGTTTCAGGTTAACAAACTATCACAGAGGACATTTGTCTGTATTTGGGCTTCTCTCCCCAGCGTGCAGAAGCACAGGGTGAAATAGAAAGGCTGAGCACCAGTGCCATGTTGTTAGTTCTTTCCTAACTAGGATCAGAGCAAATAGGTGCAAGAAGCTAATTTTGGGAACAGAGTAAAAAGAAAGAGCAGTCCATAGTTACAAGGAAAATAAGCATTTTCACTGAATGACTTTTTTGAATTTTTTTCCTAAAATTCCTCTAAAAAACAATACACCTCAAATATAGATGAAGACAAACCACAGAGAGATGCAGTAGACTTTCAGTCTAAATCCAGGTACTGGCTTCCAAGCATTATTTTGGCTACCAGATATCCAGCTGCACCAGTGTCACCAAACACCATTAGCAAAATAAAGCCTTTGATATCTCAGTGTCAATAGTTGCTAATGTTCCTATAAAAAATATGACCTTCAGCATCTAATCACTTTACTTTGCAAGAAACCTTGACATTTTCAGGATGTAAATCCAACAGATTTTATGTCAAATGACCACAGGCATGACAAAACATGACAAAAATTATGTCCCTACTAACTCATTTCATGAAGACAGCAAGAATTAATGACATAATATTATGATCAACACCATTTCTATATGGAGCCTGATACCCATAAAAATCCTGCTTGTAGATAAAGAACATCAGTAACATGCTACAGGGTTCAAGATAATGAGAATATGTATTGTTTCTTCTTTTTGTCAGCTTCTGTTTGTTTTTTTTTTTGGTTCTGAACAGAGGCAACCAGGGAACTTCAGATTCTCTGATCAGTCTCTAACGAGCTTGTAGCTCCCTGGAACCTACAATCAAATCTGAACTCCAGTAAAGCAGCAAGGCTCCTTACATTTCAAGAGGATAACATAGAAAACAAATGAATTGCTTAGAGCTTGCTACTTATAAGCACTGGCTACATCAGTACAGATGAAATCGTTTCCCCTCAGGGCTAAAATGCAGACACAGTTCAGTGAAGTTACCAGACTTTTGATGTCAAGTCAGTCACCAACTACAAATAAACCATCTTAGTGCTCTGTGGAGGACACAGCTTCCCTGTCAGTTTCAAACTCCAGCTGCTGTACCTTGTCCCTGAGCAAGAGTGGAGGTCTCATCCTTTGCATCTTAGTCTTGACAGGAGGAACAGAAGATACCTGACTCCAATGGCTTCCTGCTCTGAGCCTTTACAGATGCCCTTTTGCTCTTCGTGTTCTTTCAGAGTGCCCATTCAAACACTATTATTCCACAGCTGTCATATATCTGAAGGGAAAAAAAAAAGAGAATAAAAGGAAACCATATAATTGACATGTAGCCACACCAAGAAACAACTGAAATTATTTTTTTCCCTTAAGCTGATATATGCATGACCTATAAAAACATGCTGAAGAAGAAACAGATTTTGAATGCCTCTATAATGATCATTCTTGCATAGACCATAAAAGGGGAGCTACTGCATTTAACTGATAAAAGCAGGGCTTGTAATTTTTAACACTGATTTCATTTTTATATTTATTAAAAACAATAAAAAGCCATTATGAATATTGCACAACATATCATACTATAATTTCTGCTAAATGGAATAGCCTTCTTTACAGTGTATCATTATACTCTTTGACTTTGTGCAAAATGTAAGCCACAGTACCTGTGACTTGCTGCTGGAATACAAGCAATTGCTAGTGATCAAACAGGGGCATAACTCTACAAAGTCAGCCAGTCACAACAAGCATTTCCAGGAACAGAATATATTTACCAGAGCAGATAAATTTTCTTGATGTTAACAGGTTTTGCCTTCTCTTTTTTAATGCTCTCTGCAGTTTTTAAATGCTGGATCTCTTAATCTCTTTTTTTCTTCCTTTTTCCCTTTCAGCTAAGAAAATACCTGGTTCATAGTCCATGTGTGTCACTGGAAACTCTCTCTCTAAATATCCCAATAAATTTCTCAGTTTTTTGTCATTTATAGTGTTTTCTTAATATGTATGTGTGAATAATAAACAAGCCTCCCAACAGATTGACTAACAAAATACTCAAACATAAAATTTTAGGTTTAAGGAGAAAAAAGGAGATAATTAATATTTCAAGCCTATTCCATATTCCTGAATGCTAAGTGAAACCACTCTCATTATGTTTTCAAAGCAAATATTAATCGTAAATCAAAACATCTGAGAGGAGCCTAAATGAAATATATTTTTACCTTAATAAGTGTATTATTAGGCCATCATAAAAACATATACAACTCTGCAAGCCCACACTAGCTATTTCCATGGTAGTGTTCTTTAAAGAAAAATGATTGAGCCCTTTGGTCTGGGTCAAATTCAGCGTCAATTCTAGTAACAATGCCTGAGCCATTATATTGGCTGGAAACTGTTGGGAAGGAGAACCCACACCCTAAAATGTCTTGTTCCTCTCTGTGATAAAAGCTCGTGTGTACACATACAGCAGAGCACAGAGAAACAACGGCAGGAGGGGGACCCCAAAAAACATCTTGCTCTGGCTCCTTCCAGGCTTGCCCACCCATACAGTACACAAGATCAGCACAGTCTGTCACGTCAGCTCACCCAACTCCCTTTCAAACTCTTTCTTGGGTGAGGGATTCCCTGTTCTGCATGACTGTGTGTTCTTATTCAATCCAGCTCTTTGTTCTCCTCCCACTTTCCTCAGTACAGTATTCATTGCTTCAACTAGTCCAACAGCACATGGATGGGCCATAAATGGCAGTAAAGTTAACCATTTTAAATTCAAACAAACAAAAATTAATAAAGAATTTGCAAAAAATCTATGATCTCATAAAATGAGGCTTCTCTGCAGAGGGATAGAGTGGAAAATTTGAAGTTTGGAAGAGGTAGACACATGTGAAGTTACACCAGCTGCAGTGGAAAGGTGTGTGAAGCTACAGTGTCACACATTCTTGGCCTAATGATAATTCTTTTTGCCCTCTTTGGCAACTTCTGCAAGGAAAGATTTTAGACACAAATTTTACTTTGCTACAACAATTTAACAAAGACTGAAGAGAAAAAAAAATTGAATTTAAGATGTAGAGATAAATCTACTACATGCATTCCTTTCTGACAGTCAATGTTTCTTTTCAGCATAGAGAGCACCTCTGCCTAGCACCAAAAAAATGCCAGTTATTTGCCAATTCCCTTTCAGATTTCTGGTTATTCATGATCTAGTCTCCATGATGACTGCCCATCACTCTAAATTACTTGCATCTGTAGTGGAGTAAAACACTAGTAATTATATGCATCACCTGAATTAGAATTAGTTGTGTTTTTTTGTTTATTAAATAGAGATTAAATAGATCAAAGTATCAGATGCAAGTATCCTTAAATTTGGATATAAATGTGGTACCACCTCTATTGCTTTAAAATACTGTCTGCTAATAATCCTCTACAAATTGATGACCCCAAGGATAGTGTGAGGATCTTTATGGTCATTGAAATGTCGATGGTAATATTTTTATTATATTAAAAACTAATTTTTATTCTGAATACTGATTTTATTCTGAATACTTCTTCACTGAGACTTTGGGAAATATCTAAAATTCCGGCAAACTGGAAAGTAAATTAATTTTTTTTTTTAGATTTCATTTTTGAGAGCATTCCAGTATCTGTAAAATGTCTAAATTATATTCTCTAAGCACATTTTCATTCACAAACAAATTTGATGCAGTTTCTGAATTCTTAAATTTTTCTACTCTCGTCACAAGAAATAAACATATTCACATAAAGCAATTCAATTTTAAATATTAAATGTACTTTATATACAACATCACTAAATTAGCAATAAATATAAAGTCAATATCTTCTGTGAGACCTAAAAAAATATTGAATGTTATAAGTAGGTCTATAGAAAGTATTGCATTTGTGAGAGAAGGTAAAACTGATATAAACCCTCAATGGAAAGAAAAACATCATCAAATTCTGGTGAAGACAGTATTCAAGCTTTGCTGAAAATCTCACAGACAACTTTTCTGTTATTTCTTGTTGCCAATTCAAAGCTTTGACTTTGAATGACTTCATATGAATATTAATCTTATCCTACTTTTTAAACCACAATTAGAAAAGAAAAATATAATTAACTTTTTAAATGTTCTAAACATAGAAGTTTCTATGAGTTGTGACTGGTGTTATCACCCCTTTAAACCTCACATACAGGAAAGCACATAAAGTACTTAATTTTAAACATATGGACAATACCATTAACTTGAGAAAGCGTTAAATATGTCCCCAAAGCTGAATGTTTAGTGAATATAAATTTCCAAGAAGAAATAAAAACAATCTAAGAAACAAGTCTAGCAAATTGAATGTTTATTAAAACAGATCATGGTAATGCCATAATTATTGTTTGCAACAAAAAATCATTAACAAAACATTTTCATGAGGGATCTTCTCTACCCATCATATAATGTGAGTTGGATGAGACCATAGGACTTGCGTTTAGTCAAAGATCAACCAGAAGCAAATGACCCAGTCTGAATTTTAATCCCACATATGCCTAATTATTCACTCTCCTTGGAAGAATGTGTTGACCTGCGAATTATATATGACAGAATTTCTCAAAAGCAGAAATTACACTTGGACTAAAACAATTAATGTAGTTTAATTTGGGCAGAATGTTGATGAGGATTACAGAATTAAAATTGTTTCATTCTTCTTTATTCAATGACATAAAAAAATCATTGTAGAAATCACAGAGGTATCCACAACTTTCTTAAAATAAATAAAGAAAAAAATCTAGTAACTTTTACACAGGATTTCTTTTCAAATTATATTTAGTTCCAATCTCAGATCACTATTGAAAAAAAAAAGCTATGTGAAAATGGCTCTTAAAAATAACTTTGAGGTCTCAGTTTGTTTATCTACTGGTATTTAAATCATGTCAGTGTCCAGATAGAGCTTCACAAAGTTGGGATTTTAAGACAAAGGGCAAAAAAAAAGAAAACCTCCTCCATATTTGGAACAGAGATTATGGTGTCTAATTTTATTTAACATATTTTATGGGCTCCCTAGTGATTGAAGTTTCCAAAACAAAAGGCTGTCTATTGTATTTCTTAACCATGACTTTTCCTACATCATTATCTTATTTATAGAATGAGTAATTTCATCTATGAAGCACCTGGAAAGATCTGTTAATTCAACTTTTTTTTCTATGTGAAATCTATGAATGGAGGTCTGTTGGCTTTGGGGGTGGGAGGTTTTTTGGGGTTTTTTCTTTTTTTTTTTTCTCCTTAATAACTGTGACTTTGCCCTGCAAACTTAGTCCCAGTGAATCCCACTACTGAATAAGATTCACTCTCCCACAATCTTCCTTCAACTCAGCTTCATGACCAAAATAAAAGAGTGGAGTTTGTTGTCTTGGCAAAGATTCAAAGCAGTGAACCACTGAAAGATGCAGGGAGGAAGCCATGGGTTAATAAATTTGTAAATAAGACAGCTTTTCATCGGGGCACCCAACTTCAGCATAGGAAATTACACACAACCAGCTCTACTTCTCTCCACCTCCTTCCCCAGCTTTCCAGGATTCAGAGGGAAAGCAACATAAATTTCAACTTGAGAGTGAGGAGAGAGAAGGCTTAAAAAGATCCATGGTGCTGAGGTATCGGAGAAGCTGTTTCTTAGAGTAGGAACAGCTGTGCTCTCACAAAAGACACAGTGATTAGGACAGCCACAACATCTGATTTTCTGCCTAGACTTTCAGTGGAAAGACTAGTTTTGCAGAGAACTAGCAATGGGCTAGAACGGGCTAAATGTGTACCTAGGTGCAATTAAGGTTTCACTCCCTCAGTGATCATGGAATTTAGGACTTTCCTCTGTTTTATTATGAGCAAGTTGCTCATGAACTGGTAAGCATGCAGATTAGCTGGCAGCAAGTATCTATTGACTTGGGATACTTTGAACTAAAACATGAAAAGGGCAGATATGAACAGAAAAGAAATTGCACTAAAAGGACTGGTCATGAAGGGCAACAAGTCAATCAATAGCCATGTGAAATCCCAACAGGACTACATAGGTCTGTCCTGGTTCAGTTATTCAGATACTTTACTCTCCTGATTTTAAAAGGCTGCAAAGTAAGGAGACAGAATACATACATGCTTTTTAAAGGCATTTTTATGCACTCAAAGTCCTGAAAAGAAAAACCTTAATACAAATATTTAATCTTCTACTCAATTTGTGACTTAAGGTGACTTCTGTGCTGATGAAGGCTGACAGGTTAGCAAAATAACCTACCATTTTACCATGGTAGTGTCCATGAGTGCATCATCCTTTCATTCTTTTTTTACTCTCTTCTCTTGTTATTTCCGTATTTAGTTGAAGGAGCCTAAATATTAGCCTTATTCTTCCCTCATCTAAGTTCTGAGGAAGAGAAGAGAGCAATTCTTCTGACTATCCTATTTGTAACATCACTAACATCTTGGAAAAACATGAGGAAATACTGGAATTTGACCAAATATTCCACTTCCAAAATTCCCCTAAACGAAACTTGGCAGGAGAGAAAAAAAGGAAAGATTTGTCTCAAATATAAAAGATTTGAACCAAATGAAGCATTTCCTTGTTCTGCTTACAGGTGTGTGTTACAATCTGACCTAATATTCTTCAGATGGTAAAATATGGAATTTGTGCGTGCAATTTCTGTTGCAGAAGGAAATTTTTCACAGAACATTAAATGAAAATACATCATGGTCAAGAAAAGAGACGAAACAGGTAGATGAGAGGGAAAATATTTGAGCATTAGGTAGATAGGTACAGAAAGAATCTAGAATACTCCTTAATAGATATTTTTTAATTACTTACTTGTACTACCATCAATTCAATGCTTAAACAGATGAATTTGCCTTGGAATGGACTCACCAAAGCAGGTTTTGTAGTTAGGGTCTCATGATAGGAAGAAGAATAGTTAGTTTCACTTTCCATTTCCTTCCTCATAATCAACTTTCCCATGTACCCACTCTCCATTTTAAGGTTCAGTGACTCAAAAATATTCTGTACTTGTATGCCTTCAATATTAAGCATATTTTAACACCAAACACAGACAAAGGATTTAACAGTGAGAAGTAAATAGAATTGAAAATGAGAAATTAATTTTTATTATTCAGTACTTATTCTAGACCAAAAATGAATTAATCCTGTGTATTGTAGTACAAAATGATCACATATTGGTTTTAATTCATGGAGTAAATTTAGTGTGAAACATTTAAGATGAACCAAAATTCATCTTTCACCCACATTATGAGTTTTACATACCCTACCAAATTAAAAGTACATAAGATTTAAACCTATTTCTCCATATTATGAAATTATACAGGATGAGACTAAGGCACAAAACTGCAGAATTTTTTTCATTATCCTTTTGGGCTTTTACAGGTTTTGTGTTTCATGATTGTTGCATGCTGCATCCCTTTCTGAAGATTAGAGGCATGAAAGTGTAATTAAAATACATCACTGAAAATGAGAAACAGACAAATTAATTGGCTGGGAAGTTTAATTCATATTATTTAAACATTTATGAGAATGCTAAAATGAACAAAGGAATACCTCTCCAAAAGAATCATTATCACCTTCATAGTAACTTTTTATGCTAGCTTTGAAAAATCTCTTGGTATCTAATCACATATTGTAAATATGCAGTGCTAATTATAATTTTCCTCTGCGTGATGTATCAAGTTCTGGAAAGCTTCCTTTAGTGAATTCATAGCAATAACAAGAAACGGGACTACATTCACAGAGCCAGAAAGACATATAATTTGGAGGGTTTTTTTAAATTTTGTTTTGGGTTTTTTTTGTTCTTTGTTTTGTGTGTGTGTGTGCATGTGTGTGTGGTACTAGTTGTTCGGGGTTTTTAAAAAAATATTATTACTACTGGAAGTGCTAGATGCTTGAAAATAATGTGTAAGTCCTAAAAATATTTGGCTTCCTCATCATAAACTTTCTGTAAATTATTATAAGCTGCAATATTTCGGGGAAAAAAGCAATTCTTGAAAGCCTCAGTTCTAATGAAATACAAATGATGACAATTCAGCTTTTCCTCCAAGAATAATTCCAGGGTAAACATGCACCTACCCAGCCAGGAAGGGAGAATGTTAACATCAGAAAGAGGCTAAGCAGGAATGGGAGCCTGGAGGTTTCAGGGCAGCCAGACAGAGGAATGCTCAGCCTGCACAAAGATGGGCAGAATTGCTAGATCCAACAGTTCATTTTCATTTCTCCACAGCACTGATGTTGGTCTTCACCCTGGAGATAAGGAAATGCAGTTACACCTGTAGCCAGGTGCACATTGCTCTTGTGGCCACCACAGGATGGCCACGCAGTCTTCTCAAGCAGCACTATCTTCCAAAATTTTTTGCTAAAACTGACCAACATTCTGTTAAGAAGATGCAGATGATGAGGCAACAACTGCGGAGATGTGGAGATTTAGTCAGTGTGAAATATAGCCACTTATCATTCTTTTCCTTTGGACTCTGCCACAGCATAAGCTCCTGTCTAGCCAGGAGAAATCTGCATTTGGTAAATGCTGAGAGTCTTGGACATAATTCTGTATGTCTGTCAAAGCCAGTGCCAAAGTTCCTACTGAAATGAGTTGAAGGGATGAATGTGCTTGTTTCCTTTTATAGCAGGGAGAACCATTTCATACCCACTCAAAAGAGTTATAAAACACACATGTATTTAACAATGTTTTCCCTGGTGTAAATTACATTTTAGTAAAGAATTAGGCACAATCTTTTTTTTTTTTTAAATTAAATGTCATTTCACCATAAGACTTATCACAGTTCACTGTATTACCAAAGACGTTTTTGTCTTTGTACTTTTTAGCAATAATGCAACTTGCAGTAACTATTTGACTGCTTGATTAGAAAAAGTGTTTTATCTCTTTTAGTGCTTTGTAAACCTGGATAAGAAAATAAATGCAATACAGTTTATCTCCATTCAGTTGAATTTGTTACTACAGGGTCACAAATATTTGTGGATAAAATTTAAGTTTATGGACTTATATCAACATATGTCCATTCATAAAAGAAATGCTTTTATGTTTAAAAATTTTGCCCACCTTTCTTACTTTATTTAGGAATACAAATCACTATTTAAAACAATTTAGAAAGAGGAAGGTATTGTTAATGTCAATTTTATTGTCATTCATATTACTGTAGCAGACCTCAGCTTATGGAGGTATTTCTCCTTTTTTTAGATCATATTGAGATGGTCAATTATTTTTTAGTGCTTTGGCAAATAGGGCTACATTTGTAATAAAATTATTATTATAGTAAGTCTAATTCTGTCCTGCAGCAACCAAAATTTCTAGTAATTTTGGTTGCTGCAGGACATTTTTTCTAAAAGTTTCCTGACCTTAGCTTTCTTATAACACAATATTTTTTTTTTAATAGAACAAAATCAGATGTCATTTCAAATGAGCCTATGGTATAGCTTTTTTCCACACTGTTGTTTGTGCATACAGGACTTTAGGTTAAATTGTTAGCATTTTTCTTTCCCTTCCTCATGAATGAAAGATGGGAGCAATAAAAAGTAAAGGTGAATTTTGTGATAAATGATGGTTGGATATCACTGTGCTAAGAAATGTAAACTTCTGCATGAGAATTTTATGCAGTTGAAAATTATGACAAAGAAAAAATAATTAGAATACTCTTCATTATTCTTGTTCAAATCATTTCAATGCCAGCAAAGTGCCATCTAACCTAATACTCTGTTTCTCAGAAAGACTAATAGATGCACTGAAGGTACCATAGAGCAATTGAATGCTATTCTTTTCCATGGTTATTTGGGAGAGTTCTAATTTGGACATTATATTCGGAGTCTCATGTGTAGTTAATTCTCACACTAAGCTTATACCTGTCCTGTGGATTTTTAATAAAACTTTCAAATTATTTATGCTTTTAGTCACAGATCTCCAAAAATAAGATGTTTTAAAAGATAAACACAAATTGCTTAAAAAATGCTACAGTTCTCTGTTGTTTTGACGGGGACACTGGATAATTTTACTGATTTCTCTTATGCCCCTATAGTATAAAATCTAATCTGCGATTAATTGGCCAAGAAGGCCAATGGCATCCTGGCCTGCATTAGGAATTGTGTGACCAGCAGGAGCAGGGAGGTAATTCTTCCTCTGTACTCGGTGCTGGTGAGACCATCTTGGATGCTGTGCCCAGCTCTGGGCCCCTCAGTTTAGGAAGGAAGTTGAGATGCTTGAGCGCATCCATAGGAGGGCAACAAGGCTGGTGAGGGGTTTGGAGCACAAGCCCTATGAGGAACTTTTGAAGGAACTGGGGTTGTTTAGCCTGGAGAAGAGGAGGCTTAGAGGTGACCTTATTGCTCTCTACAACTTCCTGAAGGGAGGTTCTAGACAGGTGGGGGTCAGTTTCTTCCACCAGGCAGCAACTGACAGAACCAGAGGACACAGTCTCAAACTACATCAGGGAAGGTATAGGTTGGATATTAGGAGAAAATTTTTCAGCAAAAAAATAATAAAGTACTGGAGTGCTCTTCCCAGGGAGGTGGTAGAATCACCAGCTCTGGATGTGTTTAAAAAAAGACTGGACATGGAACTTGGTGCTATAGCCTAGTTGAGGTGTTAGGACATAGGTTGGACTCGATGATCTTAGAGGTCTCTTCCAACCTCATTATTTTGCGATTCTGTAATTCTGTAATTTTCTTGGCACCACTTATGTTAAAATTTGTCCTGTCATATTATTCTGTGGTTTCTACTGTAGTTAATTTTTAAAGTTTTCCTTTTTTCTTTCCTTCTTTCCTTCTTTTATCTTTCTTTCTTTTTTTTTTTTAATTTTTTGTTTCTTGTTTTAATCAGTACAGATTTCATTTGTTAGAAACAACGTTTTGCTTAACCCTCCGTCATTCGTTATGGCTCTCATAACAATGGCTTCCTGCCTCTGGAGGCCAAGCAGCTGTATCATAAATTATCCAGACATCTTTGTAATAGCACTTATCTTTCTTACTCTCTTTCAATTGCGCTCTCACACTTTTAGACCTGCTCTTCAACCTTCTAATTTATTATTCATCATGTCCTGAGACTTTTTGTCCATCTTATGTTAAAGAGATCTCCATTCCTCACATATCTCATAGCTCTTCCTCTTTTCTCACTCTTTTTTTTTTAATAGAGGTTTTAACATGAACAAATCTAGCAGCCATCATCCTACAATTACCATATTTTGGATTTATGAGTTTGTCACATTGAATCTGAATACCTTGGTGACTACTATTTAAAAAGCACTATGAAGTCTGTATTTAAAATAGGATGAAGACATCATATGTAAATATTTAAGGAAAAAAAAAAGAAACCTTTCCCTGAACTTATAATCACCTCTAAATAAATTGCCCCCAGTTGGTTTTAAACTGAAAACTATTTAGTTATGGACCACATCTAAGCATATGGCCAGGCCTTTAACCTTTTTACCCATTATTTTTACCCTTTCCTTTTGAGAAATATTGATTTCTAATTATACCCTTTCTTAGATAATACAGGTCAAAATGGCCCTATCCTGTTTTTAATTTGATGTACCATCAATATCAGCAGCATAACACAGGTCTGTAAAGAGAAAGTCTTACATCTTTTCCCATGGATGGTTACCTGAACATATGTTAGATAACAAAAGATTACTTTGAAAGACTAAATACATCAGAGATTGAAATTTATAAAACTGAATTAATCAAGAAAATAAGTAGCTTTCAATATTCTTCTAAATGTATTATTTTGTTCATAAGTTTGCAAATTTAGGCAAAAATTAAGGGAAAAGTTTGATATTTTATATTTATAGCATTGATGTTGATTTTGAAAAGTATGCCTAGTAGGTTGAATTCCAGGGCTTTGTATGTATACATTTTATGAGCCTAAATACCTAAAACTATATACGAGAAAGTTTGTCTGCACTGACAAATCTCCGTGGACATATGTACAGTCTCTGGCATATGTATGATAGTCATAAAAGTTGCAAATATAATATTTTAAATTTTGCTTATCCTCGCCTTAATCTTCTCCTCCTTCTGTGTGCTGCTTAGACAGATCTTAATTTGTAGGACTTGGGGAAAAATTGGGCCAGGGTAGAAAATCCTATTTTATTTGTAGGGGTATCTTGTGTAGGAAACTAGTACTGTTAGAAAAATCATATCTTGTGAACAATATATGCAGGTATCAGGGCAATGAGAGAGGAGATTAATTTCAAATTTCAAATGGGAACTGATTTCTTCTGTGCATGGTATCATAGTTCTGGTGCTACAAGGCAAAACATCACCTGGTGTTGGATCAGATGCACTATCAAGTGCAGTCTTTTGTCCTTGAAATTAGAAAGAGATTTTGGACCTGAATGAAAGCTCTAGAGTTGGAGCTGAATATTCTTTATAACAATAAAAGTGTCACTTCTTTTTAATTTGTGTTAATGTGGAAAAATGCAGATAAGGGTAACAGAAGCTTGTAGGCTACCAGACACACCGCAAACACTGCAGCCAGATAAATTGCAGCTCCTGATGTGTCTGTGGTCCCCAGGAGTGACCAGCCACTTACAAACTCAGCAGAATTTGAACATTAAAAACTATATTAGGTGAGATTTTGCAAGAACAGAAGAAAAACTCTGCTGAACCTGGGAGAGCAGTTACAGCTTGAAGAGTCTCTGTTAAATAAAAAATTCCATTTGCACTGCTTTAAAGCATCGATGATTTCAGCACAAGGTGATTTAAGGAAAAAACAACTGTTCCTTAAAATAACCACACCTTACAATTCAGAAGAATATCACAAACCTGAATAAGAATATTCTTCATTTCCTATTGAGAGATGGAGTTCGAACCTAGTGATGGTATTATGGAAAATTACGGAAAATGTTAGGATAATCTTCATATATCTTTGCTCAAATTTCAGAACTATTTCTACCCTTCTAAAAATAGCTTTTCAATTGAGAAAAATAACAATGAAAGAGTGATGGCATCATGGATTTTGCAAGGATTATAAAGCAAACTCTATCCTGAATGTCTTCTAAGAAAACCCCTTCATTTATTTTCCATATGAAAAATTTTGCAGTGAAGTAAAAAAAAAAATTACTTCTAGAATTTAAATATCTCATTAAGAAATCTCTAATAATTTACCACATCCAGTTACATCAGAATAGGGAGTGAAACAGAGCTGAATATCTGCAGATAAAAGAGGAGGCTAGGTGGTAAAACAGTGGGACATCAGGGACAATGAAAAATATGTTATAGACTCTATATAATATAGGGTTATTGGTCTTCCAGCCTGCCAATCTTAAAGAAGGATAAAATAGGACAATATTCAAGATTTGCAGTAATAACTGAAGTGCTGTATGTCCATGGTAGGAGGTAAGAATGTATTCAGTATCCATATCTCATGCAACGCATGCTGTATGTCCTATGCTAGGCAGTGATAATGGGCAGGTTTGCTGCTTCTTTAAGAAAACACTAATTACTATTATTGCTTCTTAAAAGTTTTCTACAGATACTCACCCTGGAAACACCATATGTCATTGATTTCTGGTAAAGGCTACCCCATGCATATCACTCCATACCAATTGTCACCTTAGTTTTCTTCTTCACTTACCACAGTTTGTATTCACAAGCTTCTGGCAGACTAATTGCATTCATCTGGAGATCTACTATTCCTCCCTGTCTGCATGACTCCACCTGAAACTGGTTTTCAACAATAATTCTACTCTGGGCAGAGCTCACCTGCAGTTCTGTAAAGAGGAAATGCCATTCCAACTCCTCAGGGAAAGAGATTATTATTCTTTGTTAGTTATTTTTCCTAGGGAAGCACTTTTTCTGATAGCAGACTTTTTTCTCCTTCTTCTACTGAAAGTTTCATTTTAAATAAAGCACAGTCATTACCAATGCATGTCACTTTTCCAGATTACTTAAAAAGCAGATGGCCAACAAAAGTAACAAGGTTGGAAATAGTTCCTGGCCCAGCTCATAATCAGAGTTTGGATGTTCTGTTTATATCTCTTCTCATACTTTGAGTATTACATAAAATAATGCAAAGAGACACAATCATAAAGAAACAATTTAAGGTAGAGACAGGCTCAGCAGAGCTGGAGAAGTCTTTTATCAAAGGTTAAGACAAAAGCAAGTACACATGAAAAAGAGTTGATTGTCTCCTTTACTGTCTTTTTTTTCTCATGTTGATGAATCTTGTCCTCTGCACTCCTGAAGCCCCTGCCAAACTGTTGTATGTCTAAAGCCCTGCTGTCAGCTATAAGTAATAGTCCTTGCTGTAGAGCTGTTGCTGACCTAAACTTTCTCTGCCAGTGATTTCACCCCATTCACATGATTGGTGTCTCCTAGAGAGTGGATCTGAGTGCTGTAGTACATTGATGTACGAATTTCAGCTGCTCATACAATCAGTCCTGTTCTTAACATCGATATTTCAGGAAATATTATGTCAGATGTATATCAAGCTATTAATTTAACAGGAATGTACACCTCTAACAAACACATCTGACTACATCCAGACAAACATCTATGGAAACACAATCAGTTTATTGTGGGTCTTCTGCAACTAGAGATATATTCAATTCAGTTGGAGATTTATATGCTACTAAGAAGGATGTATGTGATGTTGTGGATGATATAACTGACTTAGTCCAGCACCTGACAAATCCAATTCAGTAGGTGACACAAGGTATCACTTTTGCAGAAATATACTTGATGTACTAGGTTATGAATTTGATACAAATTAGGTCTTTTTCTTTGTTGAGCAACATTTCACTTTTCTCCTAAAGTTTTTGACTATAGACAGTATAGAATATGCAATTTTTTCCCATTAAATGGTAATAAATGGCATGTCCATTATACTGTAACATTTTCCCAGCCTATTGAATGCTGAAATTAACAATGGAAGGGACAGAAACCTTGCTTTTAAAGAGTTCTTTTGACACTACATCTGAAAGGTGTCTTTTAGCTGAAAGAGAAACAGGCAATATCTGGTCTGTCAGTAACCAAATCCAAAGCTTTTATGGAGCATTTGAATGGGCTTTCAATAAAAGTATCAATTCTACCTCTGAATGTACTGGTATTGCTTGTTATGAGAGGAAAAAGTAGAGACCAGTGAACATTTTAGTTTTGTTACAAGGATTTTTCTAATACTTAGAAGTCATCCTGGACCTACCTGTGTATGCACGGGTACTGAACTACCCATATAGCACCTTGCTGAAAGACATGAGTCTGTTCAAATTGTTCACTAATATCAAAAAGAAAAGACCAAAAAGACTACCAGAAAACTCTACCAAATAACTTTATCCAAACACCAACCAGACCAAAAAAAAAAAAAAAAAAACAAGGCAGGGGAGTAAAAGGGAAAAAACCCATTCCTCCAAATTACATTAGAGTTTTGACACTGCTATCATCAGCAAGAAGAAAGTATTAGCCAAAATGAAACCTAAAGGTGTCACTGGCATTTATTAAAACCTTGAGTCTATAATGCATTTTTTCCTGGCCATGCATAGAGAAATGCATAGAGCCTGACTAAAACAGCTTATGTTTTAAAAAGACAAGCAGTACATGAAGGTCAGGGAAAAAGAATATCATACACAAATCACAGCTTACATTATAAAAAGAATAGAGAATATTGCTTACTGAGGCACATTTTAGCTAACCAATTTAGTTCATTCACTGTGTGCTTTGCCAAGTCCAGTGCTTAGAATTACCAATCTCCAGAATTATGGATAGCATATTCCATTCAAGGGACAAGCACTATTCACTAATAAATGCTCCCTAAGAATTTAATGCAGAGATGGAGAAACTATTTGTTTCAACTGAATCACACCAAATACACTTATTTCCTACTGCAATGGATCCAAAGCATCCTGTCTGGTGCTTAGGGCAGCTCCTGAATGATCAGGTCAGCTTTGAGCTACACAAGAGTGCTTCAAGGCCACAAGACGTCAGTGTTGTTGCTTCTTGAATTGTGGAATGCCACCAGAGCAAAAGTAAACAGTAAATAAGGTGTGATACTGTAACATAAATCTCTTTGTATTAAGAGTCAAAAATAAAAGGATATTAAGTTTAAATTCTGATCCCTCAAAAAAAGCATTGGAAATAGGCCTAGGTTGCCAATTATGCATAGCTACACAAGGTAGAATTACTGCATCTTGAAGGCAAGAATAATACCTTTGAATTTTTCTTGGTAAGAGATAATAATCCAACCTATGCCAGAAAATACCTGTACATTATGGAGATCTTTCCAATAGGTCCCTTACTTTACATACCTAGAGTTTTGAAGATAACAGCTAGGTTAGAAGTGCACAGGAAAAATGTTTGTATCAGGAGCAAAATATTTACTGTTATTTTATAAAATCTGTGTAGCAGCAAGGGAGGAGGTTGTTGATTAAAAGGTAACCTCCACAATCTGGTGACTTTTTGTCTAATTTAGGCTGCTCTCTGAGCATTTGAACAGACAGTCAGTCCCACCCTTTATGCTGGTAGTACCCTAAGGAGCAAAACCTGAGTATGACAAGTTTTCTAGAAGATGGATGCCTATGCCAAGATCAGCAGAATATCTGGGCATGTGTCTTTAATAGCAAACACAATGGGAAGCTTTGGGCATAAAGAAATTTGAAGTAGTAGCCTTGTTTTTAAAGACTAGAAATCCTGCCTTAGATTGATCAATGGAGTTTCAGGTTAAATAGCTGAGATATTGAGAAAGCCATGCAAGAGAAACTCTCAAGAACAGTCACTGTCATGAAAATATAGCAAAATTCACTATGAAATCCACACATTTTGAATCTAAAGACAGTATTGGAAAAGGAAGCTTAACGTTTTGTTCATTGGATATCACAGATAATGCCTCATATTTCTATGAAAGAACTCCTCAGGGCTTTTAGGATTAAAGCCGTATCCTTTTGAAATTAAATGAAGAAATAAATAATCCTTTTACATTCAAAAAGCCAAATTTTATTAAAATTAGATGTGAAACTGTTAACTATCTATACTACTTTAAAACAGATATCATTGAAATAACTGTGAAAGAAAACAAATGAAGAAGGTCTTGGATGTGTCGGTATGCCTGTCTCCTACTGGGCTTCTGCTAGACAAATTTTTATGTTGAGGCTTGTTTTCATTCAGCTCAAGGAATTGCTGGTTTGCAGCAAATTCTATGTAAACCCAGACCTTCTACCTCCTCCGAGGCTTGACTGTACCTCTGTTTGCTTCTTTTCTCACTAGTCTGTTCAAAATGAAGTTTCCAAGATCTTTTCTGCAAGTCTCCCTCTGCCTCTTCTGTCTACCTTACAACATCATTTCTATCCTGTGTTCTCAACTGCTTTTGCCAAAGTCAGACCATTTCACTGGTTTTGTTTTTAAACAGAAAATTTTAAAAAATAAATTTGACAGATCCCTTGATGCAAAATGAAAAGAATTCCCTATTTGTTCACTATTTATTATACGGTTTAGTGGTTCAGGACAGAGGCAGTGCTGGGTTGACAGTCAGACTTCTAATCTTAAGGGGTTTCTTTCAACCTTGGTCATTCTTTGAGTCTATTATAGAGACTCCACTACAATTCAGATGTTAGAGTTGCTTGACTTGGGTCCATGTTGAAAAATATATTTTCTCTTGAGTGAGAAAGAGAAGTGTGCTAATGAAGCCAGGGCAGTTTTGGTGCCCAAATGAAACTATGTATCCAAGCTCTCTAAAAAGAGGTATTTCTTATTTTGGCAAATGCACCAGTTTGGAGTTCTCCAGAGCTTCCAGATTCTGCAGAGTACAAAGTGAAACATGAGGCATAATCAAGATATTTTTATCCAATACAGAGAAATAACTTCAAAGTAGTATTTTCTTAAAAATTTTTTCTTAAAATATTAAAACCAAAAAAACCCTGCCAGGATTATGTTAAAAACAACCAAAACCAAATTCCAACTATTTAGAAATAACACTTGAACACAGAAGCCTAGTCTCCCCCTTTTGCCTACGGTTTAACAATCTCCTAGCATTTCAAAACACTGCAATATCAAAAAGCCCCGATCTCTACTCCGTTTATTTTTCTGTGAGAAGAGACCCACACTTTATCTATCAGCTCTGACTGACCTTGCAGGTAAATCTCCCCACCTGACTTTCCACTTATAGTAAGAGAAGTTCAAGACAAGAGAGCCCAATATGATACACTCTATTGCATGGTTGACACACTGTTCTCACTCAGGGGTATTCTATTCTGTAAGTACAGACTAATTTGATCTTAGGTCATCTGTATTTTACAGCAGCCTTCCATGTACATCAGAAGGTCTCAGTCCAGTCTTTTATCATCACAAGTGCAACCTGAGGGCTATTTTTCTGTCTTGTTGCATCTGTTACTCAGTGTGCTTCGCACCCGACACAGGCTAGACCATTATTATTTTTCCAGTACCTAAACCCAACATTCCATTCAGCTGGTACAAAATCTTAATTTATTTTCTTTGCCAAACCCTGAGAGGAAAGTCACTGTTACCACACTTTGATTACCCCATCATTTTCCCCAAGGAACTTCAAATGAAATACTGAAGTTATTTTAAAAAGAAATTTATTTCCCCACGAAAAGCCATAAAGTACCAGTCATGTAAGATTTATTATAATGTATTGTATGAGAGATGAGTTTAGCCTAGAGATACACTTGAAAGTTTGCATATTTTCATACATCTAGATCTGACAGAAATGTGGTCCTACATGTATGTGACAAGGTATTAACTTTGGTAAGAGCTTAAAGATAGTTCTGAAAATCTTGTGTTGAGTTCTGCCATCAAGAGTTTATCATTGTCTGTAATGCAGGTTATAAGCAGTGAAGATGGATCTAACAATTCATATAATTATCATCAATCCATTTTTGTACTATCTAAATTAAATTTGAGTTTCTAGAAAACTGCTTGTTAGATGTAGAGTTTTGTTTTATGGACTCCGAAGGCTATTTTATTTTTTAAATCAGCTATTACTTTAGAAACATTCGCCTCTAACAGCTAAGAAGTTCAATATCATGTGATTTTTACCAGGTAAATGTATTCTAGAAATAAGAAGAGTACTTGCAGGCTGTGCTGAAACAAACTGAACAAATTGTTGCCTTGTATTCATTATACACCTCGATGGATCTTAGCACAGCTTCTATTAGGAGGAGCATGATTTGAACGCGATTTGATGGTTTTTTCTAGATGTTTACGGAGAAATAATACAAGGTTAAAATTGAAAACACTTTTTAGCATTCCACAGAAGCAAAAGAGCATGCTAAGCACATTCCAAAGCTTTTACTGTCCACGTAGTTACAGGGGACCTATATAGAGACACTGCGACACCATTAAATGAAACATATACTTGCTCATTGTTCTAGTCCACGCCTCTGCTGGTGTCAAAGGTTGAGGTAGCCCTATGGTTTGAATTCAGAAGTGGTTAACAGGAAATTATAACAATGCTAATAACCAAATAACCACAGAGACCAAGCCTCTTGGATCATGGTCTTGGTGCTGGATTGTTGTCCAGAACATGCATAATTCCATGTATTTGGAAAATTATATGATACTTCCTATTTTAACAAAACAAATTACTATAGTCTCCTGAAGCTGAAGTTTGGAAGTGACCAAGATGTGTGTCACCAATAACTTTAGTAATATTGATAGCTAATTTATACATTTTTAGATTATAAATATTTCCTAGGTTTCATTTTGAAAATAATTCATGTAATAGCATGTATCATAATTTGAAAGCAAGTTTAGTGATATTCCATTGTTAAGTTCTCTAATATGGTTTGGTTTTTTTTAATTTTATTTCAATTGAGTTAATTTAACACTATTTTTTCTTTCTTTAGATTTTTATTTTATGAGTATTTCCAAAGAATTATCATTTTACATCCTTTTTAGAAATGACAAAAAATTCCTTTAGATAAAATAAATTAAATAATATTCAAACCATAAAATAATATTCAAAGTATAAAAACACTTCTCCTTCTTTTTGGTCTATTAATTTTTAAGATAAAAAATCCCTCAACAAAGCCTTGTTTGGCTATTTGTTTTTAGCAGACTGAATATTTCTGTGATTTTAACTCACTGGTAATATTTAACAACCATTCAGATACATTTCTCTATACCAAGGGCATCTGACCCCACCTTGTTCCACTGGCTGTCTCTTGGAGTGTTTGAGTTTAGAGTTGTATAACTTGCACCTCTTTTTATTTTTATTATTTGCCTTGAGAGCAAACTGCTCTTGTAGAGTCATAAACTTCCCTTTCTCTTCATATTCTGGCTTGATTTGTATTCAAAGCAAAGCAACATCCTAATGTATTTGAAATGTTTCAAGGGAATAAAAATCCCACTCTCAGGTGTATTTGAATGGAGGACCTGGAAAGGAAGCCCAGATTTAGCCCTAAGTGTACTTTTGATTGTTGTGTGAAGGATGAAATGATGCAATCGTGGGGTTTTTTTTGTCTGTGTTGCTGTAACTGCAGAATCCACGCTGGCACAGAGGACTGGCACAGTAACAAACTGTCCCACTGTTTTTGTTCTTCTACCTGGACAGAGAGCTTAATAGATTCTTTTAATCGGATACTTATCTTCACTGGGGTGCCTAAGCGCCAAGTTGCAGCTGAGAGCATTGTCCCATCCCAGGTTCACTGAGAGTGTCTGGCTGCAGTGTCCCATTGGGAGAGAGAAAGATGTGGAAGATAAGAGGTGGCCACACTGCATCATGCCATTAGCTTTTTGTAAGTTGATGTGATTCATGTACTTTCAGAAAGTTTTAGCTGGGCATTTTTCAAGTTCCTTGGGAGAAAAACTTGACTGCTGAGAAAAGGCAACAAAACACACAAATCGGCAGGGTATTAACTGCTTAAGCTGTTTTTATTTTCTTTCCACCATATTCCTACATCCTCCAACCCTCAAGGGATGTGAAATGATATATACAGCACAATCACCTAACTGAAATAGTCAGAATGGCAGGTATTCAATCATTTTCAAAATGATCAGTTAATCTACACATTAATTGAATGTTGCTGTCACCAAAAATGAGATGAACACCAGAATAGACCACAAAAACCCTTAAATATTCAATTTTCACAGAAAAGGTTAATTCAGAATATGATTGGCTTGCAGTAGAAATTTAAATATCACTCTAGAAATATTGATATGAGATACAGAAAACGCATTGTGTCATTTTGTCATCGCCATTATGACAGTGTGAGATGTTGAGTGCTATGAGATAGGAGAAACAAGGAATTATGTCAGCTAGACTTAAGGAGAGACTACCAGCTAGAAGGAATTTGAATCTATTAGACAAGTTCCTTGAAACTGTTACTATTTTAAGGCAAACCTCAGCTCTAGGATAAGTTATTGAGACAACTCACTTTGCTGTCTTTGGTCTCTGGTCACCTGCCACAGCGACATTCATTCAAAATAACCAGGAGTCAGAGAACACAGGAGAAATTGGGTACCCATGCCTGCACCTTTGCTTGGAAATCTCTATAAAGAATGAGTTTGTTCTAAAGAATTCTTTACACTCCTGTAACGAGTACAGGTGGCAAAGTTTTTAATTTTTTTTTTAGCATCATGCAAGGGGACAGTGACTTAAAGCTACATTCTCTGTGTATTAGCACCGCACAAACAATACCGAACCACCAAGGCTGCTTTTATCACAAATCTTCCCTTCCCGACTTTCATGCAAACCCAACTCATTTGATGGCTCAACTGATAATTTGCAATATGTTCTGTGTTCTATCCATATTCACCATTAAAAACAAAGTAACTTTCATAGAACAGGGGAAAATCAACCTTACAAAGGGTTCCTGTTTGTTGTAGGGTTGAGAAGATTGAGGTTTTGTCTCTTACTTTTCTTTTTACTCTTCATATTTTGATTAAAGTTCATTTGAAAGCTTCATGAAGCAGCCTTGAGCTTAAACTTTGTTGGATTTTTTGGCTCATTTCATGTTTTCCCAAGTTTTGCCTTTCCAGTCTATGAAATGTCTGAAACAGAGCCCAAATTAATTGCCAAATGCATATATTATGTTTGTGCATCTTCGAAGAAAAATGCATTTGCAAGATGTTTGCCCTTGATAGTCAAAGTTCTATTAACAGCTGAAATTGAACATTTTTGAAACAGTTATGCAAATGAATTAGAAATTTGCAAACACAGACGTGCAGGTCTGTGCAGATCACCCTTTTCCTCTTACCAAAGCCAAGTACCAATTTTCATTCCCATATATAAATAGACTTTTTTAAAGCTTTTATTCTCAAGCTCTAGCATCTCAGAACAGAGCAATTAATTTTGTGATGGAAAAGTTGCGAATTATTGCAAAGTAAAAGAGTATCAAGTAAAAATCTTTATAAAATGTATTGCAATTTTTCCACACCTTGATTCACAGAAGGGGAAAAAGGAGGGAGTAGGTCAAATTTTGAATAGTTGTACATGAAAGCAGTGCATTTTGGCATTGATTGGCTTCAGCAGCCATTACTACTAATGGTTGCAGACTGAGGTTTCACACCCCTTTGTCAGAGGTATCTGACTCTGACAGTCATTTGGGTTGTGAGGGAAGGAGACCCTTATGCAGAAGTAATTTGTAGGAGTTACAGATGAAGCAGATCTCCAAAGTAACATGATGATTGCATTCCCCATTATGCTGATGCATTTTTACCAGACATGTGTCTAGGCCCCAAGCAAGGATTATCTTAATTTGTTTTGCCTGTTTCTTATATGCACATGCTCTTTATAGCAAGTATCCCTTCCACAATATTCTGAGCCGTCTTCCATTCTCTTTTCTTCTTTATATCAAATTTTGATATGCACACTGCAATCAGAACAATACTGTCATAGTTCAATGCTGTGCAAAAGCAAGGGTGTAGCTTGCATGTTGCCCTCAAGCTCATTCTTTTGGGTTCTGCATTTATCTGAGATACCATTGATTTCAATGGACTAATTTCTGTATAAACTGCTATATTTTTAAAAATCGCCCTCACATGGCCTTATGAAATATCGTAGATATCACCCTCTATTCTGCTCCCTAGTCCCAGTTGATTAAAGGGCGTAACTTACCACTTCATGTGGGTGAAGCTGAGAATGAAGAAAGAACTCTGATTTTTAGTGTTTCTTTTTAATTCAAAATTCAGTTCACTTTCAGGTCAATAATAACTAGGTGGGATGTTTATGTTTTATTAATTTATTAAGGAAACATTTGTATGTAAAGCATGAAACCATTCAGATTGGTGCTGCTTGATGTTAGACAGTGGGCTTTATGCAAAAGCATTATAAGACTACTTTACTTTATAAAAAATGAAATACTCATCAAATCAGCTTTCATGCAACTCTATTCCACATATTTTTCAATTTTTTGCTAAAAATATTGATAATTGCTGGTAGACTTGGCTAAATGCTTATTTCACACTGCATTGAAGGACACAGCAGAACACTCACTGACTGTAGTCAAGAATAGAATTTCACCCCTTGCACCTAATCTTCTGTTTTCACATCTTTTCATACCCTTTATTTCCCTTATATCATCCAGCAGTGAAGTGAACAATTCAATCTGAAGATTCAAACTGACTCAAAAGGATTTGCATTTGATCCTCACATTCAGGTGTATATGTTCTGGATGAGCAGAGTTCTCCGATGCAATTACAATTTCAAGGGGTATTCTGAGAGTCAGACATAGAGCATTTTCCACTTTCTACATCCTGAAACTCTTTTCATCCTGGCAGATTTCTTTTTACTTGTCTTTGTTTATACGGTTGACAATTTTTACAAACAGATGTCATTAATTGATACAGAAATGTGGGTTGGTACCAAATTTCTCTGAGATCTTTTTCTGAAAGTTCTGATAAAAACAGGAATGAGTAAGAAATGGACCGACACAGTTTGTTTTTCCTCAATTGTTTTAGTTTTAATTGAAGTATTTAGGTGGTGAGCATGTTTCAATCTGCTATCACTGTAAATTTTAAATAGACACCTCCCAGATGCTCTGTGGAAGCTGGTTCTTAGTATTTCAGAGCTTCTCTGGGGCAGTTCTTTACATTGTTATTATGAAAGAAATAAGATTGAAAAAATTTTCTTTCCTGACTTGTCATACAAAACCTTCATTTGTGGATAAAATATGACAATAACCAATAAAATGATACAGTGAAACAGCCAATGCAAGATTGCCAGCACACACTCGTCTCTCATCTTCCATTTCAAGTTGTTACTTCCATGCTGTGGAGACCACAGCTAAGGACTGCCTTGCACAGTTAACAGCTTATAGTAATAGCACCGTGATGCTACATGATGTAATAAGTGCCAGATGAAAGCAGTGGACTTAGGGAACCACACCTGTGACTTCTGCAGCTTTTCATTTTTATGAAAATTGGACCACTACGTTTTTGCGAGAGTGTTTCATCATTTGTATCTGAGCAGTGCTATAAGGTGGGAATATTAGTGCAACTGAGGAGAAGTTGACCAAGCAAACTTCTTTTTCCAGTCTCAGAATAGAGGGTTTTTTTTTCCCCCCTATATTGATGAAGTTTTTCCTACCCTCATGAAGTGAAACTTTTCTCTTTCCTCTTCCTTCAGCTCAGAAAGGATCCTTTTTCACATCAGGAAGAAACACCCTCTGTTGCCTAATACTCTCACAAAGCAGAAAACATTCTCTTGGTGGAAAATGTAAGGGTGACCTACTCTAAGCATAGACAAATGGAATAGTTTGGGTTGGAAGGGACCTGTAAAGGCCACCTAGTGCAACCTCCCAGTAATGAGCAGGGACATCTTTAATTAGATCAGGTTGCTCAAAGCTCCATCCAATCTGACCTTAAATGTTTTGAGGGATGGGGCATGTACAACATCTCTGAGCAATCTGAGGTTTCATTTTCTTGTCCACTTATAAAAAATATTCTTCCTTATTTATAGATATATAAATATCATAACATATAATCTTCAAAACAGTATTGCTTATGTGTTTTGGTTTACCTATCTCGGGTTGAATATCTGAGAATAAGTACTTTTCTGAACAAAAAAGCTACCAAAGATGAATCCTTATTTACAAGATCAGTATGATGCACCAGCACAGTTGCAATGGTTTGCCAGTCCTTACTGACTTATCTTTCCTTTCTAAATCCTGAATGTAAAATATATATTCTGAACTGATTTATCAGTTATCAGGTCTTCTACAGAAGGGATACCATGCAATTTATTGATCTAAACCAATCGATAACAAGACTTTTTTTTCCTGTCAATTTTTCTGCATTAGCATAAATCTCACAGCAAAAACTGGTACAAGATTTCTTTTTCCTGACTATGATTGCTAATGCATTTAGTGTGTTCTTTGTATGCCTAGAATAATGAAGGAGTCGCCCATTAGTTCAATGCTGAATGAATAACAACATTATTAAGGTCATTTATCAACAAGAAAAAGCATATAATATTGATTAAAAAAGAGAAGTTAGGTACTTTTGTGACAGAAAGAAGAAAACCTAAGCTTGAAAGAGAAAATTATTATTCTGCAAGTTATTTTAAGTACGAAATTGACCTCAATTCATTATGCTATAAGTCAAAACACTCATTCCTCAACTTTTGACCTGACCTCACTGTCAAAAATCTTGGATGAATGTTCAGAAGAAAATGTGATCATAAATCAGAACAAAAGACTGCTTGGACAGGAACTGTGCATTGTTCATCATGATTCAGTTCACACTATTGTCATAAAGATAAAAAATACACATGTGGGAGCAGAAATAATAACAGTGGGAGGAAAAGAAATGAAAAGGATACAAAAAGATATAGGCCAGAATCTCAACTGATGTAAATTTGTCTATCTCCACTTGAACAGCAGAATTCAAGAAAATTTACACCACCTGAGGAGATCATTTCAAGATAGGTTTGGTGTTATGGCCACAGAAGCTCCCACTAACCCCCTAACAAAGCTGTACAGCTGGACTATGATGGTGGATGCTGCATTTTTTGGTTAAGCATAATCTCAAGTAAAAGTATAAAATGGTTAAGATTTTCCTCATATTAAAATGATGAGAATTTTAAGGTGATAAGAAGTAAGTAACTATATTGACTAGAATTCCCTGTCTCTGTTGCTACTCAGGAGGAATGCAATTTTTCATGGGAAATACAGACTTTTTTCAAATGAAAATTTAAAAAAAGGCTATTTAAAAATTCTGAATTTCTGACATTTGAGAAATTTTCAGGTATTCTGAGAGCCTTATTGAACATTTTGGGATATTTTCAGCCTGGAAGGAAGGCCTAGAGGAGGTCCTGGAAAGCTGGTACTTCTATGATTCAGACTGAAATGCTAAAGGAAATGGATAAGAACAGTGAAATAGCAGTGATTACTGGTCAGTGTTGCAGGCTTATGAGGCTGTTAAAGCTAAGATGGCTCTGTTGCCCAAGAACAAGACATTAAAAAAAAGTTTCTATTAAATTCTTCATGTATTTAATTACTTGTCAGAAACACAAAATAAAAATCTATGCAAAAAAAATCTTTTTGGTGTGTGGTAGAGACAGGGAAAATATTAGTACTTTGATGCATTAAATGTACAATACTGCTGGGGTTTCTGATATCTTATGAAGAAAAGCACCTAAATCTAGAAAAGCGGATCACTCTGTATGCCCACTACTTTTATCCTCTGCTTATTCTATAAGGAAACTATTATCAACGCGCAATAAATAGTAATTTCATTGGCATGACAGAATATTACAGAACCACAGAAGTCATTATGTTTCTTAGTTCCAGTGATCTGAAAGGCAGGGAAAAAATTATTTTTTCTTCCATTGACATAAATGCCTAACAATTCCAATATATTAAGTGGGATGACTCTTAAGGCTTACATGTGTAACTGAGATAAGAATAGGACTTGAAGAAGAGGATAGAAAGAAGTACAGCTTAAAAAGATGGGCCATATAGACATTAAATTAAAAAGCCTTTTATTCCCCCCTACCTAGGAACAGCTCAAAAGCTTCTGGTATATAAGTTGCCATGATTCCTATATTGTTGTACTTATCTAAGCAGGTCAAAAAATAACCTATAAAAGAGTCCCAATAAAGAGACATAGAAAATTAAAATTCCAACACATCTATGACACAGGTAGACATTTCTTGTCTGTCAGTAAAGCAAGCAGTGAGTGGTTAAGATTCTCTAGTTCTAGAAAACCCTAGTAATTTGTAAAACTATAGGTTTAATACCTCCAATAGAGCCTTAAGATTTTTTTTCTATCAGAAGATAATGCATAATTTTTTTTTTCAAATTTTGAAATGTCTATTAATAATATCTGTAGCACAGATTAACAACTTTGAAAGCATTTATAATACTGTGCCAAACAGCTCAACACTAAGTAGGCAAAATTCATATAGGAATATTGTTGAAGCATAAGGTTTCTCGCTAGGGTAAGGAGCTACATGGAATCATGTTATTACAAATTATTCATTTTGTCTATCAGTTTATCAGTCATGTTCTTTCTTTTGGGGTTTTTTTGGTTTTTTTTTTTGGTGGTTTTTTTGTTGGTTTGTTTTGTTTTGTTCTATTTTGTTTTGGTGTGGGTTTTTTTGTTTTTACTTTTTTAACCATAGATGTACATAGATGTAACTATGTTAGCCTATGATCTGAAGTTCTAGTTCCTCTAATTTTACCCATATACACTTTTAGATTATGTACATAAAAACACAGATTAAAATGTCAATAGCTGCTATGAAAACAGGCCAAGGTCTTTGACGGCCTTTGAAAATAACGTCTTTCTACTATCACTTCCAAAATCTAAATCAAATTTTTCTTCCTGACTTTTCTGATTTATAGTTTGTTTTGAGTGTGACAGCTACTTAACCTGTCTCCATAGGGTTGTTTCATCATAAGCACACTGTGTTTACTTATTTTTTTTAAAAAGCCGTGACAAAGCAGCAGAAAGGAAGGATAGCTCATGTGGCTCCTGTGTTTCACATTCAAAACCTGCAGAAAGAGGGGGCTGCTCCATCCCTGAGAGCTTCAGGCGTGACAGGTGTGGTGGCCTTTAGGCCAAGCCAGAACTGAAAAGCATGCAGAGACTTAGAGAAGCACAGAGCCTACAGCCAGTCCTTAGGGCAGGGGACCTCCTCCACAGGGTTTTGAATTATAAAGGTGTTGCGGTGTGACCACTCTCCAGTTCATAGTTTAGTTTATTATTCAAGTTATAATTCTAATGTTAAGATTAGCGTGTTCTGTTCCCTCCATATTATGTTAAAATGGTCCTGCCTTGGGCTCCTTCCCTGCCCTCCCCCCTTCTACAGTTATGTATCAATCCTCCGGTTGCCTAGGGAACTCCCGCCATTTTGTATGTCAGTCTTTAGTCCCCTCCTTAGTTGCCATGGTTTCTTTG
>JAWWEY010000115.1:83644255-83710619 GCA_035582745.1 Loriotus luctuosus | reverse complement strand
TTCTACCCTGGGCGGAAGGTGATTGGAGCAGAAGTTGCTGTCCCTCCCCAACAAGCCTCCTATTTGTTACTATGTTAGATCAATCATTCGGTTCTGTTATGTTACTGGCCAGGGAGTGGCTTGCTCCTCCCCTCTAGAAGCTTTTATCACCCTGTGCAAGTTCCCGCCCTCGGGGCAGATCCCGGCAGCCATGCTTCTTTGCTGAATAAACCCAGTTCCTGCTGCTGAGACCTGCCTGCCTCCTTGCCTCTCTTCGTGCCCATGCTTCACTGCTGCATCTGTCTTGCCTGCTCTACCAAGGTGCTGCAGTCCCCGCCATCGATGCGAGGGAGAGCGCCTTAGGCAGCCATACGCCCCGTCTGTCTCCTGCTGGGAACCAGCGCTGAGCGGCCACGTGGCTGCCACACCGAGGCTGCTGAAGTGCCTTTCTGTGGGCTAGTTTGGGCTTAGACTTCCACGCACAGCAGCATAAAGGCTTCACTGACTTAGCATGATGTATTGTTACATTGTTCTCCAGTAATGGTTTCAGGATATGTTTCCTTGCATGAATGTTTCCAGGTAGGTCCCACTCGGCCTTAATAGCTGGAACCCGTTACTACCATGTGGTATCTGCACAGAGGTAGCAAGCAACTCATCAGGATCAGGATCTGAAAGAGTCTGTGTGTAAGCAATGCATATCTAAAACCTGAGTACCCTCAGCACTTTGGCAGGAATGAGTTGCAAAAGTTGCCCAAGACTCAGGGGTGATTTCCTGGCAGAGAGGAGTTCACAGTCAAATACCTGAGGAAGCTGGATATACAAAGAAATTCCAGAAACTTACAAATTTTACGCCCAAAATGTAACTCCAAGAAAAGTTAACCTGTGGAAAGAAAGCCATCAACAGTATCTAGCGCTGAGAGAAATCTTCCAGAAAAAAAAAGGTTCTTCTGAACACTGCCTGCTTAACTGGTGGCTCTTATTGAGATTGTGAGAGGCGCTAAGCAGTCAGGTAATAAATTGCTAAGATTAGCTAAAACTATGTGTGAAATTGGGAACTTTTGTCTCTAGATGGTGCCCCGAATAACAAGCTCTGAGTCTAGCCACATTTCTCATCTGTCTTCTTCTAATGAAAGTAAAGTACTAGGAACAAAATGTGTGGCTGATAGGAGTAAGTATGCTCCCCTTGGAAGGATAAAAGCCAAACAAAGCAGAAAAATCTCACCAAGGACATGTTTAGGGAACTTGGGATGCTGCAGAATATTTCTTTCACACTGAAAAGGGCCAGGCAGGCAGGTGCCAGATCTGACGAAGCAGCCCTCTACAGCACACATAAACTAACACACTTTCTGAAGAGACGATAATATAACAAATAATAATAATTGATCAAATTGAAGTAAATTGATTAAATTAAAGTAATAATAATAATAATAGAATTATTTTGTAAAAAAAGGGAATATTATTAATTGCTGAGGCTGAGCAAATATATCTTAAAAATTTCTCACTTGAGCTTCATTATTTAGAGAGAAAAAAGAAAGCATAATTCAGATTATGTGAGTCCTAGTCTGTGAGTTCCTTACAGCTAATTCAGAGCTATGACTCACAGTTTTTGCTATGCCTTAAAACAGTATTTTATATCGGATATGACCTAAGGCCATCCAACTAGACATCCTATTTCAAACAAGGATAATTGAATGCAAACACAACAAATAGTAAATGAACACCCTCTCTGCCTTCAGCTGTTTTCTGTTCACAGACTTAACCACAAATAGTTTTCTCTGCCCATTTACTCTTCAATGCATACAACTGTTAGACATCTATAATGTACTTCAGCCAACAGCTCTGTATCTCAGCTGCTCTTCGCATGAAGAACATAAATGTGTTTGTTTTCAGCGTGGTTTCTCCTACCTTCATGTGGTGCTCTCAAGGTTTTGAACCCCTGAACTCTCTCCAGTCTTACCATGTCAGATATAATCCTATGGATCATTGTTATAGCTCGTCTTAGATGTCACTGGTCCAACATGAATTTGGACATAATCATTCCTCACACAGAAGACACAGCACATCTTTGATCGCCCTGGCTGTGCTCTTGTGAAGCTCTCCAGTTCTCTATACCTCCTTTGAAATATGACAATATGTAATGCAACAACTCAAGATGCAGGCTAGCCATGGATTTATACTAGTGGCATATTAATGCTTTCTGGTTTGCTTTCTATTATTTTCTTTCTGGCCTTCCCTTCACTTTTCTGACAAATTCCAAGCAGTGAAGTGATATTTTCATGGCACTTGTTATCCAATCAGTCATCATCCATGCTGTCAACAGGGTTATCAGAGATAACCTCTTTCCTGCAAGGTGATGGTGAATGCAAGAAACCATCATTTTATGTGAAGTAAAATATGTTTTTTTTCTTTGTGCATTACCTGATATATATATACCTGCTTACACTGAATTTTGCCACACATTTTGTTCCAGTTTCATGAAGTCCTTTTGCAGTTCCTTTCAGCTGGGGTGAAGCCTTTGTCATCACACTTTGTGTACATTTCCAGCGTATTTATAAATTTGTTGGAAAAAGAGGGTTCTCAACCAGGTCCCTGAAGAATTTTGTGATTTCTTTCCATGGCAAAAAATGCCAATTTAGTCATTTTTTTGGGTGTTATTCACCCAAAATTTTTTATATAAATTAAGATTTTCCCTCTTTTAATTTTTAGCTATCATATCAATTAAAAAAATCAAAAACTACTAAAAAAGAAAACAAGTTGTATATGATGATTAATATGAAGTTTTAACAAAGTAATAATCCATATTATTAGAAGTATACTGCTGGCAATTAAACTATGGTGGTTTTTTTCCAAAATGGAAGTGCTTCCTAACTTCATACAGTTGGAAGGAATCTCAAAGATCACCTAGTTCCTACTCCCTTCCCATGTGTAAGGACACTCTACATTAAGAATAAGTGATGATCTGTTGTTTACCAGTTCAAGGGAAAACCTGAGGTGTCTAGGGGAGGAAAACATGGGTTATTTCTACACAAATGAAGAAAAAAAAACCCAATTAGATGAAGAAATTTGGGCGGCATTCTTCAAAGCATTGTCCTGATTCATGTGTATTTGCAGATTTGAACACCGTAGTGGTGACTGCCATTTGGATAGGAAAGAGAGAGAGCTCATGGATCTATTAAGTGTGCTTTCATCCAGCCCTTTTTCTGCAATTTCAAGATGAAAATCTATCTCTTTCATGCTTGGCTACACCTGAAATTAAATTGTTGGCATTCTTTCATTGGATCAATAACTTTGTAAGTAAGATCCTTATTTGCAAATGTGTTGTCTAAACCTGTGACACAGTATCTCTGACCATCCTTGTTCCATTTTCTTGGACTACAATTTTCACAGAATAGCTGTAAAATACGTTTACTCTGCTTTCAGCTTCATCAGTATTTAGCAGAGATGAAATTCAGCTTTAAATAAATCCAAGCAACTTTAGTCTTCATTCTTGAAAAATCTTTAAATTTAAATAGTTATGATGAAATCATTACTATTTCTTTAAACAGTCTTTGGAGCTTGCATTTGTGAGCTCAATAAGAAAATTGTTTAGCCCCTAACAGGTAACTGACTGTTAAATATAAACATGTTTCCATGGTTAAGAAGTATAAATAATTTTGACATTAATATATACTGGTACCATCAAAAGATTTTAATGTATTCAGGACCTCCATGTTTAGATACCAAAGAAATCAGAAAATTGCTTTATTCTTGAATCATAAAGTTATAGAGCAAAAGAGGTAATATTCACAAGTACAGATATCAAAGGAATTTTAAGGCATTAAACACTTAAAAGATTATTTTAAAGAAACCTGTTTTTTGGGGTTGCAGATGTCCACGGGGTTACAACATGTTGTTCAACATACCTTTAGCAAAGAGCTGCCTGTGTCATTAGAAATGACAACTTGTGGAACGGGTGGTGAGCACAAATACTGATGGAAATACTAAGAACTGAAGCATCTTACATATCTGTTTTGTAGGACTATCTGATTTTGGTGTTAACATTTTGTCAGTTAATCTGAATTACTTAATTGTTTAGCCCATGGAAGAATAAGACTCCAGATATAGCAGTACAGCCACACGTAAGACTAAGCACCCAATATCTATAGATAATCACCTGGTACCAAGACCAGAGCAGGTAACTTTCTTTTGCATGAAAAGCACTCCAGAATCACATTCAATTAATGAGTGTGGTGAGTGGTAAGGATAAAGCAACACAAACATGTCATATCTGTGGGATGTGGATATATCAGAAAGAACATTCACAGGTTACTTATATTTAATTGTGCGTGGTGCACAGAGGGAATTACATTCCTTAGAGCTATCAGGTATGCAGAAGTATTTTGCTGCTTGCAAAGCTAGATAACTCTAAAAGTAATATTCACTGAAGGTATGGTACAACACTTTCTTACCCAGAAGAACCCCAAGTACTTTTTGATCTCTGACAGTCATATGGAAACACAGCTCTTACAATCTGAGGATCCAAAGAAACACACTGCAAAAAGGAACAGGCCATGTGCTAAGAGTCTATGTATTCGATGTCCCCATATCCATATGATCATGATGCAGGGTTAGCCCAGAGGCACAACATCCCTTGCACCATGGGACATGGAAAACAGCCTTTAGTGAACACAGTGGAGGGAGGAGTAGTGTAGGTACTCACTAATCCACATGACAAATTGACGCCCTACTCCATTTGAAACTTTCCTGATCATGCTGCCTGTAAGACAAGCAGCAGTTCCTCCAGGCTTTTCTCCTCTGCAAAATGAAATGAATCTTCCCTTAGAGACTCTTAGCATCCCTGTGTATATTCCACTGGCTGAAGAGTGAGCCACATATAATTCCTGTGGTCCTGTTGAACAGAAGTAAAGGACACCGCTGAGAAAGAAAAATGTGCAAAATCTAATGGGCAATGATGGCATGTGGTCAGTAAGAAGAAATAAAAAAGGCAAGATGCCCCATTATGTATAATTTGTGAGCAGAAAAGGAACAAAGGTGATTTAATTTCAGTTCTTTGCTTGTAGTTGAGGAGACTTTCTAATAACTCAAACTACTGTGAAAAAACCAGTTTGGAGCACAGCATAGATTAATTAGTATTACTACAAGCTGTATGTTATATATCTTTCTGATACTTGCAAGGATGTAAATCTTTCAATTATATTTTGACAGTGTGTTTTATAAGTCTTAATGCATTTAATTGACATGTTTGACACCCAAATGGATCTATCACTTATTTACATTGCTTGTGTCCTCAAAACAAATGTTATTTTATGAACACATGGTTGCTAGGTTTTGTTTGATTTTATTCTGTAACCATTAAACATACCACAGAGTACAGAAATTAAAGAGAGTTAGAAGTAGTTGTCACTGTAATTGCCAGCTGGGTAGGAGAAGGTTTAAAATTAATTTCTTATTTTCAAGAAAGAAGAAGTAATTCTTTTCAGTTGCTGTCACATTGATATAGGTTCACATAGCCAGTAATAATAGAGGCAGTCCCTCGCACTGGAGAAAAACTAATGCAGAGATACAGCAACGGGGCAGCTGGAAAAAACTGCATTCAAGAGCAAAGAACAAGCTCCTAAGAGGTCCATAGACTAGGAGAAGTAAAAAATATTGCAAACTTATTAATCAGCAATGGAAAGGGGTTACAAGAAAAAAAAATCTCTAAAAATGCTTTATTGATGGCAAAAACAGGGTTATTATTCTTGAAATGAATGCTCTGGCTTAAAAGAACTCTAGTATATTTCTGAGTCAAAAAGGAGGGGCAAAGAGAAGATAACCACTGTTCTTAGTTGTATTTAGGCTATTCTGAACTTTGCTATTCTGAACTTTGATTAATTGATAGTATTGGTATTCCTTCAAATAAGAGTGGACTTTTTCTACAGGGCATAAATAAAATAATTTTCTTTATGCCAGAATGATTGAGCACAATGTGTTTATTAATCCTCCTGATGTTTGCTTCTTCTGCTAATATATTTTATATATTTACTATTTTCCATTATATTTGTAGGATAATTCTGATGTTTGTAGTCTTTCTTGCATAACACATACACAATACATACACATTTTTTGTGTGTAGATATACCCGTAATATTAGTGGTAGAAATAAAGAGGAAAGAAACAAGTACCTTTTATATTTATTAAAAAAGGCCTCACTTTTTTTTATTTTGTAGAATGAGTAGCATATGAAGACTTCTGTATTTGTGTATTTGTTATTAAATATAACTATTCTAGTGAAATAAATTATCTTGAACAGCAGAACTAATTACATTTCCCTTTATAGTGAGAAAATGTCAGACATAATGTGCTTATGTAAAATTATTTTTCTCTTTGTGTAGCCATCTTCTGCATTGAATGAGCTTAGGGGGTAGAGTGAAAGTGGGAGCTGTAAGAAAACATCTGATCAGGTAACTGAAAGCTGTTTCTTGATACCCAGAGTGACAGAATTAGGATTTTGCAGAAAAACCTAAATGTAACATCTTCTCATTTGGTCTGCTTGATTTAATCTAATCTTTTCCAATTTAGCCTTTTAGTATAGAGTTTTCGATTAGTTGAATTAAGGTATTTTGTTATGGAGAAGGGTTAAAAATAAGTATGCATAATTTGGGTCTTCAATTTGGCAGACATTCAGAACTTGACTTACATGAGGTTGTCAACAATCTGATTTCACTTTGAAGTTAGACCTACCCTGAGAAGAGGATTAAACCATAAGACCTTCAGAGGTCCCTTCCAGGTTCAATTCAACTGTGTTGAGTGATAATAAACCTTGCCTTAATAAAAACAAGAAAGTAAAGATCATCCTTTTAATCTCCATTTTGCAGAAATTATTATGTCAGTTACACCCTCTGCTTTGTTATTGGTAGTGTATGAGGTAGAAGATGCCCTACTTCATTTAGCAGTCAAATGAGTAACTAAGAACAGATTACTTTTCCTCACTTTTATTCACCTCCTTGTACTTGGTCCCAGTACTTCCCTCCATGCCCTGTTTAAGGTTGTGAATTAGAACTGAAAGGCTGATCAGAGCCTCCCAGCCTTTCTTCCTCCAGACATCAATGTATTTCTAGGTCATTATTTTCCATTGTGGCTGCTGCCAGGGCATTAGCATCAGCCCAGCCCAGTCCAGCCCAGCTCGTAGATTGGAATGTTCATGCTCAATTTATCTTGGTCAGTTTGATACATCTTTCCAGGGGAAACAAGGTACAAAAAAGAAATCTGGGCATTCTGCTGATTATATCACAACCACACCTGAGCTGAATGGCAGAGAGAAAACACTCCTCAAACCCCTGGGGTTTTTCCACATCCAATTTCAGATACTCATGCCATACTAGAGATGTCAGAACTTCTCAAAAGATTCCTCAATAAAATTCATAACAGAACATGTCAGGGAAACTTATCAGAAAGCTTCTACCAGATCACTTGATAATGAATAGACGAAATAGGAAAGATATTCAGAGTAACTAAATAAGCCATAAGATGTCTAAATTTTGTTTAAAGTTGGGCAGTATTGGAATGTTCATACATGCATTTACACAAAAATTAATGCACACAAAGCTACATGGAATTAAAATATAATATTCCTCGAGCCTAAAGGGATCATTATATTTGCAAGACTACTAGATAGCTTTTTTTGCAAAATATTAACTGGTCATAGAAATTAAAACAACAGCAAAATCAGAAAAAATCCCAACAACAAAAATCCATGACCAACAGAAGCTGAGAATGCAAATGAGAATTTACATGACACAGAACTTTCATATTGAAGCAAAAAAAAAAAAGATGGGATTTCCTGCACACTCCAGAACATTGCTTAAAGTATCATTGCACAATAAATTATCATCAGCATACAAATATACAAAGCCAAATTTTTCGATAGCCCTGAAACACGTAATGAAAGTATTGAGATCAATGTGCTATTCTACAGAGGTATTTCTGAGAAATCCAGTGATCTCTTTGGATTTAAAAAATATATAGCAATAACTTCAATAGCCAGTAGTATTAAAATGAATTGTCTGTAAGTCTATTTATTGCTACTATCAGTAAAAGTAACTCACGATAACAAATGGAATACAATTTGTAAGAATAATTTAAAAACCCAATACATTCTACAGAAATACACTTTATACCATCCCATGGTAATGAAAGCCCTACCTATTTTACACAAATGGCTGTGCTCATGAGTTCTTCATGTAAGGAAGTTTGCCAAATGATCAAATGTAGAGTTTGCTACAGAACAATGTGCCATGATATTGTGCAGTACAGGAACTGATGAAATATTCCAGCATGTGTTAGTTGACTTCTATAATTCAATTTATACATACATACATACATACATATGTTTCTATGTATGTATGCACATAAATAAAGTGGGAACATTAGACACTGAGATCCAGTGCTGTTCCCTCTAGTCTTTAGCCATCACTAACAGCAAAGCCCATGCCAACTCAGCTTTCTGCATTTTATTACTGAGTGAATGCAGTTTCTCTCTGCCTGTGTAAGACTAACCCTTTTGTTATGTTCTCTGCTGTGGGGATCTGAAGGCATTTGAATGTCTGGTTACTAAGCTGTATTGACTGAGGAGTCAGAGAAACTATTTATCAATTTTGACTGGTTTGGTTTGGTTTGGTTTGGTTTGGTTTGGTTTGGTTTGGTTTGGTTTGGTTTGGTTTGGTTTTTTTTCCCCCATGACCTTACAGCCAGTTGGGCAATCAAAGTTTCATTTGCACATGGTGTTCTTGTCAAAGTCTGCTGTCACAAAAGGTTTTTCTAGCCATAGTTCCCCTCTCCCACAATTTCAAAGGAAACTTTTTATATCATCATTTAAAACAGAAAATCACAATCAGGTCTACCTGGAAGATTAAAAAAAACACTAAAAATCTAAAAATTCTTAATTTACTATTTGTTTGTGGTCTCTGGCCTACCATTGCCTTCAGAAAACACTGCTAGAAAATATCTATATATAATCCTACTGATCTGGCATTTTTAGAGAATATAATTTTCTTGCATTCTGTAATTCATTCTTAATTGCAAAAGGGCTTTCAAATTCTCAGAATGAAAGCAATGTAGAACTGCAAAACATTCTAATTAATAATAGATGAGAAAATTAAATGTTCTGTGAAGCACAGGTAACAATTTGTTTATATTTCTGTCTGTGCAACCCTTTTTTGCTAAGTTTCTTAAGGAGATTTGTGGAAGTGCAAAGTAGTTTATATTACAAAGGTGTTTTCCTAGGCTTTTATGCTCTCTTTTCAATAAGCCACTTTTAGAAACTCACACTTTTGGAAAGGCTCCTACAATACCTGTGAAAAGTGTGGTTCATGAACAATTGACCAGTTGGTGAAGAACACCTGAACCTTATTTTCATCTGATTTATCTAAGTTTTATTCTTTACTCTTTTCCAAGTCAAAATAAATACCTTTTAATAGTTATTTACTTTTGTATCATTTATCTGTCAAAAAATATGGAATTAGCTTTTAGTTAACCATCCAAGTAGAGGATGAAAAAATAATTCCACATTCATTAAATTTCAACACATATCTTGATCATAAATGTCCAAATACTTGCCTTACCATCCCCATATTATTTAATTGATAAATTCAGAAATATTAGTCATGATGTCATGCATAACTCTACCTAAGACTGAAAATCTGGATTTCATTATGTATACAAAATTTCCTTTATTCTATTTAAATCAATCTCATTCTTATGTGTTCAGAAATTACTTTTTTAATATGCATTATATACTATGAAACAAAATGGTCCCTTTTGTTAAAAAAGTTGGATGTTCTTTTTAATCTTATTTTATTGAAACTTAATTTGTTTTTAAATAAATCAACTACTTTGAAAAACTGTGTAGGGGGGAGAAAAAATTGTGTTAAGCGTTCTCTAAATTTAAAAAATACTGTATGGATATCTAAACAGAATCTGAAAGTAAAAAGTCCCAGGAGAATCTATTTTCCTGTTTATAAAAAAGAAATTCTATATTTTGATATTCTAAATTCTAAAAATTCTTAATTTGATATTTTAAAAACCACGTTATTTGAAGAGAAATCATTTTAGTATACATTGATATGTAAGATGCACCTGTTCTTACTAAAAATTTAAAAGTTAGGTGTTTACATCTGAGCTAGTCTTTTTTAGACAGGCTTTATAATCACAGGAGAGAAACAGACATACTGTACTGATTCACCTTATTGCAGAATAAAAATTAAATTAGTTTAGAAGTATTCCCTCGGTAGGTCATAGAAAACAATGTCTGCTTTTTGTTCTTCTTCCTTCCCTGTAACAGGAGGCCACTTATTTTTATGACAACCCAAGACTTAGATGTTTCACTCTCAGACATTTAAAGTTTCCTACAACTATTCCAACAGAATTTTATGATATATATTTTTCTATCAATTATTCAAAATCCTAGAAAGGCATTGTATTTTTGACTCTATCCCAGAAGTTTAATAATGCCTTCTTGCTAAAGCAGAAATTAATATAAGACTGTAGTGAAATAGAGTGTGTACTGTGTTTATCATGTTAGATCACTATCATTAATGATCTGAAGAGAAAAAGAATAATTCCTTCAATGAAAACACATAGGCTTAGAATATGTGACATTCTTTTCACCAAAATATGGCGTTGACATCTCAACAACATTAAAGCAATCACAATTTCATCTTTAGAAAACATTACAACTTCTATTACAATTAGAACAAAAAAATCTGAAATAAAATATATATAGTATACTGCAATATGCATGTTCTGTTCTGTATTCACACTGTGTTGTTGGTCAAGGTTGCAGCATTTTATACTGGAGTTATTAACAAAGCATGACATCACAGTCAGTCTAATTTTTCACAAATGTCTAAATGCAAACTTCCCAATGGTTGTGCCTGAAATTATGTATATATAAAGGGTTCTGTATTTTTGACAATTTTAATATAAGGGATTTGTAAGAGTTAATGTGCAGTGAGAAATTCTGATACCTCATTCTGAAAACTCTTAGTATCTCTATGAAAAAATTGAAAAATGCTTTCATGCATCAGTTTTAGATATACAAGTTAACCATATGGAAGAGTTCCCACTTTCACTCAACTTTATGAACAAAAAACTCATCACGAAACACAGTCATAGAAATAAATAATGGGAAGAGTTGTCCATAACTAAGTTTCACACTCTCTCCTGCCAGAGTTCAGCAGCTCTCACAATAGGCATATTTTGGAATTATACCAACTTTTGAAAAATACCACCTGTCTCTCTGCTGGAGACTGGGAGACGACCGTCAGGCTTGATAGGTTGTGAATCCTCTAAACACAAGTGAAAAGTTAAACTACAAGCTAAACTTCCCTACTTTGTTGTAATGTCCATCCCAGCATCTAATTCATAAACACACTCTTCTAATGGTTTCCAACAGGTTCGAGTAGTGTGTGTATCATCCACTGTTTTAATGGACTAGCTGAGTTCTCCTAGTCTGGCTCCCAGTTTTTCTGTAACACCAAGTTTTCTAAATCTACTGTTGTTTTCTTATTCCTTTTTATATCTTTAGCAAAACAAAACCATAAATTTTCCTTAAGAAAGCTGCTCAGAAGTTGTGTAAGGTCAGAATTTTTTTAAATCCCCAAAGGACAGAGAGAGAGAGAAAAAAGGAAAAAGAATTCTAATTCTGAATGCAAAGTAGAGATTTCTTACAGAAAGGAAAGTTTCGAGTGACTTTCACCCCTTTGCCCACACTTTATTCAACCTGACATCAACTGTGTGAGCTGTGAGTATTGCTGACAGAGAATTAGGATCAGCTTGAAGTATCCTAGGAACTTTGCTGAAGGCATCAGTGGAATTCTCTAGATTGGAACTGAGGTCTCTAAAAAGTCTGAAGGTTCTGCAGAGTTCAGATCTTCTGCTAAGTCTTCTCTCTCTTAATTTCCTAAAGACCCTCACTGACTTCCAAGCAGGGCGGGATCTTCCTTAGGTAACTTCCCCTGAGCAACAATCATTTCTCCCACATACCAAGATATTAATGGCACAGGCCAGTGAGGTTCCATTATCAAACTGTATTTTGCAAAAATGTAGATTGTCCCAGGAAAATGCTTCACATTTTTGTCTGAAAGTTTTACTGAATAAACCCAGCTTGAGGATTCAGATCATTAGGAAGTTGGATAAGTTGGTCCTAGCAGTGAGGATTTCTCTCTGATATTGTAGCTCATGGCAGATCTCATTTCCAGGCACCTGGTCCTAAACTTTCTCAGTATCTCTCCAGTGAAGCTACCAGGAATACAGGGAACATGTATGAACTTTTAACAGAAATTCAGGCACCTAGAAATAAATCCTTTGCTACTAACTAAATACAAGCAGAATTATTTATGAGAGCTCTTTTTTTTATCATGAAAGGAATGATAAATAGAAGTTTTGTAGACATAAAGCTGTTTCAAGCAGGGTTTTCCCAATTCAGCAACACAGGGAATAGAAAACTCATTCCTCCTGGGATGTTATTGTACATTACAGTAATTTTTTCTGAGGTATAATATATTCCATTATTGTTCCACGGGTTTTAAAAGGAGAGAGAAGAACATCTTGACTGTATCATTTTGACATATTGTAGCAGATTGCAGTTGTTTTTCTATGCAAGAAGTGTATAAAAATGTTTCTCCACTTTTAAATTTTTAGAGTAAAAATGCACACAGTATTAATTACCTCAGACCACAAGCTGTACTGAAGGTGGATCTGGGAGGGATAGGAGAGATTAGACTTCTAGTAGAACTTGCCAATATTATTGCAATATATGCAATTAATCTTTGTCAACAATTAGTATGACAGGCTAAATTGGCTTAAGTGATTGATCTACTCTCACAGTGACAGAACAGCTGATGAACCTGGCCATATAGGTTATGAAGTCAAAATGAAAATGATAATGAATAGCATTATGCAAATTTACATAAAGTCAAAGAATGGGGGAAAAAATCAATTTGAAATCTAAATCCTCTTCTTCTTTAGAATGGTTGCTTTGAACAAAAAGGAAGTTAAAAGGGACATATGAAATACCTTGGGAAGTTAACCCCTCCCTAGTTTTATCACAGAATGCTGCAAACAGGAGTAATAGGGACATTTGCATTAAAAAAAAAATTATTTTTCTCCCAGTGAAGCAGTTTATTTGCAGCTGAAATGCAGCTTTGTGAGAACCGCTGTGAGGAATAGCAATTTTGAAAGTATGAACAAAAACCTGGTAAAACGATTTTGTATAAGAACTAGTTATGCATACATGACATAAAACTTTGGCTCTTGGAAGCACTAATCCATTAAGAGTGGGAGTGCCTCCACACTCCAAGACCTGGTCAGCCTCTGATTGCTCTCCACCCTGCAGCCTGCAGGGTGAAACTGGAATATGTGTGAGCCTTTCACCCCATTACAAGAAAACAGTCCAGGCCTCGAGGACTGTGATTTGCCTTAGTTTACTCATAGGGAGAATGAAGAAATAGAAATTTTTCAGTTCTACAGATGAAGCTGAGCAGTCAAATCATTGATATAGCCTTGGATTTTGTGATCAATGCAGATACTTGTGTTGTATGAGGAGTACTTTTTCATGTCTAGTTTATATAAATCTTTATGCTTGTTTATTTTTGTATCTAAAACATTAACCTCCTATAATGATTGCACCCTATGCTTATCAAAGGTAACTGTGCTACACATTTGCAAGAGACACATTACTTTGTGAAGTTCAAATTTGCTGCGAATGCACAGTGGCACAAACATTTATGAGAAGCTTTGGGCTGCTCACTGTATTCAGAAGTTTCATCAATTGTCATGGGAGACCAAGCGCATTTTGTTTCCTCTAATGTCAGGGTAGGTAAGACTGAAGTTATGCTGGAAGTGTTTGCTGAAAGTGTTAGAGATTTTATTGGTATTTACTCCCCCAGTAGAAAAGGAATACAGATTTTAGAAGACTTCACGTAATCGACTGTAATCTCCCATTTAATTTAATTTTAGGTGTGATCCACTTTCAGTCAAGATTAAAGACACTTTTAAAGCCCTTTTAAAGTCCTTGCAGACTCTACTTTGTATTTCAGAGTTACTATGTATAAATTTATTTTGCATAAGTGTATTTTCTCAAGCAATACAAAGCACTCAAGACACAAATCATGACACTGCCCCGCTTGGTGTGCTTACATTTTCTAAGATCAGAGAGCAGGCTGTCAGAGCAGTAAGCAAGTGTACTTCTTCAATTCAGCATTGCTAGAATTTTTCTCTAACTTTTGTCATCTCTCAAGCATAATCAGGAAGGAAATTATCTTGTCAGAAGCATCAGAGTTAGTTTTGCTCTCTAGAGGTTTGTAAGGTTCCAGTGTTTTGCTTTTCCACAATGTAAATCATGCTGCCCTTGCCTTTTACTAACTCAATTTTAGCAGACTTGGAAATTAAATTCAGTTTGATATGCATGTATGTTACAGCAGCAATTAAGTTCAGTCTCAAAGACTTCTAATACTAGATTCCTGTTTTTTCAATTGTCACTGTAATTAGTGTCCTGCTTTCTTTAGTATTTTGGCCATTACTTCTAGGTAGCCAAATTTTTTTCTTTGACTACAGAGAGAAAATAAAAGGGTAGAAAACAAAGATATAAAGTACTGTAATTTCATATCGATGAAAAGAAAACCCTACAGTATGCTCTAGGAGGTCTAAATTGCTCACTAACTGCTGTTTGTCAGAAAGATTTGAATGAAAGAGAGGACTAAATATTACTTCTTAGGTAAGGTTACTGACCAGGACAGCTAAAATAGCCTGTTAAAATACTTCTGGATGGGGAATCAAGAGTTAGAACGCATTCCTTTCAGCTATTAAACTCTGAATGAGCAGCAGCATAACACAGCTCTGAAAACTGGGGGAAAAAAAGATAAGGTAAAATATACTTTATGTACTTTAAGAAATGTACCTTCTCATTGAGAAGGCAAATAAGTTATGGCCAAGACTGCCAAACATAATGTGCTTCAGTAAAAAAAAACAAAAACAAAAACAAAATCCCCAAAACAAAACCAAACCAAACCAACCAAACAAAAAAATCCCCCTACAAAACAAAACAAAAACAAACTAACTAACTAACAAAAAAAACCAATCAGAAAATAAAGAATAATAAGCAGTTGTAAAACTTAAGGAAGAAGTGTGGACGCTTGTGTCTGCAAACAGCTGGGTTTCCACACAATCTTATTTCCTTAGTCTGGAATTAGGATGCTTCCATACCTTGTTTCACTTTGCTTTGGAAGGGCAAAAATATTTCTGCTGGCTTTCTACTGGTTTTGCAAAGGGAAAGGGAAAATGAAACAAAGGGAAAGCCTGTATTGAGTTTATTGCATTTTGGAACATTCAATGCTGTATCACTGTTTCAATTCTGCCCTGACATCTGTGCAAGCTCTTGAGCAGGTCTTGTCCCCCTGTATACCTCAAAGTAAGAGAAAATTGCAAAGGGGACTTCCTGGTACTGACATTCTTTATGTGGGAAGGGGTACTGTGGATCTAGTCTGAATATGACACCACTCTTCTGAAGTAGAACGGGTCAAAAAGTTATTGCTGAGTTAACTACTTTATCACCTTTCTTAAAGGGAATATTTCTTTCTGTCCTCAGGCAATTCTTTTCTTTGCTGAGTTGGAGCATTTTTAACATATAAGGGGCATTGACTGTATTGGTAGGTCAGTGTCCTCAAGCAGAAATGCTTTTGAAAGGCCAGCTTCTCCTGAATCAGAACAGAAATGGTATTTGTCAGGTCTTTGTCATCACTTCTAAACCTGTCATTTCTTTCTACTGTCCTTCTGAGCACTGAACATACCAGAGCCTGGTTATTATGCTTTTAATAAAACATATAGCTATGGTGGGTTGCATCGTTATAATCCAGTCATGAAGTTCAACAAGTCTTCTATCATAAGGGTATGAGTTAAGCAATACTGTGAAAGGTATTTTAAAAAATCCTCCTTTTCTCATGCTAGAGGGTATGACAGAATTACTAGCTTCAAGACCTAGATGGATGAAATTTGTTTAAGTGTTAAAAGAAGAAATAATATTTGTTCCTATTTCTTTTTAGAACCTTAAGATTTTAGATGTAACCTTTTCAGTTATTTTTACATGATCATAGTATTCTAGTCTTCTGTTTGCTTGCTAATCTTACGTGAAAGCTGAATAAAATATGAATCAGAGTTTTGGACAAAAGCCTAAAGGACTTGGAAAAAGCTGGGTACATGCATCAGATTTTCTCTGTGACCTTAGACTTCTTAATCTTTCCATGGCCTTTGTTCTCCACTTGCAAAAAAGGGATTTGATGGGTTTCTTCCTCACACAAGTAAGGTCTGTGAAATACCTCAATACTAAAATCTGCATGGCTGATAACCTAAGTAAACAGCAAACAGTCATTACTCTGGTAGTTGAAGCTTTAAGAAAAACACCATATGTTTTGAGACTCACAATAACACTATGAAAAGTGGCAGGATGACAGTACTAGCTGTGTTTGCACATCTTCAGGACAGGCTCCCTGGAGAAAGCTCACGCAATCTTTTAGAGTGTCCTGAAAAAAGATGCAAGGAATGAGGAACCCCCAGACATTTAAGTATACTTGTTCATGAAGAAAAAAGAAAATTATTACTTTAGTTCAAGGCTTTTTCAGAGAAAGAATATAATAGACTGCATGAAAAAAAAAAAAAACTGGAAGTAATGGGGCAATTTTTTCAGATGTTCATGCTGGGGCTTCCCATAAAGTGAACATTAGGACAATCATGTTGGCTTGTTTGTATATTTTTTCACTCACTCCAAAATTCTGGGGTTCTGAAATGAGAAAGGATCAGTATTTTTCCAACTTAGCCAATGAGAAAGGTCCTCAGGAAGAAGTATCTTCAAAGAAAGAGTTTGCATTGTAGTTAGTGAGGGCTTGGGAGCTGACATTTCTTTTTGAAGTGAACATAGTACTGTTCTCTTTCATTCTTTCATTCTTTTTGCTGGGTCACAGCCTAAAATCCATCCTTCCTCTACCTTTTGCAACTTTTCCTTGTGACCTTGCTCTCATCCCAGAAAATGTTAAGGCTTGATGGGAACCCAGAGATTCCTGTTGCAAGCCAGAATGACTTTCTTTTGCCTCTCTGGTGACTCTTGGCTGTGCTTGCCTGCATCCTCGCTCTCTCTTCTACCCGGATGGTCATTTCCCACTTGCTATGCCTGTTGCTCCAGAGTTGTCCTGCAGGCATTCCAGGAATTTTCCCAAGATGAATGTGCACAAGGGATCACAGCTGTCTTTCTCTTTTCCAGCATTTCCCTGACTTGCTGCCCTAGCCATTTTGAGGCACAAGCTAGTTTGGATTCCCAGATAATGTGATACGTGGATGCCCAGTGCTCATCACATATCCTTCCTTTTGGTAACACAGGATAAGCTGCAAATAGCTCCCCCTAGTAAATTACCCATCAGAAGACCCAATAAGGAATGCTATCTTTTTTGCTTCCACACATCAGTCTAGCTTATTGGAGTGAAACAGAAAGCCAAGAAGGTACTTAAAGCTCCCTCAATTTTTTTTCCCTTAATATTTTGCCATGTTCCTTCTCACTATTATGTGAGAAATAACATGTACTTTTTGAGGGCAAAGTCAAGAAATGTCATTCTGAAGGTTGGGTTGGTTTCATTTTTTTTACTTACTACTCTCCAGGTAATATTGATCATAGTTCCTCAGTAACCATGAGATGCATTCATTAAAAACAACTAATGAAAGGAAAGAAGGAAGTCAGGAAGTAGTATTTAGTTAAACTCTTATGCATTTGTGCTCTCTTAGAGCTTTCGTAATAGTCATTAATTTTTATTAAATGATACAAATGGGGATAATTCCTTCAGTTAATGGGTTGTACAGACAAGAAGAGAATAAAGACCCTCTCTGCAACTTTGATCACTCTGGCTACTTGGGTGGAAACTCAAGGATCTCAGAACCTCTTGTTCTGTTGAATACACATGACATAGTTTAGCTAAATCTAAATTAAAAACAGTGTGAACTGAATATCCTCAGATGTCTTCAACTTTTAGTTACCCATCAGTTTCTGGGATTTTGACAATACAGTGGGAAGCTCACACACATGCAAAACAGTAACAGGGTGATCTGAAGACGAGTGTCATGGTTGTAACCTTTCCTTAGCATGGAGACCCTTGAATAAAAACAGACAATCAATTTGAAGCCTGTGAGTACAGCATGGAGTCATGCAAGAACTGATATGCTCAAAGTTTCACACAAATGCTTACAGCTTTCCTTCTTAAAAACTAGGCTTCTATGAGTAAACTGCTACGGTTTTGTGGGTTTTCTTCAGCAAATCGTCAACTCATTAGTGAATAAAGGTCATGTAACCTCTCACTTTAAACTAAATTAACAGTTTTCACTTTCCAATACATTAGTTAGTGAATATAGCTGTCTAAAAATAAATTCCATTAGGACTGAGATAATTTATCCAAGTGAAAGCTTTCCTTTTAGGTTCAAAAAGATACGTCAATAGTACAGAAAGTTGGGGTCATTACAGTGGGCAAGTTCTGTGATAGTGATGAAATACCAGTATACCAAACATCATTATTACCAAAATGTTAATTGTACTTGTCATTGTAATCAGGCCAATGATCCTTAATTAGGAACCAGCTTGCATGATTTAATTACAAAACTTTGTTAAGGATATGCTGCTGGGGATATGACCGTATATCATCAAGACAAAGGCTTGACTCCTGCACACTGCAATTTGTTTGACAATTTTTTACTCAGTATGTGTGTACTTATATGATGCAGATGGTAAAGTCTGACAAATGTATAACTCGATAGCACTGTCGTATTAACAGTCATTCAAAAAACAAATCACAGAAGAAAAACTTAACCCTGAAAATCTCCATGCAGATTTAGAAAAAAATTAAAACTTGGGCTGTATCAATGAGTTAGGTAGACTGGAAATGAATCAAAATGAAAGAAGGTCAAGGAGAAAAGTAAGAAATTAATTCATTTACATTATTGGTTTGGCAACTACAAGCACAAAAAGTTGAGTCACAACATATCCTTTTAAGGAATGCTGAAAATAGCACAGGACCGTAAGTATTGCACTGCTCATGTGAAAATTTAGCAGTTTCTTTCACAGTTTCACCTTTGTCAGTTTCTGTATGCATCAAGAGCCCAAATTAACCCAAGACAAAATTGTATAGATGAGATGAGAAAAAGAGATTAGAAAAAACAAAACACCAGATATTTTGTTTTCCCTGCAAGTGGAAGATGACTAATGACCTCATGATGCCTATTTTACAGTTTAAGAGATGTTGCTGTAACAGCTCAATTTCTGTTCACCTTTGCCAGCAGGGTTTATCATCCAAAGTAGATATCTGGGGAAAAAAAAAAGTGTGGTGAATATGGATGCTCTTTATAAGGTTCCTGTATAAAACAGCTCAGTTTCTGAAAAATCCATAAATACCATTTCAGGATGAGCTAGTAAAACAGTATCAAAGTCCAGGAGTCATAAGACCTAAGGCCAAAGATGTCTTAAGTGATTGCTATTATTTCTTTGGTAGAGATGACTGGTCTCATCAGCTTGACACCTGTGTGTCATTTGAAACACTGGCCTCCTTCAGGACTGTCAGTAAATGGATTTGCTCTTGTCACAAGCTGAGGCATTATAATTTCTGCACAATGTACAAGTGGTAATAGCATGGGAGTGTCACCACCTTTAACACTGGTACCTCTATGGGGTTTTACCCTGCCATGAGAATCACTGTCCAAATGAGATTTGTGCATAAATGCTCCATTCTATCAAATGCTATGGGGGAAAAAAATGGATGTGTGTATTTTTCTAGCACTTTTACTGTAACCAGGAAAGGGGAAAGGCTTCTTACCTGCCACATAAGGTCACATCAGAAAGATTCTTCTCCAAAACAAGTTATACCTTTCCAAATATAGCAGTTCATCTCCAAGAAAGCAAAAAAATTCAGAGTTGATCCTATGAGGAAACAAAAAACTAAAAGATATTAAAAAAAAAAAGCTTTTAATATTTTAGAATAGGACTTAAGGTCTGCAGATAGTAGCTTGCAAATGAAAATAAAATAACTGTTCATTGAGATCGTACTTTGAGTTGCTGCATCCTGACAAGAGCTGCCACATTCACCAATGTACCTTCTCCATGACAACTGAATAAAATTTGGTTATCTTGCTTTATAGAGAGTGGTAAAAGTTAATTGTTTGTTGTGACTTCCTAATGGAAGTACTTCAAAACCCATGTCTTTTTGCAGTACTTGGTACTTGAGAACAAACATGCAGCAGGGTCAGCAAACATGCAGCAGGGTCAGCAAACCTTCCTGCTTCAGGCAATATATGAAATAGCTTTCTGACAGTTTAGCAGCACACCAGCTTCAAAGCCAGGCTGGTCAGACCAAATTCAAAGAACCAGGACTTACAATTTTTCTGTAGGCAACACGATCCATGTACTGTGACCAGAAGCAAAACCAACCTTGAAGGCAACCCTACATGAAATTGAAACAGGAAGACAGGCCAGGCCCCACACAAAGCAATTCTTGATCCTTCTCACACCTGGATTTATTTTGCAAATGCCTGTACTGTCAATACAGAGCTTTGAAATAGAAGAACAGAGGTTCACTAAAGAAAATGGTAGCCACAGGAGATCCACCTGACAAGCCACACTGCATCTCTGGTGAGGTAGTTTCTTTGCCTTTGTAGACTCTCCCAGAGACAGTTCTTTTCGGAAAGAGACCACAGTGCATGAAAGATTTGAAAAGCCTAGCTAGTACATTTCCATATTCTGTGACTCAACCAAGAACAGAGGGACTTTTTAAGATATGTTGATTTTACAATACCTGTAATGAATCCATGCCTGGTTAGCTATTAAAATAAGCTATTTGCCATGCATTTACTTTTGTTGAGCGAAAGACAAAGATACACCTTGTGGAGCTTCTACAATTTTAAGTCTGTAATTATCAAGTTTGAGTTTTCTTACTACTTTTTTAATGCAAAAGTTACACAGAGTGTATGATGATGCCATGTAATAAAAAGGGTAGAAATAAAATTTCTCCTTAGTTGTTTTCAAAATTGTGAGTAGCAGTAAGTGATGGACAGTGTCATTCTTTATTTCTCATTGATGTTCTAATTATCAAAGGACAAGTGAGAAAACTTTATGGCTTGATTTCCACTTAAGGAACTTATTTTAATTATACACTGTAAGAAAAAAGGCTAAGCCTTGCTTAGAATAATGTGTAAGTGGAGGTTTTCTGTGGCTGCATGTACATGTAAATTTATTATGAAAATATTTTTCTGTGACCATATTCAGTTGGGAAAGGAACCAGGGTTTCTGCAAATAATTTATAGCAGGAGGTCACAGGCTGCTAGGACAGAAAAATACTTGACTAGATGAGCAAAATTAAGTAGCCATAGGTTATGTCCTCTGGAAAAAAAAAGAAAAACCAAGTATAGTATAGGCTAGTTTACTGATTTTTATTTTTTCCTTCAAATTTTCCTCATTACCTGAGATATTTGCAAGGAAATTTTTTTTGTGCACTTGAAATTTGTCTATGCCAATTCTGAATAATAAGACAGATATCTAAAATATCTTACATTTATATTTTCAGAAAGAGTTTTTTGTGAAAAAAGTGTGAATTCTGTAATCATGGGCATAACTGCATCATCATTACTATCATCAGCAGTCCTATTGAAATCTGTTCCACCATAAATGTATGAAATTTTTGAGACAAGGTCACAGAGAATATATTTTATTAGATCACTTAACATTGCTAGAAAATTCTAACATGTTCTTTGATTATTTAAGACATCTTCCTAGTTTCAGAAAGGAGATCATGTATCAGATGCATTGCAGCTGTAACAACATTACTCCTTTAACCATATTTTGCTAAGTGACTGACAGCCTGAATCTTAATAACAAAAATATGCCTGAAAGTCTCTGCACCACCACTACAGATTTAGTACCATGAACACTTTTTTTTATTTAAGCAGTATTTGTTTATACAGCTTTGGAATTCACATCTGTGCCCTATTTCCACATTATCCCTTCATGTGCAGAGCTATAAATATGCATGTATCACACAGCGAACCTGAGTTAGTGGATAACATAGATGAAAAACATCTACCACCACAACTGAGTAAGTAGCATGACAGTATGAGTAAGTCAGAAGGAGCAAAGGTTAAGATTGTTTAAATTGACATAGTTATTGAATGAATGGCTCGTGAAATTCTTCTCTGGGATCTAACTACATCTCAGAGAAGCCCTCTCCCGTCTGCTCAGCAGCATCTGCCATCCTGCTTTGAAATACAAAAATAAGTCTCATCCAGATGAAAGTACAATAAAATTCTTGATTATCCCAGATGGAATTTTTTTTTTTTTGGAAATCGGCATTAAAAGCTCTGACCCTTATAATACCTGTACTGGAATTTTTAAGAATTGGTGAAATTGCAACTCATGGATGGAATTTATGTGTGCACATGTGGGGGAAGGACAGGTAGAAAGAAATTTGTAACTCCACATTATAATCAACCTATTACAGAACTTGACAAGACCATGACGGGAAGTGGCCACTGTCCAATCCACCTTCACCCAAGTGCACCTGAATCTTGGTTTCCAGTGTGAAAGACAAATACTTCCCACCATATGGTGCATCTTAGCACCTTCCAGGGGCATTTGTTCACAGCTGACTCAAAGAAGATTACAATCTGTTGAATCATTGTTCAGTCTTTCATAAACAGGTAAGTAATCCGTGAAAAGCTTTCATAAGCCTAACTAACATTTTGATTTTTCTACAAAGATGTCTGACATTGTAAAGTACAAGACACCTGTGGAATTATTTGATTAAATAGGAAATTTTGAGTTTGATATCACATTAGAATTATTCATTAAGAACAGCTTTATTTTCTGAAGAGAGCAGTGGGAAAAAACATAAAGTATCTGTCATATACACGAAGACCCGTTTTACAAATAGTCAGAAGTAAAAAAATACACATGCATGTACACACAGAGCCCTCAAAGGCAGTAAAATATACATCAGTACTATGAGTTGTTTCTAAGTAAGGGACATTCCTTTGTTGGTATAAATCAGTGCAGCTTTGCAGATTTTGTGAACTGCACTGATTTAAGCTACATTGAATATCCAGCCTTGTGACAGTTCCTCTGGAGTTATTCCTGGCACTGGAATGTATCCATAAAGTTCAATTGAAGACACATTCTGTGCTCTTATGTCAAGAGCTACCTGTACCTAGAGCATAATGAATAAAGTGACATTTAATGGAAAATAATACTTTCTGGGAATAATGTCCCCTTTACTCAGTTAGAGGTAAAAGTTGTTTTCTGAGAGTTTAGTTTTAACTGCTTGTCCTTATCTAAACTGAGAGTGAGTGACCTCCAATTTACCAAGCTAAGAAGCATATTAGATACCATAAAACTATATCCTGTATTTTCACAAGATATGATTAAATCTCCCCTACTCAATCAGTTATTTGTGTTCCAGACTTTTATTTACTTTAGCTCAGTGATATTTTGAATCCTTTAATTTGTAGATTTAAAAAGAAAGAAAGGTAAAAATTGAAAGTCCCAGATTCCAAAGAAACCTTTGGAAATTTTTCACACACACATTGCTGTGTAGCATCTATGAATTTGATTTTCTATTATTGTCTTGATTTAATCATTTAGAATAGTCATTCAGGACTATTTTCTTAGTGTCCCTGGGCCATGTAGTTGAGTTCAAGTATAATCCTTGAAAAAATTAAGGGAGTTGTGAGCACTCAATTCATACTAAATGTCGTTTTTTCAAGCAGATGTACCAGATGTTGCTTGGCTTAGCAAAGCTCTTTCAATAGCTGTGTGTTCCTCATTATCACATGCACCTTTTCAAAAGATAGAGGATCGTCAATATCACTGATATTTTAAATACCTGCTGTCTAATCTTTAACCATCAAATCAAAGTTTCCTTTGAACAAAAAACTGTGCTGTCAGTCTTTCAAAAAGCAATATGCATTTGAATGTTCTAACAGCTGATTCTCCTACATTTGAAAGAGAAAAAATGAGAGTCTGTGCAGTAAGATATCCAAATAATGTACAACTAAGAATGAAATGCAGTGAATCCAAAGCTGTTTTCAATATGCAATGCTGTAACAAGCAATCAATTCCCCATGCCTTCAAGATACTGCTTAATTAAAGAATTAAGCTCTTCACAACTCCCAAAATTTGACTGCTTTCTTCTCACCTGTTGTAACAGGATAACCATCTATTCACATGCAACTACATTTCAAATGATCAAACTTTAAAAGTAATTTCTGGCACCAAGAGCTAGTTTCTAAGAACCACCACAGAAAGTTAAGCATTCAAGGAATAACAGGTAACATCTTCTCTTGCAAGTCATATACAAAGGCTGGCTAAATATTAGTCTTGACCCACAAGCCTTAAGTTAAATCCAGATTTAGACCTAGATCCAAGGTTTTCAGGGATAAACATTGAGAAGAAAAAAATAAAACAGCATTATTTGTTGCACAAATCCTAAATCTACTGATGGGTTTTGACTTAATTTATGCTCAATTTTATTAACTGAAAAACAAGAACAAATAAAATTACACAATGTTATTTGAGCTTCCTATTTCCCATCTAATTCTATTCCGATAATTTTATTGGTCATTGCAATAAAATGCAGGCTCCTTGACACCAAACTTCTCTGGGATATTGAACAAAGCAGTATTTTAGATTATCCTGTGCTATCATGTTAGTCTAAGGTTAAGATGCTAATGAATGAGCAAAGCAGAACCTATTACTGGTGGGAGAAGTAAACAACTAAACCATGCAGGATAGCACAGTAACATCTCCTACTGTAGTACAGCTCTCATTAGTTGCTCTCTTGGGAAGACCTGTGATGAATCTCTCCAATTTGCTATCTGAAGAGAATAGTCTGTGTACTTGCCTAGTTAATCTACCTTTCTTCTCTTGAAATTATATTCTCCTTCTTATTCATCATCCAGGTCATTGTACTGGTCTCCTAGAATAAAAAGAAGATCTACAGTAGGTTTTGAATATTATGCCCATCTCTGCTTAATTTATTTACTTTTCCAAAGGGAAAAAAGCCAGTATTTTATTAATTTTGTGCCAAATATTTTTATAAAATTATGTATTTTTTTCCATCTATGGCAGTTAGGCCTGAGCGGAATGCCAGGTGCCCACCAAGGTTGCTCTATCACTTCCCTTCTCACCTGGGCAGGGAGAGAAAATATAAGGAAAGGATTGTGGATTGAAATAAGGGCAGGAAGAGATCACTCATCAGGGATCATCACAGGCAAAACAAATTTGACTTGAAAATTAATTGAATCTTTCACCAATCAAAATCAGAGTATAACAGTAAGAAGTAAAACAATTAATGAACACCTTCCCCCCTGCCAGCTGTCCCTCATTCCTGATCTTATGTTTTGGATTTGTGCTGAAAGCCATGTTGATAATATAGGGATGCTTTTGCCACTTCTGAGCAGCACTTGCACAGCATTTAGGCCTTTGGGAGAGGACTGAGGGTGACAGGGGTTTGGGAGAGAGGGGGGAGAGGTGTTTGGTGTGATGGAGTTTGTCTTTCCAAGTCACCTTTAAGTGTGATGGATCCTGACATCCCAGGGGATGACTGAAAACCCACCTGCCCGTGGAAAGTGGTGAACTAATTCCATGTCTTGCTTTGCCTGGGCATGTGGCTTTTGCTTTACCTATGGAACTTCACCTTAATCCACACATTTTCACACTTCTACCTTTCTGATACTCTCCCCCATCCCACTGTAAGGGAGTGAGTGACTGTGTGGGGCTTAGGTGCTGGCTGAGGTTAAACCATGACAGTAAGTAACAGAGGGTTGTCTGGTAAATTTAACACAGGAAATAAGCACGTCAATTTATATGTTTCTGAGGTGAAAAGCCTGGGTCATAAAGCTGATTAACAGTACAAAACTTTTTTTTTTCTGCAGAAATTCTATAATCGCTGTGGTTTCATTATGTGCAGAAATACTTCCACTTTTATTAAATGATAGCACTTTTCTGTACTTTAGGGAAAACATTATAGTACTGTGTCAGAGAAGTCTACAGTCCTTCCTAATAAAATCTTTAAAACAAAGAAAAAAAAAAACAACTTATGAAGTCAGATTTAAACCACCAGCAGATCAAGAAAACTCAGAGATGTAGTTTATCCTCTGGTCTTGTGTTGCCTGTTCTTGATTTTGCCACCTTTGATCACTCAGTGCAGCATGAACCTCATTTGGTGAGCCGAGTAATTGACTGAGACTAACCAATGGTCATTACACTCCATTATTTATAAGTGCATTTAAAATAGCAATCCATAAGTCCTAGGGACATATTTGGAATAAGATGTGAATGTCAATAGGCTGTCTCCTGGTAAAAGACAGAAGAGTCGTTTGGTCTGAGAATAATTTAAATATTGTTCTGTTGTTCTACACATCTTTCACCATGATTGCATCTTCTGGGTTAACCCAATCAGACAGCTGCAGACAATATATGGTCTATTAACAAAAAAAACTGTGAAGAAATAATTTTAAATGGGAAATATCTATTTATTTGCCTTCCTTTTCTCTTCTTTTTTTTTTTTTTGGTTGCTGTTTTTTTTGGGTTTTTTTATTGTGTGGTGGCAGGATTAAATTTTGACAAACTTGAAATCCATGCACCAACCTGTCTGAGATTGGTGAAATGGCAGACACAAGGTCTGGTTTAACTACAGCTAATTGAGGATTTTAAAATATAATTATTATGGGTGTGGTTTTATTTGCCAGAAAGTGCTATTTTTAGGAACTCCATGTAAGCTTTTTGATCTGTTTCAACCATTTATGGTAATTGTAGACAGAATAGAAATTTAGCTGCTTTCTTGTAAGCTTGCCTAAAATATTGTTAAAGGACTTACTTATTCAGATTAGAGTTTGCAGACCGATTTGCTGCAGCCTGTTTCTGAAGCTACACAGGCTTTTTACAACAAAGTTAGTCCTTCTCTAAGAACAAATATTTAATTTGCATCCTTGCCAAGAGCCTTGATTGCATGACCTAATAATCTCAGCAGCATCAGAATTGGCCTGAAGTACAGGAACTAGGAGTTGTTAATTCCTGTCCTTTTTAATCAGCTTTCTTATTGAATTATCATTTTGGTTTTGTTGTGAGCAGCCAAATAGCAGTTGTTAGTCGCTCCCTCTTCATTTGTTCCAGCTTCTTCAAAACAGAGTTAAAAATGGGTTTTCATTCAGCAAATGGCTTTTACAGATGCATTTGCAATACAAAATTCATACTTAAAAGTTGAAACTCTAGGCACATGATATTGAGCAAATTTTAAAAATACTGGCATGGTACTGATTTGTAGGTTAGTACTTCTGAGTGGCTCAAACACAATCTTTGTGGTTCAATAAAACCCTTAAATTGCCTATTTGCAGAGGATAAACAATATAAAATAAATATTAAAAGAAAATATTGTTTATAACTCTTAGATATGTCTCTCGGAAGTTTGCTATCCTATAGCGTTTCTTTCACAAAAAGAAAAGGATGCTTGCGTATGTTCTTTAAAAATCGGGGATCTGTGATTTCATAGTTAAGCACTTTCAAGTATATCAAAGACTATGTTCTTGAGAAGTTTTAAATGGCAACTTGCCGCTTCAAAATAAAAATTTAGTTTGGCCAAACCATGTTTTCGAACAATTGTATAAAGTACTGTTCCCTAAAAAAGGTTTAAAACAAAAAGTAAATTAAACACAGAAATGGAGCTGGTTGTCATTGTCAGCTTTGCTTCTCCTTTGGGATTTAATTTGTATGAGATCAAGGATAAATGTCTTTGTGCACTTCAAATAAACCACAAGAAATCACCACAGTATTAGTGGGAAATTTCCACCCAAATAGACTTCTTTTGCGATAAAAAAGTTGGCCACTGAGAGCTTAAAACACTTGGTTTGCATCCTGATCAGTGGAAATTCAATTCATGTATATTTCCAAAACCTTGGACACAAATTTTAAAGTAACCTGAGCTTGAGTTCATATTTTTTGCCATAACCCATTGTTTTCCCTATTTATGTTGCAGAAGTTGAAACTTTCTGCCCAGTAAAATCTGTAAGAAGTTTAACCGAGGCTTAAGTTTAGAGATTTCTCGTACAATCAGTGGATGTGAAGGGCCAGTTATCACAATGTAAATTTCTGTAATAAAGCATCATGTGGAGATCACTTTTTCTTTTCAAATGTCAATAATTATGGGGCACACCTGACCAGGTGGGGTTAAGAATGTTCTGGGAAGCAAGCTGGTTTGATTAAGTGGCAGTTTTAATTTAGATTTGGTTGGGGAAAAGGATGTACCTCTAAGTGACAAAGAACCAGGAGACATCAAGAGTTTAGTAAAACCGACATATCATCCCCAAACCATTAGGGAGAGGTCCAGTTTTCCCCTGAGGCATCCGCACAGATGATGAAGGTCTCTCTCCCAGCAAAGGTATTTGTTGAAAAGTCCTAACCCACTGGCCACTCTTGTGAGCAGTGGTTTACCAACGGTAAGGAGAAACAGCAAGGAAAGTTCTGCAGCAGCAGTGAGTCCTCTGAGCAGAAAAGTCCAGCACCAAACACCACCACTGTCTGCCCTCTAAGCCAAGCAAAGAGCAAGCCACCCCCCACTAAGGCACTGATAAAACCCCACCACTTCACCCCCACACTCAGAGCCATTCCAACTGGCTACATCTTTTGTCTCTTAATCAAGGCCCATTCGCCATCTGCAAGACAATAAATGGGAAGAAATTTCCCTGAAGAAACCTAACCCACAAAAATCACACAACTGGAACACTGCAGTTGAGGGCTACAAGCTTTTTGGAAGAGGTAGGCTGGGAAGGAGGAGCAGTCGTATTGCTGAGAAAGGGGTAGATTGTGAAGTGCCATCTCTGAGTAACAGCCTTGAGCTGTTCATAGTCTATGGGTAAAAATCAAGGAAAAATTGTAGTTGTGGTCTACAGCATGTCACCTAACCAGTGGAGTCTCTTGACAAAGCTGCTTGTTTCAGCTGCGGAAAACATTGTGGTCACAAGTTTTCAAACTGATGGGGGATTTCAACCACCTCGATGATGTCCGGGAAAGCAATACAATTGTCTATAAACAATCCAGGAGATTCCTGGAGTGTGTAGAGGGAAACTTCCTGATACAGATGTTAGATAAACCAACCAGTGGGAAAACATTTCTGTACCCAGTTCTCACAAACACAGATGAGCTCACTAAACAGGTCAAGCTTGGAGGCATCCTGGGCTGTAGTGACGATGCCCTGGTGAGTTCGTGATCTGAAAGAGAGTGGTCCTGGCATGGAGCAAAATCAGGACCCTGAAGTTTAGAAGAGAAAACTTCAGCTTTTTGAATAATTATTTTAACTTTCAGCTTAAATAATAACTGTCCTTAAGGACAGCATAGCGGACCAAATCCAGCAACTCTTTCAGGTGTTTTCTGATGTTGCTGCCAAGCACCTCTCCATCATATTTGAAAAGTTACTGTAGTTAGGTGAAGTCCTGTATGACTGGAAAAAAGGAAACATTGTACCTATTTTAGAAAGTGTAGAAAGGAAGACCCAGAGAACTACAAAGTGGTAGAGCCACAAATTTGTACTTCAGAATATCAGGGAGCATGGAAACAATGTTAAGGCCCTTGCAAAATAAGGAGCTGATCTGAGACAGCGTTACTTTACCAGGAGAAGCTCATGCCTGATCAGTCTGGTGGCCTTCTAGAATGGAGCGGCAGCAACAGTCAGCAGGGGAAGACTGATCAGTGTCACCTACCTAGATTTCTGTAAGGCCTTTAACATGGTCATGCTTGACAGTCTTATGTCTAAAACAGAGTGATGGATTTGAAGGGTGGGCTATTTGGTGGATAAGGAATTGGTCAAATGGACCCAGTCAGGGAGTTTTTGTCAATAGCTGTATGCCCAGGTGGAGACTGATGGGAAGCACTTGGGAGCAGTGCTCTTTAGTATTGTCATTAATGACACAGACAGAGGGATCGAGTACAGCCACAGCAAGTTTGAAAATGACACAAAGATGAGTGATGCAGTTGACACAACACAAGATACCATCCAGAGGGACCTGGACAAAAAGGGCCTGAACAGACATGAGCAGTGGACTCATGAAAAATTCATGAGATAGATGTGTTAAATATCAAGTCCCATAACATCAAAAGAAAAGAAGGTTCAAATAAGAAAAATGTGTGTGAATGTTTTGTGGCGATTAGAAAAAAAAAAAAAGGCACATATGACTACCTGGGTGCAGAATACATTCATAAGTATAAAGATTTATTTTGAGTTACTTTGGCCTATTTATTACTTTAGTTCTTAAATTTTCGTTCATGATTGCTCTAAAATAGTACTTGAAACAGTAGGCTTGGCTGGCATGTTTCCAAAGTAGAGTCCTTACAATTAAAAAGTTTTTTGGACTACGCTATGCAGCACTGTTGTAAAATGAACTGAAACCCATCTGTGGTGACTCACCATTACTTGATTTTTTTAAGTGTTTTGGGTTTTTTCCATTAAAAAACAAGCTAAAAATATATTGATGATTACAATATACCTTTCCAATATGCAATGAGAAAAAAAGCAAAGAATTCAAAGATAATTACCCTATAAGAGCAATGTTAAAATTATCCTGTCACATCCCCATCTTTTTGTCATTGCATTAGCTGACTTTATTAGGACCTTTACAGGATCTGCCTTTAGAATCCAGTAAGCATTGAACATAGTTTCCAAAAGAGACATTTTTCAGTTGTCTTTGTAGGTAATAAATTAAAATAAAAATCCTCAAAACAAACCAAACTAACAACACACAAAAAATATTGTTTTCTCAGGAGGAACACAAGGAATTCCTCAGATTTTTGTATTTCCTTCTCATACTGGATTTCCCCTTTGGTCTTCAGTCACCTATCTGCTCTGTCCATACCTTTCTTTGTAGCATTCAAGCAGTCCTTATTCCCAAATTACTTTATTTATGTAGCACCTTTCAACCACATATCCACTTTTGTCAGTGTCTCCCTTGGACATTCTTTATCTACCATGAAATCTCATAGCCTGTAGAACTCTTGCCCTCCAACACACTATTTATTCCTTTTAGATTAAGGTATTAAGATTGGATACCCCCGAAAATTATCACAGTCCAACAGGTCAGTCATCAGTTCTGATAACAAGATTCTCTCTTCTCTCTAGGGGAATTGCAAGAAAAAGTGGGTATCACCTGCCCTGGAGGAGTAAACAATCAAATTGCCCTCCTGGCCAAAGTTCCCTGACCCTTACAATCTTCTCTTCTGCTACTTGCCGCTTGCTTATCTACTTCTGCCGCCTCAGGCATCAAACTCTACAATTCACAGTACCAGGCTGGGAGAATACTTACTCTGCTTGTCATGTCCCCCTCGGTGGAACGGGGCTGTCGTTTCTCTCAATATTTATTGAGGCAGACAAGCCTGCTACAACCCTACCTATTAGACATTAGCCCAAAGCTGGCTGACTTAATTAGGCAGTCCACCAAGGTGTAGGTTTCTCACCTCAGTGGCAATATCATGCACAGATTTAGAGGTGAATGATTGAGTCATGTTGCATCAATTATCTCTGATACTTTCCTAGCAGGAATATATATATGAATGCATGTATTCACGTAGGACATTCAGCAGCTCTGACACAGATACATGATTGACTTGTTAAATGGGTCCTTTGTCAAACATCTGAACTAAATGTCTTTTACTTTGAATTCTAAAACCCCAATCAAATCTCTACAGTATTTTCCTAGATTTTATAAATATATATTGAAAAGCTCTGCTTAAAACAGTAAAAATGTCTCTCTGTGGAAGTACACTAATTATTACAGGCAATATTAGGAAAGGGCTTGCCATCAGGTTTAAATGAGCAACTGATTGACACTGGAATATATTGAATTGTTCTGAAAACATAATTAGAGAAAGCTCACTCTCATAGTTATTAGCGTTATTTTTAAACCTACTAAATATAGATCAGAAGTCAAATGAAAATATCTTCAAAGGCTTGTGATGGTTCATCCAAGTCTAAAAGGTATTTAGGAATTCTTGGTCAGGACATCTTAAATATCAATGCCACAGGACTTTAGAATCATAGTACGGATGTAATGCTGCTCCAGGAAGCACTAGGTGTGACATAGAATTTAATGTTTCCCTGGACTTCTCTTCGAAGATTAGAGAAGAAATAATTTCAGATTCTGAGTCGATGTTATCACATCCAGACTGATACAACCAAAGCAGTGAATATTATTCCAATGGCCTACAGGTGAAGTACATTTCCATAAGACAAATTTTTGCACATCTCTGGAAGTACATGTATTAGAAAGTTTACAGGGTTCTTCCTGCTTGCTAAGGATTTATATATGAGATGTCCATGAACAGTTCAGGTTTACCCCAGAGGGAAATCTGATATTTTAGAAATATAAAATATATATGTATACACTAGAAGCAGCATAATTTCAAAGTGAAGTGTAAGGAAATCAAGGCTCATTTACTGAAGACAGGACTTGAGAAAAAAAAAAAAGACAAATCCCTCCAAAGCACAGGAAAAAACTCTGTAAAACAAATTGTCATTTATATGCTTTTTAATATTTTTTGATATTTCCAGTCCATTTGAATAAAATGTAAGGATAAATGGCTGGTTTGCATAAAAAACATGTGCTATGAAGATCTAAGTTAAGACTGGTTTTACAGATTCACTACCTAACGAGACATGCATGCTGGAAACCTGAATACAGAAGCTAAGGAGATCTGCAGGAGATCTGTTAGGACAAGGCTGTCCATAGTGGCTAGATCACTGAGGCAAAAAGTGTCTGAGTTTCATTGTTTTCTCTAATTTGTGTAGTTCATGTATTAGACAGTGTGTTCCAGTCTCGGAACACTTATATGGAGCACTAGGCCTATCTTGGTCACATCCCTCACGAACAGCAAGAAGCATTTTGTTATTGGTCTGCACATCTACTGTTTACCTTGAAACATAACTTGGATAGAGAGGAAGGAAGGTAGGAAGATAGCTGTGTTGGAGTTTTTTTAAGGGTGAAGGAAGAGGAGACATGCCCATCAGAGTCATTTAGTTACCCTGAAAAGCTCAATATGTGCAAGATTACTGAAAAAAAATCCCATATTCACTAGTACTTGTTCAGCTACATGTAGTAAATCTGCTCTGGCAAGTATTCACAATCCCTTTTGTTTGCTTTCTATGAATGTTCAGGAGAATACTGTTTGATGAAAGAGATAGTGTTCCAAACTCTTTTGCAAATATGTATTTATGAGAGAAGTATTTGCGTGGGGATCTTGAAAGCTGAGATTTTTCATGTAAAAATGGATTTAACCCCTATGTTTCCTAACCTTGCAGAAAATGGAAAGAAACTGTGCTACCCTTCTATTTAGCTGTACTTTTCTCCTTAGTTAGTACATCATGTTAATAATCTTAAAAACAGTAACTTCTACAAGATTATTGGCAATGGCAAAATTATCTCAAAAGACATACATTTCAGGAAGGGACAACCTATGAATGACTCAGGATTGTGATAATTTATCTGTGTTAATATATTTAGAACTCACTTTATTTACCCAGATACAGAGAAACATCACATCTACTAATGTGATGACCTGCATCGCTGCATTTTCAATGATTTTATGAAGAACTAATCAGAGATGTTTCATTTGAGATTTGTGGTGACATGATGTGTGATATTCATAACTGAAATTATCAACTTTTAATATTTGTTGAAAGTGTGATACTGTTAAAAATGGATTTATTGAGGAAATTGAGACAGTGACAGGGAATAAAACAGGATATTACAAATCTAAAATGAAGTCTATTTTTATAGGAAAAGCATTTAAAATAAATTTAATATGGATTATTTTAAAATGGTATTTTCATTACAGTATTACATGCAAAAACTTATGCAAATGTATCAAATTCAAAATTTACATAGATTACAAAAATATCTTTTCATAACTCCTAATCCAAAGGATTACGGATGACCAGATCCATGGATACTTATCTATCCTCCAGAAACTGGAAAAGGATATAGTAACAGCTGTGAATGATGTGTTAAATTTGATTTAGTAGGAATGTTCATTTGATTTAGGAACATGTTCATATGTGTATGTGCACACAGTATAAAAAAAATCCCACATCTACAGTGTTCCTTGTACAGACCAAAATGATCCAAGTTATATCCCATTTTAATAAACTAAGGTATTAAAGCAGGTTAACAAAGTGCTAGGAATCAATGACTGGTAAAACCTCTTCAAGTATATCCCCCATTCTCAAACAATTCCTACCTCTATCTCCTCAAAAATACCAGTTTTAGGAAAAATATGTATTCCAATAAACTAGAAGGGAAGGAACTTCTGTTTAAAATCTGTGCCAAAGGAGAATGATATTCCATAGCTTTTCTTTTCTATATGCATTTTCCACACATAACTCCAATTACTGTAAATTTCAAGTCTTCTGTACCAGTAATTTAAGGACTATGCACATTACATTCAGCAATTCCACTGGGGAATAGTACATGAAGTAATTTCATTGTTTAGAAATTCCAGAAAATCACAAGTAAAATATAATCTAACAATATTGATATTTTTATTCACTAGAGTCATCAACTTCTTTTTTTTTTGACAGAAATACAAAGAGATTGACAACACTGTCTGAAATTTGAGGAAATACATATAAAGAAGGGACAAAAAGTCTGACACATAGAATTGCCATCTGGTTAATATTCTTAGATGAATATTCTTAGAATTGTCACTCCTCCCCAGCTCTTCCCAAATGGTCAAGGTTGGAAGGGACCTCTGGAGGTCACCCAGTCCAAGCCCTCTGCTCAAACAGGACCATCTAGAGCAGGTTTCCCAGGACCAGATGGCTTTTTGTCCATTCTTTCTCTCCAAGGATGGAGACTCCACAACCGCCCCGAGCAACCTAAGGCAAAACCCTGGCACCCTCTCATTGATGAATTGTTTTCTGGTGTTCAGAGGAAAGATCCTTCTTTCAGTTTGTGGCCACTGTCTCTGATCCTGTCACTGGGCACTGCTGAAAAAGAACCCAGTTCTGTCTCTGCCCTCTCTCTTCAGGTTTTCACATAAATTGTTAAGATTTCCCCCCGCCCACCCCAAGCATTCTCTTCTCTATGCTAAACAGGCTCTTTCCGTACAAAAGCAAAAAGGATTTTATTTAATGTTTTCAGTCGCAATCATTCTTGAAGATGCTTGCATAAATGTACTAGTCCAATTTTAATCAATGACTGCGACATTGTATAATAAAATTTGCAATTCTCATTTCAACATTGAGATTTTAAATAACCCTCAATTATAATGTTACCACTGAGAAGAATTCATTTGCTAAAGGTAATAAACCACAACTATGTCTTTCACCTTCAAACAATGAAATAAAATAAAATAATAAAATTAAATTAAAAAATTGAAAGTCATGCTTATAACCAAACACTAAAATATTGGCAGGAGATAAGGTGTGAATATGACACAGATCAAGGCAGTATTTTTTTCAAAAAAAGGTTGTCAGAATGGAGGAACAGGAATCTTGGGTTAAATTTTAAAATGGTCTCCTGAGACAGAGAACAGAGAAATCAAATAATATAAAAAGAAAATTATTTATATGTATTGAAAAGCTCTTTAAGCACTCTGAAATGGGCTGCTTTCAAAACACAATAAAACCACAAAAGAACATCAGCAAAAACAAACAAACAGCAACAATAACAACAACAAGAAGAAAGAGTAAATGGAGAGAGAGAAAGATAAGAGCACAGAAGGCAAAAGTGACACTTTCCTAATTAAATTTCCATCTTAGGGCAATCTATGAAAAGCAACAGTGAACCATATTCAGCACTTCAATGAAAGCTCTTTTCAATGTAGTCAAATTGATTAATAGCTAAGACGCACAACTGGACTCAGACATACTGTCTCCATTCCTGTTTTTCAGACATTCAGTGCATGTTTTGACCATGAGAATTGTGCAAGTGCATCAGTAATATTTCAATTAGTACCAGTACATTTGCATAGTTTTTTGTATATGTTACTAATTTTAGTTCAAAGTAAGTTGAACTGTATGTCCAAGCCTGGCTCTTCACAGCACTCAGTGGCAGGAGAACAAGACACAGCACACACAAACTGGGAAAAAACAGGTTTTGACTTGATATGAAGAAAATGTTATGCACCATAAGGACTGTCAGGCACTAGAACAGGTTGACAAGAGAAACTCTCAGTGTCCAACCATTGATGTTTTCAAGGCCAAGCTGGATAAATCTCTGAACAACCTATTCTGTTGTCATATCTGACGCCATCTCTTTTAGTAGGTAATGAGACCAAAGACCTCCCAAACTTCTTTTTAACTTAAATTATGCTCTAATCCTATGGTTCTATCTAAAATAGAGGTGTAGTTTTACATCTGAGCAGGTTGAAGCGACACACACTTTCTTTCATAAAGTTTTATAAATTTGGAATTGCTGCCATGCCAACACTGTAAGATTTGGGTTGGTAATTTTTCCACATATGAAAGTCAGGCCTATGCTTCTTATAACATCATGTCTAGACAAACCCTTTATACCTCCATTTTGTGCCTATAATACAGAGTATTTTATAACGTTATTGTGAGGATACAGTCTTTATTATATGTGAGAAGTTAAATTTATGTAGTTATAAAAAGCTCATAATCATAAATTAAATTAAACAAATCACACTTAAATTTTACCAAGTAATTATGTGCCTTATCTGAGAAAAGGCAGGAAACTCCATTTAGTTCAGCAGGATAAGCCTAGTCAGGAAAATGGGAAGCTAGACATGACTTCACTTTGATTTTAGAAGAAAGTTAGTAGCTTGAAAGAAAATTATTACTATCCTAGCTGGAATAAAGCATCAGAGAAGAGTCTGGTAATTTAAATGAGCTTTAAAAAAGCCCACAGCAGAGAATAGCTTTGAGCTGAGCTGGATTTCTCTTTCACTTGTGGAGTCACCTTTTTATGGTCTTTGGCATATAATACTGGAGAAAGTTCAGGGTGTGGCAGGATGAAAAGGGTGCTCTTGGGATCTCTTGCTCCACCTATGGACTGAGGTTCATTAAAATGGTTTCATTTTTATCAGAGATTTCTCTCAGAAAAGCTGTCATGAGCAAGTGAGAGGAGTCCATCTGACAGTCCAAACCAACTGGCAGCCAGTGAGGGAAGCTGCAACTGCAGACCCTCTGACAGCAATGTTATCAGGCTCAGAGAATGTGCTCCATACCCATGGATGGGATTTGCATTGTCCGTGACATGCGCGTGTGAGAGTTTTCCATGCTGCTGTCTTGGGGCCAACCTGCAAAGAGTCTGTTTAGCCAGGCTAATAGCAAGTCCTGAGTATTCATCCATGTGCAAAACATCCCACACTGCTCAGCTTTTAATGGTCTTCCATATTTCTCTTCCTCCAAGGAACAGAGATCTGAAGACCATCTCTTTAATTTTAGCCATCCAGAAGCTAGGCTTGTTAGGAAAGAAGGAGCTGCCCTCTGAAAGTGCTTTTATTTCTAGTGATAATAGATGGAGTCTTGAGGTCTATCTTACAGCTGGGAAAAAGGAAGTGAGCTGAATCTTACATAAAATACCTGCCCATAATAGTCTAGAAATATTGTGGCAAACCTGGGAATTGAGTGTAGATCGTGTAGGTTCTTATCCAGTACTTCAATAACAAGACTGCGTTTTGTTGACTGTGTGTAATTCAGGGGGAAAAAAAATAAAAAGCTTTCTGTTCCTATTATCATTATTATCCTATCTTTTGGAAGGGATGGGTCAAAGATGAGAGTTGGCTAGTTGTGCCTGAGAAGCCTGGTGACTTCTCAGATCATTATTCTTTTCTTTAAGATGATAAGATCTACCTAAAATGTGTCTGGGAACAGAAGAACTGTTTCAGGCTCTGAACGAAATGTATTGATCAATAGATTCCTCTTTCACAACAGCTACCTTATTTATAACTTGAGATTTCTTTCTGCTATGGTGGTTCATATAATAAGTTCCCCTAGTGATTTTTGAAACATGGGAAAAATCTAACTGTATTTTGTCCAGCTGTTTAGAAAAAATAACAATGCTGGTGCTGAACTTAGTTAATATAGTAGGTAAGGCTGAAGTGCATGTCCTGAAATCATTTGTATGTTAGAAGTTTGTGCTCCTGATATAATGCCAGTTTAGGAGGAAAGACAGAGTCAAACAAAACTGGTATCCAGTGGCATTGAATCAACTCTCTTTCCCAAGATCTCTTCACAATTATTTATTTATTTCTACATTTTATTTCCCCTGCTCATTGTGGAGGTTTTGTGTTAAGCTCTATAGCTTCAGGGATATGCAGACACCAACTCGATCATGAAATTCTGTAGCTGAAAAACTTTATATTTGACATATAAGTATAGATATTGCACTAAGGGACTTCATTTATCCTGCTCAGATATTCTGCGCAATCTTCACAGCTAATGCTTTACCAGTTACTGCAAAACCAATGAAACTGGAAGTAAAATAAATTTTATTTTGGCATGTAGACTGCCACCCACAGGAAAAATTAATTAATCCTCAGAGTGAAGTTGCAATGGGCTGGTGAAATTAAAGCTATGCTTGCCAGGAGGAGACCAAATGAGTACTGCTTCAGTCCTAGTTGAAGCACCTACTCCAAGAGAAATATCAAGAATTTGAGGGAAAGACATGGAGGGAAGGTTAACTTAGGTAGCCACTGGAGAAAGGACTGCCTGTATATCCCATGACATAGATCTATTTTCTGTCAAGTGTTAATAATACTGTCTCCAAACACATCAAATCCAAGGAGTGCAGTGCAGATCAGGGCCACAGGCAGCAGTGAGCGGTTTCAGTCTCGGCAAAGCTAGGGAGCAGGGAACCAGCCCATCATGAAATCTTTATATTCAAGACTCTTGGGCTTCCCTGCATTATGCTAGGTCCTCTGATCTATTTACTACAAATAATTTATAAGGTGTGGGAAATTCCCCAGCATCCTGTGCATGCAGTAAAAGTGAAAGTATTTCACTGAACTTCTCCACTATGGTCTTATCATTCATGATTTCCCCTTTTAAAACTCTTGTCATCAAACAATCCAACCTATTCCCTAGATGGCTAATTTTGATGTATTTTAATAACTTCTCATAATCAACTTGAGCATCCTTTGCAAGGTGCTCTTCAAATTCTTTTTTAGCCCTTTTAATTTCCTGCTTCTATTTGACCTGCTATGTATTATGGATTTTTCTGTTCTCCTCAGCTGAAAAAGCTTTCCAATTCTTAAATGGCAGCATCTTCTGTGTGAAAGCCTCTTTAACTATTCTATTGATAAATGCTGGGGTTTTAGCTGGACAGTTTTTCTTTTTTTTTCTTAATTTTTTTTCCTTCTTTTTTTTCCTTCTTTTTTTTTTTGTTTGTTTTGTTTTGTTAATTTCTTTAGTCTTATCTTGTCTTCTAATGCAGTATTTTAAGCTCAAATTTTATTCCTTTTTGGATTTATCCTTTCAGATTTTTGCTTTTCTTTTTCATTTCTATGTGTTTCTTACAGCTGCATATCTGTGTGCTACATTTGTTTCACTTATTCTTTCCCACTACAGTGGAAAACCTACTCGAGCTGTATCTGGTATAACAGACTGACGTTCCTGGTAAAACCAGTTGGACTAGACCTACTGCAAGGTCAGGACCAAAAGAGAGAAGAGGAGAGGCAAGGAGAGAGGATGGAAGAGGAGGGATTTTGTGGACAGATCTTATGAATGGCCTTATCATCACAAATTTTGTGCTGTTTAGCCAACAAGCTCCATGACATAAACAGTTACAGAAAGGTTTAACTGAATAAGAATTATGGGACATAAAGCCCCCAAAAAAGTTGTTTTTCCAGATGTAACTAATAATTATTTTTTACTTACATTAGCTTATATATCCAGTCAAGGGAAACAAAAGTACCATCTGACTTAGACAAGCTGTGCTATGTGTGGTAAGTGATTAGCCTTCAATAGTCCATTCAAGCAGTTTGATGATTCAAAATTTTCACACTAACATGTGAATGACTGTGAATAACTAGGAGATGCATAAAAACAGAATTCAATTCAGAACAGTGATTATTTCTAATTAATTACAGTGTTAGTGCATTCTTGACTCCACGGTAGCATATCCAGTAGTCTCTGTCAGAGCACATGTTGTTCCTCTTCCTTTCTTTTTATAGTGAAAAAATAGGAAAAGCCTGACACATAAAAAGATTTAGGATATATTATTTCCCTAATATATCAATTTCTGATATATATGTAGGTGATTTGTAGTCATATGGGATATTCAACTGTTAGTATTAGAATAATATTTTTGCTAGTATTTAATCTTTAATTTACCATGCAGAAAAGTATAACAGAGGCAGAGGGAAAATAATCTTAAAAAAACCCACAAAACAACTCCTGTATTAAAGAAACATTACATCAAAGGCAAAAATTAATGAAATTTATAATTAAATTAAAAACTACTTCTTTGGAAGGCAAAAAGTCTAAGAGAAAATTATTTTCATTATATGACAGATTTCAGCAGGTGTGTTCCCCACCTGGCTTTAGATTTCATATTGTTTTCTTGCAACTTACTATTATAGAGAATTAGGATAAAAATTCAATTTTAACAGGTTAAAGGCAGATATAATTCTATTTCTCATAAAAGTGCAACTCTCTAATTTCTGTTACTTCTGTCACTTGTTTTGATGGATAATATCAGAAAGAAAATTCTTTACATTTTCATATAATCATTATCTAAAACAAAAAAAGGCTTACAATATTAAACTCCTGCCCATACATTTGGTGTACCTTACATCTGTTTAAAAAACCCTGCTTTTGTGAGGTAAGGAAATCCTATGCTTTCGAGAGTCAATCATTAGAAGGTTTAGGAGAGGTGATATAAACTCAGTCTAAATGAAAGGAAACGGCTACAGGGCCACACATTTGTAGCTTCCTCACTGACAACAAAAAAAGAGGTTGTGGATTGGACAAGGTTGTGGTTGATGCTGAAGAGAAGCAACAGGCAATAGTGCAGTTTTTCTCCTTTTGCTGACAAACTTCAGATCTGACTTTCTCACAGAAGAACTCCCAGAAGTGTCAGCTTCACCAGCCAAATTGGTGTTGGCTTTGGTGTTTCTAAAGGGCAGTGGAGGCTTTCAGGAAACTTGCAGGAACTATCTGGGTAATGCAGACATTGATAGTGGTTTACCAGCTATCACAGCAATAAATAATTCAGCCTGACTTAAGGGAAATATCACCTGACTCCTACTGTTTGGCTTTGCCAAAGAGTAGAAGCATGCAGATGGCGAGTTAGGGTGATTTGCCATGTCCCAAATGAAGAGAAATCACTTCTCAAAATATGCTAACTCAAAAATTGGAATAGTATGAGATTACTGGGAGTCTATGATGTGAACTCAGTGTGCCATCTTATGCTAGGATATGAGCCAGCTCTGGACCAGAAACCAAATGGCTGTTCTAATGTGGCATGGTACACAATTCCTGAAAGGCAATGAATATTAGTTTAGCAGATGAAACTATTGTTCCTCAAGAGCTTCCAATGTGCTCAGTTAAAACTTTGTGAGACTGAACTCATATCCATCTTCCAAACAGATTTAACTTATGTAGCTTTGTTAATGCTGTAGAAGTTGGTGGCAGAGCAAGGAATTGAATCCTGACTACCAAAAGCAGCAGGCATGCTAGTGCTGGATCATCAGTCCCCCCCACTATTGATATTCATGAATGCCACCACTGCTCACACTGCAATTTGCTTTGCAATACTGATAGTTCCCTCGGTAAAATGGAAATCATGCAGAAGCTCATCACTGTAAGAACAGGTGGTAGAAGCTTGCTTTTAAAATATGATCAAATGTTGTAATTTAGAGATAGAAGGCTTACTGCTCCTGAATTTAGCTCAGAATAAAGCCAAACTGACAGCTAAGAACGTCCAGCATGGCTGGATTTTTTTTCCTTTTATGTTTTGTCACCTTGTTTATTTGGTTCTTTTACTACCAGTGCTGTTGCATTATTCCATGGCAAATTTTGATCCAACAACATTTTCCTTCATGGTACAAAAGCTATATTGTCCCTTCTTCAGCCTGACAATATCAGTATCAAATCAGTAATAAGAATGTTATTAGCTTAACACTCCATGAAAGAGTGGGTATCAATAATATTCTCACATATCCTGTTGCCTAAGCTTTTAATGCTTTATTCCCCTGTGTTCCAAAGTTTCTCCATAAGTTTTACATATACTGAGGGATAGTTTATTCTTATTTATGCCAATTACCTTCCCTCAGAGAAAAGAAGTACACTAGTCTATTTTCTCTGGACTTTATATTAGTTTAGAAGATGGTCAACTTCTATCTATTAGAAATCTGTCTTAGTAGAAAGTAGTTTATCTTTCAGGAGAAGATGTTGGTTGGTAATCTGAGAATCAGTGTTCTGCATATGCTTGCAGCAGACTTGGCATGTGCAGTAACTACAGAAGTGTCTTTACATGGTTTTTCAATAACCTTCAGAGATCATTCCAGATGGGAAGGGCAAGTTAGGAACTTCTGCAACATTCCCAAAGCTCATTCACTCAGTTTGAGACCAAGCAGCATGTCAGTTACATATGCTGTTATCCTTTACCAAGGACAGAAATCAGTCCAGTAATTTAGCACTTCAAAGGTCTGACTGACTTTCAGGTACTACTGATCTGGTCAAAATGATGAACAGTAACAGGCTGCACATCATATTACCAATCTCATGCAGTAGCTTGGGAAAAATGTAATGTGCAGTTAAGAAGTAAAAGCATATTTTCAAGTATCAAAGGGACTGTCAATCTAAATTTCATAATATTACTATTAAAAAATAAATTCTGAACTTAGGAAAAAAAAAAGGCTGTCTGTTAGCATTCATTTGGGCAAAATATTTCCCAGTTTTTTGCTTTTGTGTTTAGTTACTTTAGTTTAATGACTAATAATACAAAGTCTTGAGTAAAGAGGAAAAAATAATGGTGCCTACAAGAGACTACAATAAGGCGTACCCAGTACAGTCTTCAGGGGAAATTTGTGTCTTTCATAGCCTCTCTTGAAGATGGAATCAATTTTTCTTTTTTCTGCCTCTTTGCCAATTAGCCATTTTTGCACAACTCCCTCAAGTAATACCAAGTTATTTGGTATTAAGGTTTACTTCAGTCAGCAGCTCTGTCTTCCTGATCGAGTAAGCTTTCTTGTTTTTGGTGTGTTGACCTCCTGTGTTTCAATTATTCCTTCATCATTTCACTTTCTGTCTTCTCCTCTGCCGTACTTTTGATAAAGTGGAGAGTCTTGTGGGGTTGGAAAGCCACTGAATCATCTTGCACTGTAACGATGGATCTGGATACCTGCCACCAGGGCAAAGTGTTACTAGATTAAAATTGAGAGAGCTATATTTAAGAGAGAGAGTAGTTTTAATTAAGAGACTGTACTCATACTAAAAGGTTTTATATATGTTTACAACTTTCTGGCATTCCTGCTGAAGGAGAGACAATTGTGAACCTGAAGAGATACAATAAATCTGTTCCTTCCCCACCTCCCCCGCCCTTTTTTTCTTCATAAGCATGTGACAGAAAAAACTGCTGCCCTAGTTGTGGAAGACCAAAGAGAAAAAAGCGATTGAAGTAGGTTAGTCTGGTGGGTGGAGCATTAGCAAAGTTCAGCATGCTCTATGAATTCAGTGTAATAATTGCCCCTCCATTCTACACAGAGGACAAAGACACTGAATAAAATCAGCCTGTACAGTAATAAGGATCAAGAAAAAGTGGACTGAGCAAAAACCAGACTTTATAATAATTGTGTCTCAGTCATTATTCAAGCTACTTTAATGTTCCTCTTGCCTAAATTTTTACTTCAACTGTCATTAAAATGTTTTTTAAAATGGTGAACTAAAGTGAGTGTTGGCAAAACCACTTTGCTAGAAATCAGACTCTTCCTCCTTGAAATAGTTTAGGAAAGTAAAATGCTACTACAGTAAATATTTTGCTTCAAATTTTTTGTTGATTTGGGAAAAAAAAAGAATCCAAAAGGTCGGGAAAGGTCAGTAAAGGTCAGTAAAGAGCTGAATTTTACATTTTAAACAAATCATGCGAAAAGGAAATATTCTCTTTTCTGTCATTTTTTAAAATGTGTGTGACAAAACAAAGATTGACTGCAATAATGAAGTTTTTGTGACGATTTCTCATATCTTTTGAATTGTTGGAGAATTTCCAAAGCTGTCTTATTTTACATAAAACATTAACTATTTGATTTTTCTTCCAAAATTGTCTACAGTTTTCACCTGTTCAACAGCTGGTACAGTTTCTCTTAGCCTAGAACTCCAAAGTTTCAGCATCTTGTATGACCAAAAGTTGTGTTGTCATAGAAATTCACCATGTTTGATAAATGTCTGTTTGCTTTCAAGATAGATGAGTTTGACAGTACCATCAGCTGCCTCAGAACTAGCCAGATAGTGTCTGTTGAGTTCTTGTCAGGACCACTTTCCTACTAATTGGTGCTATTTTTGAATGTCTTACCTCCTGTTTCATGCTTTCTTCTCAGTTCCAAATCAACTGATTTATGGTACTTCACTTCCTTCAACACCTATTTTTTCTCATGTAGATTTGCTACAGGCCACTCCTAAGTATTTAGGACTTGGTAGACCTACTAAACTCAAATATAAAAAAAACCATGCCCAACTTGAGATTGGGTTTAAAATCGGGTCCATTAAGTGCAACACATTCTTTCTTTTCCTTTGTCATCTGGTTCTGAGCTTTTAAAGATTCTTTTGAAAATGTATTGTTTTAATAGAATTGGTTATTACTTAGACTTGAAAAGATTACATTATCATGATATTAAATATACCTGTAAAAGACAACCTATATCAAGAAAATAGACAATTAATTTGTATTGCCTGCTAAATTTTTGTTCAGTGTGGGCAAATGAGAGCTGAGTACAAGCACAGTTGCATGAATAAATCTTCATTTGTTCTTATGCTTGAAAGGATAGCAATTTGTTTTAAACTGGAAGTAAAAACTAGGACTGCAAATGAAATTTTCTCAAATATACACCAAATGCTAACTTTAAAAAATGTTTATACAATTGCAAGCTTCTATCTATGTTAAGAAATCCACCATCAATTAATTCTTCTGTCTTTACTATCTGTCTTACAAATGTTCAAATTATAAAAAGTTTCTTTCATTTTCATCCACTGTATTGGTTTTGCACAGCCTGGTTTTTGGTAGCAGGGGCGGCACAAAGATAGCTCCTGTGGGAAGTTGCTGGAAGCCTCCATCATGTCCTGCAGAGCCAATCTCTAATGGCTTTGAAGATGGACATGCTGCTGGCTAAAACTGGGCCAATGGGAGAGGTTGGTAACACCTCTGTGATGACATGTTTAAGAAGGAAATCAAAAAACAAAGTCACAGGGTATTTGCTTCTAGTCAGAGAGGAGAAGGAGGTGAGAACATGTGAAGGGAAACAACACAGTGGCACCGAGGAAGAGAGGAGGTGCTCCAGGCACCAGAGCCAAGACTCCTCTGCAGGCCATGGTGAGACCATGGTGAAGCAGCTGTGCCCCTGCAGCCCACGGGGATCCATGGGGGATGCAGAGATCCACTCATAGCCCATGGGGGAGGTGCCCATGCTGGAGTGGGTGGATGCCTGGAGGAGGCTGTGATCCAATGGGAGACCTGGTGGAGAGAGAAGGCCTCTGCTTCCAGGCTGGTGCAGCCTGTCCTTGGAGCACTGCACCCCATGGAAACACAGACCCACGTTATAGCAGTTTTTGGAGGACTGTCTGCTTGTGGGAGGGAATTCACACTGCAGCAGGTATGGTAGCTGCTCGTGAGAGTGGACCTGTGCTGGAGAATTTCACAGAGAACTGTCTCCCATGGGAGGGAGCCCAGGACCTCTCCCACAGCAGTGGAAGAAAATCCTGCTGGGGCTTATTCTACTTCTCATTATCCTCCTCTGATTCTGTTAGTAATAAAATTCATTTTGCAATTTAAGTTGACCCTGCTTTTCCCTTCAAATATTTCTCCTAGTCCTCATCTCACTCATGAAGTCTTTGTTTATGTTTTTTTCCCTCTTCTACTCAGCTGTGGCAGGGGAGAATGAGTGAGCAACCCATGTGGGTACCTGGCATTGGACTAGTGTCAAACCATGACATCCACCTGTTAAGAAACCACCAATTACATGAGTTTGACCGTAAAATATTGTCAGAACTTGGCCATTAATTCCTGCCAAGAATTTTCTTTTAGGCAGAAAAGCCTTTGTCCTACATATCTTTGTTTGCTGTTGGTCTTGTTCCCATGTCAAATGAGCTTATTCAAATCTGAGCTTTGTTTTGCATTTTTTACCAAAGTGAAACCTGTATTTTAAGATCTGTTTGTAAAAATTTCTGTGAAAATGTAATGGTTAAAGATGTGAAACTCATGCTTTGTTGTCTCTATCCCTACCTCCACCTCCGTGACTACTTTTTTGGACTGTATTTCTTTTGGAATAAATGTTTGCATTCCACTTGTGTGACAGAACAGTCGTGAGTTACTAGCTTTACATTGCATGTGCACCTTCCATAAATTTCTCACTTTGCACGGTCTGGCTGACAAGATCTGCAAGCCACTCACAGGGACCGAAATCAAGAAAACAGACTTCCTAAAAAGATGCTTAATGCCCCAAGCCTGCCAGTGTTTATCAGGCATTTGGACAGTGCCCTCAATAAAATGCTTTAATTTGGTCAGCTTTAAATTAGTCAGGCATTTGGATTAGATTGTCCCTTCCAAATGTAGGTCCCTTCCAAATGAAAGCCTAGTCCCAGAGTGTGACCCTCTTCCAGAGGCAAAAATGGGCCTGGTTTCCTTGTTCCCTGCAGGATTCAGCATCTGCCTTTTCCTCTCTCTTTTACAAGTCTCCTTCATGTGTATTGGAAGTGTATTCAAACTGCACATTCAATCCCTTCATGACACTGATTGCAGCTTTTTTAATGTATGGAGATAGAGTTTTACTGTATTCAAATATAATTTTGTTCTTGTTGTGAGATATTTCAGGTTTTATAACACACAGACTCCTTCTACTATTCCTTTACTTCACTTTTCTTTTTCCAAACCTTCCTTGAAAAGACATTTTTGATAGTGTATTTTATTCCTTAGTTTTATCTTCTTTTCTTTAATTTTAATTCAATGTAATTATAACATTTTTAATGACTATTTTCTCCTGGTATAAATGAAGACAATGTCATTGATCTGTTGAAAACACCAGCAATGGGAAAAATGAGTGCATAATTCTTTACTTCCACGTATCATTTCTGTGGATTTTCATATGAAAGGCAGTCTACACAAAGGAGGATTGTGGAACAGGTAAAATACATAACAATAGTTATATTTCAAAACAGCGCAGTTCACTAGGCAATACTGAAGCCTCTGTAGAGATATGAATTTCTTGCTTAAAGTAGCTAACCTGTGTTATATATTTGATCCATCCTTGAGGAAGGCCCACCAGGAGTCAGAGGACTCCCATGCTTCCCACTGTAGGCAATAGGAGGACACCTGGTGGATGAAGGGGAGTGGAAATGTGTCCCTGTTCGGGGAGCTAATAAAAGTTCCTCCCAACCCCCATCACCTACCCTGGTGACACTTCAGAACAGGAATGAGGCCCTTGATCTAGAGGGTCAGCCAGATGATGTGTAAGAAAGGACCTGCCCAGTGGGCCTCCAAGCTATGCTTCATCTGTCAGAAGGATCACAATCTCTAGCATTAAAAAGAAAAGAAGGGTAGTCATAGAAGGGTGACTCCCTTCTGAGGGGAACAGAGGGCCCCATATGTTGACCAGAATCATCCCACAGGGAAGGCTGTTGCCTCCCTGGGGCCCAGGTACGGGATATAACTGAGAGACTTCCTGGGCTGACTCAGCCCTCTGATTATTACCCACTGCTGATGCTCTGGGCTCGCAGTGATAAGATTGAAAAGAGGAACATCAGGGCAGATAAAAGGGACTTTAGGGCACTGGGTCAAGTGGACAGGAGCACAGGTCCCTTTGGTGGCAGAGAAAAACGGTGAAAGGAATAGGAGAGCCCACATTATCAACAAGTGGCGTAAGGGTTGGTGTCATCAGCAGAGTTTTGGGTTCTTTGATCATGGGGCAACTTTTATGGCACCTGGCCTGCTGGAACTGGATGAGCTCCATCTCTCTGTTAAGGGCAGAAGGTTTTTAGCTTATGAACTGGTGGAACTTATTGAGAGGAATTTAAACTAGGTTTGAACTGGGAAGAGGATGCAATTGGGCTGTCTGGAAGCAGACCCGAAGGTGTGCAAAGGTTGTAAGCCTGAGTTAGGGTGAAATTAGTAGCCCGGCTGAGGTGCATGTACACTAATGCATGCAGCATGGGTAACAAACAAGAAGAGCTGGGGGCCATGGAGAAACAACAAAGCTATGATGTAGTCACCATCACAGAAACTTGGTGGGATGACTCACATAGCTGGAGCACTGCAATGGATGGCTACAAGTTCTTCAGAAGAGACAGGAAAGGGAGAAGTGGTGGAGGGGTAGCCCTTTATATTAGGGAGGCTTTTGATGCCATGGGTATTGAAACTACTGATGATGAAGTTGAATGCCTATGGGTAAGAATTAAGGGGAAGGCCAACAAGGCTGATATCCTACTGGGAGTCTGTTATCATCCACCCAACTAGGAAGAAGTGGTGGACAACTTGTTCTGTAAGCAGCTGGAGAATATTTCAGGATCACCAGTCCTTGTAGGTAACTTTAACCTATCAGACGTCTGCCAGGAACTTTATACAGCAGAAAAGAGGCAGTCCAGTAAGTGCTTAGAGTGTGTGGAGGACAATTTTTGTCACAGCTGGTGAGTGAGCCCACCAAGCCCACTATGTTAGACCTGTTTTTTGCAAATAGAGATTGTCTGGTGGGAGATGTGGTGGTCAGTGGCCGCTTGAGGCATAGTGATAATGAAATTATAAAGTTCTCAATATTTGGTGAAATAAGGAGGAACACCAATAAGACTTTTTCACTGAACTTCCGGAGGGCAGACTTTGGCCTATATAGACAACTTATTCAGAGAGTTCCCTGAATAAGCCCTTAAAAACAAAGGAGTCCAGGAAAGGTGGGCATGCTTCAAGAGAGAGATCTTAATGGCAAAGGAACAGACTGTGCCTGTGTACCAAAAAATGAGTCACTGAGGCCAACATCCAGCCTGGTTGGGTGACGAGGTTTTGAAGGGACTTAAGAATAAAAAGAGGATGTATCATCTTTGGAAAGAGGGTCAGATCTCTCAGGAAGTATTTCAGTGCATTGCTAGGGCATGTAGGAAAAAAAATAGGGAGGCCAAAGCTCTGTTAAAACTTAATTTGGCAATTTTTGTAAAGGATAATAACAAATGTTTTTACAAATATATTAATTGCAAAAAGGAAGGGTAAAACCAACCTTTGTTCTCTATTGGATGAGGGAGGGAACTTAGCAACTGCAGATGAGGAGAAGGTGGAAGTTCTTAACGCCTTCTTTGCCTCGGTCTTTAGTGGGTAGATGGCTTGTCCTCTAGACAATGGTCCTCCTGGTTTGGTAGATGGTGTCAGGGAGCAGAATGGTCCTCCTGTTATCCAGGAGGAAGCAGTCAGAGAGCTACTGGGTAGCTTGGATGTTCATAAATCTATGGGACCAGATGGGATCCATCCCAGAGTGATGAGGGAACTGGCAGATGAGCATATGAAGCCACTCTCCATCATTTACCAACAGTCCTGGCTCACTGGTGTCGTTCCAGATGACTGGAAGTGGGACAGTGTGATGCCCATTTACAAATAAGGTGGGAAGGAGGATCCTGGTAATTACAAGCCAGATACCATGACCTCAATACCAGGTAAGGTAATGGAACAGTTTATGTTGGGTGTCATCACACAGCACTTACAGGATGGCCAGGGTATCAGACCCAGCTAGCATGTAGGAGGGGTAGTCATATTTGACAAAACTGGTCTCTTTTTATGCCCAGGTGACCCGCCTGGTGGATACAGGAAAGTGATGTTGTGTACCTGGACTTCAGCAAGGCCTTTGACACTGTCTCCCAGAGCACACTCCTGGAAAAGCTGGCAGCCCACAGCTTAGACAGGAGCACTCTTTGCTGGGTTAAGAACTGGCTTAAGTGTCGGACCCAGAGAGTGGTGGTGAATGGTGCTGCATCCAACTGGGGGCCAGTTTCCAGTGGTGTCCCTCAGGGATCTGTGCTGGGGCCAGTTCTGTTCAATGTTTTCATTGAGGACATGGATGAGGGGATTGAGTCTTTCATTAGTAAATTTGCAGATGACACTAAGCTAGGAGCGTGTGTTGATCTGTTGAAAGGTAGGAGGGCTCTGCAGAAAGAATGTTTGAATGGATGGGCAGAGTCCAATAAGATGAAGTCTTGTAAGTCCAGTGCTGAGTCCCGCATTTTGGCCACAATGATCCCCTGCAATGCTATAGGCTGTGGAAGGTGTGGCTGGACAGTGCCCAGTCATAAAGGGACTGTGGGGCACTGGTCAAGAGCTGGCTGAACATGAGCCAGCAGTGTGCCCTGGTGGCCAAGAAGGCCAAGGGCATCCTGGCCTGTATCAGGAATAGTGTGGCCAGCAGGACCAGGGAAGTTATCCTTTCACTGTACTCGGCACTGGTGAGGCCACACCTTGAGTGCTGTGTCCAGTCCTGACCCCTCAGTTTGGGGAGGATGTTGAGACACTTGAGAACATCCAGAGGAGGGCAACAAGGCTGGTGAGGGGCTTGGAGCACAATCCTTATGAGGAATAACTGAAGGAACTGAGGTTGTTTAGCCTGAAAAGCAGAAAAGAAGACTCAGAGGTGACCTTATCACTCTTTACAGCTTCCTGAAGCTCAAGCACTGTCAGATGTCATCTCTTGCCTCTTTCCATACACTTACTTCTTCAGATAGTAAGCAAACTTAGTAATTTCAGGTCAATATCTTTGGTTAAAATGAGGGCGTGTTTGAGGCTGAAAGATTAATTCAAATGTACCACTGGCACCTTTCTGACTGTTTCCCCCTTTCCTCCACTATAAGCTTTCTGAGTTGTTTGCAAAGTTGGGATCATTCCATAATCCTTCCAACCATTTGTACACCTACCTCACATGCTCTCATCTGTCTCACCTTCCACCAGGACCTGAGAAGGTCTTGAACATCAAAAACCACACTGTAATCAAGATTGAACATAGCAGTAGTGCTAGACTGAAGGTTGGACTTGATGATCTTAAAGGTCTTTACGACCTCAACAATTCTATGATTCTATGACTCTATAATATGTGGCATCCATTTCTTCCTTTTTGTCAGTGAAGTGAGGCAAAGAAATTGTTACCAACAATCTTTGGCTGGCTCCGCAGCCATCAAGCTAACTCCAAGACCCACATGGCCTAGCTTCTACAGGGTCTTAAGACATTATTATAGACCCCTCCCACCACTCCAACAAATGTGTCTCTGAATTGCATTCCCCGACAAGTAGCATTCCTCAGGGGGTACGTGCTGGAACCACTGGTGTTTAACTTTTTTGTCAGGGACAAAGAACAGTGGGATTGAGTGCACCCCCTGAAAGCTTGACAATTACATAAAACTGTGTGGTATGGTGTGGTGTGGTGTCGTGTGGTGTGTGGTGTGGTGTGTGGTGTGGTGTGGTGTGGTCAGTAGGGAAGGGATGCCATCCAGAGGGGCCTTGACAGGGTTAAGAGTTAGGTCCATGCAAACCTCATGAAATTCAACAGGCCAAGTGCGAGGTCCTGCACTTGGGTCAGGGCAATCCCAAGCACAAATACGTGCAGAGTAGAGAATGGATTGAGAGCAGCCCTGAGGAGAAGGACTTGGGAGTGTTGGCTCAGAAAAATCTCAACATGAGCTGCAATGTGCACTTGCAGCCCAGAAAGGCCAACCATGTCCTGGGCTACATACAAAGCTCTGTGGCCAGCAGAGTGAGGGAGGGGATTTTCCCCCTCTATTCCGCTCTTGTGAAACCCTACCTGAACTACTGTATCCAGCTCTGGATCCCCAAAGGTAAGAACAACATGGACCTGTTAGAATGAATACAGAGCAGGTACACAAAGATGATCATCGGGCTAGACACCTGTCCTGTGAAGACAGGCTGAAAGATTGTGATGGTTCAGCCCAGAGAAGAGAAAGCTCCAGAGACACCTTACAGGACCCTTCCAGTACCTAAAAGGGGCCTACCAGAGAGCTAGAGAAGGATATTTGCAAGTGTACATAGTGATAGTGATGTATTCCGGCAACAATAGGACAAAGAGTAATTTATTTAAACTGAAAGAAGGTGGGTTTAGATTAGATATTAGGAAGAAATCCTTTACTGTGAGGGTGGTGAGGCACTGGGACAGGTTGCCCAAAGAAGTTGTGAGTACCCCATCCCTGGAAGTGATCCAGGCCAAGTTGGGTGAAAGAGGTGATGAAGTGGTGGGCAGACTACCTGTGTTTGCTGATTACTGCTACAGAGGAAGGTGAAGCAATGATTATAAGGAAACTTGAAGCACTGCCACTATTGCTGAAAGTGGAAAGGTAGTGTCTGTTCTCAGAACAAAATTTATAAAGAAGGTTAGGTGCATTTTGGAAAACAAATCCCAGCTAAATAACTAGGAATAGATAGAGACATTCTGAAGCTGTCATACTTCCTGGCTGTGATGACTGATTCAAATCTAAGGAATTATGCTCTTCTGAAACACATGGAAGTAATGGAGGCTGAGTATGGCTTTGAAATACAGGCTTTGAACACTGGCTTCTACTTTGTCACTTTGTCACAGGGTATTTGATCCTTGTTTTACTCACACTGTTCACACAGGCTGCCATGTTGGCCCTACCCCTAAGAGGCTATTAGAGGAATATTGACCAAATTATGGTAGTACTGTATTTCCTCCAGTATTTATAAAAACAATGGAATTACCTACTTAGCCTTACTTATTCAAGCATTATCAATCCCCATCTTGATAGTGTTCATGTCTCACATTCAATAAAGATGTATTGGACTATGATAATAAAGTCACAAAGATTATTGCACAGTGTTGGTATGCCCAGTATATTTATTTTCTAGTGTTAATGAAAGAAGAATACAAATACCTCCTCTGCTCAAAGATACATCCCATTTAAATAGTTTAAGTACATGGATGTACTGAGTTCTGAAAATTGCATAAATTTTACTGAAGCACCTAAGCAACAATAAATGGCATGATTCATAAATCACGTTTTTGCCCCCAAATTCCGGTATTCTATTTTCATCCTATAGTCTCTTGAAAGCAATATCAAGTCATAAACCATGAAGCAGAGCAGCTGAGCAGCAATAAGTATTGCAAGTGGAATGTCAAAAACTGCTGAATTAAAGTGGAAAGAGGCCAAACTAGAAAAACACTCTCCTTTCTGTAGACCAATCACAGTCCAATAATACTGAGTCTAAAATCTTCCCTAACACACTGCAGTTCCTTCTGTTTTGCACTGCTCTTCCCTTTTTGACATTCCATCCATTCAAGCAACTGCCCCTGAACTCTGCAACAGCAACTTAGATAAAATAGTGCTTGATCATAATTCTAGTATCAGAGCTCTCTCTAGTGGTGGCTGTGTTACCTCATTATCCATTATTCATCCGAGCTAAATACCAGGTGGCATGAGTACATCTCAAGGGGGATACCAGTAATTTTCTTCCTTCGGTGACACCCAGAGATGTTTTGGAAGTGTGATGGAAATGTGTTAGGATGAGAATACAGAAGTATGAAGACAAGGGAGATGGATTCCTCATTGAATTGGGACCCTGAATTTTGGGCAGATGAGGTAGGAATACAATCATCATGCCGCCACCATCTACTTAAACTAACCAAAGGGCAGAACAGACAAGAACTAGTGAGAAATTCACCATCTCAGGTCTCTGTTCTGCTGAAAACTGCTGTTTTCAGCAGCAACACTGACAGAAGGGGAGGTCGTACAGCTTAAGGCAAAGGCTGGCCAGTTATTTTTAATTATTATGTTCAAACTTTTGCTCTCCAGAATCCCACTTTTCATTAAAAGCACAGAAGGGTCAGCCAGCTTTTCTTCTGCTGACTGTGATTTGCTGTCTGTGACAGGAGGGAAGGAGTGGTTTGAGCGGTTGTAATGTAAACTTCAGTATAATTTTGGTTAAGGTTAGTTGATCAGCCAGTACCCCAAGAAAAGCATCTAAAGCTGTGCAATTTCTCTTTTTTAGTGTTTCCTAATGACAAGAAGATGCTTGAAGGAAAAGAGAAGCCTGAAAAGAATGCCAGATTGTGTAGACCTCACTAGAGCACCATAAGAATGGCTGGTAAGAGGCACAGGAATATAGTGGACAGCACAAGAGCCTAAGGAACTAGTTTCTTTGTACAAAGGGATATCAAAGTAACTTAACAGAAGTTACTCTTTAGGGGAATGAGGTGGCTGCAATAAGGCTGAGAGATCTCTAAATATCAGGGAGTGGACATGTACTCCTAGAGTTTAAAAACCAAAACAAATAAAAATAAAAGAACTTCACATAGTTCTCCAACTACAAAATAACACAATCATTGGACCTAAAATCAAAAGCTCTATATTTTCAGTTCATTAGAGGATTCATTTATCAGAGAGACTGAGAATTCTGCAAAGATTATGCAAGTATGCCCTTACAACAAAAAGACCAAGAGTATATTGAACTGCATCAAGAAGAGTGCTACTGGCCAGTGAAGGAGACAATTTCCCATCTCTCTTCAGCCCTTGTGACACCACACCACGGGTACTGAGACTACTTCTGGGCTTCTCAGTACAACAAAGACATGGATGTACTGGAGAGAATGCAGCAAAAGGCCACTAAAATGTCTTAGGAATTGGAGCATCTCTCCTATGAGGAAATGCTGAGAGAGCTGGGACCATTCAAGCTGGAAAAAAGAAGGCTCAGGAGGATTTTATCAACATATATAAATGTCTAAGGAAAGGGTGCAGGGAGGACAGAAACAAGCAATGACGAAACTGTAGAACCAGTTCTCTTGTGTTTTTCAAAAGGACTGGTTTTGGGTTGAATATACTATCTCATGTATGAATTTCTGAAGAATATTACAGACTTTAGACTCCTCAAATGAGGTGTTTGCTGCATGTGAGTCATTCATACTGTATACCTTCACGTCATAAAGACCTTAAGTGGTAGGAGCTGTCTCCTCCCTTCTTCCAGTCTGCCAGACAAGAGTCTTCTTGGTTTCTGTGAGGAGGTTATGAAATTAGGCAGTATAGCTGCCAGGGAGGAGGATGGATTTTGGCCTTCACAGCATGGTTATGAGCATTCTTCTGGCCAGGTATGGAAACACCCATGAATATTCTTGGGTACAGAATAGGCAATAAGGGACAGAGTGAGTAATTTCTCTCAAAAGATCTAAAGCATGAATAAAACAATTTTCATTGTGCAATTACTATCTCTGGGCAACAACACCAGATATTTTATTGCAAACTCTGTTCTCTGGGCTTGTATTTATGGCCACTGAAAAGGTTTTTAATGGTGGATTTGAAAGACATGGTGCCATCAGCTGAAAAGTTATAAAGATCTTCTTTCCATCTATTTTTTTCAGATCAATTTGGTGTGGTCACTTAGAAATAAATTGAGTCTCTAAATAAATCTTATTTATTACTTTTCAAAGATCCCTTTCCACTCCTCTTCTTAAGCAGTGACACCAACTGTTTTAATCTAGTCATTTTAAATAATTTGATTCATACTGGTAATAGAAAATCCCTAGAAATTTAACACCACTTGGATCTTAATTACCAAGAAAGCCATTGTGTGAATTAGGTTGGAATATAGTATGCTTTTATGTAGCCCTTTTCCCACATAAGGTGCAGTGGCAGTGAGACGTTTATGATGAACTGAACAATGTCTGATAATAAAGCTGCATCACTCCACTAATCTGAAAGGTCCTAAGAGTGATACACTTTTTGTCAAGGTAGCTTTATAGTAGGATTCTTCAGTCTGGAAGGCTGGCGGCTGTCAGGCAGTATGTCATTTTGCAAGTCTTGTTGCTCACATTTCTCAAGCTTGGCAAGGTAAGAAGTGACATGCTGAGTCAAAGTTCTGATATCTACATACAACTGTACATTCAGATTGACATGAGAGCCTTAAAGATTCACAGAGTTATTGTAGTTAATAAGCACATTTGCTTCTCTCTGTCAGGGAAATCAAATACATGCATTGGAGGATTTCACTTGACAATGGCCAAAAGTTCTATAAAAAACATACTGTATAGCTAAACTTACCCTCCATGCGCAACAACAATGAAGAAGTCCTTTTTTTATGCCTCTATTTAATGAAATAAAAATATTCTGCCACTTTTTAGAATAGTCAGCATAACTTAAAGGAAAAAAAAAACCAGCAGATGCCTCAAAGTTTACATATGTTTCAGATTTTTTGTTGTTGTTTTGAAGGAATAGAAAAAGTATTTGAATATAAAACACACTTATTTACACATTTTTGTTTAAACTACAAAATATCCTGTCTCTGTATGTTTCTGTCAAAGAAGAATTTTCTGTAGGCAAAGAATATATTAATATATAGCAGGTTAGATTGCTATATTAATTTACTCTGAAAATTAGCAATGTCTTTGCCTTGTACTATTGGAATTATAATACATCTCACTGCAACATTGTGCTGGGCAATCTTATGCACATGATACACAATTGTCTACTCTTGAATTTCAGACAGACAGTCAAAACTGTACAAGTGACCCGAATAGTTTTGGTGAGATTTTAAGATTTGTCTAAAACTTTTCATATTTTTGGCCTATGTCTTTTATACTGCCATTTCTCACTTTTAAGTTGGGATCACATTGATCATAAACCATGCTTTGGTACCTCAGAGACAATGTTTTAATGTGATATTGCCAACAGGTGCAAACCTTAGGTATGTATTCTCCATAGTAAATGTCTTTGAATAGCAAAACCAACACACCAGGATCAAAAAGATCCTAATTTGAAATAGCTCCTACTTTAACAACACATTATAAAAGCAATGAGATCCAGGCTCTGTAGCAGTATCTACTGATTATTAGGTATCCAGGCTGCATAGATGCAGCTGTAGAGGCTCAAGGGCAAACAGAGAAGTTGAAGCGGAATTATCCACTGTACTTAATTTGGGATGTAAGCAGAAAAGTTGAACCATCAAGAACTTGCTTTGCATACAATGAGGAAAGTAAACTTTGCTATTCAAACCAAATTTCAACTTTGATGGAAGCCTCTATTTCCAGTTTCGTCAGTATCATTGTATGTATTAAAACAGGACTTAAGGATCAGAAAAAACCAAACAATCAAAGAGCCTTATTATTCAGGGTCAAGTGGAAAACACTACAGCATGAGACTGTGCTCCCACAGGTGAAGAGTCTGGCACAAAGAAGGGCCAGGAATGGAATAGCTCAGATAGATGGCATGACTTTCCAAACCTCAGTCTTGAGCAGAAGAGGGTGAAGTCTTCTTTTACAGTTTTATACCCTAAAAACAGTTCTTTTTTTTTCCCCTACAGGACTCTGGTGTGGTTGTATTGCATAGCATATAATACAAAAACGAGAGGAAAAAAAAGGACTGAATTTTCCTGAATTCACAAAAATCAAAAGAAAACTTCTTATTCATTTAAGTGAAATGTTTGCAAACTTTGTGCAGTATTTTTCACTGTAAAATGTTATAATTACAGTAGATCTTAGAACAAAATTAACACCTGCCTATGCAGTACAAATTAATGGAGAATAAAGGTAAAACCTGCATGGTTTTTATAATAAGTTATCATTGTGTGTATGTATATATATAAATATAAAAAATATGTATGGACTAAAAAGAAGCCATTTCTGATTTACATCAGTGGAAGAGAGGGATGAACACAGTCTTTGAATTACAGTAACAAATGTAATGGTCTTGCATACTTTCTTGGTTTCTGTATTCTCAGTTTAGAAGAGATTGTTATTAGCCTCCCCAAAATATTGCACATCAAAATAAATGGACATGGTTATATTATACTATTATAAACAACCCCTATTATAACCATCCCAGCATATTAAAACCAGTACAATCACAGCAAAAAAAAAGAAAAAAACACAATAAAATTTAACAAAGTATTGTAATAAATTATAAATTATTATAAATTCCTTTAGTTTTGCATATTAATATGTTGGTCATAATAAAAATGTTTGATCTTTAAGACAACATAATTTGAAATCACATTGGTATTTCTGAAACTGATCAGTAATTCACTACAAGCATGGTAGGTATCCCCAGCAGTTTGGCCTGATGGAGAACAAAGGAGATAAGTATACTCTGACCTTCACAAGTCAATTGATATTATGTAAGGAGGTATAAAGGAGAAATAGCATTACTTAGAGACATGCTATGCAGAAGAAGAAAAAAAGGAGGCAAAGTAATGGGTAGCAGAGTAGTGTCAATTTTCATAGGAATTTCAAGCCATTAAAGAGTGTGTTTCCCCTCCCACCATGAGAAAATACTTTAAAAATGCATCATTAGAAAAGCAAACACCTTTCTTGTTCTGAGCTGCGGTGTGACCATATTTCATTAAAGTGCTGGGCATTTATCTAGGGAATAAAGTTGAATCTAAAAGGAAGAAGTAAAAGATGGGGGTTTTTTTCATTTTTTATCACATTTACTATATATTACTATTTTTAGACCAACTTTTAATTTGGAAAGAACTGATCAGGCAATAAAGAACCTTTTATCTTTACAGACCTCTGTAGTTAGTAACCAAGACTTTAAAAGCATAACCTTACATGAAACAAATATCTCCATTTCTCCATACTCTTAATCTTTTAAGACAAATTTCCTGCTCTTTCAGCTAGACCCTTTCATTTCTTCTGTGCTGGGATGGGATGTTTCTCCCACCCTCCACTCTGCTCTGCTTTGCCAGAGTCTTGTTTCTTGTGTCTGTGTCCAGCATTACCTGCTCTGCATTTCTAAAATAGTGCTCTGCCTCAGAAAGCTCTCTGCCATATTTTGCCCCTCAGGTTTTTATCTTGCTCAGCGTTCAGTGTTCCCAAACACCCACTCTCTGCTGCACTTTGCCCAATCAACATTTCTTGAAGCTGGAGGAGACAATTACACCCACATTTCTTTTGGCAGTTTAGGCATCTTCTAGTATCTTGTCTCTCATGCTACCCTTGATGAGTGCTGGCTTCCTTTCCCTTAATCAGTTCTCCCTATAATTATTTCTCTCCTTAATCAGTTGTCTGATTACTATTAACTTTCTACCAAGCATGATTTTTGCCATCATCTGACATTGACAGTCAGCCCCACCTTGCTCATACTAGAAGCTTCCACTCTCAATTCTTTTGACACCCACATACTGCTGCTAAAATTAGTACCTGAGTATCTCATGCAAAATGGAAAGGATGGATTAGACAAGTGGTGGGAGTCTGCTGGACCACTTCCACTAAGAACATTGACACCTGTACTCTTCTACTGAGAGACTTATTTTCAGAAACTCAATGGAGAACTAAAGTAAAAAATGCCTAAAACAAACAAAAGAGAGCTCTTTTTTTTTTTTTTTTTGACTCAACTAGTCTAGAGCCATCATTTCTGCTGTAAGATGCTCTGAAGAATTCTTCAACTGGGCAATCTACAACTTGTAAACTACATCCATTCTTCCCCACTTCAATTAATAAGAACCTTAAAATGTGATTCCAACAATTACATACACAGTCTAATTCAAGAATGATGAGGTAGTCTGAGCCTGTAAGATCTAAATGCATTCTGCAACATTATTTAGTGGCAGAAAAAAACCCCACATATTTTACTGAAATTGCTATGAATACTAATAAAATACCAGTTAGATTAGGATTTTTCAGATCTTGTAATTTTAGATCCTTGACATGATTACACAAATATTTTCTTAAATTCCCTTCAGCTGTTGTGTTTTCCTCTTTGATATGCAATTGGATACCAGGTTGTCAGGAAATAGATGCTTACCATTTTAAGATGGAAGCTTGTACAATGTCCCATTTTGTTCAAAAATCATTGCTTTTTTTCTGACAATAGCCTCTATCTGCAGTTTAATTTCCTTTAAGAACATTTGCACTATGCTTGCTGAGTTCTTTCAAGAGAGCTGATAATATGGTGGTGAGTGGTGTCATGTTGCACTCCTAAGAGAGCAGCCAAGATTCATAGATACCTATGATCAAAAAGGAAAAACAGAAGTCAGAAAGGTCTGAAAACACAAAGTCTTGTTAACAAATTATACATGCAGCATGGAAATAAGTATGTTATTCCCTTGATTTCTAGTAGTGAAATAAATAAAAGAATGAAAGAAAAGAGGGAAAGGACAGAAGGGTTAGATACGAGAAGAAAGGAGATCACCTGTCCTGGGTCCAGAATCAATCCAACCAACAGGGTTTCCGGGATCCTAGGGGGCACATCCAAGGCTTTGTTAGTATACTTTTTAATAGGTAAGTTTTCCCCACCCTGAGGCAAAGTTTCTCACTTTCCATGCTAATGAGTTATTGGACGCAGCCCATTCTTCCAGGCCTTTCTGGGTCAGAGGGCTTCAGGGGTCTTTGGTGTTCTCATCCCCCTCTCCTTGACCTCAGTCCTGCCGTTACGCAGTAGTGTGTCACATTTATCTGCAGGAACCAGAACAAGGACATTTATCACAGAAAAGTGCGTCACAGTATGCCATGGCATGGCCCCTTCCCCACCCACAGCCTGTTTTTTCTTTCCTGTTTGCACAGCAGGTTCTTACACAGCTTTAATGGCCGTTCATGTTTGAGACATGATACACCTTAACCCCTCATTTTCTGGCCTTCTACAAGTGCTACATGGTTGGAAGCTGTAGTGATCTGCTGGGTTTCACTGCCAACCATTTCGCTCTTCTCTCAGAATTACCTTAATTAAAATAAAAATATTGTTTCTCAGAACAATGACAAGCTCTAGCCATTTCTGAAAAATGGACAAATGAATATGCTTTGGTTTTGGGTACTTGTCCATGCTATGGGGTTACTAACACCAGAAAAAGAAAGTGCAATTTTCCTTCTCAGTTTTCACTCATGGTGAAGGAATGATTTTTAAGCATTAAGCTGGAAATATATGGAGCTCTGAGGTCTAAGTAGAATCTAGGGATGAAGTGAATTCAAATATTCATACTCAGATATTTGGGCTGCTTTTTTCCTTCCCTTCTCCAGAGGACACATACTTATGCTTCTAAATCTATACTTGGGGATTCCAATAAGTTACCTGAGTTTACAGATAACAATTCACTTCTAGTAACAGATGGTCCTTTGTGGGGAAGATCTTTTAAATTCAGGCCATATGTATTAGAGATCAAACTCTAGACTTGCAAGTTTTCAGTAGAATAGAAAGATAAAACTGCTTCCCAAGGCTCTTCTATGGATTAACAGCTAATGTTTACATGGAAGTAAGAAAGGCTGAAAATATTAATATTAAGATAATACAGGAAATGAGCCACACATTTAAAAAAAAAACATTAGTGGGAGCTGTGCACCAACTATCCTTCACATTGCATTGAACACTGTAGCTCATTTAGTTCATTTGTCATTAACAAAACAGGAGAGTAGATACTGAAGCATTGCAGCACTGATATAACTTGTCATAATGGAGTACTTCAAAAGATGTTTAAAATATTTTTAAACAATTATTCATTCTTCTTTATTCATTCAGCAAGCATCTGATCAAAGAAAAAAATGCAAAGCAAGAACAAAAGAAACCAGACGGTGAGGAGGTAAAGATCACTCAACATGGATCACTGGTTGTTCAGATTATTTCCAAGTTGTTTGGCATACCTCCAGGGGTGCAATTCAACTTTGTACAGGTTACAGAGGGAAATCCATTTATGTTTCTAACAGAGCAATTTCACAGCGTGATCCTAAAACAAAAACAAGAAAAAACCTCTTAAAATGGTCTGACTGTTAATTTTGCAGATGATATTTCTTAGGCATACAATTTTTTTTAATGTTATTCTTTGAAAAAAAAAATGGAGACACAGCACTGGAAAATAGATTTGGAATTAATTGGGCAGGTGGATAACTCTACTTGCCACTTAAATTCTCTGCTTTCTAATAGTATCATTTTGTTCAGTTTGCATGGCAAAGTTTTGGAGCATGGGGGCTACAGGCATTCTTCAATGAGAAGCTGTGAGGCACCCGCCTCTGGCTAAGGACACACCCATCAGCAATGGGAGTAATGGGAGTAGCACCTCCAGGAAAATGTATTCAAGACAGAAAAAAACCCAAAAAAACAAACAAACTCCTGCAGAAAAAACAGCCAGAAAGGAGTGAGAATGTATGAGAGAATCAGCCAGACAGATGGTGGAGAAGTAGCGGGAAGAGGTGCTCCAGGACCTGGAACTAACGTTGCATACAGTCCATGGTGAAGACCACGTTGAAGTCCATGGAGGTCCACAGGGAAGCAGAGATCCTCCTGCAGCCAATGAAGGCACAACCTCATACTAGTGGAGGTAAATGCCTGAAGGCAGCTGTGACCCAGTGGGAAGCCTGTGCTGGATCAGGAGCCTGGCAGGACCTGTGGACTAGTGCAGCAAGGAGTCCACGCTGGAGCAGGTTTGATGGCAGGAGGTGTGACTGCAAGGAGGACCCACACTAAAACAGCCTGTTCCTAAAGGACTGCAGCCCATGGAAGGGACCCATTCTGGAGCAGTTCTGGAAAAACTGCAACCTGTGGCAAAAATACAGATTCATGTGTATGCCAGACCATGCCAGACTAGGTAAGGAATGAGAGGAGTTCTCTCTCTGAGGAGGAAGAGTGGCAGAGACAACATGTGATAGAGTCGCCACAGCCCCTATTCCCTGTTCCTCTGCTATGGTGGAGGAGGAGGGACAGAAAATGCAGAATCATATTGAGATCAGGAAGAAAGGAGTGGTGCAGGGAAAGGGGTTTTTGGTTTTTATTTCCCATGTGTTGCAGACATCTTTTTCACAAAAATCCTTTCTTTTAGATTTTCCTTCTGAGAAGCTGTGGCCTCAGAAACAAATGTAAACAATAGGTTATCTTCTGCTGTGGAATGCAACAGGTCTGTCTGGATTGGCCCAGCAGGCGTGTTTATGGTTGATGGTCAATCCAGAACTGAGATTTCTCAGACACAGTCCGAGAGAGCTGGGTTGTTGTCTTTCTTTCTTTTCTATTCTTAGGTAGCTTAGCAGCTTCTGGAACTCTCCTTTTCTTTTCTTTTAATATAGTTATAATAGATGTATACATCACAACATAATAAATCAAGCCTTCTGATATGGAGTCAAGAATCTCATCTCTTCCTCTCACCTCACCTGAAAACCCTAACCCCAAGTGGTGTGGAATAAACAACCTCGACATGCCCACACTGTCTAGGCTTCACCCCTCTCACAAGGTTAATTTTCTCAAATGTGAGAAAATTAATTCTCCCCCGACCAAAATTAAGGCAATACATTAACAGGCTTTTAAAATGTATTTTGGACTTGAATCAGGAAAAGTCACACAATCTATTTGTAGACAGCAGCTATAAGTTGGTATTGCTGAAAACTGTCTGTCTTCTAGGTGATCTCAAAACTCACCCTTGCAGTTTCCTACAAATAGCATCATGGTTCAGCTTCTTCCTTATGGAGATTGCTTGACAAATTCTCTAAATCTTTTTAAAAGGTATTTCAATTACCCTTCGCACTTTCGCCAGATGTTTCTTCCAGTGTGTTGGTCTGGTCTATAGCTTTCCATATATGAAAATGAAGAAGAAAAAGCCCAGGGAAAATTTCAAAAAGCTGAAAGATTTCTGCTGCTGTAGTTCTCAGATACTCAACTTTATCCTATAATCATAACAACTGACCTTCAGGCTTTAAAGTTTTCAGAGTTAAAAGACCACATTATCTGCTTACATAGTGTTCTAAGGTGCTAGTTTTTCTCCTGAGACATGCAGGATACCAAAGCAGCTGTCAACAAATGTTATTAAAAATTAACTATAGGGAAAGCCCCTCTAACTTCTAATGCAAGCATAAGTGAAGTTAGAATTAATCTGTGGACCTGGAAAAAAAACCAGGTGGATGCAGGCAAATTTCACCTTTGTTAAGGCAAATGTGAAGCACCTGTTCCAACAACAGTCAACTATTTTCCATACAGTTTTACATTCATGCATTAGGTAGAGAACTACAAAAAACATGTAACAGTGTAATCTGGGCTGAACTGTAGGTACAAGCTGAGACATTAAAAAGTGGATGAAATGTTTGCAGGCCGAGTTAATATCAGTTATTTGGCTGCAGAAAGACTTCTGTGTATCTCCCTGGTTTTGCCCTGGAAGGAGGTGTGATGTGTGCTCTGCTATAATGGCTTTCATTGAGAAAACATACCAGGTAGGTAGGTAAAGGCTGAATGAACTCTGAAAGCCCATCTGTATATGTATTTTAAAATGATAATACTATAGGACCAAATAACCCTTCTGAGTGTAAGTCCAGATTCTACAATATTTATAGTAAGATAATAGAAACTTATAAAAAAGAAACGTGTAGTAGGAGAACCATGTTAAGCACAGTTCCTGTCTGCTTGTTACTTTGATTTCCTGTACTCAGATCAAGTAATCACCTTCATCTGAGTTAGACATCTGAGTTAGACATCTAATTCACACCTACATACTTATTAGATGTGCACTGAAATAATGGTCCCAGAGTAAAGACTTGAATTTCCCATATGGTCAGTACGAAACCACGGTTCTGAGCTACAGAGACGAAGTAGAAAAATGCACCACCATTCACTTCACCAGGAGCAATGGATCCCCTACCCTCTTACCACCAGGTAGAAGGAAGTGACCTTGGAGATGGAGGGGAGTGGAAAAGGGTTTCTGCTTGGGGTGGCAGGTGAATGCCCTCCAGCCCTAGCTCACCTCCCTATGTGCCCTCATACAAGGCCCTGGAATCTCAGGACCAGGGAAATGAGACTGTGGATTAAAGTTTTTTTGGGATGGACATGTTGCCGAGGGCAGAGAAGCCTACCTTCAGCATTATGACCTCCCCAGTTAAGAAAAAAAAAAAGACAGCAGCAGCTACTGGTGATTACATTTTGAGAGGAATGGAGGGCCTGATATGCCAGCCAGACCTAACTCATAGGGAGATATGTGGCCTCCCTGGGGCCTGGGTAAGGGAAATAATCAAGAAGCTTCCCAGCCTGGTACAACCCACTCTACCCTCTACTGGTTTTTCTGGTGGGCACCAACAATGTCCCAACAAGAAGGCTGTAGAGAATCAAGGGGGACCTTCAGGGCCTTGGGACAGCTGATCAGGAAAAACTGGAGCACAAGTTGTGTTCTCTTCTGTCCTGCAAGTTACAGGGAATGTTTGGGCAAGGAACAGGCAAATCATGGAAACGAACACCTGTCTTTGAGACAGGTGTTATGAGTCGAATTTTGGGTTTTTTTTGGGTCAATTTATACAACACTGAGCCTGCTGGCAACTAACAGGGACTACCTGTCTCAAAGGGAGTAAAGGGTCTTGGCTCAGGAGTTATCAGGGTTCATTAAGAGAGGTTTAAACTAGATTTGAAGGGGAAATGGAGACAGAGACAGGTTTGACAGAGACAAGGTGTGGTACAGGGAGAACTGTAGTGATGACTCTAGTAGCTAAAAGAGGTCTAAGGGAGAATAGCTCGATCGATAACAAGCACCCAAAGACATAACCAGAAGACAGAACTGTGTGGCATCCCTGTACACCCCTACTGGGATATTGACAATTAAATACTACAAAGAGCCTGCACAACAATGCATGCAATATAGAGAACAAACAGGACAAACTAGAGATCTGTATGCAGTCCCAGGGCTTTGATCTCATCATGATTATGGAAAGGTGGTGGGATACCTCAAATGACTGGAAGGGCTGCTGTCATGAAGAGCTGCATGCTGCTTGAGAAAGACAGAGCAGAGAGGCACAGTGGTGGAGTTGCAGACTAGCAAGGGTAACACAGCTGCAGGTATTTTCTACTGGCTCCCTAAGCAGGAGAAAAAAGTGACAGCTTGAATCAGCCTCAAATTAACAAGCATAGCTTCTTATGGGGGATTGTAACTTGTCTGACATTTGCTAGAGAAGAAAGACATTGATGCACAAACTGTCCAGGAGGTTCCCAGAAAGCACTGATGACAACAAAATCCTTGGAAAGGTGATGGAGTGCCTCATTTTGGAGGCCTCTCTATCCACGTGGATGACAAAAGAAGGGGATCAGGAGTAGTCAACATGGATTCACTAAGGACAAATCATGCTTGACCAGCTTGATGGCCTTCTATGATGAGACAACTACCTGGATGGATGAGGGGAGAGCAGCGTGCATTGTCTACCTCAACTTTAACAAGGCTTCTGACACTGCCTCTCACAATGTCCTCATATGCAAATTCAGGAAGT
>JAWWEY010000115.1:83550715-83644155 GCA_035582745.1 Loriotus luctuosus | reverse complement strand
CTGTTACCCCCTAGTTCTGGATGAAATTGGACTGCCAGGAGGGGGATGGGTGCGAATGGGTGTACCTTTGGAGCTTGAGCCTTTTCTTTTGGGGAGGTCTTCTTTATCTTCTCTTACCTTAGGAGGAGCCTTTAACAAATCATATGTACTCATTTTGCGAGTTGTAATCGCTTTGTGTTTCAGCATGATAAACTTTGTCTGACTTCATATATTGCTATCTTATGCTGCATGCTGACCAACACGTTTGATTTGCTTTTTCTCTGCTTTGTTTTCTTTTTCAAGAGCAAACACTAGTAGGCCAGAGCAAGCTCTGAACCCACAGTTACTCTGCCATTCTGGGTGATTCTTTAAGGTGAAAAATATATCAGCATACGGAACCTTATCTCATTTACCTTCTTGTTTTAAAACAGCATTAACTCAATAAGGTATTATAAATCTTTTTATTTTCTGAGCTGCCCCTACTGGCAGCTTTCTCTCAGTGAGCCCCTCCCAAAGGGACTAGTTCAGGAAATTCTTTGCTCTGGTTAGTTCACATAATCTTCTTCTCTTTATACTATTTTGTTTCCACCCAAGCCTCACAGTGTCTTTTCTCAGTTTTTCTTCACGCACAGACCTCCAGGTGACAGGTATCAGATGTGATCTACACATAAGCTTTAAGATCTCAGGTTCTGAATTGGTTTTATCAGGAACTTTCAATTTACACTTAAGGTACAGAACAGCAATACCAGCGCCTCTCACAAACTCTGCATTGCACATAAGGTGCCAGCCTCTCAATGTACTAAAAGCTCTCGGGAATTGCCTGCAGGGTATTTCATTTATCACTTCGGAGTTTATCACTTAACTTCTATGGCGGGTTGTTCTCAGTTCAAACTTACTATATTACCAGCTGAAGTCCCATAAACTCATTCATCTCTTCTATCTAAACTCTGTTTTACAAAATCTCAGTCTTTTCCAGTTCTCCTCCTGCACAATCTAATTAAAGTATTCTTTCTACTGACACTCACTTTACTGCCTTGCAAAAGGCTGTGCCTGTTACAGCAAAAACTCTGATATGCTCACAAACACAGACACACACACTACCCCCGCTTTATCTCAAATTCACAAGAGTCAGGGCTTGAATTGCTGTGGGGGGGAATTCCTGGAATTCCTTTAATTCGTTTTACTACAGTTAAACATAAATCACCATACCGTAGTTCTTCTGTGTAAAATGCCACACTTGCTGCAAACAAAATTTTAAAATCTCTGCAAACACAACTATACAATCTCAAGAATCCAATTACCACAAAGAACCACACAAACTCACCGGGAAAGGGCGTATCTCTCAAAGTGCCCACTTTTCTCAACACAACACAGCATACAATAATTCAGCATTTACCTATGAAATAAACAGGGCAGGAGACTTTTTCTCCTTTTAATGCCTTTATTAAAAGTGATCAGCTCAAGATTGGGAAGCTCGACGGGTCTGCAGTCTCCGTCGTCTCTCCCAGGGTGACTCGGAGGAGGAGGATGTGCACAGCTTTGTCCACTAGGGGCAGAGCTGGGGGTCCAGTTCTCATGAGAGCCTTGGGCATGACCCCGATCTCCCCTTTCCACTGCCTCCCGGCTCTGGGTCTTGGTTTAAGATGATTTCTGTACTCAGGGCGAGGGGCACAAAGGTTTTCAGCATCTCTGCAGGCTCAGCATTCTGTTCCTCACGCCCAGGCATCACTCTAATTTCTTAATTCTGCATTGGCTCGTTGTTTTTGGGGTCTTTTTTGTAAGTTTGACACTTCCCATGGCATGCTGGTCTCGAAGTTATTTTGCATCTTCTGATGTCCCCCCCTCCCATGTCTCGTCCTTTCCCCTCACTGTCCGGGCGAGGAGAGCCATTAACTTAGCCCTAGCCAGGGCCTTTACTGATACAAAAAGAACCATTAACTCTAACAACTCGTGATTATCATAACAAACAGGTAGCACTGCAGCAGCAACACTGGTCTGCCTGGTTTTGTAACTTTTTTCTACAAAACAATTGGCAGAATTTTGTTTATAACAGTAACTGCAGTTCACACAGCAGGACAGACCCCCACCCCCTGGCACGGCCAGTGGAGCGGCCGCGGGCCAGGCGGCCGGGACTGAGGCAGACGGACTGTGCCGGAGCCGGCACAGGGGCTGTGGGGGTGGCGCAGTGGCGAACAAGTGGGGGAACAAACGGGAATGGATGAGGTAATATTTTGTTCCCAACCTTATACTTTCACCGTTTTTCTTTTATTGCCTTTCAAAAATGTCATTTTCTTACAACCTCCCCCCTCCCCAGCATGTGGTATACTCTTTTTCTTCTGCATTAAACGGTTTTTACAAATAAATCCAGAGCTTAACAAATCCACACTTCTGCTTGGATACTTTGAAATGGTCGAAAAGCTAACTCACGACCTTCTCATGTTGTTTTTCTCATCATTTTTTTATTTGTCCTTTGGCAAATTATACATCTTTCAGTTACTTATTTTTCTACTCCAAAAATCCCAATGCACCCATAGTTCCTTAAAAAAATGATCACACAAAGCTTGAGTATCCCACTGGGCTTTTTGATACATGTCCTCTGCTATTCCCTAGTAAGCATTTTATTATCTAATTGTCTTCCATCAAGATGTTTCTATTTCCCTGATTTATCTTGTTCGCCACCTACCTTGTTTTAATTCTTTTTTTTGTTTTTTTGCTTCCCTAAACTTTGGAATTTCCAAATTTTCTTCATTTGGAGTTAATATTAACTCTTTTGGCTCTATTTTCTGCTGTATCTTTTAGCTTCTTGATCTGTCAAATTATTTCCTTTATATTTCTGGGGTCTTTACTTTTTGGTGTCTTTTAATATGTACCATAGCTATCTCGTGTAGGTAATTTTTAATGCCTTTAAAACTTCTAAAATAAGTTTCTCATCTTTTTCTTCTTGAATTAAGTAATCTCCCTTTTTAAATTTGTGGAGGAATGGTTACATGACAAAGGTCACGTAGACATGCTCCAGATGGCTGAAGAACTTGGAAAGTACCGAACTCAGCTAATCTGAGTTATTGATGTAGCAAGGATGTCGCAGACATCTTTTCACTAAAATCCTTTCTTTTAGGATTTTCCTTCTGAGAAGCTGTGACCTCAGAAGCAAATGTAAACAATGGTTATCTTCTGCTGTGGAATGCAACAGGTCTGTCTGGATTGGCCCAGCTCGTGTGTTTATGGTGGATGGCCAATCCAGAACTGAGATTTCTCAGACACAGTCTGAGAGAGCTGTGTTGTTGTCATTCTTTCCTTTTCTATTCTTAGGTAGTTAGCAAGCTTCTGGAACTCTCCTTTTCTTTTTCTTTTTAGTATAGTTATAATAGATGTATATATCATAAAATAATAAACCAAGCCTTCTGATCACGAGTCAAGAATCTCGTCTCTTCCTTCACCCCAAGAACCTTGTGGAAACCCTAACTACACCCATGACCCTACTCTGGTTTGATTGGCAATAAGTTAAACTAATTTTGCCCAGCTGAGTCTGTTTTGCCTGTGACAGTAACTGGTGAATGATCCTTCCCTGCCTCTATCCTAACCAATGAGACTTTCCTTATATTTTCTCTCCCCTGCCCAGCTGAGGAGAAATATGAGGGAGTGGCTTTGGTGGGCACCTGGCATCCATCCAGGGTCAGCTCACAACTATAATTTTCTTATGTTTTTCAGCCCATTATTTTGTTTGCTTTTGTTTTGCTTTTGTCATTTATATAATATTCCACCTGACATCTTAATATTTCATAATTTTTTCTCTCTTATGAAAGAGATTTGTAAAAGAAATAGCAAAATTAAAGCCTTAACTTGAAAATTTCTCCTTATATTTTTTGTTTCTGCATTACTTAGCATAAGATGGGTCTTTTCTGTGACCAAAGATATTAAATCCATCATATGCAGTAATTTAAACTAGAAAAGCAACACACAGGCCATGGGAAAACCAAAAAAAAAAAAAGCAATAAATGTATGTCTTTCACAAATCTGACTGCAACACAAGGACACCAAGGCAAAAATAAGCCACAATAAATATAGAACAAATTAATGCACATTTTATTCTTTACAGAATATTGTCAGGAAAGGAGGTGTATTTTTGTACTTCGCTTTGAGAGTTCTTGCTTCATATTTAGTGTCTGATCTCTCAGTACCAACTTATAAAGCTTTGGAACATACTAATAGAACCAGAATCTCACGAGCTGAAGAATTGCTCTGGCCCTGTAGTGCATCACTAAATTAAAAATAGCTGAAGTTCATTGGGGTTGAACTTTCCATGACTGATAGATAGCATGGGCCCTTTCAGCATTTGGAAGTTTCTTCTCTTGTCCATTTCAGATAGGTGAAGTTTGGAGAGTGTGTTTGAAGATGCACTCGCCTTCTCTAAGATAGTTACTAAGCATATTGCCTTTTGTTGCTACATTTTTTAAATCAGAGTCAGGCTGTGACAACAGTGGATGTCACTAAAGTAAATGATCAAGAAGAAAAAGAGGAATAATATTTTTCATAGTACCTGGTTAAAACCTTTGTAATCCTGAAAAGAATTTTATCCTTATCCTTTATTTGTAGCTTTTGTTACAAATTGATGGCCAAATCCTCCTTATGCTTTCATACTTCAAGGAGAAATAAATTAATAGTAATTTCAAGTAAACATTTCCAAATTTAAGGCCAGAGAAATACAAGAAAGTAGTGTTTTCTACTTCTCTGAAAGCAGCATCTTATATAATGGCTCTCTCAGTTTGAGTATTATGAATTTGGGTTATCTGGTAGGTGCATGAAGGTGGCCAGGGACTATTGGAATTTCTTTTCACAATACATTTATGTGCAAGAGGGAAGATTTAACTGCAGATTGATTACTACAACCCTAAGATACAAGAGTCTTCAAATACAGCAAGGCACCTGAGTACTTTTTAAAGAACCAGCTAAAATCATATTTTTAAAAATACATTATTAATACTCCAATGTACTTTAAGTGTGAGCTTGATATTTAGCACATATAAATAGAGCATTGCTGAAATTATATGCTTGTAAATATGTCTTTTGCTCTTTCCCAGGAAAAGGAAATCAGGACAGAGAGAATTTCGTGAAACAAGAGGGAAATAATGGAATCCTGGCAGAAGAAAGATGGGCACGCAATGGCTTCTGTGCAGCACCAAAATAAACTGACAAACACAATAATCAGTGTATAGTTTTAAAGGTCAATTTCTGAGCTTCTTTGCAGAAACACTGATTATGAGAAGGGTTACTTAAATAGCTTTTTTTTACTCACTAAATCTATCATACAAATGAAGCATACAGAGTACACCTAATGAGTATAACCTTCTGCTTTTTGATATTGAAAATTACCTTTAAAGATCTTAGAAGATTATCATGTAACATTATTGTATCTTAATGCTGAACATTGTTTTGAATATTTACTGCTCATTGACACCTGCAATCATTTTATGACAAAGGAGAAGCTGATTAATTAATAGCCTATAATAGTTTTGTCTTGTGTCACATGTGGTATTTACAGTGGAAACATCTCATTAAATATATTTAGCTTGCAGAGGATTTGCTCTCTCAGTCCACAGAAGCTGGCTTCTCAAAGCTAAAGAGATTTTCAGGTAGGTTACACATTACCTGATAGCACATTTTTGTTGACTTATGAGTTTTAATTAGGTTGTCTGTAGCTAGGCTTTTGATTCCTGTTGTTAACAAATCAAAACATGTCTGGAGCCTGGATGATCATGCAATAGTGACAAATACTGAGGAATCAATATTCATGTTGAGCCATCTCCCTCATTTCATTTATCATAAGAAAAACCCCTCCTGTCTTACACTTCTGGCCTACTGATTGCCTGTTTTAATCTTCAGGCTAGATCCAGCCCTACCTCACTGCATGGGAGTCAATTCTCTGAGGGCAGATCTCCTCCTCCCAGTTTGCCTTTTGCCAAACATGTTTTTCTTTTTCTTGGCCACTCTTCACAGCAGTCATGACACCAAGGGAAACCCTCTTGAAGGGCTATGTGTTGCCACAGTATGTGCGTCATATCACAAAATCCAGACAAACTGGACGCCCCCAGATTATCCCTTCCCAGACCTACCACCCATATCTTTGCTATGAAGGGAGTGGTTTTCTCTTCCTTTTGGGTGCTGTGTCTTATTTGAAACTCTTTATTCTAAACCACTCATGCTTAACCATGCAGCATGATGTGAATAGTGAGTGGCAATAAATGTAAGTCTCTGAAGTGTCTGTCTAAGCATTGCAGAGAAAAGTGCAGTGCATAGCACTGCATGAGAGTAACAATCTAAGCTATGGATAACAAGAGAACTGAATTTTAATTTATATGTAAAACAAAGATTGCAGTTATTAAAAAAAGTCAAACAGCTTTGGAAGAAAAATGGATATTCACTTTTTTCCCTCTTATGCAGTAGCATGGGTACTATATTTGAATAATAAAAGTAGCTGGAGCATAAAATTAATAATTTTCTACTGACCTCCATACTCATTTAAAATTATTTTTCCTTGCAGACAGGTAAAGCTTTGTGTCAATTCTCATTTTCCTTAAGCTCTAGACAGTTAATCTAATCCAACAAAAGAGAAAGTGAACAAGAGTGTATTAACAGACTGGTAAGTCTCAAATGTCCTGTTAAGCAAAAGTTCAGGACTCAGCCTCATGTAGAGGCTGCATACACACATAAGTGCAAATTTTCATGATATGACTCTCACACAGAAAATAAATTTTAAAAAACAGTCATATAAAATGTGAAAATTAAGTCAATATTCAGACATCTTCATATATACCATAAATCATATATCCTTTTGGGTTGTAAAACTTTCTGCTAAATGATAAGAAACCGATTATCTATGATTCAGATAGCCATAATCCAAATAATTTATTGAAAAACCTCAATGTTTTTCTACTTAACTTTTACATCCATATTAGAAAAAAGGCATACGTGACTTCATATAACATCTGGAAATATTTTTTTATTCACTGCTAAAGTGTTCTCGCTTTTTCTATGCAGACTAGAAATTCTTTAACTAAATGGCATCTTCACTGCAATATCTAGTCAATGACTCCTTATTTCCAAATGTTTCTATCCAGTATATACTCAGGAAGCTAATTTGTTATGCTACATGAAAGCCAGGTCCAAACAAACAACAATGCATTTTAATTTCAACAATAACAAATATACATGGTTTTTTTTCTTAATGTCTCTATTTGGTTGATTCAAAATACTCTTCCACAGATCAAGGTGGAAAAGGCACAAATACCAGAAGAAATATGTACAACATAGTAATTAAATAGCATTGTTTACCAATCACCTCTATTAGTTGCTTCATCTCTAGATTAGGGTTCTTTAAAGGTTAACATATAGCCTGTACAGTCATTATAAATACTTGAGATTAAAAAAAGTAAAAAGAGGACAGAAATAAAAGGAGAAAGGATTCAAAAAGTACAAAGAGGTCTAAGATGATGGCACTTAGAGTGGTTTTATTGCAAACTAACATGAACACAGCTTAAAATGATAAATTATCAAGAGAAAACAAACCACTTTATCACATTCCATGGTTTTATGTCATTTTTTTTCAAAGAAAAAATTTTATACAAGCCAGTTTGGAAAGGTACACTGCTAATCAATATGAAACTAGGGATTCTTAAATAAAGATCCAAATTTATCACCAATCAAGTTCTTCTGCCAGTGGAATCATAAGACTGCTAATGTTAGTTCAGTCAAATCATACTAATTAAAATTCAGACATTTAAAGAAGTCACTTAATCATCAAGGACTGTAAGCTCATTTCTAAACCTCTTTGCCCCAATGATAGTTGTAGCTCAGGTTTATAACTCACCCATCCCAAAAGACTCCCTCACATTACAGTATGAATCTGATGTGGATGTAATAAATCTGATGCTAACCTAATTTCTCTGGAATAGCCCAAGCAGTTCAAGTTCTTAAGCCATTTCCCTCAAAAATTCAAGTGGTAAAATTCCTACCTTGCAAGTTAATTCAAAGACTACTTTTTTCCATTTTCCCTTAGGTGATAACATTTTTCTTGGCCATAAAATATATTATTAGAAAAAAAAACTCTTGGGAACACTCACCACTAAATTTTGATAATCAGCAACAGAGAAAATTAAATAAAAACATATAAAAACACCTGTATGGACCTTGGTACAATTCTACAACAAAATCAAGAGAGCTGTATCATACACAGACATGTTTCTCTGAAACTGCCCATCCAACTGATAATCAGACCTTGGGATCTTACAGCAATTTGAAAGAGTCATCTTAAAAATTTATTTTTCACATTGGATTTTCACATTGGATTTTCAATTTGCAGTTTTAAAGGAATAACCTACTTTAATATAAATGCCTGTCAGGTTAGCTTGTTAGAGCTGGGGTTTGTATTTCATATTGATCCAACCTAGTTTAAAGAAGAGGGATGGCCAAAACAGCTTTCAATGCTTTAACTGCCGGGCAAAAAACTTGCACTGAACTGAACTATGCTTCCACCTAGAGTTTTCCTGTACAGATCCCAAACTGCATCATTAGTATTTCCAAAAATGTTGCACATATTCTTTTGTGTAAATGACTCTGCAATATTATATCTTCATTGAGTGCTAATGCTAAAGCATAGCTATATACCATATACAATTTTGAAACAATTTTTGAGATGCACCCAAGCAAGTAATGAGTCGATTCTTTTCAATGCACTGCTATGAATGAACTATAGAATGTTCAGTCTTTACAAATACAATTTTTCCTCTAAATATTGACTATAATAATCTGCTTATTCTGTGTATAACTTTTTCTTTGTTTCAGAACAAAGAGCTATTAAGACCCTGCAGTTTGATATTCTATACCTATACGTTCTTTTCTGGCCAGCTCTTCCTGGTTTTAATTGCTGCAGACTGTTTCCAATTTTTAAATTAGTACTGTGATAGCTTTGAAGAGATGCACAATGCACCACAAAGATGGATAAGATCAAATAAAGGTGAAGTAAACTTCAAAATTGTGCTAATTCTTTGCACTGTTTGGCTGGGTAGAGTTAGTTTTCTTTACAGTACTTGGTGTGTGGCCATTTTGGGCATTTGTGCTGGAAACAGCATTGATAATACAAAGAAGTTTTAGTCACTGCTGAGCAGCACGTGCACAGAGTCAAAGCCTTTTCTGCTCCTTACCCCACCCCACTTGTGAGGGGGATGGGGGGGTGGCACAAGAGTTGTAAGGGCACACAGCTGGGACAGCTGAACCCAGCTGACCCAAGGGATCCCTCATGCCCTGTGCCATCACGCTCAGCATATACTTCTGGGAGAAGAAGGAAAGGAGGATGCTCAAAGTGGTAGCATTTTTCTTCCAAAGTCATAATACGTGTGATGGAGCTCTGCTTTCTTAGGGTTCCTGAACACCTGCCTACCCACAGGAAGTAGTGAATGGCATCCTTGGTTTGCCTTGCTTGTGTGCATTGCTTTTACTTTCCCTTTTGTACTGCTGCCTATTAAATCTATCAAACATAAGTTTTCTCTCTTACTTTTCCAATTCTCTCACCAGTCCCTCTTGGGGTGAGGAGAGAGCAAGGAGCTGTGGGGGACTTAATTGTCAGATGAGGTTAAACCATGACATGCTATAATGTTTTGACACATAAAATAGTCTGAAGAATTGCATTTTTATTTTGCTGAAGACAATTTTTAACTTTTAGCTGATATTTAAACTGTGAAGTGATAAATTGCAAAATTAAAAATGAAACCACCACTTTGAGAAATCCCTGTGCTTCTTCTTGTTATAAACAGGAAATCCAGCAATCAGTTATGTTTCTCTAAGGATGTACATATGTTGTAAGTTGATGCAGAGATTTTCAGAGAGAAATTTTCTGAAGCACTGAGTCCTACAGCTGCCTTATTTTGGAAAGAATTTCCCTTAATCAGCAAATAGTTGGAAATTTAAGTCTCCTTCTGGCTGAAAACATGTGCAAAAAAAAACTCAGTCTCAGACAATAAACAGTTATGGAACACTTAAAAAAGCAGTAACAATTGCAATAGATTTAGTAAGAAACCTAACTGTATGGTATCCAGTTAATGAACCTTGTGGGGTATTCCTGAGGATTTTTTTCCACAATACTTAGAAAAGAGACACGAGGAAAATCAGCACAAAAGCTTAAATTAACAAATCCAGTCTGAGAACTAAAACATCATTTTGTGCTGCCTCCAAAAACAGCCTGCAAGGCAAAAAATGGCTTGTGAGAATATCTGCTGGAGACTTCTGTGTGTCTGAAGTTAGGATGCAGGCTGTGGAGGCAGCACTCTGTCTCACACTTAGTCTCCTATGCCACTTGCAAGCACGAGAAGCTTATTTTTCTTCCTTCTCTAGACAACAAAATGAGAAACTGAACACCTTTGCAAGTTCATTCACTGCCTGAGATGTATAGCAAACACAAATCTGTAGGAAATTATTTTTAGTGCTAGAGAAAGAGAAGGGTGCAAGGTAAACAGTCAGACAAGCATTTTGCTCTGTCCCAGGTGCAATATTGTTGTGAGCTCCCCTCCCTCTTCTTGAATACTCTGGATAAAAAGTTGCTGACACCCATTAAAAAAACAAAAAAATCCATATCATGGGTATGATACAAATCTATACACATGAATCAAAACACCTTGCTAAAGCTAGATTCAACAAAATTACAAGGGAAAAGAAAAAGAAGAAAGAAACTTTATAAAAAATGTTCATTTTCCATTAGGGAAAAGTGGAATGTAATGAATTGAAACAACCTTGCTTCAGGATTTATATCTGCAATGTGAGCAGAATATGGGTTAAAGAAAAATTGTGAAAATGTTGAACAATAAAATCTGAGAAGCTTGGGAATGTCTACTGCATATACCTGCTTATATAAGAAAAACCAACAAGTTTATGGAAACAATGCTTAATTTGTCCAGCAAGTGCCATGTGTATCCTCCAGACAACAGCTGAAAATATAGCCTGAAATCAGTGAAAAGACAGTATTCATGCTATATATTGTGTCTAGTTGTCAGAAATTGTTTACCTGGAGGTTATAAACGTTTAAAATGATGTTGTTATTACCAGGATAAAAACAAGACTCACAAATCACAAAATATTTTGGCCTTTTGCAGTCCTTGATTTTTCTATAGAATTCTAAATTTTTTTTCTTTATATTGTATTTTCCAATAAAGTTGCTTAAGAAATATTCCTTGGTCATTATACACAATGTATTTTAAAAACAGTTACAGTAAATCTAGGTTAAAAAAAAATCTATGCTAAATGCCTTGTAAAACAAAAGCAGTCTTCAAAAAGAGACCAAAAAACAGTCTTCAAATACTTTAATTACCTCAGACAAAAATAATCCTTTTAATTTTTTTAAATTTTGAAACTGTTTAAGGCTAAGACCATGCTAGCTCCTTTACGCACACACACACACACACACACACACACACAAATAGTTGTAATTATAGTTTTAATAATGGTAGTTTTTTTGTCTTTCTCTCTATAACTGTGCATGTCACAGACGAAGCAATGATGTTATAGGCATCCAGCTACCTCAGGTGTGTGCATATTCCATTTTAAGTTATAGAGCAGCAGTGAAAGTGCTCAGGCAAATAAACTGCAGGAGAAATCCAAGTCTAAATAAAGGTGGAATAAGTGGAGACCAGCAGACCGAGTCTGAGAAACCAGATCTTAAGGATTGTTACAACTGCTGTTTTTCCAGGTGTCACAGTAAGACAAAATGAATGGATGTTCATCTGTAACTTGCTCAGAATCAAATCTGTGGCAAGCCTTAAAATAAAGTTATCTTGTAACCCTTTAATCCCAGTGTGCCTCGTGGTCTTATTAACCTCTAAATATTTTTGCCTATAAGTCATATAGTGGCTTGTCAAAAGATCACTAGGTGACCTGTGAAAATATTTTTTATTCTTAAAGTTTTATAATTGTTCTAGAAAGTTGAGCCAAAGTTAATTTCTCAATACTTTGGCTAATATATTGAATATGATGTCATGAGGATCATTTATTCAGGATAACATCTTAATATTTATCAAACCCCCCCCTTGTGAAGGACAACAGCATCAGTACAGGTTTTGAACAGATCTTTCTAAAGGCATATAATTTTTACTACATAATAAATCTGAGCTGTGATAGAAAATTTCCATGCTGTAATACATACAAAAGAAGAACTCAGAGTCACTCCTAGTATTCCTAACTTTGATAAAGTTGTGGTATGAGTTCAGGTTAAAGATAAAATTAATTTAATTTTCCATAGCACAGAGTAAATAGTTATTCACCAATCAAACCTTACCCTTGCTCCAGTTGTCTGGACTTTGGAGCAATTAGAAATGCTCTAATATACCAAATAATGACATGTATTAAAAATAACTTCTAAAAATATTACATAATTTTATAAATTAAAAATATGTTATAGATATACATGAAAATATATATGTATACACATGCATGCACATATCATTTATAGAAAATCTATAACAGTCATATATAAATATATGTGGGGTTTTGTATGCATATATATAAATATGCCAGCAAATAGTTATGGTCACATAGGGCAGAAGTATAAAAAATGTATAGGATAACTGCAAAGATCTTTTGATTGTTGATTTGAGAGCTTTTTCTGTTCAAATGCCACATCTATGTCTATTGTTAATACAGTGAGCAGGTTTATGTGTGTGTATGTGTATATTTTTACATGTTTGTAAATTCCTTTTTCATATATATTTTGTTGTAACTGTTCTTGAAACTTGAGCCAATGTCTAGTTGTTCAATAGTTTGGTGAATACATTGCATGAAAAGTCACAGCAGAGCAATTAAAACAATACTGAACTAGTTGTACCTGCCATAGCTGGCTTATGGTTTCTTCTGTTCTACAGATGACTGAGCATCTTACTGGTTCAAAAGCCAAAATTCCTAAAATTCTTAGCTAAAAAATTATCTGAAGGAACAAAGGCAATAGTACAATACTTTCTTTTTAATATTTTCACTCTCTCACTGGAAACTTCTTTCCACTTTTCCAAAAAATTATCTCCTGCAGGCATTCTGATAGTAGATAACTCCTGGTAACTATATCTTCTTTGTTAAAGAAACACACAAAATTGTCCATGTTATAAGCAGCCTCCTATAGGTCCATTATTTCCCTTGTAAAAATTTATTTACTATATTCATATCTTGTTCGACATTGTCTTCTTTTAAGTCTAGTAGTGGCATTTTAAGAAATTAATTTAAGCGCACTGGTTTCTCTAAACATTCAGATGTATTTTGGGGACACAGCATCTGTTTATTTACATTTTTATTACTGGCACTAAGGAATTGATGCATTTTCCTATAATATAACTTTTGTGTATAATATTTAATGCATTTATTAGAGAAGATAAATATGGGCTTTGCTGAAATAAAGTCAGCATTTTTTTCTAACTTAAAAGTTTTAAAAAGTCTACAGGTAAGACTTCATCCTAAATTTTATTAAATGCAGTTTTTTAAATCATTAAATTCAATGAGTGGTTATACAACATTTCCCAGCATTTGCCAAAATAGTTTCCAGAGTAAAAAACCTAAACTGCTCTGTCAAGGAATGTACCCCAAACCCACCCATTTCTGTCGTCAAAATAATACTTCTTTTCCAAATGTGCTAATCTAAGCTTTGTGCTTTATCTCTAAATGTTGAGGAACAATGAAAATTAGTTACAACTGCTGTCAAAGAGTTTTCTCAGTGCTTTAATTTTAGGAGGCAATTGTTAGCATTTAATTGGTCATTAATTACATAGGATCATTAATGGTTTTATGATGCTCTTTCTCAGTGAGGTTTAAAATATTCATCAATGGCACCATTAAAATATCTTGGCTTCCTCTTTCTTAACTTTCAGCTAATTTAGCTGGTTAACTGGACTGGATTTGTCTTAGTTCACCATAGATTTCTAAAACTAGTATTGCCAGTGGCACTAAACTGGGAGGAGCTGTACACGCCTTGCAGAGAGACCTCAACAAATTAGAGGACTGGGCAATCACCCACCATATGAAGTTCAACAAAGTAAGTGCTGAATCCTGCACCTGGGATGGAGAAATCCTGGATGTTCAGACAGACTGGGGAATGAGATGTTAGAATGCAATGTCAGAAAAAGGGGCCTGGGGGTCCTGGTTGACTTTATACCAGCAAGTTGAACATGAGCCAGCAGTGCTCTGGCATCCAGGAGGGCCAGCCGTGTCCTGGGGGTCAGCAAGTACAGCATCACAGCCAGGCAAGGGAGGGGATTGTCCTGCTCTGCCCTGCAGAGCTGGGGCAGCCTTGCCTCAAGTCCTGTGTGCAGTTTTGGGTGCCACAATATAAAAAATACATTAAACTGTTAGAGAGCATCCAAAGGAGAGCCATGAGGATGTTGAATGGCCTTGAGTGGAAGCTGAATGAGGAGCAGTTGAGATCACTTGGTCTGCTCAGCCTGGAAAAGAGGAGATTGAGGGGAGAAAGAACTAATTGTGGTCTCCAACTTCCTCATGAGGGGAAGAGGAGGGGCAGACACTGATCTCTTCTCTGTGTTGACCAGTGACTGAACTTGAATGAATGACCTGAAGCTGTGTCAGAAGAGGTTTAGACTGAATATTAGAAAAAGGCTCTTCATCCAGTGGGTGATTGGGCACTGGAACAGGCTCCCCTGTTGGGAAGTGGTCACGGCACCAGCCTGACAGAGTTCAAGAAGCATGCAGACAGTGCTCTTAGGCACATGGTGGTATTCTTGGGATGCCCTGTGCAAGGCCAGGAGTTGGACTCAATGATGCTGATGGGTCCCTTCCAACTCAGCTTATTCTGTGACTCTATGAAATGAATTGACATGGTCAGTCTTAGGAAAAGAGGGAATGCTTTTCAACGAAAGGACAGATTAACATCAGATGTTAGGAAGATATTTACTGTGAAGGTGGTGATGCACTGGAACCTGTTGTCCAGAGAAGCCATGGATGCCCCATCCCTTGAAGTGTTGAAAACCAGGTTGGATGGGGGCCTGAGAAACCAGATCTAGTAGAAGGAGTCCCTGCCTATGCAGGGTGGTTGGAAACAGCTAATTTTTATGGTTCCTTCCAACCCAAGCCATTCTATGATTCTGTGATTCTGTGATCCTTTGAAATGCTACAAATAAAAGAAAAAATAATGCTGTGAGTTTAGACTGTATAGCTTCATAACAGTGGCGCATCTGCATACATACAGTGAAGGTTTTTGACCTGCCTCTTCTGTGGGGCATATTGAAAGACTTAAGTGAGGTTCTGAGCTTCCAGCATTTTGTGTGACCTTATCTTTTCCCTTTTCTCACTTTTCATTCTCCCTGTAGTAAAAATTCACATTGATGTAGCATGATGAGCAAGCAAGTCTTTAAAATCACCAGTTAAACTAATTTTATGGCTTGCAATATGCTCTTGAAGGCTCCTGCCCAGCGCCTGCATAAATATTTGATGTTGTATGACAACATATGAATTAGGAACATAACATTAGTTTAAGAGTAGAAAAATGAGTTTGTATACACTAAAGCCTGATTCAAATGCTAAATTGCCCGATTTTCTGCTATTTGAAGTGGAGCTGTAAATTATTAATTGCGCATGACACTGGAGCTTGTGTTAGCCTGCATATCAATGTCTAATTGACCAACTTCTCCCTTCAGAATAAAGACATGACATAAGTGCATAAAAATGGATTGATGGACTGTTGCACGTAATTTCTGATTCACAAGTGAATGACCAACTAGCTGTTAGCTTGAATATGGGGCTCTCTTAAATTCTATGGCAATAACCATCTGAGGAAAATTTTGAGAGATTACTCTTCGTCACAGAATCAGTTCAATATTTAGAGGAAATTCACATTTCCAAGTCCAAGGTATATTTAGTATTTTCAAATCTTGCCAGATGAATATTTAAGACTGAATGCAAATTTTCACAATACTGACTCTTTAGATACTATGGTTGATTTTCCATTGTCAAAATTTTCGACAACTGTTCACACTTAGCCAAGAACTTCAATGAATAACATATTTCTGTGTCTTTATAAAAGAAAAATATTCCTTTTAAGAGAAAAGTCACAACATCTTACAGTGTATGTAAGAAAAACTTGGTAAATTTAGCATCTTTTTTTTTCTCACAGATATAGTATCATTTTCTCTAACACATTAGTTAAATTAATTGCATACTATTTCCATGAGCTTTTAAAATACTTGTTAGCTCATTGAAATATCCATATTTAATGCTGAATATTGAAGATTTTTATGTTAAAGTGTGTCGTTCCTATGCTTTGAGTGAGTGAACTCAGTTTGACAGTGAAAAGACATGCTTAAAATAAAAACAGAGAAAGAAGATCTTTCCCAAGAAAATAATGATTCAGATAGACACTTGAGAATATGGAGTGAAAAAACACAGACCTTTTTTTCCAGTGGGAAGCATAAATGTGGATTTTTGTGTGAAGCTCTAATGGCTGAAGTCCTGACCCAGATGTCAATTGTCTTTCTGCTCTCAAGTTCCTGTTCCAAATGTCAGGCTACTGCTGCGTTAAGAGTATCTCAATAAGTAAAATAATCACTAAATTTCAATCTCTCAAAAGGCTGAAATATTTGGTGGAAATGTACCAGAAAATCAATGCTGAGGTAAATACAGCTTGAAATTTTTGATCAACAGATTTGTTTATTGGATTCTGTTATTGGACAGACTCACTAATATGTGAATATCCTTATAACACAAATAGAAAACATTTAATATTAAGCTTAATTCAATCTATTTACTCTTAAAATACTAAAACAAACCTTTTAGGGTGTCCCCAAATTTAAACCAAGACACTAAAATTAAGCAAAATCCAGTAAATAATTTTTAAGTTTCTAATCTAGATTAAAGTTTATTTCTATCCATGTCAATCTTTTTTACCTGCTTCATCTATGCCTGTAATTGTTTTCAGATAAATTAGAAAATTGTAGTAATCACAAATCAAGTACTATTGTCTTCAATTTCCTCAGTGCAGAAAATAATACATTTGAATTATGAAATATGTGGTTGTATATTCAGGGTTTTTCATTTCCGTCTTTATAGATATATTGTCAGCTGATTAACAAACATATATAGAAGCTTCATCTCTACCTAAGAAATAAGTAGAGATTGTAGAGAAGGTAGACAATAATATCAATTAATCTGTTCCACAGTTTTCAAGATATAGTTGTGCTTTACCATGTTACATTGATGTTCAAAGAATTTATTTCCCCAAATTTTTGCACATTGTGTATGATAATGGATGTTCTTAAAAAGTTTCATGAAAGATTAAAAGCCCTGCAATAAGGTTAAAAGATAAAATGGCTAAGGAAAATTTTTCCTGCTCTATTACCCACAGTTTTTGTTCCTTCCTTACTTTTTACATGAAACTGAATTGTCATATTTTACTTTCTCAGTAAAAATCTAGATTGTTCTACTATGTACAATACATATATAATAATACATAACGTAGTTATGATGATAACAACTTTGTGTTCTGAGCCTTTAAGAACTACTATAGTAGCACACTCAGTTATTTTGTATTTAGCTATTCTTTAAAACTTTATGACCAGAGCTATCACTTAGATAAATGTTTACACTAGAACATGTGCAATGTAAAATACACGCCGTACTAAAGCCCCATAAATGAGTAAAAAATCTAGGGCACACTTTTAAGGAAATTTTAAAAAAATTAAATTTACAGATTCAGAGATTCACAGAATATTCTGAGTTGGAAGGGACCTGCAAGGATCATCAAGTCCAGGTCTCAACAAGGATGTGAAAATCAAACAGAAGAATAATCCAGAAACACAGGGTTGCGAGGAAAGAGGAATAGATTAATAAATTGATGCCTAGTGTTTGAAACCAATATTTTGAGTGCAAATGAAGTAATGTTGAGAAAACTACATTTTAGTTTTAGAAGCTGCAAATATTAAGTTAATGACAGGAAAAATCATTCAGGTTCCAACAGGACTCATACAATTCTAGTAAACCTTTGCTATCACTTGGAATGAACAATCACTGGGTTTAATACTTGAGTATCTTACCTCTAAAATAATGCTTAAATTTTTTTATAGTTCAAATATTGGGAATGAATTAAAAGATTCCAATTCCTAAACTATTTTTTATTGTAAATAAAAAAGTACATTTAAAGTACTTTTTGACAATTGATTAGTTCAAGGATTTGTTATGACATCATTATATGATAAGATATAAAGGAATAAAGACTTAAGAAAGAAAAATATTCAGGAAAATCTGTGTGTGAAACATGACAGAATCAGTTTTTTAAACCTTGATCTGCACAATTCGCGTACTGAGAATTATCTCTACATCTGCCTTTTATTTTTTTAAATATTATAAAATGTTAATTATCTGCAGAAGAAACTGCAGGTGTCTCACATTTTGTGGTGCATGTTAAGACCTTTTTAAGAGTTATATAGGATTTGTTATTACAATAGTCTACTTTGCAACAGCATCCTTATCAAATTTCATTGCCCTATGCTGACAGAGATAGTAAGATCTGTTTCCTGAGAAAATAGCCTTACTCCATTGGTTGATACTTTTGTTTCTCTTGGCAATGGCAATAATGACCACCTCCAACAATTCAGACCTCAAAACCCTGCTAGAGATGGACATGATGCTAAAATCTTCGAGAGTTTCAGGAGAAATCCCAGAAAGCCACAGCTTTGTATGGCCAGAGATGAAAAAGGGAAGGATCTAGGTTAATGTCTATGGAGACCAGAAATAAAGAGTCATTGTTTCATTTACATAATATTTCTTTCCAGTAGAATACATGTTGATTTATAAAAAGCACTTAAATTGTTTGGATCTATTTCAACTATATAATCTCTCTGATATATTGTTAGCTTTAAATCTCTCTCTTGTCCCATTCTGAAAGACCTCATATTTATAAAAGTGTTCAAAGGTTTAAATTTAAGGTGCAATAGCAGGCACCTGATTAGTTCTGGACAGAATCTAATGGGTTGATTCTGAGCAATTGTAAGGAAGATTCAGAGCCCCTGAATCAGATTTCTAAAATTTAGGGCTCTCATAGCTCCTGCCTCTTATTTTAATGGAAGTGGCAATATTAATTGAACCAGACTCATTACAGAATGAACTTTCAGCACCTTAAACACTCACCACAGTACAGAAAGAACAGTTATTGCTTTGGTACACCTACACTTTTTTCTTTGTAATGAGATTAATTGTTCTGAGATTAAGATAATTAGAATGTGCAGTACATATTTCCCTATGGATAACAAAATGATAAAAAAATATATATCCTCCCTAGAATATGGAACTCATGCCACACTAAGAAAACAATCTTAAAACCTAAAATAAGTTTCTCTGTAAGTGTTTTGAGTCATTCCTAATATTTACGTTTCAAGTGGATCTTGGCAACCAATATGTGCAAACATGACATATACATGCATGTGTATACATATATGCATTCTTTCTATAAAGTATAACAGCAAAATTAAATGAGAAGTAAGATCCTTTCTTAAAAGACCAGGGTTAACTTAACCAGGAATCCTTCTCTGCATTTCTACTGAAGAGAAGATTATTAGGTAGATGTTAGCATTGTGTTTGTCCTTCATGCTCCTTTAGCTCTATGCTTAATGCTTTTCCCATTTACTTTCAAAGAAAAAAAATCTATATCCAAATATATTATAACTTTGCCAGCCTTTTTGCACTCAGCACTGAGCAGAATTTCTCTCAGATAATTTATATTAGAATTGCTGAACATTCTAACAAAACATATGGGCTCTGATGTAGATAACTCAGAGGCATATTGACACTTTTGGAGTTCTTAAAGTTTCTGGCCTCTGTGTTCATCCATGGTAGCATCAGAAAGAAAAGCAATTCTCTTGACTAGGAAAGGAAAGAGCATCTTATCATAGTGACTTCTCTTCTGTTTCTTTTTAACAGAGCTGTACTAGTTCTTTGTATATAACAAAGAGATATCTATAGGTAGTTATAGCAATGTTGGAAACAGCTACTTCATTAAGAATTGTAATTACTAATTCACAAGCTTTTAAAATATTTTATTTTCAGTCAACAAGGGTTTATTGCTTTGCCCCAGTCTGAATTCTTGAGAGAATGCAAAGCAAGACAGCTACCTCAGGTCTTGTTTAAGCTGCAGAATTAATCAATTAACAGGTTAAGATTTATGATTCAGTATAAAAATGGTTCTTAGACACATGATGTGCTTCCCCCTCTCTTTACCTTCCCCCTCTGTCCATTACTCTCTAGGCAAACTCATTTTGATTTATAAATCAATAGTCACATGTTTTGAAAACAGAATAGAGATGTACTTTAAACATCGGTCTAGTTTTAAATCCTTAGATTCCAACAGAATTTCCTGTGCTTAAAATGACTATTCCAATTCCACTGGTAGTATCTTTAGGACTAGAATAAATTTTTGATGTACATCCACTATTACAGACATCCGCAGTGAAGTTCTCTGTAAGCTTTATGATGGCAAATACATAGCAATTGAAGACAACATAAAGCCTCAGGTTCACTTAAGAGCTTCCTAGGCCCTCCATTCTGTATGCATATGCCTTTCTGGTTTTCCTTTTGTAGTTTGAAACATCTTTGTGCCATGTAGAATTGAAGAAATTATATTGTGCTATGTATATGAAAAGCATACAAAAGAAATAAAGGCATATATGTATATAAGCTTATGACAAGAGACATCTAACCATTATTGAATAGAAATTTGCAAGCAAAGTATTTGAATAAATACTTTGCCAATCTAAATGCACATACAGAGAACTCAAATATTTTAAAATCCAATTCCAACTGAAGGATCACTGAAACACACCAGGAAAATATGATACATTTTAAATTTTGAAAATAAATTTAAACATAATGAATGTACTTGCACAGCTAACCAGATTAGTTTTCCCCAGGAGGAAGAAAAGAAACAGACCTGAGCTTTCATCCTCAAAGGAGTATATATAAATATTCAAATATTTCACATTTAAGTAGCTTACAGAATTACAATAAGAAAATCATACTGAAATACATAAATTAAAGATAAAATTTAACAAATCTCATCTGATGGCTTACAATATTTTTCCTTCTTTACCATGATATTGTATGTAAATATCCCTCCACATATGAAGCAACACAACTGTGGTAAAAATGTGGTAGGGATATTTATTACATCATTATTAGCCCATTATTCTTGTTCCATCTGTGTGATTTTAAAATAAGAAAAATGTTTTATTTGTTTATATAGAATAGGTAATCAAGCTGCAGAAGTCAACACTGATATGTAGTATTAAATCAAACATGGAAACACCAATAAAAAGAAAAATTGCTATCTCTAACAAGTTCTGTTTACCTGTGCTAAGAAAAATTTATCATATCACATGCTGAAGGACAAATGCTATGCAGAAACACAGAACCTAGATTAGTAAATTGTTGCATGAGTGTTATGATCCAATTATAAATGCCTCTGCTCAAATTAAGGTGCAAATGATACCATAAGCCAAAGTCAATAGTACATATTTTATTTAAGAGTAAATGGGAGGTAGAGAGACAGAAAGAAATAGGAAGAGATAGTGGGGAGGGGGAATAGAATGTGAGCAAGAGAGAGAGAGACATTAAGCAAAATTAATTCCTGCAGTGTCCAGCTGTTCCTCCTTAACCCTGGCATTCTTGGTGGTGGGGGTCCCCATGTTGTTTTTCTGGAGATACCACTTATATGCAGTTCAAGTCCTGAGCACCCTTGAGGCATAGATGCCATTGCCATAACTTTGGATAGCACATGTGTAAGCAGTTTCTTCCTTTCTCCCAGTTTGCCACTGGGTGAATTTTTGTCTGGATAGGCTACCCAGATCTGCCTCACCTTGCCTGGAATCATCATCTCCCTTTTGTTGCCATCTGCCCACATCTCAGGTTCTGTTGAGGTGACTTACCTTATGGGCACAGCATTCTTAACTCCTCACAATGAATATTTGTTATGGGACAATTACAGCAGTGGCTGTGGAGTTCTTAGCAGCACTTCACAGCAGAGGAAATCTGCAAAGGATCAGTCTTTGCAGTACAGCAGAATCCCTATGTGTTGCAAAGGGAAACCTAGATAACTCTTTCATGCCAGTTTGATGCATCCCACCACATTAGATTTACATTTCCAAAATGTTCATGTGGAAGATCACTAACAAAAGTAATTCCATCAATTCCATCAGAAAACCATTATGTCAATGATTTAATAAGGAAATATTAGCACACGAAAATCTGTTGCAAAGATGAGTCAGTACGCTAAGAGGGTAATGCTTCTTATATTTCCACAAAAAAACTGAAATAGTTAAATTACCATAAATTTTTGAATGAAAGACAAAAGCCTGGCTTGTATGTTTTTATATGGCACTGGAATGAAGAAAAAATGAGAAAGAATTCCCGAGAAAGACTGTGACACAGAACTAGTTTCTAGGACCCAAGAGAACAACACTAATGGACTATGAGTACTTTTTGCATTAATTTCTTTTGAGTATTTGTTGTTGTTAACGCTTATTTGAGTGAAAAATTCTATTGCTAAAATGTCAAACATTAGTGCTAAAATGTTAAATAAATATTTAAATATTTTTCATTATTCCTTTTTCATAGCTACTAAAACATTAATATGATCTCATTTAGGAAGGGTTGTAGGTAATGAGGAAACATAGACTTTTACTGATATATTTGAATTAATGGATTTATTTTTGTTTTCTTTCTAATAGCAGTAATCTAACCTGGAATTTCAAAGTTAATCCATCATTATTTCTTATTCTTAGATGCTTTCATACTTAGGATTTTACCCCATGGAAATGCATCATAGCTGTGATTTTAAAAATGAAAAGAGACATACTGTACACGTACTATACAATTTCCCTTATGTTTTCTATTAGTATTTTAATAGATAAACTAACTTGAAAAAAAATATGTTTGAACCATATCATATTTTAAAAATAGCTAGCAATGACTGTTGCTCAATTGAGGTGCTGGGAATGAGGCACTGGGTTATGCAAGAGAACAACAATCTGCTTACATCTGGGGTGGGCCTCTAGGCCATTTCCATAAAACAACACTTTATTTCAGTTATTGAAAGGGAGATACCTAAATTTAAACTAATCACTCAACACTTCTTGTCAGTCAGCTGACAGAAGAGGGTACACACAGAGCTGAGTCATTTGTTTTATTTTAGATGCTATTTGTGCGAATGACTCACCTTCTTACAACAGGTATTTAAGTCCACTCACTATAAGGGCATCCTAGGACAGTTAGCTCAGACTTTGATGTCTGATTTTTTGATATTTGGGGTTGAGAAGGACTCATCTCACTGTCTATGACCGTAACACACTTTCTTTCTCACCTTCCCCCCAGGGCTCAGCTGTTCATGCTCCGAAAATCAACAGCACAGCTCTGATGTGCTGTGATTATGTGCCTTTGGCTCAGGCTGCCACAGAGACTCATAGATTGTGGGAAACAACTGTGAGAAAGCCTGCAGAGAGGAACCTTTTAAGTTATGACTATAGAGTTACAGACAGAGGTAGAACCATAAAGATGAAAGAGCACAAGTAACTGGAAGAATGAAGACTAAAAAGCACCAATGTGGAAAAGTACAAAATCTGAAATGGGAAAAAAATGAAATAAAATATGGGAGCATGTGGGTACCATTGAATTTTGTGGATGCTTTCAAGTTACTGATACTACAGATCTGCTCCTGGGAGCAGTGGAGACTAATTCATCTTCTGGCTCGTAGCTACCTGGCCAATAAAGACTCTGTTGTCTATTCCTGATAAGAAACTGAAAGGTCTTAGGGATGAGAATCTCTGTTACTTTTTTAGTAATCCAGTGAAACCTAGGTATCTTTTGTATTTACACGCCAGGAAAAAATCACAAACCAAATCTGTTCTGTATTTTTAACAGAGATTTTTTTTGTGTATAGTCCTAGATTCCAAACAAAATGGCCCAGAGAGAAATCATAGGAATATGATTAATGAATATACTGTCTAAAGAAATATGTAAGGCAGACTCTCCAGTTGTATGGTTAAAGCTTATTTGACACTTGCACTCTGAATCTTGTCAGGCAGAACTTCAATGGAGTAAGAAGAATGGAAGAAAATGTGCCAATATAAAGGAATAATCAGAACAGCTCTCTCCGCCTTTTTAGACTGATCTCCAGTTAGCAAACTGACATGAAACTGCTTCTTGTTCAGCCTTCTGAGACGAGGCTTCTGAGAGGCTCGCGACTACGTCACAAATGAGATGTACTTGGTTGTTAGGAAGAACACAATTTTTAAGAGACTCTTGAAGACTCAGAAATGGTGCACACAATGCGTACTGAAGGACTGCAATACAAGCACTTAGACCACTGGACTATAAAGACACCACAGTAACATATTTGTACACTTGCAACTTGAAAGGTTATGAAACCTTTCTATTAATTTGTTGATTTGAAGGAAAATGTTCCTGATATCTGCAAAAGCAAACCTTGATAAAAATTCTACTGATTGCTCAGCAGCTTCTGTCCCTTGATAGTTTTCGTCTTACTAATTTTTGGTCTGGAAGATTTTTTATGTTTATAAGCACATGTAGTTTTTAATTTTAAATTCTTTAACCCCTTATTTTATACTATATTGCATTCTGGAAACTTCACTGGACAGAGAGAGACGTTGACTTACCAAACAAATACATTTTACTCATTTTGACTCAGCATTTCCTGGCCATCCATGTCTTTGTGGTATGAAATCCTCCAAAGCCAATATTTTCTGTCAACACCCTGCCATGCTTTAAATATTGCACTCTTGAAAAAATAAATAAAATAAATTTCATTCTTCCTCTTACTGATGGTTTAAGTGGAGTAGTTAGTACTGATTTTTAAATAAATATGAAATATTTATTTAATAGGAATAAAAATAAAATATTAATTTTATTTTTTTAATAAGACGATAAAGCTCACAATATTCTCTATATCTCTGTATTACGGTTTTATTAAAATAGAAAATCTCAAACCTGGAGTGGTTTGTTTGGTTGGTTGGTTGGTTTGTTGTTACTTTGCTTGGTTTTGTTCTGCTTTGTGGGTTTTTCCCTTGTTTGTTCTTGCTTTTTTTTTTCTTGCTAAATGTCAGTATGAGTGATTAGTTCTGTGTAGCAATACAAGCAGCAAGTCTTTTATGATTCACAGGTTCGATGCCTTTTGGAAAAAATTAGTGTGCCACTAATGGTATTAATACCAAAAATTGGAACTGCGGTATTAACCTGCTCAACCCTCACCCCTTTTTGCATTTGCTTATGTTATTAGTAACAAAAATTTTGTCCCCTATTTTGTTGTTGAAAACTCATGTAACTGCTTTATGTTTTGCTGGAATTTCATAACGGAAAGAGGTTGTGCAATTAGAAATAGTAAGTACTGAATGCTGTTAAAACACAGTGAACACATTTATCTGAGCTCATAGTTATGATATGTCATCATTTAGGTACTTAATTATTGTAACATGGGTTTGCTTTTTTTTTTAAATATAATTTGAAGACTATTTTTTGTTACCAAGGTCAGATGTGACCTGAATCTTCTAACCTCATATTTTCCTCATTTTAGAGGAACATTAGATCACTTATCAAGATTGGTATTCTTTCTACATTATGAATTATTTCATTTATGATTTCATTTCTTTATGAACTTCCCTTCAGGATCAGGAGGTACAGCTGACTTGCTAGTGAATTTATTAATTTCATCAGGGAGAAAGAGAGAAGTTGGAGATTATAGCTGAATGTTTTTTAACATTAAAATAAAACATGGTGGCGTGTCTGTTCCAGGGACAAAGAGAGACTGATAAACTGCCTGCCCTTTTACTGTATTAGGGGTTTTATATCATCTGTACTTACTCTCCCTGGGAAATAAAAAAATTATAAGGGTCAACAAGGTACATCGCAACTCTATTTCTTAATTATGGGAAGCATTTTTATTGGTGTTACTGACCTTGAGTATAATTAAAATCCATACCCCCACAACCAAGAATCCTCCCTAAATTCCCTAAGCAAAATTCTATCTAATCTGACTTTTATTATTGTACAGCTGTCTTGACTTTAAACCCAGAAGAGAATCTCAAAATCAACAGATTCTGTTGGCATTCAGAGAAGTTGTTTGGGCTGGATGGAGTATACAGAAAATTTTTCATTCAATTTTGTCTTAATTTTATCATCCTATTCCTTTTTTCTTTTAATTTATTTTTAGCATTTTGTCAGAATTAATCCATTACTACAGCTTTACTTTTCTTTGTGGTTTTTTTTTTCCTACACAATATATTAAGATTTCACTTTCTTTTGCTTTTGAAAAAAAGCCTGTAAAGTCCTTGCCCTTTATTCAATCACAGTCACATCTGTTTTACTAGGATGCTTAGAGAAAAAGCGAAAATTTCTTGATTAGTAGTAATGTTCTGGTCTATTCTAGGTTCTCCTTGCAGTATTAATGCAGAGATTGTAGTTTAGAGATTGTCATTATAATGTAGATTGATTTAACAACTGAAAAAAAGATTTCTTTTAAATCTTTAAAAAATATCTGTGGCTAAAGAATATTGAAACACAACTTGTTTTCTATGCTGGTGAGAAAAATATTACAAATAGGGTAGCACTTATTACCAATTAATAGCAGAAGCAAGATGTTTGATAATGGATTAGCAGCTTAGTTTTGAGTTCTTATGAATTTAGTAAGGATCCAACACTCTTGTGGAAGTGTATTTTAAGAATTTAAGGGGTTTTTAGCCAACACCTTTTGAGGCAAAGCAGTGGGCTTGTTACCAGAGTTAAGGCAAAATGAAACATAGGAGTTCCTGACACGTCTTTGTTCAGCATGACAAGAACTTACAATAAACATCAGGTTGCCATCAATGAGTTGTGACAGTTGGTGGCTCATTTCTCATTTTGGCATTGGGTTTATGGTGAGTTGTTGGTGCCTAGTCTTACACTGGGAGGAATGTCACATTCATGTTGGTGATTTCTTCCCCACTCTGGGATCCACTTGGATTCCTTTCTGTCTTTATGCTTTCATACCTTGCTTTCTACTCACTGACCTGCAGCTGCAAGTTATGTCTAAATTTAGTATATACAGTGCCTTTCACATATGTCACATTCCAATACTATTACTTTGTTCTCCAAAAGAAAAAAATAATCCCCAAACCAGTTTTTGTCCAGATCTGCCTCTCTTTAAGTTGACCATTTGTCCTTTTTTACATCTCTGTGGTCCCCAGTGCCACCCTGACCATCCCACATGTGTGCTTCCTGTGTGGCGACTTCTCTCCCTCCTTGAAAGGCTCCAACTTCACACCAGCTCTGTACCTCTCAGAATGGCATCACAGTCACAAAACCATGGCAGCACCATATGAAGACGAGAAACAGTGAAAGAAGTTAGCCAATTAGAAAATTAGAATTAGTCAATTAGAAAATTGCTGTTGCAGCAGGTACGAGTAAACAAAAAAATGCTGTAGACACTTCAGCAGAAGGTTCAGACAGAGCAGACCTGGGAAACTTCAGTCCCAAGGAAGTGCAAATTCAGTAAGAACCTGATAGCCTGTTATTGGCACAGGGCATTGTGTGAGAGCAGAGCAGATCGTGCCAAACACGACAAAGGGCACTAATGTGGAATGCTGGCCATGGCCTGTTAGGGGCACAGTGATAATTGGTATGTGTTACACACATAACATAGAATGTGTCTCAGAAGATGGGACTGAAATAACAGCATCTTTTTGGAGGATCAGGAATACTGAAAAAGTTTGTTTAAAAAACAATCATTAAAAATTCAAATGAAAGTGAATAGAATATCTTTTTGATCTGCTTTATGGTGTAAGATCTGATCTGAACTTGAGGCTTAGAGCTTCTTAGAAACTTAGAAACTTAAGAAAATAAATCACACAAACCCTATATTAAAATATACAGTTGTGTATGTATTCAATTACACACACAACTGTGAAAATCCAATATAAATGTTGTTCAATCCTAGCTTTCTGAGGTTTCACCTAAACAGACAATTCTTCTAAGAAACAGAAGTGTGCAGTACCCTTGAAAGATAGTGTTTACTGGAGCCAAAATACCACCCTACAGCCCAAGATCACTGTTGTTTGCTCCAAAGCAAAGCAATCCGCTTATCTCAGGCCACAAGCTACCTGAACAGAGAATGATCGAGCTATCATTGCCTAGAGATGTTGTGAGCACCCTATCTCTGAAAATCAAGGCTAGGTTGGATGAGGCTTTGAGAAATCTGGTCCAGTGAAAGGTCTCCCTGTTTGTGAAAATTTAACTATTTTATGATTCTATGATTAGGACTCCAGTGAAGAAACACTGAATAATCAAAGTAGTGGAAATGTTACTAACAAATAAATGGTGTTTCTAGGAAAAACAGAGGGTAGTCTCTGAAGGCATATTTGGCATTAAGTGCAACTTCTGCTTAGTTTCTCAGGTTTGGAGAAACACCCTCTAAAGGGGGATTTCTCATGCTGCATATTAAACTTGTTGACCATCATAATCTTGATCAGCTGCCACAGAAGAAAAGTTCAAGAAAGCCTCCTTGTCCTGCATTCTTATTATGACAGTAATAAACAATCACGAAGCCACAATAAATACCTACTTGAGAGCTAACAAGTTAACAGTAGGTTAGACTCTTCTATTAGGCTGTCTAAGAAGAAAAAATAGAATGCCTACAAGGAGACAAAAAAAAATATTCTGGGAGCTCCAAGAAGGTCACATCTTTCCTCCTTTTGATTGGAAAAAAGGAAATAGATTATTTCACAGTTCTGGATGGTACAGAGCTGAGGTTTTCTTTCTTACCTTGCACCTACCTAGAGTGTTATTTTTGCCTGCCAGAAAGGGAGATAGGACATAAGTCTTAGCCCTTTTCCATCTCTTGCATTACTTCACTCTTTTTCTCATAGGAAATATCACACTTCTATGAAGTGTCAGACTTCCTTCTGTCAACCAAAGTAATGAGGAGAGATTTTACCCCCAAATCACTGAGCATAAGAGGACAAACCAGTCCTAGCTGGCACAACACCATTTACTAGAAAATAATAGTAGCAGCTAGAAATAACTTTCCAGATAGAGAGATCATTTGTATATACAGAATCCTAGAGCTTCTCAGAATAGGGCATTTATCTTCAAATAAATGAAGTTATGCAGAACATCTTGTAGCAATATATAGCAAACTAGTAAGCAGTTATTTTTCTCCAAAAGCATTCAGTTTATGACTTCCAGCTGCTTATTTCTTTGCAGCAATAATAGAGCGCCTGGCTTTTATTTATGGTTCAGCATGCAGCTTTTAGCTGTTGATAAACAGCTATCAATAATATTTAAGAATAGACAACCATGTAATATACACATTAGTTTTTGCCATAGAAAAGGTGGAAATACCACACAAGAAAAAAGTGGTTTAGTGATAAATGCTCCAGAAAGAGTGTCTGAGATCGAAAAGTGAGTCTGATTCTGATTTCAGAGTGGTGAGACCACAAATTAACCATGTTGGAATATATCACCTCCATTCTCATGTCAGATATGACCAACAGAAGCAAGTGCACCACTATTGACAGAAAATATTGTAGCAGTGTTATAACCTAAAGAGAGATTGAGAAGATCTTAATGCTTCAGCCTTAAGATATTATTTTGTCATACCTAGAATGGTTTATGAGCTAAACATTATATTCTAGGAATCATCAAAACTGTAGCATTTAACTGTATTTTGTTTGAAATTAATTCAATTAGAACTGTTGGACATTCTGTAAAAGATGCAGGTAAAATAAATTTGATTATGTACTTAAATTTTAAAGATCATACACAGAGAAAACGAAAGTTCCTGATTTGGTGAAGTTAGACTTTTTTTAATATGTACACGCATAAGTAGCCCTCTATATAGATTTTATAGCTAGCTTTGTTATTTTTGTTATTTTCAGATGAGAAAGATACACTTTACTGGTAAGAGGCAATATGTGAAATTTAAAACATATTAGATAAGGATGTGAAGGAATCTCTTCCTGACATGGTGGCCAGAATTCTCAATTTGAATTCTTGCAGTTTAAGAGACAGAACTTTCAAGAAGACTCCTGTAAACCAAAGAAAATAAAATGAACAAAGAAAAAAAATTAATTTAAACTCCACATGCAAGAAAACTTTTCTATTTTAAAGCACTATTCTAAAATATTGGATATAAAAGTATGTAGATTTTGCATCTCTCAGTGTTTTCCCATACCCTTCACATGGAGTCAGATTTTTTTCCTTTATTTGTTTTCAAAATTCCCACTGAGAAAGAATTTGATTGCAATGACAATTCCTCTCTATGAGAATTAACTTATTATGAAACATCAACAGGAAAATATGTATACACCAAGCCTTGGAGTGGTTACAACAGTGGTAAAAAAGCTGTATCACATCAGCACATACTGTCATACTCTACTCAGTGCACAGTGGGTGGCAACTGTGCAGTGGACATTAAAACCTCAAAGGACCGAGGTCCTAAGAAATAAATAACTGAAAAAAATACCATTAATTTTTTTAATTATTTAATTAAAGAAAAAGAAAAAACAACCATAAAATCACTGTGCGAAAAGTCTGACATTATGGATGCTTTGTAATACTGCAATCATGGTAGCTGTGCTGCATAGGTATGTCACTAGCAAGAGATAGTGCAAAAGCTGGATCTCTGACTTGGCAGATAATCTGCCTGGATATTAGATGTAGTCTGGGGACAGCTCTGGTAAAGAAATGCTAATCTGTGGAGGTGATTAGTGTTGCCACAGCAAATTTGCAGCTGTAATGGGAAAAGAGAAAGTTCTACCTTTTTTTTGCTTGAATTCATGTCAAGTGCTGTTTACTACTTAGCACAATAATCCATCAAGTGATCCCTGTAGTATTTTCTAAATCTTCATTAAGTTTAACATGCAGAATGATTATGGGGTTTATAAACAGTTATGTTAATTCTCTGACACAGCACTGTTTCCTTCACAGAATCCCATGAGAAGCATTGGTGCTGCACCTGTGAGAAGAGAGAAAGATGCAAAAAAGGGCAGGGACTCACAAAGTTCTTGATGCCCAAGGGTAGGAATCAATTATTTTCTCCAAACATTTGAACAACATAGGGAGAAAAAAAAGCAGATAGGGAAACATTTTTGCTACCTCAAGCTTACTTCTGCTACTCTTTTGTATCCGAAACTGCAAGGCAGAATCAAATGGGTATTAGTATTCAAGGGAAGCATTATGTCCTCACAGGAAAATTGAGAATCTTCACAGATGACCATGAAAGGAGTGAATTTCATTACTTTTCTCAACCACTGTGATTTTGTTTCAGCTAAAAATTATGAAGCATGCACTGCTATTGTTCCTGCTATTCAGAATCAACTGCATGGAAATTGTCAGACAATATAAGGATTGCAGAAAAATAAAAGGAGTGTTTCTTTAGAAAGAAGTACAATTGCAAATGCTTCATGGAACAATAAATGTGCTATTACTGGTAAATATACCACCCAATCAGAACCACACACATCTAACACAACACAAAAGAACAGCCATTTAAAAACTATGAAAGAGCAAGGATATTGACTAGCCAAAAGTAAAATTTCCCCTGTAACCAAGGACTGTGATAGCAATTAAATTATAAGTAAGATTAGGCCCATTGTCAGAACTTCAAACAGTTGGAAGAAAAAAGTTCAGAATTTCCCTAGATTGTAGTAGCATCAGCAAGTGCAAAAGTCATGTGAAAGATACAAAAAGTAGAACTAGCTCAAATAAAATATTTTACTAAATAATTGCAGTATTATATTAAATGTAATGCTTAGAATAAGGGACATTCAGGAAGCAGGTTTGTGAACATAGGCAGGATTAGTGTTTCAGCATATAACAAAAAACATGTTCCAAGTGAATAGTAGGGGCCTTCTCTGATATTGTAGAAAGTTTAAACATCTTCCATGCTATTTACTAAATATCAGAATTCCTTAGCTAAAAAGCCACGTGGGTCCTAAAGTAGTTTCATTTAATCTAATTACATTTCATTTTGTTTCTTTGTAAGCTTTCATTTCTCTGTAACCAGGAAGCTAAGTTGGGTTTTGTCTTTAGTTCTGCTGGGAGAGCTGCCTGCTGTTTTCAGCCTTTCCCAAGAGGAGAAGCAGAGCACTGTGTAGGTTCCTTTGACAACTTCACACAGCCAGAGCGCAGAGGAAAACTCATGGCCGATGTTGCCATGGGGTAGAGGGAAGTGGACTTCTGTCTGTGCAGAAAACAGCACAACAGCTGAGACTTTATAAAATGAAAGCTAGTGAGTTACAAGCTCTTTCATTTTTGGTAGTGCCATTACAAATAAAAATGTAAGATGATTTGTAAGTATTATTGCAAATTCCTTATGTTACTGACTCCACTGAGCGCAGCAAAGATGTGAAATCCAGCATCATATCAGAACATCTCAGCTACAAATAAAATTTCCTAATATTTACTTATCAGTATGATTTCCAGCTAAGAATTAAAATTTACAGACTAGATGAAAATGAAGATGAGAATTTGAATAAATTAAGGTTGCTAGATAATTCCAAGGCTCTTGCTGTGAAATCTGGTCCCACTGAGCACGACAGTATAATGGGTTTAGAACGCAGCCATTCTGGATTGCTGTAAGACACACTGACACCTACATGGGGGATGACAGCCTGTCACACTGATAGTGCTGATGGCTACCACCAAGAGAGTCTTTATTCACAAGCAATCACAGACATCATTAAATACAATGGGTGGGCCAGCTACTTTTTTCAGGGCCAAATGGAAGGAGCAATTAAACCCACAGAGACACATATATGAAGTGTCAGAAGCTGTACAGAAAAAACCATAAAAGTATGCTAGCTTCCCTCCTAAAACAAGACTGTATGCAGCCAACTTCCTGTGGAGAAGGTATATGCAATGTATTGAAGGATGAGAATGTGGAATGTCATTATAGGGAAGGATATTAGAAAGATCTTCTAAGAATGGCACATTTTCAGAAAGTTTTTAAGGCAAAAGGACAATGGTGGTTCCATCTTGAAACTGTCTGACATTGGCTTTGCTAGACATGAGGGAAGCTTCTGACAGCTTCTCACAGAACCCATCCCTGTAACTCCCCCCCTACCAAATCCTTGCCATGGGAACCAAAGCATATATATATGCATAAAAAGTATAAACTGAATTTTCTCCACATTAAAAATAGAAAATTATGATTTTGTATCAGTAAAGATAGCTGGAACAAGTTCCCAAACTGTGACATGGGAAAGTTAAAGGTTCCAAAGAATTTCTTTTAAACTACTGTAGAGGATACAGATGTATAAAATAGAAAAAATCCTGTCCAAAGAAGCAACTTGAAAAATCTCTTCAAAAAGCATCATCAAAAGAGATGAAAAATCTGTTATTTATATTTGTATATATACACAACAAAATCCTTCATTCCAGAAGTAAACACAGTGGTCTCAGATTGGCAACAAAATTCATGTGTAAGAAAAAGCATTCTCCTCTATAATAAACAAATTATCTTGTGGAGATATCACAAAAAGTGATAGTGTACATGTGACAAGTACCACACAAAAAACACTAGAATATTTTTGGGATTCCTCAAAACACGGTTCTAAAAATCTATTTGTGATGACAAGAGACCAAATCGATTATACCTGTCCTGGACCATATCTAGCAGGGAAAAAACACAAATCTCTGCTTCAAAACAAGAAATTTACAGCTCCAGTACTGACACACAGTTCTTTTCATCAACAAATATACTTAATTTTGCACCTAATTTGCACTCTTAAAGCTCTTATTTACAAAAGAAAGAGCTGAATGCGCTTGAAAGAATGTCACATCAGAAATGCCAAATGCCAAGCTAACATTATAACTTCTCCTATAATACATTCTCTGGGAGTCTTAAACAATAGTCATAATCCAAATTGAACTTGTGCAAAAGAAACAGTAGGCTATTTAACATATTATTAAAAAGACCCAGTAGAAACGAGCATTCTAATTTAGGCAAAAGACTATTTATAGCTGCAAATATTGCTAAATAAAACAATACCAAGAATTGGCTCCATGAACATGAACTCCTTGGTGGTCACAGTCTGTACATGTTAGGTCAACTCCCGCAGTGATCTCAGAAAAGTCCAATTACTTTTCTCTGAAATGGAAACTTGGAGAAGTTCAAGAGTATGACAGCTCAGGGAATTTTCAGTTGCCGAAGGTTTGTGACTAGTTAGAGAGAGCTCCTCTTGTTTTTTTAAATGATTTCTCAGCAGAGGACATTCTCCAGTCCTTTCCCAAAAAATTTAGGAAACAACATGAAGTTGGCAGTAGTTCTGTCTCTATTTCACCCATTGTGGATGGGATGCATGGATGGGAAATAAGAGAGCTTTGTTTATCTTGCTGTATGACTTTCCACAAAAGTAAGGTAGCATGCCAGGGTTCAGGTGCCATGGAGGACCACGACATGTCATATCTGTCCCTATTATGATAAACTATATGCAGTGTCTTGTCAAGACTATTCAATGAAGCCTGTGGTTATCCATAAATCACTAAGCCCACGTCTCTACTTGAGTAGGGCTCATGGAGAAGAAATATCCAGAAAATATCTGCAAAAAGAAATATCTGCAAACAGGCCATAATGGCTAAAAAGCACTAACATAATAAGCAGCTGCAATGACCACCAAAGACTCCAAAAATATCCTGTGATAATGTCAGGATTACATCATTCCACTGTGAAACTCCCTGACCTGGGGGAGGAACTGAGCATTCTTGCCTGAATCTGAGCATATATATGAAGTCTGGGGACTTGGATTACCATGGTCAACACCACTCAGTGGACTCAAAGGAGAATCAGGCCTTCCCCAGGACCACCATTTTCAACAAGAGCTGCAACCATCACTTCAACAGGACTGCAACCACTGCTAAATCAGACTGCAACCACCACCCTGAGCAAAAGGTTGTACTCTGTGGGTTTAAATAGCGGATAGAGCTCTTCTGTATCATTACATTTATTGTAATCCTTCTATTAAATTGTTACTCTGACCTGAAATATCTCTCAGGGTATTTGTGTGCGATTCATTTCCCCTGCTGGTTTACTTTCAAACCAGCATAATGCAGTAGATGAGGTAATGGTCCATCTGTGAGCACATGTGAAAAAAATAGTGAACTCTTGACAGATGAACTAGATTATAATACAGTACTTGCCCAGATCTATGGTATGGACCCATGCAGTCCAAAGACTAGAGAAGAAAAAGCAAAGTGAAAAGGAAAAAGTGAAGGCGGAGAAAGAAAGGAAATTAAACACTAACAGCAGTCAGGAATGAGGCTGGATAAAGAGATTACATATAGCAAACAGCAAATCCGCATCTAAACAAAATGTTCTTTTGCTCTGTATATAGCACTAGGTTTGAAATAAATACAACGATACCACTGTTAACAATGATCTTTATTGGACCCCCATCAAGGAATTAGACTGCACCCTTTAATCCCCTCAACCCACATTTTTTACTGAAAAATAAATTGAATTCCCAGTTACATGGGAAAGTCTTCTGCCTTTCCTTTTTAAGACCTCCTAAAAAATGTATTTTTACTTTTAATCTTTAAATGATGAAGACAAGGTTCAATATCAAAATCCCATTTTTCAAAACCAACTGTCTATTTGTAAAGACAAAGTTAGCCGGTACAGGCAAAAAAAGCAACATGAATACTTTTCAAAACTATTACTGGAATTACCCTAATAAACGAAATATATATGGGTATCCATCTTTAAAATTTCTGACAAGAACAGAGATTTGTTTAGTGTTATCTTCGGTAATTCAAATCCTACAGTAAAATGATTATTTCAGAAACATCAGATTAAAAAGTTTCAAGCATTGAAAATTCATTTGACAGAATGAGCTAGCAGGGGATAAATGCTAATTTTGTTATTTACTCTGAGTTAATGCCTTAGAAGATTTACTTATTTATGAGATTTTGATTGTACAAAGATATCTAAAAAATATTTAAAGTCATAGGTGTTGTTGATAGGGAATCAGATTTTATATTTGTTGGGGATGGAAGGAAGCTGTTAAATTGCTCTATACTTTATTCAAATTCTTAGTGGTAAAATACAACTAGCTACTGCTAAGTTCTATACTCCTGTTGATTCTCATTAACTGTGGTAAGTGCAGAGAGACATCAGACCATGGTTTTTGCATATGTGTAACTTACCATCCTAGGACATCTAATGTGCATCTAATAGCCCAACCAAAGCAATCACAATTTTGGTGTGCAAAAAAACTGAAAGGAATCACTCCATACTGCGGAAGTAACAGTCTCCTCTCTGACTCCAGGTTAGTGACAAAGGGAAGATGCTTTTCCTTTCTAAATGTTTTGTTACAAGAAGGAAAAAAATATAATGCAAGGAACTAACAGAAACATAAAATTATTGTTAAGGAAGAAAGGCAGATGTTAATTGATCTTATTCAACAAATATTTAATATTTCTAAACAGTAAGATCTAACGGATTGAAGTCAGTATGATACCAAAAAAGTGTGCAAAAAATTAGATGAAATTAAGGATTTTTCCTGATTATTCAAAAAATATTTCAGAACACAACATATTTGAGGACATAAATCTGTATTTCAAGCCATAAATGAGGAAACATCTCAGAAACTAAAGTCATCCCACATAATAACTTTAGAGAATATTCATTAGTAACCAAACAGAAGAAAGTCTCAGGGGTATGCACAGACTTCTGAAAGCCCAATGAGGAAGAGAGCCCTAAAGGACACTTATCTTTGAACAGGGTAAGTGGGCAGCCACAGGCTACTAGCTACATGCTTTTTCCAGTGCTGCAATTATCTGCCCCCCAGGATAGGGTGAGGGTTATACGTTCACTATGGGTGAAGAGACATGGCATTAATCTCTTAAAGCAGGAGACTTTGGTAGAACACAATGTATTTAATTTGAGTAAAATCACCGTGCTTCAGAAAACAGACTTATGAGTTACAAATTTTTAGCAACTAATGTCTATAGTCACAGTCTTGCCTTTTCGAGTTATTTTCATAGCTGCAGAAATTCATAATCAAGAGTTAATTTAATCGAGTGGATATATAGACATTAAATTCATATATTTATTATAGTGTATAAACAACTTTGTGCTAATGTGAAAACCAATGCTATTATGTTAAATGTGTTGCCTATATTTCAGTTAATAGTCTTAAATATTTTAGTGTAAGAATACATTTCTTTTTTTTAATTAGGTTTGGGCTAGTAATAAAAAATTATGATTGGAAAATGTTTAATGTAGAACAACATTGGTAAAAAAGGTTTATATATTTTACACTGAAAAGTAGAAATATTCATTTTGTTAGAGCATTAATTGTAAAAAGACAAATAGTGAAATAGGAGATTTGATATTAGAGAAACAAGAAAAATAAACATGCTGCAAAATGCACAGAGTTTGTTGCTGGTTACGAATGTTGCAAGTGGAATTCAATAGATGACAGACCTAGATTGCAAGGTAATTATCTTCACATTATCTTTTGATTCGCTTTCAGAAAAAAAAGCTCAAAAAGAATTTTGAATGTGTGAAGGAAAAACAATACAAAGACTTATAAAGTATGAATAATAAATCATTTGAATAGTGGAAAGATAAAGCAATTCCTGACCAGTCTGTGAGATAAAAAATGCCACTTCTAAATTTAAAGTGATCTCAAACTTTTGTTGCAGAGTGGAGAAAGTGAGAACATCAGTAACCGGCCTCTTCAAAATGATCAACAAAAAAAGATATTTCAGAACTCAACATTGTTGTCTGAATCTACTTTCCTGCTCTGCAGAAATAAAAAAGTCTGGAGTATCTGGCCAGAACATACCTATGCTGTGTTTTGGCAACCAGGAGGGGAGACAAGCCAGGGCAAGGACATGCTTGACTGGTGGCATTCAGCCAGCTCTGGCTAATACAGGAAAGTAAATTCAGATTATTCTGTGTAGGTCTGGGAACAGTTGCGGTGTGCAGGGAAAAATAACAGCAGGTTTTTGCAAAAAGTGAGCAATGCATTTTGACACAGCCAAGGTCCTTGCTAAGCACCACAAATTGAGAGCAACAGTGAATGTGCACCTCAAGGAAGTCTCTTCCCTTCCAGACACATGCACCTGAAAGTGTGAGATAACCAGCACACTCATCTGTGGGATCAGCTGCTGTGAAAGACAGGAGTTTTAAAAAAGAAAATATCCACCTACCAGCATCCTCCTGGTGCACTGAAGATCTAAGTAGAAGGATAATTGTTTGTTTCTGCATAGTATATCCCTGGTATTTCCTTGGCTTGCTATAAGCCCTGGGCAGCGTAGACGTCTCTGCAAGTTGTGTTATGCTACAAGCGAACGACAGAACTCGGGGTCTGTGGGGGTCCCCACACATTTTGGGGAAGAAGCAATATAGTGGCAAGATGTAATAGTGGCATGAGGGATTATGAGGCAGAAATGCTAGGATTATGAGGGAGAAGTACCAGGTGTTAGGTGGTGAAAAAGGCTGGGGTTTTTGCTTGGTTTAGTTTTTCCTCTGACAAGAATCTGCCTGTTACTCCGGATTTTGAAAACCTAACTATACATGGTCTAAAGGACATCATTGCACGGCTTTTGGTAATACTCTGTCTCAGTGCAGAGTTCACAAAGCAGTACTTGAACTTCCATTACCTCCAAAATCTCTTTCTAATTTTCTTGATAAATGGACAAGATATGCAGATATTTCCTGAGCTGTATTGCTGCATTCATGTGGTAGTCACATGAAGGATGACCTGAAAAACAGTATATTTCCCCACAATACTTCTGTGTCCTTGGATGAAAAGGTTTTTGGGACCTCCTCTAATAGAGAGAGGAAATGTAGTTACGGAAAAGGTTGTAAAGGATGGTGAAGCTCCAACCCCACTCATAACTCCTAAAGCTCATCACTACTCCTCCAAATCCATCCTTGGTTTCTTCCATTTACATAAATGGAATGCAGATATTACTAAGTTGCATTTTACACATATCTATCAACTTTTAGAGGAAAATCTCTCTTTTTTAACAGTGTTCAGAAAAAAGTGCTTGATAAAGCTTTTCAAACTATCCCCGTACTGCACTTGCCGCTCACTGTGCATTTTTGAACCAAAAGATTCCTCTGCTTTTTGGTTTGATTTTGAAAAAGTCTAGGTGTATTTTCTTTAACACTGGACATTGATGACATCAGAACAAATTAATTCTTAAGCATGCTTCAATCTTCCCCATCCTCCTCTATGTAATGAACGTGATGTGTCTTATCCAACAAAAAAAAATAAAAGGGAAAGAATTCAGCCTATCTTCTTTTTTATTATCTCTGTGTTAAAGATATTTATTTTTAATCAGTTTATTAGCAGGACAGAGATAAATTGTGGAAGTTATAACACAGAGTGATATTAACAGAACTACTAGGAAATCTTTTCCACAAGAACCAAATGCCACATTATTAAGCACTGCACAACATTTTACTTCTTCTAAATGATAGATACTTGCTTGAGTGTACACACTTTCCTTGAATTTAATTCCTAAGAGAAGTTTATGTCAAGCGATTCTAAATGCCTCATTCTGCCATGAGAAATTATTCAAACATTTTAATTTAGTACAAATTATGTTAAAAATCTAATGCATTTTGAATATAAAGAAAAGAAAAAAATTCAAATGCATTCTAGAAGATTTTCTCCTAAGTTAGTTCACGCAAGAACTGTTCCAAACAGTTAAAGGAAGCAGGAAAGATGAAAATGCTATCTAATTGCAAAACAACAAACTTTGAGGCAAGACCTTAAGAATATTTGATAACTGATTTTGTTGGATAAGTACAAGTATCTATATTCAGTCTACACTTACTTCCGAAGAAAATCTCGGTGTTTCCATACAACTGAGATCCAGAGCAAATTTGCCGATTTGTTCATTGACAGATTTTATGGTATTTTTTTTTCTGAAACACACGCACAGTATTTTGTCTTAGAGACAAGTGGTTGGGCAACAGTTGCGTGCAGTGGGACAGAGCAATTCAGGAAGAGATGGCTAAAAGCCACAAGGCACCTCAAGTTACTGTATCTACAAGTGATACAGCTCAAAGGTGGGCATTTACTTTGACAACATCAATGCAGCGTCCTGCTATTCTGCATGGATAGGACCATTTGCTTCATGTGCCACACTCAGAAAACACCTGGGAAAACACTCCATGTAACCTCTGTAATGCCTTCCTAGGTATCCCAAAGGGGGTCAGGTAGTGCCATGTGGGAGGTGTCAGTGGCTTGGTCAACGATCCCAGGCTCTACAGATTATGTGGAGCAGCTGTACACCTGGCTCTGCGTGAATCAACCCTTCCAAAGATAGGACAGAATAAAATAAAGAAAACAGAGAGTGTTTCTGGTCAGTATACCTTTTGCGTGGTGGTAGCAGAACTGAGACTGAACACTATACCAAATCTCAACTGCATTCTGCTCATGAACATTTTTAAAAACAAGTAGTTTCAAATTGCCTATGAGTTGGCCTGCAACCCAAAGGACATTCACGTCTTTCAAGAGGTATGTGCTTACAGAATATAGTGGCATGCAGGGTACAACTGAAGTATATACAAGTAGCAACTGCAAATTTTAGCTTCCTCTATAACCTCTCGACATCTGTGAAGCTGTTTTATGAACTTAACCAAGGAATCTTTCTGACTAAATAAAGTAGCCCAAAAAAAAAAACCTGCCTCAGGCTGATTAGATCCTTACCTACTTCATGGAGCAGTGGCCTCAACAGTTTTGTTTTCTTTATGCAAAGGAAAATGTACAAAGAAAGAGACATCCATTCACAGTCCTATAACAATTAATCTTGCCTAGATACTGGAGAAGGAAAATATTGGAACAGACAACAGTTATTCTGCTAAAATCTGCTTCTGCAGATTTTAGGTTTCACTCTTCCAGCTAGAACTGGTAGGTACATTTCTGGCTTTTAGATGGACATGTGGAGGTGAAATTTCTAAAACACTTACTGCAAGGTTAGTGCGATTTGTAATTTTCCAGTTAACCTTTTGCTTTTTGACAAAGAACAATCCAGGATCACAATCCACAAGACTGTCCCATTACTACTGCTAGTCTTTTAAAGGCACATGATAGAAAGCCTAGACATTGTGTTTTCAGACATTCAGGGGTATTTTTATGAGAAGATCTTTGGGTTATCTTCTAGATAAGGAAATTAAACTTGGCTAATGTAAGACCACTGACCAAACCCAATGTACTAGATTATTAATCACTTGTCTATCACCTGCAGATGAAAATTCTTTTCAGTATTCTCATCATGTGAGTTGATTACTTCATGCGTTCACACAGTTTTAGACTCCTCAGGCTTCAGAGGAGAAAAAGTCATAGCATCCTTGATTGTTCCTTGTTTAAAATAAGATGTGGCAAGGCAGAAAGGAGAGTATGAGATGCTAACCTCAAATTATGATCTCAAAATTTGGGCCATACCTACCATCCTTTTGAGATTTGACAGACTGTATTTTAAATTTACTTCTGTACAAGGCTGATCGTAATCTCTTTGCTATTGTTACTGACATAGCAAGCACATTTTTGCATATATGCATAATTTACAATTTTGAGCAAACTCCTCTTAAAAAAATCCAAAATCTTTTATCCTAAAATAGAACAACAGAAGTGAGAGAGAAATTAGTGTAACTGATCCAGTAAATAAGAGTATTAGATAGGTAAGAAGTAAAATTTAGGCTGTTGTACATCATTAGGTCAGAAAGAAATTTCAAGAGAACTACAAAAAGTACATCTACACTACTTCATGACTCAAAATGAAGATCACCCAGAGTGTTCTATAAATAGAATTTGTCAGACAAAACACCATGAAGCCTGTAATGACAAAGAAGTTTCTTCTGAAAAAATTATTTATGCGCTCAGACGTGCGAGCAGATTTTCTCCAGCAGAAAGAATAGGAGAGGAACATCAACAATGTACAACATGCCAGCAGTGAATTCCATCACAATGGTAACCTGCCATAGTAAAATACCTCTGAAAAACTGCAGTCACTGAATGTTTTATTTTCATAACTCAATACTAGTAATCTGCTATTAAAGAGTAAACAAATGAATTCTTGAAGGAATTTCCCTAGCAGAAGTATGACTCTTATCCTGGCGGTGTCAAAAGAATTACAAGGTTGAATTTTAAACCATAGAAAAAAGAAATAAGACCTTTTAATCTATAAGCTTTGATAATTATTTTTAGCCATAAAGACATTTTCATTCTTAAAAAATGGCCATACACAACAGTCATTTGTCAATTTTGAAGCAGATTAAACTATCTTGAAGTACATTATCTGATCACTTAGAATCAATTAATTCAACCAATCAGTTAGTGCTTTGTAACAGTTCCTCAAAGCAATTTGTATTGTCTAAAATTAAAATTGACGATCAGAAATTTGATCAAGTGGAAAGATATTGTTTGCTGGCCTGGCACTACCATGATACACAAATCATGGACTTATATCCATTTTTGTAAAGCAGTTTCACACCTGAAGATGCAGCACCCTGTGTTTTGTTGGCTCTCTTGTTTTCATGACTCGCATTCAGTGCTTAATGAAAGCTCTGTGTTGATTTTTTTTATCGAAATGTTTGTATGTCTGGGTAGAGGAGGATGTCCTGCGCTAATAATGAGCAGATATACCAGGATGGCAGGATGGCTATTTTAAATTTGAGCCTGTCAAATTTATGGGGATGAAGATAAGATCAGCTGTTCTCGCAGTTCGTTCTTAAACTTGGCAAATTCATCAGAGAGTTTCACAGAGAAGACAGCAAATCTACCTAGCAGAAATTAGGGATACATTTAAAGAGCAGCTAGGTAGAAGAGTGTCTTACTGGTATATCACAGGTGAATTTTCCCTCCCTCTGGAAGGCCAGGTATTTGACTTGGAGAAAATTAAACTTTGTTGAAATAGACAGAATAACTGGAGTTAACAAATTATCTTCTGTAACAGAGATTTCAAGCTGTCACAACTTATGAAATAGGGTGAATGGCTATTAATACTGTAAACAGCTCCCACAGGTACTGACAACAAGTGTTTCCAACAGTTGCTAATACAACTCCACTGTTGTTATCACATCTACTCAGTTCACCCTGTTCTCCTTTCATGACATTGTAATAAATATACCTTTTGGCAAATTTGACTAAGCAACATCTTTCAACAGGAAGGCACTGCTCCATGATTGATTCCGGACAAATGAGGGGTGGTGTTGTTGGTGTCAGAGGGGCAGAAAGAGATAAGGAAGAAAAAGCAACTCTTACTAAAAGTTAGTTTAAAAACTCTAATTAAAATAACAACTCTAGCCATTAGTACTTCAAACTCATGGGCATAAACTATATTGCCTGTCCTAGACTAGGCATTATTCCTTGAGTATTCGCTTGAAAAGTACTTCTTTCAGAAGCAATTATAAAAATAATGCAAATTATTGTCATTATCTTACTCGACTATGAGAAGACTGGGCAAGTAGATTCAACTCAGTAGCCTAAAAATTAACTTCCTGTACCAGGTAAACTCTGTAGATAACAAGCAGAACATGAAGAAAAGGGGTACTTTATTAAAGGTACTCTGTCTAGTCCAATAATTACTCAATATAAACCCCCATGGATAATGAGATATTTGAAATTAGGGCAGAAATTTGTAATGGAATGATTGACTGTATATTAGAAATAGACTGAAAACTAGAATGAGGATTTCAACATCTTAAAGAGATATGGGTAGGTTAAATCCTTTAAATCTAGTTAAACCTAGTAGTCAACAAATTCTTCTGAAAGTCAGGAGGATTCAGCATCAGAGCATGAAACAATTTCAAGCATTTCAGTATCACTCAAGGTTGGAACAATCTAAGTCACAGCAGTGCACACAAGTCATATTCATGGACACATATTAGTAACTGGAGGGAAAGCAAAAACATTGGAGAAGGTATCACTCTCACTGGTCAGAGAAACAAGGATGTTTCAGTATGGTGACAAGGCAAATGAATGTGGTTACCTTTAGCAAAGACACTCCCATAACTAGAACTGTGGTATCAGCAGTCCCTTAACAATTTTATACTGTAGAGAACCAGGTCTTGCATGACCATCATGTGGAAGTCTACTTCATGCGTATCAGTCTGGTTCTTTGTCTCTATATCATGTCTCTATATCAAAAGCCTAGCACTTCTTCATGAAGGTTTATCCACATTTGAAGGGAAATACTTTTTTCTATAAGAAACAAGACTGTCCTGGGCCTAGAGAAAAGAAGCTGGCTTGCATAAATAATCTGTCTCCTTATAGGAGATGAAAACCATGCAGAAGGCTGGGCATACAGTATTATTCAGCCTACAGTTCTGGAAGCCTTGTGCATAGGACCAGAGAATAAGCCTGATTTTGGCATAGTCTATGCCCTTTGTATATATGAATATTTAAATGCATGGCCACTCTGATTAGCCAGTCTTGAGTGCACCTTATAAAGAAATAAGTGTTAGGGCATAAAAAGAATTTAATTATGGCTGAGGTGTTTGTGTGAAACTACCATTTATATTGTTAGAAAAGCAAATTGTGAGGAGTATTGAGAAAAACTGGAATAATCAGTTGAAAGGAACCACTTATATTGAAAGATTAGTAAGAGGGAAACCTGGTTTAGATTTTTCTGGGAAGATTGCAGGGGTTACCTAATTACACCATGTACAGAACCACAAAACCCAAACCTGTGAAGACGAAATAACTGACAGCAATGACAATGCGGTCTTCCAACCATCTATGCAAGTTCATACACACTGAGTAAACAATATAGTTGCCCTGTCACATTACTTCAGACATATGAGTACAGATCTGTTCAGTCTGGCATCCTACAATACTAATGCTACGAATGACAGAGGATTTTTATTTTTAAAGGGAAACATGTTTATTGCTTCTATTTAATCTGGCACTTTGCCTTTGAGCCTGGTTTGCAATGTAGCTGTAACAATGCTTAGGCAACAGAATGGAGCCATTAATATCTATCTTTATTAAGAATAAACTCTTACTAGAGCCACAAGAGAACATTGTCTTTTCTAAATTATGGAATAATTTAGTTTAGGATTAACCATTCAAGTTCATCTCATTCAACCTCACAATGAAATCAGAGCTTATTGTACTAATATATTGTATTAGCGTTCATTATGTCATGTATGGCAATGAAGTGTGTGTTTTCACATTTAGACCCTAATGATTTTCAGCTAGAAACTGTACAAGGGAGAAACGTTTTTATTCTGATGCTTGCACAGCTGGTGCTATTGTAATAGGACTTAGATCCATGAGTAGATCCTACTTTAGATACTACAAGAATCCAAGTAATAGAATTAAGGAAAGATAAAAAAGCAGGGCATTTCACAGGTAGTCTAGCAATCCAGTTAATGCTCTAGCAACTCCTACTCATATTACCCTTGTCTAACAATAGTTGGTCCAGCCTCATATAGATGCAGTAAATTGTCTTTTACTTCCTTAGGAAGACCAAAAGTTTACATGCTGCTACAGTAAAACAAAGACCATAGAAAAACTACAGTAAATGATAAAGATGTTAATATTTAAATGTAATTGAAGCAAATCTAAACTTCAGGGTAAGTCTGTTTTCAAACAATCTGTGTCAATGATTTAACAGACCAAAGTGTTGTGGATGCTTTTTGCTTCACACTAAGATATAAAAATTTGCTTCATTTTTTAGTAAGTTTTAGCTAGTCAGCGGTTGCCAACCCGCAGAAAACTTTAAATACTGTTGACAACAGTGGTCAAAAATCCAATATTTAAAATTCAATTGTACCTTTTTTTCTTCTATTAGACTACTAGTAGAACTGCTGTCTTGTTGGCTTTGTCTTTTCTTTCATAATCCTTATTTTTCTTCTGATATTTGCTAAACTAGAGCCATAAAAAGGAGCACATACTTCTGAGAAGGGTTATGCTCACACATGCATATATTCCATGCTTGGAGGGAATTGGAAGCTGTATTCTGAACTGAAGGTACAATTTTTCAGCATTGCTGCAAAGAACAGAAGAGCTTTTTCAAGTTCTTTTAGCATAAGTTCTCCCGTGAGCACAAATGTGTTCATGTTACTTACAGAAGACCAAACAAGAGCAAGAGCCTTCTACAGAGGCAACAGTTTCTGGAAATGAAGTTTTGTTGAACATCTTGATTTATTTTATTGTTCACAGCAAGGTGTATTATTCGAGGCCAGTCAACACTGTTTGCAAGATACCTTCCCTGTCTTTGTCATAGGAAGAGGAGGCTCAGCAATAGCTCCTCTAAGGCAGTGTTCTACTCCAGTTCAGGGAAGAATATTTATAGGATAGACAAACATGTTTACTCTTGAGAGAAGCACCGAGTGTTTCTCAAATTAGAATATACTCCCCATCTGCCCTCTCAGTCAAGGAGGAATGTATGATGAATATTGTGAAAATGAATTTAAATGCTCCTCAATATTGTCATATGAGATTGAAGGTGAGGTAGGAAGGTTTATTCATGAAAGGAAAACTTTTATATGTAAGAAATTTAAAAAATAAGCCTTTACAATTCCTTATTTTTTTGTCAGCTTGCTGTAACAAGCAGTACCGTGTGGGGCAGAGATGACCAGATTATTACGTATTTCATCATGCAGAGCAATCTCAGTTTCCAAAATGGGAAGAAAACAGATGCAAGTGATCATGACAGGAAATGAGAAGCTGTAGTTAGTGTAATGCTGCCTGACAGCAGGTGGCCATAAGCTGCCTTCACATATCATCTTTTAGTCTAACACTGTTCCAAAGCCATATTTTTCCCAAGAGGAATAACTGTTCAAATGCAGGAAAAGAAATGGAAGTGCTGAAGAAAATACATATTTGGCAGTGTAGTGACCTGTCAAAATGGCATTCAGTGCTGTTTATAGAAATGTACTTGCAAGAAAATAAAAGCATAGAAAAAATTTGGTACATATGATACCAAGAAATCTGTGAATCTGTGTAACATTTCTGATTCACGAGATGAGCCTCAGGACAACAGTATGAAAAGATAAAAAGAAAAGATAACAACTTAGAAATTCATCTGCAATTAGCTGGAATCAGCTATTGCCAAATGGTTACACAGATAGTACATGTCTTCCCACCTACCCAAGTGAATTAAGACTTGGAAATTTACAGCCATTTGATGCATTGTTTCAAAAATGTTATTTCTTTAGCGTGCTTGACAGAACAGGTTCTGACATTCTCTTACATGGCCAAATATAACAATAGGACTCTGACACCAAGATTTTTCAAGAGACATTTTTCCTACTTCCAATGTAGTATTTTACAAAAATTTGGTCTTACAAAAATATCTTTAGCAATTTCATTCCTCCTTATTTATAACACGAAAAATCTGTAGCAACTAAAAATTAAATATAAAAATAAAAATACTAAAAGCCTACAGGTTTTTAGTAACAGCACTTAAAAAGCCTGTTTGTGAAAGAGTCCCTAATTTTAATACTTTTTTTTTCTGTAAATGAAAAGAAACAATTTAAAGAAAATTTAAATTGTTTCTTTTTAAATTTTACCTGATTCTTTAAATTTAAATTAATTAAATTTAAAGGTAAAATTTAAATTTAAAGAATTTTTAAAATTCTTTAAATTTAAATTTAAAGAATCAGGTAAAATTTTTCTCCATATGTTCAGTGTTTCTAGTATTAAAAGAAAAAAAGAAGCAAACTGCCTTTACAGTTGTACTGAGCAAGGACAAGAAATACGTATCTTTTATGTTTCCCTAATTTTTACTCTACGGACTCACATTTTTACTCTACAGACTCATATTCCCAATGCAAAAAATACATACAGAAGAGCCATCAGCCAAAATCAGAAAGTTTTCCATATGTTCCTTTTACTTCAGTTTCTTCATATTCTTAAGCAATGTTTGGAAGGCACTAGGAGAAGTTTGCCAAGTCTTTTTAAGAGAAATTTTTCCCCAATAAGGCAGCTTTTGTGGAAACAAATTATAAGAATTACTGAATATAAAATATACATTGGAAGAAAAACACTCTTAAATCAAGGATTTTCACTAGAAAACGCATCATAGAGTAACCAGCTATGGAAACTATCTTAAGCAAAATTACATAAACTTCTTTTTTTTTTTTTTTTTGAGAATATACCCCAGGAAAAGTGGACAGAAAATTCAGATTAAATGCCTGAAATTAGTCTAAAGCTAATAATGATTAAGGAATAAAAAAAAAACCCAAACCAAAAAGAGTGAGTCAGATTTTTCTCACAGTTCTGTTAAACAGAGGCCATTAAACAATTAATTCTGTTGTTTCATGTTAAGTGCTTATTAGTTTCAAAAAAAATAATTTGTTTAGCTCATATAATTCCTGGAATTTTTGCACCATTTATAGGCATATATGTATTCATTATGTTGTTTTGATTTAACAATTAGAACTTTGTGTCAGGAGAAAAAATTAATTCATCTTTGCCATTTTTTACTATTCCACAAATGATAGTGAAAAATTATCTCAGAGGATTAATAGATATTTCTCTTCTTTGAGATTCCTTCAGCATTAGAGTTCTTCATCAATAAACCTGGTTACAAACAGAAGCTCCAAACAATACAGCCTTTGTTTGCTCCGTTAATCATACTGGAAAAAAAAAAAAAGAAAGAGCTAATATTTTCCAGTCTTGCTTGTATTCTGATGCATTGCCAGACCGTGCTTTACATATCTCAGCTGATGAATGCGTATGTGTTCATTTGGATTTTATTTGTAAAACAAATGCTTTCCAGTGCACTATTACGCAAATGCTGATGCACTCAGAGTGATTTCTCCCTAAGAGAAATTAAATGCTTGTTTGACATTATTTATAAGTCTTTCATTAGGAAGTACTGGCCAAAGGGAAGAGTAAATCAATGCACAAATTTCCATGTTGTTGCAACCAGACATCTTTTGGTACCCAAGCAGTATTTTTTCGAAGCTCACGCCTTACAGTACATTGCACTAGGGAACAAACACAGCTAGTCTCAATATAGGAACAGAAAGACAGCTTGCCTTAGCAGATATGCCAAGAACATGAAAAATTCTTCCAAAATGCTCCTAAACATGATTGCACAGCACTTGGCATAGTCAGACAGACAAAGAGTTTTGCTGTTTCATAGTTTGGTAGCGTGGCTGCTGAAGTTCTCTCAGCTAAGTACTTCCCTATTTAGAATGAGACACCAACATTCAGTATGATTGTTTAGTCCTTCTGTTCCTACTGCAAAAAAGCACCAATGAAAGTGGATAGCATTTTTAGAATAGGAAGAACACTAATTTTATTTGTTGAAAAAGTATGCTTTTCACTCAGACAAAATACAAAGTGTCTAATGAAGAAACCCAACTAATCCAAAGTAGAATAAACACTGCAAGTATCAATTGAAAACTAAATGCAATACCTCTTCTTTTCCCTAGTTCAAGCTTTCTAGTGTTTTTAAATATTTTTCTAGATTAAACTCAATGTAAGAAGGAATAACCATCCATGTGACCTGCTTCAGAGAAGTATAGAAAAAAACTTTTACTCCCAGAGTGCTCTGTTAACAATTCACAGTCTCATGGGATTTTGAGCTACACAAATGACAGAATCCTTCTGTTTTGAGCAAGTTAATGTGTTGCAACAGTGATTTGAATTCTCTCTCTAGCAGGCTTCTGTTAAATTAAAAACAGATAGATGAAGTGGGAACGAGCCCTTGGCTTTCATCTGTGCCTCTGACAGCTGTTACCACCCCCTAGGCAAGAGGGTCAGGTCAGCTCATGAGCAGCCAGTTATCAGACTAACTTATTAAACTAAACTGAATTTCAACACGGGTTTTAAGGTTTTCAAATAATTTCAAGGAGGCAGAGAACATATCTGGAATAATAATGTTAAGCAGTGAACTAGCCAGCTGAGAATGGAATATAAAGAAAATTGAAAACAGCAGGGAACAAAAGCATACAGCATTGATTCTTCTGAACAATAACTGCCATAATAATTCTCCCAATTAGAAACTGTTCACAATCAAAAGCATGTTATGTTAGATAGGCTATAAAGTTCTTACAACAAAAAAACCAGGAGCATTTGGACCCTAAAATAAAAAGATAGTGGAGGTTATTTAATTATGATGGATATAATTTCAACTTCACTCAATTCTTGATAAATGACTGAATTTTAAAAGTTTTAGAGTATCAGTAGAATTTATCTTAAAGATCAAGTAACCCAGTTTTAAATTAATTTAAATTATGACTGCAGTCTCCAAAGGACTCACTCACTATTGGTGAGGTTGTATAGAAAGTGTTTCAACTCTGTTGATAAGGGAAAAGCACTGGGTTTTTTTCCCAGCTCTGCAGGATTACACTATGTACATGACAGCATGTTTCCAGATGAAACATATTTAGTGCAAGTCCCAAATTCATTGGTGTTCTTCAACAAGAAAACATGCTTTATGCCAAACAATTTTGCTATGAAAAAGACAATATACTTTTCCCTTCTTCCTTCTAGTGATTTTAGAATGATAATCAATTAAAGCTCTTTCCTGGATTCAAGTCCAGTACGATATTGGTAAGAATCTCTTGTCCCTAAGAAAGGCCTCATCATTATAAATCCTCATATTTTTTCCCTAAGCAGAGATTAGGAAATGTTATGTACTGGATAAAAGAGGAAGCTTCAGTATCTTAAATAGTATTTTGAACCATAAACCAGATGGAAATTACTTTCACATGGCAGGCAGTCTGTGTTACTGTCCAGGTCCATGCCAGCACATGCCAACAGTGGTGTATCACTGCCACTGCAGTCCTCAGTGACTTTCATGCCAGGTCAAGAAACCCAATCCAAACATGGAAGGTGGTAGGTTTTGTAGCTGTAGACAGACATTCATGCCATTCTATTGTGCAACAAAAGTCAGGCACTGAGGTTCTTTCAGCCCACTCCATTGAACCAAACCAATATAAAGATCAAAAGATTAAAAATAGATCTTGTCCTGATGTGCTTCCACACCTCTAGCTCAGTTTTCTTCCTTTTAACAGAAGAGTTTGAAGAGTTCTGACACAGACAGGTAAACTTTGTTTGATTCTTTAAGCTTGCTGCATGTGCAGCCTGCTCTGTGATGCTCTGTGGTAAGCAGGTTTCTCTCTCATGCAAACAAAATAGGTTCATGAAAATCAGGCACAGATAAGTATGGGACAGAACTTCAGAGGCAGGACACATTCATTGTGGAGTCAAAATTCAGCCACTGATTTACTGCCTTATTTCCAAATACATTCTCCTGCTGGAAAATGTTAATGTTCCTGCATGAAGAGGGTTTTCATTAATCAGAGCTGGAAGGAGCCAAGATTATTTCAAGATGACAAAATGTCATAGTTCAATAATTAAAGTAATTTGTACATAGACTATTAAATAAAACAATCTTTGGGTCACAATAGAAATACTATGACAGTGAAACTTCATTACTATGGATAAATATTTACTGTTTTCCGTTGTTGCATGCTCTTATGCAAGTGTTTCACTGAAAGAAATATAGTGCAGTTCAAACTATTCATTGCAAAGCAAGGCTTTATTTCATATAATGCATAAGTTTAGACTTTAAAAAGGGAGAACACAGAGTATTGTTGAGCATTCCTCCTTGCTCAAGATGTACAGATACAATGCAACCAGCTGCTTGTGCTAAAAAACCTCAGCTTGACTACAAAGATAATATAATTAGATGATTCACCAGGACTTCCTTGAATCTATGTTCACAGTCTCTACCCTTTGACAGTTACAGCTGTTGAGCCAACCTAGAGTTGCAAAAAATGGCACCTTGTGAAAGCTGCTACTACAGGAAAAGTTACACTTGGTGTTTAAACACCCCAGGGCATGTAGTGACATTTTCAGCACCAAGAGTATCCCTGTTCTTCCCACAATATCACAGGATTTTGTTCCTGAGAGTTTGGGTTGAGCTGAGAGCCTGGAAATTAGGTTTTAGTAGAACAGTAACATTGTCAGGATTGTAGGCTCTCTCCTATTCAGATCTTGGAGGCAGTGCTAACTAAAACTTAGCAGAAACAAGAAAAAGCATAGAGAGCCTTGTATTTTTATAAAACATATTATCTCCCTCTTAAGAGCTTTAGCCAGGATAGGAGCAGACAATTCTAAAGCACATTTGCTTTCCATCTAAGGAAGTGACTTGATTTTACAAAACAGAAGAAACAACCAAAAGCCAGGACAAATGTGGTGTGGGAGTGTAGGCCCTGAAAAGGCCATCTTACAGTACAGCCCAAGGAACTATAATGCACAAATCCAGTTTGCCATCTATAAATGCCTTTTTCTTTTTTTTATTGTTGCTTTTTTTGAGTTCCTTTAGGGGCTTTTTTGTTTGTTTACTTGTTTTGGTTTCTTGTTTGTTTGTCAAAACTTTCATTTCAGTAAGCATAAACACCTCCTTCTGAGGAGGTGATAGAAAAAGACACTCTTTGGTTGTAGTCTACCATCTGAGGAATTTGGGTGTGAAAATGAGAAATACCTGGTATAGGAAGTCCACAATGAGAAAGAATCAAGGCAAAAGAAGTCATGTTTTTAGTTGTGTCTATTCTGTTTTGGCAAATTGCAAGATTTACATACTTTGCCCAAAATGTCCTTCTAAACCTAACACTCCCATGCTTGCTTTGGTTATCCCACAACCAAACTTGCTCTCCTTAAATGTCTTATAACTGGAAATGCTGTTGATGCAAGTGAGTGACTGTGGTCAATACAGAAGAGATCATGGCACATGCAGTGCCCAAAAATGAGGATGTCTACATTTTTAGTACTGCATTTGTCTTGAGACATAAAGCAAGATGTAATGTCCAAACTAATTGCAGTTGCATTCTTTAAGTGCCTGAAAATCAGTGCTTAGTTTCATCTAGACTGTCAGCATGCCATCCAGGCCCCTAGCTTCAAGATTTTAATTTGGTTTTGACAATATATCAAGACACTCATGTTACTGGATCAAATTCTTTCAACCTTTTCTAAAGCAATACTCCAGTTCTGTAATGGAATGAAGTCCAGTGTAATTGATGTCTATAGAATTTAGCAGCTCCTCTTCAGGTCCTCCAGTACTACTGGAGGTTAGCTGTGGTGCTGCACAACTATTGCAAATAGAAGTTGGCACTCTGGGTTCTGTGGTGGTATTTGGTGAGATAGTTGATGAACGTGGGATTGTGAAAGGAAAAATCACTATAAATGTAGCTTACACAAACATTTGACATACCTAGTGTCCCCAAAGTGTGGATGCTGAGATAGAGAAATGGGTAGTTTTCCAGGAATCATTCTAGGAAATCTGAGACAAGCTCAGAGAAAACAATTAAAACAATTCTTATCATAAGGCTCTGCAGCTGGTGTTTTGAACAGTTGTTTCTCATTAGATGTTTACCAAAGGGTGGTTCCTAATTAACCAATATGTGACAGGTGTTATTAAGAACAAGTCAGGTTATGGGTGAACAATGTTGTTTATAAATATCAGGAGTTTGTAAAAAAGAAAGTTTTTATGCTTTCTGAAAATGCATGGAGTGTGTTGCCTTTCTTCCCATTCCTGTCTCAACGGTGACATCAAAGTTCCTGCAGTGTTCCATGGAAGTGAGCTATGAAACTGCAAGAGTCTACAGTAATTCCTTGGTACAGCCTTTGCCCTTCTGGTTAATGAAAACAGTGGGTGTGCTGAACACCTTCTTATGAACTGCTTTATGTTGAATTGCTGACCTGAGTTTAGATGGCTTTGGTTAGTTTAAATTAAAGTTTTACAATAAGTTACTCAATTGCTTGATTGTAATGGCAATGAAGCAAACCAAAGGGTCATAGCCTACATCATGCTTGCAGTAACCAAAGTTGTAAATGAGACTTTGTAAGCAGAATGGGGCAGTAATATTTCCTCTCATACTTATGTGCACATCACACTGCCTTCAAGCTTTCATTCAAAGGAAACACTTGTGTCTCCACCAAGCACAACTAAAAAGGCTTTCTAGAAAGTTCTTCATCCACCCAACAGAATTAATCCAAAACAGACTGTATCTGAAACACTCTTTTTCTGAATAATATAATAGTACCCAATACTGTCATACTGGGTACACCTACTGGATAACTGGGTAAAATACTGCTAGACTAAGACATATGAACCTTCCAGCTAAGGTGAGCAATGACCATTTCTACTTGTTTGAAAGGTCTCTGTCTAGCCCAAGTAGACCTTCAGACATGTACCTCATATTTCCTCAGAAATATAATTGGTATACACCAGGCATCACAGACTCTGACTTTCACGTTATTTAGAATAGAATTTCTTTTCCCTAGTACCATTAGTTCCCAAGGTTCAATTGTCTTCCTTGGACATCCAAAACCTAGCATCAACTAGCTAGAGAGATGAGGGAGATTTCTAGGACGAAGTAGAAATTGCCAATGAACAGCTTAATGAAGCAGTTTGGCAGTAAGTGAGCGGGATCATCAAGGGAAAGAGGTGGATGGTCTCATTGGGCTCTACACCAAATGCAGATAATTCATGTTAGTCCCAGCCAGACTGGGAATTACAAAACACATGGGCTTCTTGCAGTGCCACAGAACACCTGCCATCAGTGGCAGTAAGGATGCTGCAATTATCTGCAATTGACATGAGCACACAACAGGAAGGGAAAAGCCCTTCCTGTTGATGAAGAACCAGGGATAGCCACAGAGACCAGATTGCATATGTTGGACAACTAAACCAGCCAGTGAAATTCCTCCTTACCTCAGTTCTTCCATTCTCTTTTGCATTTACCTGTACTCGTGTATCAAACACCCTAAAACAGAAACAAATGTGATGTGAGACTCATCTGACACAAACATCTGACTGGAATAAATGTGTCATTCATTACTGGCAATTAGACAACATTATGAGTAATAGCTATCTGGGGTGAAAACTGCTGACTGAATACATGACATACAAACTCATACAATATAACTGTAAAGCATGGACATTTATGAAAGTAAAAATATGATCTTACTTGGAGCACTGTGTGTGTGATATTGTACATTACCAGTGTTACACGCTAGTTTAAAGCATAGTGGGAGGACTAAGTAGGCCCATGTGAGCCACATGCAAGACACAACATCATGATACATTAGTCACCTGGCTAAGTAACTGGACAGGAAAATCCACTCCCTGCTGAGCCCACGTGGCTCTTTAGAAAGAGTCTTTGAAAACAAGGAAAAGCAAAGCACAGGTAAGAGCATGGTTGTTTCTTTTCCCAGGTGTTGCAGTACTCAAAATAGCTTTGTGGTATTCCAACAGAAAGCGTCACCTCTGTCATTGCCCACACGCTGCCATACACATCCATATGTCCCACTCAGGGTTGCAATTCATTTATGTTTTTAAAGTGAACCCTTTACAGGTAAGACAATTTTACTTGGATTCAGGACTCACCAAGTCCAAGTTCACTACCTATTTCTTCCAAGAATCCTACTCTTCAAAAGCCATATAAGTTAATATGGAGCCATAAAAGGTTTCTTTCTTCCAGCTGCATCACTTGGCTACGACTAGCAAATCCAGTTATAAACTCCCATTGAATTTCAAGTGACACATTAGCTAGTAGTTATTATAGTATTAACTAAGTCTAGCAACATTACAGAAGATGAGAAAAACAGCATTGCTGTTATGTTCTGTTGAAGTTAAGAAGGTTCTCAGAAATAATCACCGGAGAAAGGTGCTTCCATTTAACAACTTCAAACATAAAAGTTTCAGGACAAGACAATGGAATCAGAGCAAGTAGAAGAAAATAAATTTCAAGTTCCCAGGCTACAAGATTAACCAAAACAATAAAGTTCTTTTTTTACTCCAAAAACCTTTGATGTAAATTACCTCTTTCACATCCTACAAAAATAGCCCCCACTCCCCCAGGTACTTTTAGTACTTTTTCAAGTATTCAGGCAAAGAACTTACTCAAATCCATCCAAGGATCAAGACAGCAGAAAATAACATATACCTCTAGGTACAGTGGAACTAAGGTCAGATCTGAACTTAAATGGAGCGACCAGCATGATGGGCACAGGGAATGGGTGAGGGTCCTGAAGCTGATCAGGGCAATTAAGTACCATCAGGACATTAACAACTGGTTGGCATAAAATGAAAGAAAACCAAACAAATAAACACCCTCTTAATCTTTGGCAAGAAGTTAGTAAGTCAATTATTTGGTATTTCAAGTATTTTCAAATACAGTTTATATTTCATTAAGAATTTGAATTTATGTATGCACAAAAATGTATGCGAGATGAGATAATCTTATCTTTGATTTTCTGTATACAATTGTATTATTGTGATAATTAGTGGTGAAAATCATACTAGGAATGAGGGCAGGAGGAAAAGGGCTTACTGGTTGAAAATAAAAGCTAATATTCTTTGTATCTGTCTTGCCTGTGAAAGTAAAAGGGGATCTTCAGCAGGAGAAAACTTTTAAGGATATAGCCAAAAAGTTTTAAGGATATAACCATGTACAGTGTTAAATTGGTGCTTATGTTTCTATCAGTAATTTTTCACATATGAATAAAAATATAGTAGCAACATAGTGGAAACAGCTTGTTGTCTTGGTGGTTTCCTAAAGGATTAAATAATTTTATCCTGAAAAATGTAAGTTAATATATGCAGTGAAAAACAGAGCAAAAAATTTATCAAGAGCTGCAACAATAAGATACAGTAAGATAAAGAAGTAAGGAGAGTTTGCATTTCAGAGAATCTCCTTTATTGCAAAGAAAAAAAATCCACTGGTACAACATGATATTATCAAGGCTGAAAGGCAAGGACACAGCTGACAAACCCTGTCAATTGGTATCATACTGAAAAATGTAAGAACCAGTGGCTGAAATCATGCTCTGACAAGCCTAAACACACTCCAGGTGGAAGAGTTTCTTCCGTGATGATGACCTAATTTAAAAACCAGTTTTACAAAATCAGCCCACTACCTGTGAGTATCAAGAAAACATGTGAAAAAATATTCTTGAACTGATATTTAATACTGCTCTTAAAATAAAAAAGGAAGTCTAAACTGTATCTGGAAGGACAATAAAATAAAAAAAAAGCATACAGCATATGTTTTGTAATGTCATTTCAGCCATGATACAGGAAGCAATACATCTGAATAGTCTTTTAAAATATTTTAGTTTAAATTTATAATGATATGTATTAAATTTTCATACAAACCCCATTTATCACAATGATGTTCAGAAGCTAGATATATTTTTGCAAGTGAGAAAAGAATGAAAAATACGCTTTAAATGCTACAGAGTGAATAAAATTCTAAATCCTTCCTCTAAATACAGGCTTTGGTGTTTATTTAAGTTTTGTATTCTTCATCAGGTTTAAATAATTTTATTTAAAATACAATCTTTTTTTTTTCTGAAGTATTGAGGTGATTATATTGAATTTCAGTATCTAATGATACTTATGATAATACTTAACCTGGAGGAACTCAATATTCTCTTTAAAGTTTCTGAATTAAGTATTTTACAGAATTTGAAACCTATGTGATAATTTGTTCTCTTTAGAAGAAATGCTGAAGTTTCAGTCTTTTTGGAGCATTATTTCCCTTCAAATCCTGCATACTATTTTGATCACAGAAAGGGTTCCTATGGTTGTGTTGTTACAAATTTTCTCCATGTGGAAAATACCCATGACTGCTCAAGTCCTATTCACATCAGCACTTAAAATGTACTGTGAATTTGCACGAAAGATCTCATTGTGGCTGCTACACTTGCATAGGTGTGAAGTCATGGGCGGAGGTTACTCTTTCTTTACCAGATATGGCTTGTGGAAGTTTCTTCTTACCCTTCCTGATGGCAGGAAAAAGTGAAATAAAACCAGGAAATATTATCTCATTAATTAGAGCTAAAATGCTAAATTGATGGTGATAAGTCACATCTGCATAAGGACCTACTTTGTGATCTAAGCAATACTTGTGACCTAAGAAAAGAGGAGAGGATTAACGTGAAAAAATATTTATTTGTGTCTGTGGGTAGAATTTGAGATCATTTTGCAAAACTGCTGACTTTCAACCTGTCAAGTTGTACCTTAAGGAACTTCAAGTAAAAGTTAAAGTTGTACTTTTTACTTTGTAAATAAAACAAAGTTATGCATCTAAAAAGAATTTCTTCTCCTAGCATTTAGAGTCTAAAGGCCTAACTTGCCCCAAGTTTATTTTCTGCTGAATTTATAAATATCTGTATACCTTCTCACAGGTACATCAATTGAAGTGCTCTTTTTCTGCTCATTTTGCTGATCAGACCAGCTTGTTGGAGAATCTGGTAACTTCCTATTACTGCCAGGACAATTAAGGGCTACACAGCTGGACAACTCAAAGTCTTAGTTTTTGTCATCTTTTTTAACTCAGCTTTTTCTTTTGCTTTCTAGATGGATAAATGAAGCAGAAAACTAATTTTGAAGCACAAAAAACAAAATATATTTTAGTTTTATACAAATAAGCATACTGTCTTATCAATGAATGCTTAAGGCATAACGAAGGACATGCTGGTTTAACTCTTCTTGAGTTTAAGAAAACTTTATTTTCTCTATTATGTTATATATGTAATGGTTTGGTTTTCAGGTGTTTTGGGGTTTTTTTTGATGCTCTATTGGGTTTTTTGACAGACATATATAATTCCTATTATTTTACTCAGATCCCTAGTTAGTTTATCCATATTTGCACGCATATTTATGCATCACCTACCAATTTGTTTAGTTAGGGATATATTTCCTCTCCTTCGCGCATGGTAAATCTCTAACATGAAATGATTTTTTGCATTAACTTGTGTCTTTGATAAACAGTTTAGCCAGTTGATCAGTCTCCCATTGCTTCAATTGCAAAGTCATATAACCACCCCCTCAATCTTCCTGCTGCATATAATGTTGACTAAGATTGCAATTTTGTTTTATAACACTATGATTTTTATTAATTTGGAATAAAGATTGTCAAACTAAGAGGATATTTTTTCCTCTGGGGAGTTGTAACTATTTTTTTTACAAAAAAGAGAAACAAACTTTTTAAGAAACTACAAATTGACCTCTTCAAGATGTGTGAATTGGCAGCACCAAAAAGGAAAAATACCAGTAGAATTTGGCAATTACAAGGAACAAAATTTAAAACAATATGAGTTTATTTTGATTCTTGACTTTTTAAAGAACAGTTTGTAAACTGTCATGGGAAGTTTGTTAGCTATTATGCTCAGTTGTAAGAACTGATGCAACAATGATTGATAACTACCTCTAAGCAAAATTCCCAGCCTCTTTAACTTCAAAAAGTGTTATTCTATCTAAAAAAAATCCCACCAAATTAGGAATAAAAGAATGAACAGGAGGACAAAAAATTTTACAGAAGTGAAGAGATGGTTAAAACCATGTTTCCTGAAAAGCAACAAATGGAAAACTGTTCACTGGGGAGAAAACTAAATTGAAAGAAAGAAAATATGCGTGCCATTCTTGTTCTTAGTCTTGTAAGAATATGAACAATATATTGAGAAGAGAGAAAGAATAGAGTTTTTATTACTAACCAGAATAAATCACTGTTCAGTTCATATCAGTTCCTGCAGGAGGATGTAGAAAAACTGTTCTGCCAGATAGGTTGCAGTTCTTTGAACAAGTTTTGGGAAGCAACAATCAGATAAAGCCTTTTGTGAAGGCTTTAAATATGGTCTAAAATAAAGACTGAGCATCTCAAAACTTCTTTCAATGCATGAGTCTTGACAAATATGGACAAACTTGAACCATTGGAATATATAGAAGTTAAAATCAGAATTCTAGGCTGCTTCAAGACAGTGTGGCTACTGAGTAGATAGAAGACTTCAGATTTGTTCTTTAATGGACTATATATCTGGATCTGGATTTTGTTTATATTCAAAATTGCAGGAAATATCATAGCTGATGAAGGAGTGTTTAATAGCATGATCTGATCACTGATATTTCTGTATACCAGAAATATCTATAGCCTTTCTAAATATGCTGAATATTTATTATTGCTTCTTTACAAAAATATTGCATAAAAATTCAAATTCTTTGGGATTTAACATTACTATATCTGTAAGCTTGAAGAGTGTTAAATGCACATTTGGTAATGCATACATTCTTCTGAGATGACTGGTGTGTATTGGTCATTAAAATTCTAGGAATATGCAGGTAGAAAATATAAAAATCATAAATTTTAAAAAGTTTAAAATTAATTTTTATTTCGTTGAAGATGAGTAAGATGTGTAAAAAAGCCTTCACTTTTAAATTCTTTCAATTATTATTTTAATATAAAATGTTTCTCTGTGAAGGTGTTCACAGGGGTCTCAGGTTGAGGAAAGAGAGAAAATATTTGACTCCATGTTTCAGAAGGCTTGATTTATTATATTATGATATATATTACATTAACACTATACTAAAAGAATAGAAGAAAGGATTTCATCAGAAGGCTAGCTAAGAATACAGCAAGAAGGAATGACAACAAAGGCTCTGTCTCAGACTCTCTGTCTGAGCCAGCTAGGCTGTGATTGGCCATTAACTACAAACATGCAACATGGGCCAATCAAAAATCCACCTGTTGTATTCTACAGCAGCAGATAATCAATGTTAACATTTTCTTCCTGAGGCCTCACAGCTTCTCAGGAGCAAAAACCCTAAGGAAAGGATATTTTATAAAAGATGTCTGCGACATTTCTCTACATTTTTATGAGAGATTTTTCTCTGGTCTCAAAATGGTTGAAACACTGAAAATGTATTGAAAAGACCTGTTTGTAAGAAAACATTCACTTGGAATGGAAATAATTTTTGTAATCTCTGTATAGTTCTAAGAAAAGAAATTTCTGAAATGAGAGAGCTGGAAAACCTACAGTGCAATACTTACAGACAAAATCGCTAAAAAGTCTGCTGGCTACATATTTAGCTATTGCATATATAAAATCAGGTAAATTAATTGGTTTTAGATAACAGAAAAGTGAATTTTAGACAAAAGCATGCAAATAGAATATTTTTTTGAAGTGAAATGCAAGAAAAAGGGAACAGACTGGGGGTGAATAATTTTAAAATATTAACTTAAAGTATTAGTGATTATCACACTACCCAAACTGGTCACAGAATTTCTTAATTAAGGCTTCTGGACAGCCAACCCAAGAAAAAAATAGCTGCTGTTATTTTGCCATTAGATGAACAGAGGTACTCTCTGTCCAGAGGCAGGGGTTAACATATCTGGATTGTGTCACATGTGTTTGTGTTGTGTTAGCTCCTGGGCTAGCAAATCAGAGAACAGTCAGTCACATTACTTCTGTCTGGGGATTATATTGAATTACTTTTTAATTCAAGCAAAAGTTTTAGCTGATTCTGAAATGTCCAACAGCAAAGAGGAAGTCACTTGTTTCCCAGGGACTGCTTTCTGAGATAGAAAATAGCACTCTGCACATTTCTATGAACAACAAAGTTGCATCTGCCAAGGGTCCTGCTAGTAGCTAATAAGTATTAGTCTAGTGGCTGGGACTAGCTCCTTGAGTTCAGAGGAAAAAAAAGGAAAGGTGAAATATAAAGGTAATGTATATAGAAAAATTAAATGATACATGAAAATACAATGCAGAGAAAGCAAAGTAAAGCAGGAATATGATTTAAAGATGCAAAATATTGAAAGAGATACAAACAGATGTAAGGTCAGGATTGTCCAAGAAGTGAATTGTAGATGTTTGGCGCTGGGGGCTAAATGGAAAGCTACTCTCAGCACTTATTTGTACAGTCCATAGATCAGCTGAAAGGTTTGCTCTAGTAGCTCCTGTGGGTGCCATCCCTGTCAAATAGCTCATGCCTGCTCTGTGCCTAACAAAGGATTTCTGGTACTTCACACCCACATTAAGTTTTGATTCAGTGGAAGTGGGTTCACATTGTTATTTTCAGACTTGGTTTTCTGTGAAGAAATTCAAATGCATAAAGTAAAAGTGCTGAGACCTGAAGCAGTATGAGACAACCAGGATGATTTGAATTCATATCAAAGGACTCAGAGTACTGACATAGATGAGGAAACTGATTCTCCTCTGAAGGAAGCAAAGAGTATGTTAATTGCAGAGGACACTGTTGAAGTTGTGCTAGGTGCTGAAGAGATACTGATTAAAGAACAAATTCTGGAAATTTTATGGTACATGTACTGTCTCATTTAGCATCCTTTACAAAAAATGTTGTTCTATCTTTTGGCAGGAATAAATTGGGAGACCTGGCAGTAGAGGAATTGGAGCACCTTTCAAGATGTGTGTTTTGACTATCAGAAACTTCTTGCATTTAGAATTTTATTTGAAAGTTTAAGAAGAAAATATCAACTGAAATGGTGTTCAGTGAACTCTGAGCACAACATTTAACATTACTGTGGAAAAAATTCTGAAAGCTACTTTTCCATTCTGATCATATGATGTACAAGTTCTCTTCAGTTTGAAGATCTGATGTTGAGAAAAACATAAGTATCTAATGTGAAAGATATTTAGCATGGCTAAAGTACTATTTTTCAGATCTGCTTAGTGTACACTATGTGGAATTGTTGCCACCTGAAACATCTTTTCAAGCAAGTACCTCGTCAGGGTGAAGAGTAAATATGAATCACTACTTTTTGGCAAAAATTGTGCCATACTTGTCTTAAAATTTGAACTGTAAAATATGATAAAACATTGCAGGAATTTTAGGCCTCTTGGAAAAAAAATCAGTCATTTCCCTGCATCAATCAGAATCAAACTAATATTCATGCAAATATTAGAATCCAGGTGAAATATTTTCACCATATTCTGAACATGACTTGTACTGAGTCTGGTTTTGCAGCTGGGTAAGCCTTTAGGGGAGCTTTGATCTAAACAAGATTCTGCAATATTCTCATTTGATGATATACACATAAAAATGCTGGTAAATTTGAATTAGTTCTAAACTTGATTGAAACTTCTAATTTCCATTTCTCAGGCAACATTTTAATATAAAATTTGTGCCTATGAGGCAGAAACTTTTTATAAATGCTATACATCATGGAATTTGCAAATTGACTCAGGAAAATACTCGGCATCTTGTGGGAAGATTTCACACTTTGTTTACACAACATATTCATAATGTGCTTGTTGAAGCTTGCTTGAGAGGCAGAGACAGTAAAAATAAAAAATATCATCACCTTAGAGTCATTCCTTTTGAACTTTTTATTTCCTTTTCAATAAGTCTATAGTCACCACTCAAATACTTTAGTCAGTGCAATTGACTGTTTGCTAGAAACTGTGATCTGCTAAGTGACAACAACAACCAAAGCTAGCTGCATGATTTTATTTGATTTACACTACAGAGTACAGGGTTTTTTTTCTGTACAAACCACCACTGAATATAATCTAGCTACACCACCTTCGCTAGTTTTGACCTGCTCAGAAATATGAAAATATAGTTACTAGAATTACAATATTTCTGTCAGTCCCTGGCTGTTACAATAACTTCCTTCTCATCACTTGGATCATTGCTTCCATCACTGATAACGAATAGGAGCTTCACAAAATGGGGAGCAGCTCTATTAGTGCAATTGGCAAACCATTTTGTCCAGATGCAGAAATATTGGCGATGTTACTGTCCAAGATCATGGCTTTGTAAAGTGATCAAGTACTTGCAAATGGAAAATTGTGTTTTACAAGGAAAATAGAAAGCAATATCTCAGTCTCAATAACTGCCCTAAGTGAAAAGTGTGTTTATCATACTAGAAATAAAAGGAGAGTACTGTCTTTAAATCTGAAGTAAAATAGCACTCCTAAAAATGGTGGCAACTGCAACAGAACTCTGAATTCTTTTCTGTTTCACAGTGGCCAGTAGAGGAAAGAGAATGTTTCCTCTTTTCACATCGATGAATGTTTTGTTAATACTGCTACTGCTTTTTCTGCTGTGTAATGAAAGTCACTGATTTCTCAAGGTTTATTTGCTATATGTGGTCAACCTATGATTTATTATTTCAAAACTCAAGAGATAAAACACTATGTCAAAAGATGACTTGTGGAAGACAGCAGCAATTGAAGAAAATCATGGTCTGGAAGCAGATTCTGGTGAGGATTTTGTGCCTCTGCTAGGGTTGAGACAGCATTCTATTTTTTGAGGCATTTGAAAATTGCCTGACCACATCTTTTTTATATAGTACATTGCTATTATCTTGATCACAGAATCATAGAATATCCCGAGTTGGGAGGGACCCACAAGGGTCATCAAGTCCAACTACTGGCCTGGCACAGGATCACCCCAAAAATGTGCCTGTGAACATTGTCCAGATGCTTTTTGAACACTGCCAGGCTGGCACTGTTACCACTTCTCTAAGAAGCCTGTTCCAGCAGCCAATCACCCTCTGAGTGAAGAACCTTTTCCTAATATCTAAGCTAAAACTGCCCTGATACAGCTTCATGTTATTTCTTCTTGTCCTGTCACCAGAGAAGAGATCAGTGTCTGCACCTCCACTCCCTCTTATGACTAAGATATAGATTGTCATGAGGTCTCCCCTCAGTGTCCTCCAGACTGAACAGATCGAGTGCCCTCAGCTGCTTCTCATACAGCTTTGCCTCCTAACCCTTCACCATCCTTGTGACCTTTCTCTGGAAACTCTTTAACAGCTTTATGTCTTTGTTAAATTCTAGCACCCAAAACCACGCACAATACTTGAGGTGAGCACTCCACAGTTCTATGCCCACACAAGCTATACCACTTTTTTGTTTCCCTGATCCCTGATAAACAGAGGAGTATTCCAATAGAGAGTTCTAGTATGAAAACTCTTCCTTTCCTTTGCTTTTACTTTACTGAGATCATGCTTTCCACAGTCATTCTACACTCCAAATCTTGATTTTACTGAAGAGAAATCATGGAAAAGAAAGTACCAGAGGGAAAGCTAGAGGAAAACAAGTTTAATTATTAAAGCCCCTCTTGTGTCTGTATCTATTCTAGTAAATTAAGCATTACTAGGGACATTTCTTAAGAATAGAACATGAATATTCTAGGAAGTTTTTCCTCTGGCGAAACTTGTTCCAATCCAGCTAGTATTTTCCCTAAAATCCTCAGGTCCAGTTCACATTTCAGGGATATTTCTGTTTTCTAAAATAGATATTGCTATGTCATTTTGAACTATGGGGCTGTTGCTTCTCAGGGTATCCTTCAAGCTTTGTGTCTGCCAGGCTACATGCAAGGCCTCACTAGACACAAGCACTGTGCTATAAAAGTGATTTTTATTAAGAGATGGCAAAGCTGCCTTTGCACCTTTTTTTTTTAATCGTGCAAGATGGTAGACTCAATCCAATATGATTTTAGAAGGCCACCAGATGAAATGTCCAGGGCTCTGACCACAGGGAAACAACATAGGATATATACTTGGCAGGTTCAGTGCTCATCACTAGCATAAAGTTATGTATTAGGGGAATATCTATAAAAGAAAATAAATAAGAAGCGTTGTAGATAACAAAAGATTTAAGATAACAGCTCAAGAAAATTTCTGACCAATGAGGAAGATAATTAGGCAACCATAAATATCAAATAAATAACAAAAGTGTGGAAAATGAAGATTAAACAGCTGTGGGATGTTAATTTGAAAGAATATAAACTTGGGTATGGTTGGAATTGTTGGGACATATCTTTTAAGCAACCTTGCATCTGATGAAGACAAGAAAAAAGATTGCTTTTCAGGCTACCTACATACGCCTTTTGCTGTCAAAGGAGAAAAAGTTTTTTCTGCTAATGCTAATTAAAGAATACCCAGACAAGAAAGACTGAACTTCTTAAAACTACCCTTCAAAACAAAATAGTGTGAGCATTGGTTGCCTTTCTCAAATTGATGAATTAGGAATAGAGACTAATACCAACAACTTTTTATGATGTGTATTGATCTCAACTTTTTTTGTGGTCAAAAGTACTCATTGACTTTTTCTCTCAAGTAAGATGTTCCAACACATTAGCCTACTCCAAGCTGCCTAAACTGGTGAAGTGTAAAGCAAGGCAGCTGGGCAGTAGGATCCCTTGATTTTTTCAAGAATAAAGAGATTCTCTACTCATTATATGATGATACTGCTTAATGAAGTAAATGGTCTTAATTTTAGCTTCCCATTCTGAAAACATCTGTGCACTTCTGATTCAGACAACAGGACCATGAGCTTCCTGGTTCCTGTCACAGTCCTGATTAAAAAAAGACTCAAATTACATTGAGTAAGGATGCTTTTGATAGGGTGTGGGAGGTGTTATTTAAATTTTGAGCTTCATAGTACTTTCTTGTACTGAAATTAGATGCTGAAATTAGACACTGCACCATCACTTCTGCTTAGTTATATGTTTGCTTAAAAACATGCATAGCATATAAAGTTACTCTGAGTGTAATCTTGAACAATTGCATGTTACCTTACATGAACCTTAGAGATAGCTGAGAAGATCAATATTTTCCAGAGAAAAAAGAAATTAAAGACCAAGAAATCTGAGAATTTTAAGAGGCGGGAAGTTTCCTTTGCAGCATAAACAATGTCTATCCTCCCAATTGCAGCTACTGTTCTCTTTCACAAAATTATCTGTGTTCTTATTCTGAGTTTGCCTGCTACCTATATTAACTTCCAAAGTTGCTACAAGGTTATTTTCACATTTGATTTAATAGAATAGATAGTAATAATCTGTGTTCAACATACACTATGACTTTGTAGTCTAATAGTATGTTTTTTCCATGATAAAACTGGTATGGCAAAAAGAATATTTGATTTGCAATTCCAGAGGAACTATTTGCTCCTATTCAAGCTGAAAATAAAATCCAAAGCTGCTGTTAGGTAGTCTGGGAAAACTTCCTTGAGTATTCTGCATCTGCTAATATAGTGTTGAAAAAAAGATGTTTGGAGAGTCATGGAAACCCTTCCCAGCATCCTACAGAAATTAATTTTCTTGGTGCTACTGTTACTCACAGACTAAATTCAGCCTGAACATATGGACCATGTTAACAATAAATGCCTCACTTAAGGATATATATACGTTGAAGAAGATCAATTAAAGTTATGATCTATTCTTATCTGTTGTTCGGTCAACCTGATGGTTAGTGGTTAATTTGAGTGAAAAATATTGCCACTTCATTTTACTCAGTATTTCTTTAAAACAAACAAGTAAAGTGATTTTTTTCCTTTTCTTGTACTTAAGGGGATGGGAAATGTGCTCATTTCCCATTAAAGTGGAGGATGTATTTATTTGAAACTTAGAACCAACATCAGTAGCATCCTATAAAGGGTCTGTTTTCTTTAGAAGTTTAGATATCCTATTTTGGAAGGTGTGTTTCAGTTGTTCAGAGTATCACTTTTAAACTGCGGTTTTGTCCTCACTTTTCGTTCAGTTTGCATCATTTTTCCCCTTTAATCTCTGCCCTTTTCCATGCTGCTGTTAGAGCCCTACTTAATAAATATCTAGAATTCCTATTAATTTCAGTGGGACTTCCTCATGCCAAGGTTTTGTCAAAGTTGTCAGTGTAATCTGTAATATATACTGGAAATAAAGAATATCAAATACACAGTTTCTGCCTGCAGGGTGTATGCCACTGTGAAACAAATATATGTACTATTACCAAACATGCATAATCAAGTTTCTACTTTTTACTTATTTTGCATTGTCTTATTTCAGAACCCCACAGTCGCCTCTTACAGAAAAAGAAAAAGCACAGGCCAAAAGAGAAATGCTGTAAAATGAATGAGAAACCTCAATTCTGAATGTTTTTTTGTAATGCTAGAAGTTCAGTAATTCCACATTAAAAGATTCAAATACCCAGCTTACAAAAAAGTACATTTAAAGTATATGACATACACACAAAGAGCTATTTAAAGTTATGGAGATACTCATCTAACAGATTATACAAAATGATTCTTGAACAAAAAAAGTTGCACTTGCTCTGCATTAAAGGCAAAAAATGTCACAAAATCTATTTTGAAAGGTATTCCTTACGTTATTCTGACTGAAGGAAGTTCATGGGTCACTACATTTTGTGTTGCATCTGATGATAGAATTTGAATGAAAACACTTTTCAAGCCAGAAAACTAATGTGACAAACTAATCTCAAAATTATTGCATCCTCAAGTCATCTGAAAAGAAGTTATAATATTTGTATCTATCTCTTAAGCTTTTTTATAGTGGTGCAGAGTGCTACCTTGTAGTGGCATTTCTAGAACAGGGGAAGTCAGCTTATGAGGCAAAGTAATCACTAAGTGTTTGCTGAGAAGCATTATAAAATGGAAATATCTTACAAGCAAGATTCTTGATTTACTTGCTGACATAGGCAATCTAGTTATTTCCCACATTTTAATTGATTTTTTTTGCTTTTCTCTTGTTAAGAAAAACTGCAAGTAGGATTATTTTCAGCTGTGTTGAAATAAGAAAAATCTAGTTTATCTGTGAAACAAGTGAAATATACTTTCTTCAGGAAAAAGAAGAATCTTTTTCCAGTGCAGATACAGTTTCAATTTCATGCTTCCCGGGTGGCTTTTTGCCTGCATTAACACTTCCCGGCCAAGGCAGAATATCTGATCAAGATTTTTAAAATACAACCGTACTTCTACATCCCCATGTGTTTTTCTATCTTGCTTTAACATAGTTTTGATCACTGCCTGCCCAAATTCCCTCTAGGTCTCTAAGTCCTTCTCTTGCTGCCCGTATTGTGTCTCAAGTATGAAAAGTTTACATGATGGCAAACTTTAAAACATGCCATAATCGTGGTGCCTCCTGTGGCCAGCTGAATTCCCTACTAAAGTTTGGTGAACCAGAGATTTTATTCCACTGGGACCCTCAACTAAATAATGGCCACGATCATTCCGGGTCAAACAGGTAGCAACTCCCTTTAACAGAAATGTCAGGTTGTCTCATGGCAAAATCTGTTCAATTTTCATTTGTTACGATTAGACAGGAAATGCAAACTGATACATGATGAAATACAATTTGTATGTGCAATATGTTTCACCTAAATGGCAAGGCAATAGGTCATTACAGGTGTATTCAAGGACAGCAGGTAGACACCACTCTTCCAGAGGGATCTTTAAATATCTTTTACAAAATCTTCATGTGGGAATGAGCCCTGGTGTTAAGGACAGAATAAAAACAAAAAAGTGTCCTCATCTGAACTGACTCTACTACAATTCTGAATAATCCCTCCCAAAGATGGATAGATTTTTGCTCTCATCTTTTACATAATACCAGTCTTACTCAAGACCTAATAAGAAGTATAAGTACAAAAAGTAATTCTTCTCTTGGTTTCTCTGAGTCCCAGAATTAGCTATCTCCAGTCTTTAATAAGAAGTCAGTATCCCTTGACAGTACAAGTCTTTTAGCTACAGCTTTAAAGATCTCTGTTGGAGAATTGGCCAGACACAAGTCAGCAACATTACGTGTCTATTTGGCCATCTATGTACTTGCTGGATTAGTAAATACCTTTTGCTACCTCTGTAGGCTTTATTTTTTGCAAAGGACTTGAAAACACTTTGAAACTGTTGTCTCATTAAGGACTAAACAATTTAGTTCTGAAATCCTTTGTGCTGGAAGTCCTATATGAAGAGTAACTGATGGTTACCTTGACAAAATCACAATATTTGCCTCCTGTTTAAAGACTGTATATCATTATTAAGTTATCTTTTGAAGATAGTAAGACTAGTTAAACTGCTCATTTTAACATCTGTGTACAATTCTCAGCAATCAGTTTTGGGTTTGCTTTTTTTTTTTTGGTGTAAATCTGTCAGGTAGAAATTTATACTCCTGAGGGCAAAGAGACTCTCAGTAACTCTGCATCCAGCTGTGCACTCAGTGTGGGATTACCTCAGCAAATGCTTCTTCCATGACTTAGAACTGATGTTAAGATGAAAAAACTAATTTCAAATAAGATTTATAGCTATTTGAGAAATTAAATACATTTAATTTTATGAGGGTGGTAGAAAACCTGTTTCTAAAATTTTGCCATTATCACATTAGGCAGATTGACAGCCTTGACATGAAGATGTTGAGCGACCACTGGAGCAGAACCATGCCAGTCATTGACCTAAAACCAAAATTTTGTCAGTTTGGCAGGATGGACCCTGTGTGCGTATAATAATTCATTTTTCGCAAAAACTCACCTGTACACCCGACATTCAGACCGGAATAGCCTACAGGGTTCTTGGTGTACTCACAGCCTTGAGTATTGCTTTCTGCTGTCTTTAAACGTCTTGTTCATTAGGTGGTATGGGGAATTGATGAATGCACTTCCCAGATTACATAGGTTACACTTTTGAGAAATGAGATTGTAAAACTAATAAAATACTAGTTTAATAAAAAAGCTGTAAACAGAATATATAAGCAATCCTCCCCTGCTCCCCAACACTTTTTTTTAAATTGAGCATAGTAATTCGTAAATAAAGATGTCTAAAAAGAGAAATTAAAATCTTCATTGTGAATGTTTATTTTATTCCAGTTGAACCAAGTTCCTTGTCGCTGAATTCCTTTATTGAATGCAGTTTGATAATTCAATATTAAAGACTATTTTTCAGGAGAGACCATGCATTCACTATGCACAGCTTGCAAAATTAAAGCAATATTGAAGCATTCATACAGATTTCTGCTCATCAGAACTTCAACCTCTGGGAGGTTTCGCCTTCTCCAGTTATGCTGAGGTTCTGTAAAACAGCAGTCAAATAATACTGTTCTGGACTCCAGAGACAGCATAGTCTTGTAGGACCTATGGATTGTCCCATGTAGCAGTTATAAACAATTTTATGTGAGCACAATTTTTTTCTGAAGCACTGTTGTCCAGAGCTCTCTGCCAGGAGCTGACGCTTTCCCAGTGTCATTAGCTCATCATGATCCAGACACCAGAGCCTGTCATGGGAACTGTGATAATAATGTTCTACAGCCTTTTTTGTGCACCTATTCTGACTTCTGTCAGTCATCAGTCTCTCTGGGCTACAGCAACCTACTGCTGGGAAGGTTGCAATTGAGGTCTCTCAGGCTGTCAGTCAGTTCTCCCTCTTGCAAAAGGTACCCCTGGGGAGCACTGAGTCACACAAACCTCCATAATGATGCCAGATGTCTGGAGCCATTTGCAAGGTTTTTATTCTTGCCCTCTGAACTTTCACGGCACATACTAAAAGCATTCCTGCTCCATGGGCACACAAGTCTTGGGGGCCATCAAGGGAGATTTAATCATTTCATTGATAGGTTTATTGTCTGATGTCGTGACACCCATGTTTTCTGGAAAAATGAAAAAACAAGGGATGCTAGCAGCCTCATCTTCCTATATGAATCAGATCTCTTAAAAGGGCTGAATGCCCATATGAGTCCTGAGAAATTCTGTCTACCCCATGCTGGAGGGATAAGTCCTGAGCTGCTCAGGTCACATGGGTTGTTCAGCCAAGCATTATCTGCTTAAGGATGGATGGAGGGGAAATGTGCATTCGGTCATCTCACTGCACATTTTGGGCATGACATTATGCTCTATCAAATTCAATGATATCAAGGCAATTTAATTCTGCCTTTTCACTCTGCGAGGAAGTGAACTCCCTACCCAGACTATGCTCAGAAAGAACAAGTACTTAAGCTACAATTTTTCCTCCCTCCATTATCTTCTGCTAGCAGTCACAGTACCCAGGATGTCATAAGCTCCTGATGCATTTCCCTCTCAGAGGAATGTAGGTTGCACCAGACAACTCAGCCATTTTTCAAATATCCCTTATAGTGGTTTAACAATACTTCTATGATCCTTTCTCTCAGTTCAGCTAGGGCTACAGCTACACATTTTAGCAAGCTCTTTACATTTTCTCCCCATGCATCTGAGAGAGCACTTGGCCTTGTTTGCTGACGTGTTATTTCACACTTTGCAGTTTATTTCATAACCTACTATTCCCATTTCAAGCCAAATCCTTGAAAAGAGCATGCGCTGTGTAGACACTCACCACTAGGACTTAGCAGCACCAGCATGGTGATTAACTTTTTTTGTGCATTTTTTACCCATCACTACTTAAAGCTGAACTGACAACCTAATGCATCCTCTGACCTCTTCATGTGTAGAGATAGAAGCCTTGAGCAAGTTCTGCCCTTTGGTACAAATCTGCTATATGGTATTGAGGTCCTCATTCACAACTGAGAACTTTAACATGGGTTTAGGATCACTTTACCATTTTTGGGATGCTTTGTGCTCTTCCATTTGGTAACCAGAAACCAGAGAGAACTTCTTGAGATGGAATTACTACATCTCCAGCCAAACTCAGGTTGTAATCTGCTGTCCTGTAGACACTTTTCCAGCAGAGGTACAGAGATATGAGATAACAGTGATGTTGCCAGCTGGCAAGGAGAGACTGCTTCCTTTACACATTGTCTCATCATTTGTTGCCTGGCTTAACACCCTGCCCTGGTTTGCTAGCTTCCCAAATGAAGAAGACACAGATGTCAGCTGCAACTGCAACCTAAGTGGATAGCTGCCTTTTAAAATTATGAAAGGAGACTATCTGCAGGATAAAATTGTTTCAGCATCTGGGACATCTGTAATCAGTACTATTTGTACTAGGTTATGCTGGTTCCCCTTTCCTCTTAGATATGTCAAAGGGAATGGGTGATACTTGGTTTACTGTAGATCCTTCTAAGGGTCCTGATTGCTGTTCTGCAAAATATATTACACTACAATACCAGTTGATCTGTAATCGACTATTTCTTCTGTCTTAGGGAGTACAGAGGCTCCATAAAATGTGTATAATCCAGAAATGCGTGTCAGTTGTGTAGGTTGGTGCCACAAATACCAGCAACTCCCTGCATTCTGCATAGAGACCAATGCAGAAGAGAGCTCTTATTGCATCTGCACAGAATCTGTGTAACATTTTTATGATAGCACCCTCAGCAAGTTCACTAAATAGATGTAACATTGCCAAAATTATATACACCTAATAAAAATTATATACACCTATATAAACCTCAGATACATACACACTTCCACACAGGCTAGTACATGCATGTTTGCAACATAAGCTGTTAAACTTTTAAACTTTCTTTTTCATGGATGTAAAGTATCTTTTTTTGGTTTATAAGATTTTAATGTATCTCACGATCTTGTTGAAATGAAACCTTTTTTCGCTATGAAATTTTGTTATGATTCTATGAAAGTGATCTGAAACTAGGATGGTTTTATTATGTTGCCAAATACACTTATCCTGTTAAGGCTTGTCATATATCGGACATTGGTATGTAGGACCTAAAGTGAATAGCCAGGTCAGTACATAATATCAAAACACAACAGGCTTCTCCGTAACAGAAAGACAAAAGTAATTTCTGACAAGTTCCATACTATCCAACAAAAAAGAAGAGCTCATACCCAGAGGATTGTTCAAAGGATATTTTTTGTACAAATCAGTAAACAAGCACATTTATCACCAGCTCAAATTACTAAAACACAGATTCTCTTTTGCTATACGCATATATAATATGTGATCATTAGCAACAGTTTCTGCTGCCCCTATCTTTCTTTTACTGTAGTCTTGATCACCTAAAACAACAATTCTTATTGTAATGGTGCTGTAAAATACTGACAACTGAGACCTTTAGATTGTGGTGTTGAGGATCTCTATCATTCTTGCAAATCTGTGGGATGGGCTGCACTGTGCCGAGGCTCACAGCAAGAGTGCCTCTCAGTATCTGCTCTTCACACATGCAAGGTTCAACCATCCTGCTGTGCTCCTCATCTGGCAGCAGAGAAGGATACTGGTACCTAGTCTTTCTAGACTGGAACCCACTGACTAGAGTGAAGTTATCTCAAGATGATTGTTGCATAGGTGGTATTACGTTATTTTCTGCAGAGGTGCCTGCTCAGCCATCCACTTGGCAAATGAATGTGTATCAAACCACTGAGAGCTCAACTCTTGTTAATGAATTCAGCAAAGACAATTGGTAAATTTAATGTGTTTATTCAAGTGGTAGAAAAATTTCAAGGTAACCAAAAAAGAAGACTGCAAAGTCTGAAAAAGCTCCAAAAGTAAAAACTCTGTCTTCCTACATTGCATGTCATCAGGTGTAGTTACATTTATACATTGATGGAGGCATACCTAGAGTAAATACCAAAACTAAGAGTGCCACTGAGACAACCACTATGATGGGGGAAAATGCAATTTTTCAATACCTGTGGAGCAGACAGTTGTATTACAAGACAGTTGTATCACAGCATCCAATATGTATTACAAGATGCCACAAATCCCAAGCATTAGCAGATGCATAAAAATTCTGAAAGAGAGCAGAATTTAAAAATAGCAACTTGACTTCCAAAGTAATCTAAAATATGTGATAATCACTTTGCTCATAATGTGTAATGGAGAAACTTCAATGTGCTAACATCACATATGTATCACTTCAGGGATTAGTGGAGCATCACGGTATCTAAAAGAATTATCATCAGAGAGCTTATACATGCATGCCTGTTTAAATGTTCTATGTTTTCATGGTGTGATATTGTTGTCGTTGTACTTACAAACTCATACCTCAAAAAAATTAATGGCTGTTGCTACTTCATTAACATAGTCTCTGTCATGTATAAGGCAACCTGTTAAATACTTTTTCTGTTATATTCATTATTAAAAAAACTCCACACCATTAATTTGTCCCCACAAAATTCTAATTAGTTTCTATTTGTCTATCACCCTAACTGTTATTGTTAAAAGCCTTTGAAAAAACTGTAAGTACTTTAAAAGATAGTGGTACAATGTTTCAAGATACATTAAAGAAAGAGAGGACCTGGATGATGTGCAGTGACATGTATGGTTGAAACTGTCCTTCACTCACAGTTCCATGTTTTTCACTTCTTTTTAAGGAAACAGGAAAACGCACAGGGAGAGACTATAAACTAAACATTTTTCATTTTGGAAAAATTCAGAATAAAGTATGTGTGGTATCTGTTTAAGGGATTTTTATGAGGTTTTTCCAAGATACGAGGAAAGGTAAATGCAGGGTTTCCAAAAAAGAAACTTACTTACACTTTCTACAAACAATGATGATGTTGTACTGATATGTTCACAACACCTTCAAGAATGACTAAATCAATCTGAAAGAGATATACTCAAGAACAACTGGAATGACTGGAGGAGTACAGCCTCTAACATTTGATGACAAATTAAAGGAGCTAATCATGTGTAACCACAAATAAGAATATGCCAAATACTATTTTGGTCTGGAGTGCAAATAGGTGAATAAAGGGTCTCACCTACTAACAAATGTAAGTGTAAATTACTAATGTCTAACTTCATTTCTGCAATTAGAAAAGTTTTCTAAGTATTCAAAGCCAGTTGGCTTCAGAGAAAAGTTGTAATTGACCACAGGGTAGAAAAAGTACATTTCGTATTGAACTGGAGCTTGGTCTTAGAATTTACCAACTTAAAGTAGTGTGTATCTTAAAATTTAAGAAGCGATGACCTATTTAAAGTAAATTAATCATAAAATTAGGTGGACTCTTTATAATTAGACAGTTTGATGCAGAGTTACAAGACATAACCAAGTCCCTAGTCTAAAGTGCAAGTAAAAGTATATATTAAACCAATGAACGTGATCAGACAACTCCTTGGCAAGCCTATTTTAAAGATCATTATTGCCTTAGAGAATGACTGGATAAGTTTCACACATTCTCATCATGCACTCTACTGCATATTGTACTTTAGTGACTGATAGAGCTTATATCAGAAAGCCCATTTTCTCAATAAAAGGGATGCAGTTATGGAAATAAGTTAAAAGTTATTTCAAGGTTGGCAGAGTTTTTAAAATTGAAAGACCTATTAGCAATAAGATAATTTACCAGCAGTTTTGAGGAAGCAGATCTCAATAATAAATATGGAAGGGATCACAATCTCTTATTTAGATAGTAATGAAGTTTCTGCATTACTCTGATGGTAATGTGATGAGGTTTTCAGTGTACTGGGGAGGTAAAGACGTAGAAGAATTTTTGGTTTAATTTCATTGTTTGCATTCCTTTTGATGTGATCTGACAGGTGGGAAATAGTGGAGCATTAGTCACTGAAATAAGAGCCGAGAGGGTACCAATATAGTTTCTATGTCTTATGTGTGGAAAATGGAAAACTTCACAACTGTTTAATAGTCACCATGTCTCTCTGTATTATTCAAAACTTTCATCCATCATTAGAAAGAAAGTCTTTGAAAATCCTGTTTTGACTAGAGTTTGCAATAGGTGCTGCTATTCAGCCTAGGTGTATGTGATTATTCATTGCAGTTGAACCTTCAGCTGAGTTAAATGAAGTGCACTTAAATGCTCCCTCTTCCCCTGTCGTTAACTGCTCTACGGCAGCCTCTAGTTAGGTCCTATAGATCAATGTTTCTCAAACTGCAGGCTATAAAAGAACTCAAAGGGGATTTCCAACTGTTAGACAGCAACAGTCAGCAGCAGTTCAGTTCCCTAAGTCTGAAGTAGATCTTTTTTCACAGTAGTGGAGAATAAGGAAAACATTACATACTGGCTGCACATATTTATTCTATTCAGGAAACTGCTAGCTACCTTTGGCTGCTGTCAGTGCCTAATTTCCATCAGAGTAGAGAGTACATAATAATGGGTTTTCAATCTTTTGCCATAGAAGAACTGATCTATTATGAACTCTGGTTATTATCCTGAAACAGTAAACTGTAGATACTTGACATATTATATTGAGCGTGGGTTGTAGTGCCAAAAGGTCTGGGAAACAATCTGGTCTTTAGATTATTCTTGGAGACAGTGCAAGACTTTATCACTACTACTTTCACTACCTGAATGTCTCAGGAGTCATTCAGATGACTCCACGTTTCTATATGAGTATTCAGAAACTCACTTTCCTCTTTTGTTTCATTTTCTTCCAATTTTTCACAGCATACCTCCCCTACACAAGGGTCTTTGTTTCAGCATGCTGCAAATAGACCACCCTCCTTGCCCCACAGGGTACCACTCTAAGGGATTGTAATATAGTCAGGATCATTTTTAACACTTGGAAGTGAGCTCGGTGACACATGATCTTATTCTTTAGTCATCTGTGATTCTGTCAGTAAGTGTATTGACATTTTTGGTGAGAAAAGCAGTGCATTGCACCGCTTCCCCAGGAAATTTCCAGGTTGAGATGACCAGTTCTGCTTTCTTCTCTCTGGTGATAAATCCCACAGTTAGGTTTCTCTTTCTTTCCTCTAACTGCACTCACCTGGCACATTAGCCTGTAATTCTAAGCAGACACTAAAACCAGATATGTCCTTAACCACCATGCTGCAAATGAGAATATGCTCATAACACAAAACTTCTTGCATCTAGGACTGCAGCTTTTAACACTCAAGATGACACATAAGGTGAAACCAGCACTGCCTGCAAAAAGAATAAAAGTCTGTGAGGGAGTGTGGCTCATAAGATAAATAATCTGTTGTGACTAACAGGAAAAGGTGGAGAGAGATGGTCCTTAATTACTCTTCCTGAAAGGAGCCACCTGTGGGTTGAGCACAGCATGTCCCCATTAGAAAGCAATCACAGTGGGAGCAAGACACCTGCTTCACTGCTGTCTGGAGCTAGATCGTTTGTCCTCTGCCAAGACCAAGACCTGAAACAGTATGGGGCATCTGGGGACATCAGAGGGATTTGCATCAAGCCAGTTCCAGATGAAACTGTGAGGTTAGACATGGAGTGCTAGCAGAGCAGCAAACAGTAATCTATCACCAGCACTGGCAGAGTCTGCTGGAGCTGAGCTGTGCCGTCCGCCATCCTTCAGGCTCCAAACCTCAGCATGGCTTTCCAAGGGCTTGCATTTGCTTAACCTCTGGTGCCCATCAGTCTTTGTACTGTGGGCATGCTGGTGCTGTAGGTGGCAGCCAAATGGGGGGAGGAGGTGTGAGCATGACCATGGTACAGCTTTATTAGCATAAGAAGCAGAAAGAATTGAGAACCAGCATTAGGCATTTATGAATGTCAGTTTCGCTCTATCCAGGGAGTTGATTAATGTCCTAATTATCTCAACACAGCAGGATTCCTCTAGGATTCTCCCTCCTGCAGCTGAATAGCTTTCACATTATTTCAAGGTTTCCTGTTTAGTACTAGAATTTAAAATTATTTTTTTTTCTCTGTCAAAGAGGAGGGTAAAAACCTAAAATCCATGCTGAACACAAAAGATTCCTAAGAAGTTCTCTATATGCATTCTATAATTCTTCTAATTGTTCTGCCACTGAGATCTAGGATGCATCTCAGAGGTTTTTCTGAAATAGTCATACTACTTTTTTATCTCATTTGAAAAACAGGGGGTTTTCCTTCCAAGGAATTTCACCAGTTTCCTTACAGTCAAGCTTGAAAATCTGAATATTCTTTTATTTCCATGATTCTAGCATTGGATAAAAAGATTTAGGGAACATGGGAAAAAGTTTTTCTAGGTTTTCTTTTCCTTCACATTGACACATGTGGTACTTCATTCTTTCAGTCTAGTTTCAACATTCACACTATTGTTTTGCATTACAAAGTTTTTTCCTAAAGTTTTCATTTCACATTTCTGGACATGGCACAGGAAACTGCCATAGAAAAGTTGTCCTTGAAAACAAGGTAATGCAATGTACCAGTCTGGACTACAGGAGTAAGGAAAATGTCCAACTTCAATTTTTAAGTAGGGCAGGTTATTTCAATATTTTTTATTTAAAAAACTCTGTTGTAAGCTTATCTTCAGGTTTGTTTTGCGGTTTTGTGTTTTTTCCACTTACAGTGAGATAAAGTGAGAGTCCAGATATCACATTTTTCTTTCTTGCAGATGAAGATGTACAATACTGAGAACTGATTTTGACTATAAACCTTCCATATAGCATAAATTAAACATAAATTATTAAGTTCCTGAAAACAGCTAAAGCAGATATTGAGCTCTTGAAATATTTATTCATTTTCAAATTACAGTAGTTTTCACTATTTTTTGCAATTTTTTTTCTAATTTGAATCACTATACCAGAGCAACCCCTTCAATTAAAGAAAAAAACAACTAAAAACTCCAAACTCCTAAACACAACCCACAACCTTCCCAAACAAGCAGAAAACCTCACCAAAAAATAATAAAACCCAAACAAAACCCTCACACATACACACACAGAGCCCCACAAAACACCCAAAAACCATAAAAATGAAGGAAAAAAAGGTACCAATTTTTTACCCATGAAAAGGTGCAGAATAATAGTTCCTCATCTTAGGTTATTCGGTCTATGTCCTCTTCTGCAATACTGTTTTATGGAGTACAATAATGACATGTAGGATTATCAATCACTTTAGGATTATTAATCACTGATCATAGCTAATCTTTTATAACTTATTTTGGTATGATTTTTAGAATTACAAAAAACAAAGTTGGACTGATTAATTTTGGCTCCAATCTTGACTTTATTCTTCTGACAAAAGACTGATGGGAGTACCCAGAAATGTATAACAGTTACTTGTGAAGCAGGTCATGGATTATCATAATAGTTGCTGATACCAAAATTTATCTAGATGCACATCCCTGCTTCTTTGGCATCTGATCACTGTAGTTTATCTTTCGGCAACTTCTTTTTTTGGAAATAAAGACTTTTTCCTGTTTGTAGCAATATCCTGAACGCTTATAAAACCAGTCCTGTGTTTGGACTAGCTCCTCAAAAGTTTGCCCAATAAATCATAAGTATCTCCTCTTTCAAAGAGAATCTGTTTCCTGTAACAGATCTTCAGTTTCACTGAGCTTAATTCCTTGCTTACTACTCATTCATTTTCGATCCCCCAAGTTGCTTTACATTTCTCAGTGTGGCACAGCTGATTAAGAGCTCCCCTGTGAACCCATTGTAAAACTAGCCTTTCTAATTCCCTCTTCAAACAATCCTTAGATTATTCTTTAAAATTGCTGACAGTATTTGACATTATAACCAGCAGTATTAAATACATGGAATTCATTTTTCTGTAGTTTATGGTGCAACAGAAGCCATAATGCAGTTTGTTCTTGTGATCATTCCTGCCTATCCCTCATGTATTTCAAACAGAACAGCCGTCTACAAGCAATTATGTGCAAAGCAGTAAGAAAGAAAAAGATCGCATTTCTGTCTCCAGCAGCTACGTAGTATCATTACCAATAGGAACAGGTTTCCATTCAACAACACTGAAGTTCCACTGATAAAATGCAGTGATAAAATTTCGTCAGAGCTAGGACAAATATTGATTCAGGTAGACAGATCCAGGCTGCATCCATCAAAGGCATCCTGAATAGGACAAAGACATGATAGAGCAATTCACTGCATGGAGCCCTTCCAAGAAGACTGGTAACTGAAAGGCACTGCCCTGAAGGCACAAGTAACAGACCATCATGCAGGGACCTTAAAACGCTTACAGAGGAGACAATGACAAAAACCCTCAAAGCTAATGGCTCGGTTACAGCCTTGAAGATTGGGAGATGGTGAAAACTGACTGGCACAGATGTTTAGAATAGAATCAGCATCAGGGCAGAAACCTCTTTATAAGGCTTTACCTTTTTCTAAATTTTTCCATTTAATAATCTCTACATGTGCTGCCTTTTTACTTAGGCTGAATTTATTATCCCCCAAATCTCCCTAGCTCTCAGCCAAATATCTTTCAGGTTATGAGGAGCACCTGGTTGTTTGGTTTTTTCGCTGCAAGTGCATTATAACTCACTCTATTGTCAAGTCTAGAGGGCTCTGCAGACCTCGATAATGTTCTTTTCCTTACTATGGCATTGGGTGATACAAGCCATAGGCTGAAGAGGAATGAAGGGATAATATGGGGATGAGACTGCAAGCTTAGTGCTGGGGAACTGAACCAGAAGAGGCATGCAAATATATGCAGCATTAGCTAAACTATTAATGGAAATATTTTTTGGCATGTGCTGGGAATTGTTTTGGAGCATTCAGATGCATCAAACTAGAGCCAGAGGTTGCTGTAACCTTTTATAAGCAATTGTCTTTCTTATAGGCGGGAATTGGAGCTATTTAATTTATTTGTTTAGAAAGAGCCTAGTGTAGGAAGAGGCAGAGAAGGTTGATCATGTTTAATTTACTCTGAATAATTGATATTCGTTGTTGCTGATACATGATGGTTACTGCTGAGACAAATCAAATGGTATCCTGGATTAAATGTCTTCTCACCTGATAAAAAAAAATACTTTTTGGATTGAATTTAAAAGGCCTTTTGTAAACATTCATACTGCTAATTAATACCTTGGATATTACTTTTCCCCTTCATGTTAAGGACTCCTAAAAGTTTTATAAACTATTTGTCATTTTAAAGGAAGGATTGGTACATGTGTATGGTGCCAGGCATGACAATTCTGCATTTGGAATGCTGCAGAACCTCTTCCCCATAACAAAGAACCACATGCAATTTCACACCTGGGATAAAAAGATGAGGATTCTGCCTGTCTTCAGCAGCTTGGTTGCCAGAAGTTATACCTTAATTCAATTAAAAAAAAGAGGTTTGCAGGTGGATTTTTTAAAGTTTAGTAGGACCTGCTGACTTGATTAAAGTTTAGCAATGGGAATTAGTATATTGCTGAACCAGGGCCACAGGAGATATAATGGGATTTCCTTGATTATCTGTCTTTATGTACACAAATACTGTAGACTGTTCATGACTTGTTTGCCCTGCTTTAGAAGAAAGGATAAATTCCCATGCTAAAGATCTTTTGGTTTGATGTAGTACATACTTTATTACCTAAGTTCTTGCAATAATTAAAATGTGTATGAAATGTGCAAGCATGGTGAGGTTTTCTTTTCCTTTTTCTTCTAAATGCATGAATTGGTTAAGCAATGTTTCTGTACTTTAATTAGACAGTAGAAATCTATGAGATTGCCTTCATTTGGCTTTCAGCTGTTTACTTTGTGTCAGTAAAATCCATACACTTTAAAGGAGATCTCAACTATAATTAAAAGTGTTATTGAACGAAACACAATTACCAATGTTTATCTCATTATGTAACGCTGTTGGCACAAAATGCGGAATTCAAACGTGCTTTCTCTTGGCATTGTTGTTTTGCAGAGTTTAAAACAATGCCTGTAATTTAATCAGGTAATGAAAAATACTGTTGTCAGTCTTGGGAAAATTTGGCTCCCCTTAAATTCCCATGTTTCAGCTATGCTTTAGATATTGAGGCGTGTTGAATTGCAAAAAGCACAAAACTTGGAAATTAGACCTATAGATATTTTTCCCCAGTACATCTTCTACTGTAACTTGATGTATGGAATTTTTATTCATTTGTACAAAAAGGCAAAAAAAACACCATGTAATTTTCTGGCTGCTAGAAATGTTTCACTGAATTTTGCAATGAGAATTGATATATATAATATTGTATGTTGCATGAAGCTCAAAAAATCCATAAAAAAGTTTGCATGACAAATATTTAGCCATATACAACACGCAGAAGTCAGGCACCTGTCTAAGACTTTCTCCTTGCCTCTTGTGCTTATAATGTCAAGAACTGTAACAGATATTAAATAATAGGTAAAATACATAGAGTTTTCCTCTAAATAGACATTTCTTGATTTTCAAGCTCGTTTATTGTATGTGGAATCTCCAGTGACTGGAAGTGTTAAAATCCAGTGACACATGTCTAGCAAAAGTCTTCTGCATACATATCCTTTGGAGACTATCATCCTGATGGGGACCTGTAAGCTTTGGTTTCCCTCAGTCTCTTCTCCCCAATCTGTTCCAGTGCTCAGGGTTGGCCTGGCTCACTTCAGCTTTCTCACTTCTTGGTTACACCTCGCCTGTGTAGCTGGGATGTTACAGCAGCCAGCACAGCCCACACTAGACCCTTTTCCCATTGTACAGCCGCACTAGGTACAGAGAAGGTTAAGACTTAGGTAGACCAAAGATATTCCCCATAAGAGTGTTTCAGTAGCCTCTTTGTCTTGTCATTTGGCAGAAGAACCAAATAAACTTCCATTCAAGTAAGTTTTGAGATCTTGAGTCAGGCTTAAAAAAGACATGCAGACTTGAGGCTTACCTCATAGGAATTCTAGATTGCACTGCACACCTGCACAAACAATGACAACGACTAAACTCTGTTCAGACATGAGAAAGTAAAAGGTAAGTTTTTCTCTCATATTTCTAAAAATTTTTACTTCTCTTACAGCTGTGCTAATTTTTTGCTCATAGGTTGTTAGTCCTGACAATGTTATGTACGTCTACACTGCCCTAAGAGAACTTAAAATTGGTTCTTACAGAGTGGCCTTTATGGAAGAAATTAACCATTCTTACCTAGTTGTGCACAATGCAGGTAAGGACTGGGATTGAAAGACTGTAAAAATATATTTAGATTTTGATTAATTAAACTCAAAACATCTCAAGTTCAAGAGAAATGAAACCTGGTGGAAAGACAGTTTAAGAACAAAAGGTGGGCTCTTGGACAGGGGCCCAAGTTATATGTACTGCAGAGTTTTCTCACTTGTTACTGACTGCCTTAGCTTGATTTTGTGATGATGCTTTATTCCGTGATTGTCTGCTTTATGCCAGAAATGGCTGCTGAACCTCTAAGATAAACCCTGAAGCTTTAAGGGGTGGGGCAGGGAGTGTTGGGCTGCTGACTGGTTTGGTTCAAACTCTCTCTTTCCAGCATGCTCGGACTGCAGCATCAACCAGGATGTCACATTACTCATTTTGTTGGATTAGATTTCTTGTTAGTTTGAAACAAGAAGTTTTCTTTTTTTTTCTCTTTCCCCTAGCCTGGAGGCTGTACTGGGAATCCCTTCCATGGCTTTTTGGTTTTTTTTTTTCCTTTGACGTTTTCAGTTTGGCTTTTCTTTTTCTTTTTGGCTCATCCAGGGAGCTCGCAGGGATGCCACCCCAAACCTGAGACCTCGGAGATGCTGAACCAACATGAGAAAAGACACCAGAATCCACCAGCTCCTCCTGCTGTGAGGAGGAGACTGATGCCAGAAAGGTTCCCATCTATTCTGCCCCAGCGACTGCGTGAACTCCTGGTCCTCAAAGACAAAGAGGGAAGTCACCATCTCTGCCTCCCAGACACACAGTCTGGTGGGGGGTGGGTATTAAGGTTTAGAAATGTCAAAAACTAGTATTTATTCAATCTTTTCTGAGTCTTGTGGGCACCCTTTTGGTTTTGTGGGGTTTTTTTTGTTGTTGTTGATAAAGCGTTTGGGGTTTTTTTCACTTTCACACACTGGTATTCATTTCCCTCATGGGTAAATGGGATTATTGAAGCCCTTCTCTTTAGAGGAAACACTTATTCCAGGGAGTTTTCTCCTAAAATTTGGTCTCTCAACCAAGTAACTGACACACTCCAAAAGAGGCCATGCTAACAGTGACACTTGGTTTCACAGGCCAACCACAGCATGAGAAAATAACTTTTAGGAGAGGAACTGTTCTCAGCTCAAAGTCAGTAGTAGTCTTGAACTAAAGCAACTATAAGATAGATAGGTTATGCTGGCTTTTTTTACTAATATATCTCCAGGGCTGTGCAGACATGCTGAACTTTATTTAAGGACCTTTGTTAACATATCTCAACAGCCTATATTAATTGCTATGTATTGTGTAAAAGGTGGACTATCACAGTGAGCTGAAATCTTACAGAAGCATCTGCATCATTTCTCACTGGTATCTTATATACTTCATGTGCAAGCAATACAACCGCTCTCCAAATAAGGAAAAGATAAATCTGCAACTTGTAGTAATGGAGAACCCTGAATGGCAGATCTGAACTGCAGATACCAGGGAGAAACTTCCATGCTTTACTCTCTCTCCTTCATCATCACAAAAGCTGAAGCAAGCTCAGAAGCTTCTAATGCCATGAATATTTTTGCACGTAGTTTCAAAACCATTTTTATCCCACAATGCTGTAGTGGCAGTTCTTACCCTGGGAGTCTGTAGATACATTTGACACATCATGATCTATCAAAACATCTTCAGATGTACATTGTATATTGCTCCCTCTACACTTTTCTCACATACATACATACATAAATACATATATATATATCTATATATATATATACACACACATTCATATATAGTCATATAGCATACTAGACATCTCTCCTCAAGCTGCCTCTAAGGTATGTGTCAGCTTCAGGATTCGGAGAACCACAGTCTACAGCTCAAGGTGTATTGTGGCTGCAAAAGTAATGCTAAGGGGGTTGAGGCACTGCACCGGCATTGCTTTCCCATCTGGACCACCTAAGATGCTGGTGACCTCAGCATGTGACCCCAGCTGACATTAGGTTTGGGGTTAGAGTTCAGAGAGCCACTAAGCCTACAGCTGCAGAGACCTGGTGTCTGCAAAAGGCATTCTTGGTTTTCTCTCTCTTCCTTTTGCCCATATTCATTCTACTGTTATTTTCATTCTATTCAGACAGTCAGTATCTTTACTATCGCCGGTTTTATGCATTAAGCTGAGAGGACAGCTTTTCAAGATGGACACATGCAGGTATAAGTAAACCTTGGAGACATGGTAGAAACTCAGGGGAAAAAAAAGTAATAATCATAAACATTAAAACTATTTTGTTTTTCAAACATGGTTTCTTCTTCATTCCCTTGCCCTGATGTTTCACAGCCTAGGACTCATTAATGAAGGCAGACCCTGTGTTCTATTTCACCACTAACTAAGTTACAGAAAGGCAGGATTTGGAAGAAGGCCAGTACAGAAATGCTTTTAGTGACAGGGGAGAAAAAACCCTAGACAGTTGCTATTAGGGAAAAATGGTTCCTAATATGAGGTTACATAGTGGGCTGGTTCCCTCGGCAATTTGCTGACTGCTTTCAACTTTCACACGTCAGTGATAATAAAACATGAGTGGTGTTGAAATAAAGGTTCAAAATAGCACCACAGTCTTTTTCATTGATAGAAGTAGCAGAAAGGCAATACAAGATTTAAATAAGGGATGGACAGAGTTGTGTAATTAGAGACATAGATTAAAAACTGCAGTGAAAGTCAGGAACTACTTCACAAAAATAGCCTTTGGAAAAGAGGTCTTCCCATATATATATATATATATATATATATGTACTTTGCAATTTAATTAAAGACTATGCCTTCACACCCATCTATTTATTTACCTCCTTCTTTGCCACCTGTGGAACAATAGACATTTAGCCTCACATGATTGTGGGAATAAGGGGAAAGTAAAGTCCCTTTGGGATGAACAAAGAAAGGAAAAATTACAACCCTCAAGACAGATATTGTCAAACTATAACCACTGTTTTATCCAGTTTGGCCTTGGGAACCAGACAAATGTCTTCTGTAGGATACAGGGTGCAATGTTTTTACTAGTAAGAATTTTTTTTTAATATGTTCTCTGTATTCACAAAACTTTAAAAACCTCAGTTTGCTGTGCAGTAACAAAAATCAGTATCAAGTCTGGAGGAAGCAACACTTCAAAAATAATGAGCAACTTAGCTACATGGTCCATTCACCATGTTGCCATCTGAGCGGTATGAGTCTCCTAGTTGGAACTGTGGCTTTAAAATGAGCATATGGGAATTAGGATGCTTATCCATCTGTCCTGCCCAAAGGAAGCTCAAGTAAAGTACAAATTGACTCACAGCTGTATTCTTAGTGATACTTGTTTTATTCAACTTCTTAAAAGTCTCAGAACTATGGCCCAGGAGCATGGCTTACAAAATACAGCAACAGATTGCTGTTTAGCCTACTGGCTCCAAGATTTTTATTGTACTGGGAATTAAGTTTAAAGGGTGTTTCTTCAATTAAACCTAGGCCCAAAAGCTGCTCAGTTGCCTTTGCAGCATCCAAGCAGAGTAGCCCAGCTCTGGAATGGGTAATAGTAGCAGAAAACCTACGTCTGTGACTTAGTATTTTAGAGTGGGAACAACAAAGATGGAGCAGCTCAGAACTTTATTTGTGCCCACAGCTAGAAGACTCCTGAAGAGGGAGATAGAGGTCAGTGTTGACTGACTCACCTAGAAATTAACCCAGGTAAAGGACTAGACATGGACAGAGCTAGAAATGGGACTTGATATTTAGGACATTGATTATAATAGCAGGAAAAAAATCCTCAATCAAAAATAGATAGCCACTACAGAAATAGACATGTAAATTGTATATGCAGGATGGTGACATTGAAAAGTAAGTGTTTCCAGACTGTAAACTCCTGTCAGACACATCAGTGGGACTCCATAAAAAAACCATGTTTGCAAAGAAATAGTGACATTTTCTATTATTTTTTATTTTACCTGTCTTGGTAGCACTAAGAAAACTATGACAAACACTGACATACTACAGTCATTGACAAGGCTGATGTGTGTGCTTCATGATGAAAGTGCAATATCGCAATTCAACCAGCTCATGCCATAGACCCTAGAAATGACAGTAGAGTTTTGTTTTGTTATTGGGACATTAGCTGTGAAGAAGTTCACTGCACAAGCCAGGTAGTGTCTGACACTTGAGAACCTTTGGTATAGATGCAGGTCTTCCTTGGTAGCCAGTGAATTTTGTCTATTTGTCCACCTAGATTCTTCAGATATCAGAAGCAGGAGGAATTACCGGGGAAATATTTACATACTATGTGCAAGTTAGTACTTCTTGCCGAGGAAATGACTGCATTCACCATATCTGGCCAGTTACCTGTGCTGTCTTTTATCTCTTCTTACAAGTCAAATTAGATTCCTTTCCATCCACCAGAGTATCCTTAACCTACTTTACCCTGCAAACTGCTAAAGGCCTTAATTGCAAATGAGTGATCAAGAGTGTTTTTAAATGTTGAAAGTTGTACAGAAGTCTCAGTAGAAGCCTAGAAAGCAGAGGAAAGAATCTGTTACATAGCAAAAACACACTAATGAATGTCTGATTAGTAATTTTAGTAGAAGCATTGAATCCACTGGTGTATCTATTAGGTTTTTCTCTAGAATATTTCAATTAGTCTTGTACTGTATGAACACTATTCTAGGACCTGCAAGATGACAGATTTTTATTCTGTACTTTTAGATCCAACATATCAGAATTAGATGTGGTTTTAAAATTCTGTGATTGTTTTAGTTTCTGGGTTATTTCTAACAGCTCTGGGATTTTTTGTTTGTTATGTACTATAAGAATTGGTCTGTTACACTTCTACATGTAAAACAATGATATATGTTATATATTATACTACATATAATTTGTTTTGAATGATAAACCATTGTCAAAGAGTTCCTTTACTTTTGAAAATATTGTCTTGTGTTTGGTTGACAAATAAGTTGTGCATAACATAGCCTGTTTAAATCGTGTTGAAATTCCTATAGGATGTACCTGTCATAGAGTTTTTATATTTAATGGGCATAGCAGGAGGTACCCAGCATGGATATTAGCCATGTTCAGATGTTTTGTTTCTTCACTATATTTCACACTGATTGCTATAGTTTGTGAGAAATGTGTCCTCTCTTCTATTTCTTCCCTTTTTCTGTTCTCAAAGTATTCATTTCTTCTAAAAAATGCCACTTCATTCAACATTTACATTATGATAGTTTTGATGTCATACTCAGCCTTTTAAATCTTTATTGGCACAAGGGCAGAGAGTGGTAGCTTCTAGGGAGAAGATATGTGGCCCTGGGCAGGATAAGGTAGTCCTAGGGGAGGAGGGCAGGGACAGGAGGACCTGCAGCCCACATGGCCCTGACAATATCTTCTGGTATGGTTTAGGAAGTTCTGTATTTATAGCTCCCATTGAAGCCTTATGAACTAAATTTGAGTTTATTCTTGGAAATTTGCAGAGGCTGCTCGTGTTGGATTAATCTTTGTTGTTTCTCTCTGCTCCGTAAAAATTATCCAAACAGCTGTCGTGCTGTGTTTTAATGTCAGTATGAGAATTGACCAAGAATTCCACAGCTTTTTGGTTTTATGCACAGGGTCTTGTTGGTTACTTTTCATGTGGGGGGCAAGTGACCATTGAAGACCTCTGGCTAAGACTTTCTGCTGCGAATGTCAGCAGGAAAGAAGGAACCCAGAACAAACACCACCACCCAGCTCTTCAGGGAATAAACTTCATCAGCCCACAGCCAGAAATTATGTGACAGAGGAGCTTGGCAGCTTTTGCCATAGATTACAGAGAGCCCTTGGGTGTCCCAATGGCCTCAAGGTGCTAGGGCAGTGGGAAGTCCTGCAGCCACGCTTTTAGGGGCATCCATGGCTTCTAACCAGTAGGAGAAGAAAATCATCAGCAGAGCTCGTTGATCTTCAGGACATGGTAATTCCTGAGTCCTGAGTGACAAAGACACAGTTTCGGCAGAATAAAAGGATGTTTGGTTGGGTGTGCAGAAAAAATGAAGCAGATCATTTCCTGATGCAGGCTCTTTGTATTAATTTTAAAACATATGGATGCTGATTAGTAGCTGTGATATCCTAATGTGTTACAGGACCTGCACCATAAATCCAAGGTTTAAGATAAGTAAATGCTACTAATTCAATTTACCTTTTCTTTTTAGTATTATTTTTCTTACAATTCCAGTCTATTTAAAAAAATTAAACTTGAGTTTTTAATCTGGAGAGAGCTGTCTTGGTGTGGAAATGATTGAATTTTTCATAGACTGGGAAAGACAATTTTCAAAACTTATATGAAAAATTTGGTTCACATAAATATATCAAACTCCAAGTATTCAGCATTTGCAATCCAGATCCCCTAAACATCAGAATGAGTTGACAAAATAAGAGTAGGCTTTTCTTTTACAACTTGGTTATATTTGCCTTCTTGCTTTTAAATCTTTAGTGTAAATTGATTTATATTTCCAATATTTTCTAAACCTAGGATTATAGGGGTGTGAGTATTTATTTTATTTTAAATAAACCAAGATTTTTAGGTATCAAATTGTTCTTTAGGGTACTGTCTATTCAATTGCATGATCTGCTGTCTCACCTGACCTAGGGAGGTAATTGCTGTTTTCAGTATGAATTCAACTTTTTAACATAGGCAGGAGCTTTTTCTTATCAATATTTCAGTACTTGCCAGAAATGATTGATATTCTACAAATAGAAAAAAGGAACGATTCCTGAATTGAAAACCTTACAGTATTGTTCATTTTCCCAGAACCTGATAGCATTTCCCATTAGCTGTAACGTCCTCTTTTCCTTTAGCAAATGGAAGATAGCATAGTGGCTACCCCTCCTTTCACCTTAGATGAACCTTGCTAATACACATTGGCTCATAAATCAAAATTTTTTTGCTGATTTTGTAATGGCATCCAGGTGATGCTTTCTTCTGGAAAGTTGTTGTTGTTTCTCTTTACTGCTGGCATCTAACAATCCTTGTAACATTACTAAGGTGTGCAGACCTGCCAAGAAACAATAAAGGTGTCAAATGGTAGTTTGCTACACCAGCTGCACACACGTGCTATTCTGCATAGGTCAACACATTGCCACCTACCAAGTCAGCACCAGAAATTTTTATCCTTAAACAGTTAATATTCCATTCTCTTTCAATAATTTCTCAGGCTTAGATATACTCAGCTTGGTTCATACTCTTGGACAGAAAAATAGTGGTCATATTTAAAAGATATTTTTAAGAGCATAATTTAGTGTCATGCCAAAGTGGAACTCAGTAAATGTTTCATTTCAAATAGCCAATCAGAGGGATTTACAGCAGACTTACTTCTCAAAATTATTTAGTGATACTATTCATAAATAATATTTAAAATGTTTAGTTGGTGAAGTGGAAAGATTAGGTAGGTTTATTGTCAGTATGTAAAATAATACAAATGTATACTTGGCCTGTGTAAAGTTTAAAATTACTGTGGGTAAGTTAAAAACCTGCAAACTTCTTTTATTGCTGTTGAAGCATTATATAACAACGGATTATAATGTTTGTTTATCTCATCTCATTTTTTGTAACATGCATATAAATATTATGTAATATATAAGAGCCTATCTATAGTAACTTGCAAATTATTTATTATGCCCAAGTAATATTTGTTCATACAGCCTAACTTAAAGAAATTTTCAAAAAGACACCCAGCACGTGATGCTTTTTTATTAACTAAACCATGTTTTCATTTTATTTAAGGCCCCTGCTTCTGTAAATGGGTCGGAATAGATGCAGATGAAGATAATCATAAAACTTCACATTGTTTTATTTCTCTGCTCTCTGTACATATAATACTTTAGACTCACAATATAACTGTTCATTTCTCTTCTGTATTCAATGAAACTTAAAAGAAAATTTACATGAGACTAAAATTTCACTGAACTAGTGCCTGTGAAACAGTCACATGATCAAATTAAAGTGATTCCACTAGCACATATGATAGTTCATAGCTGGTAGGAAGAAGAGCCTATGAGAGCATATGCTTTATTTACCTTTTCCTTTGCACCATTATCAAAGATTTCTCTTGAATGTTTCTGATGCCATTGATGTAGAATTTGGGCTCTTGATAAAAATAAACAAAAACCTAGAGCAGACTTTGTATAAGGCTCTGCATGCACCCAGGGGACGCACGGAGAAGGGCGCTCTGCCTCTGGTGCGCTCTCTGTAGGCTGGCCCCGCACTTGCTTACAAAGTCTTGCAGATCGACAGGGAGTGGAGAAGTGACTGCGAGGCAGCACCTTCAGGCTCAGCATCTGTGGGCAGCCTTACCAGAAGCAGAACAATGCTACTGAGTTATGAGGAAAGGATTAATGTAAAGGCTCAAGCAATTTGACTCTAGTGACAAAGAAAACACTGCAGAGGCTAGAAAAGCAGACAGTCGCCTCTACTGGTTTCTAAACTCAATATGAGAACCTTTATGTCAAAAATTTGGTTTTTTTTAAATTACAAATGGGTATGTTTGTGCCAAAATTCTCAGGAACACCTTATGTAAAATAAAACTGTTTTTATCTGACAGTTTTTAGCCTATTATGCTGTAGTTCATCTCTTCTACGGGTGTCTGGGATTTTGAATATAATTACACCATAAATATCTCGAAATAAAGGCAGTGGGTAAACTCAAGGTTAAACTTCTGAAAGTCATGCAGTTTTGTTGCTAACTCCTAGTTGATCTAGTTATGGGGGTTTTTTAATTATTGTTAATGCAAATACTGATTTCAAAGTTGAGAACAAAAGTAATATATTTCCCAGAAGTAGATGTGGTAAGCAGAACCATGGAAGCTTATTTAAAAAGTGTTTCATTAGATTTTTTTTTTTAACAAATAAACATTTTTTTGTCTAATTGTCTGCATTTTCACTTGCAATATTACTCCTGTTGGTTTGAATTATGGTAAACAGACTGTAGCTAGTGACTCTTAGTTCTTTTAATGAGTTATACTGAGGATTTCCCCTATTTTTGTGTAAGTTTCCACTTCTTTGAAGTTCTGATCCTGTATAAATAATTGTGGACTAGCTTAAAACTGTGTTATAAAGAAACCTAGCAAAGTTTATCTTATGAAACATGCCCCAAATTAGATCAATTAGAGTTTATAGAAATCATCATCTTAAAAATATTCTGTGAAAGAAACCAACCATTGCTACAGAAATTGCAGGAGACTATTCTGCAATGATCACCCCTTTCTTGTAGGTTGTACTGCACTATTTGTTTTCTCAGTTTAAAGTCCCGTCAGAGGGAGAATGGAGATATTATGAAAATTGAACAAAATATCCCTTTATTAGCTCTTCCTGAGGATGATTTAAATTGTATCTTTTTTTTGAGATAAATGTTGCATGAAGTAAGCTTCTTCTATCAGAATTAAAATGTCTTTTGTAATAATCGTTTTTTTACCTTCATCCAATGTGATTCCTAAAGTCATTCACCATAAAAGAATTTCATTCCAAGTGCCTGATTCCAGTCACAATTTGCAGTTTGCTGTTTTTCAGTAAATCTTGTCCCTCAGCCTTTTCATACATACTAATTGAGAAATGAGATGCTGGTCTCAAGAAAGGCATCATATTTTTCACAAAGCTTTGGAAAGTGGACTTAGAATTCCCATTCTGTAGAAGTTTCATTCATAGTACTTTAGGAAGAAAGGTGGGAAGATGTCTGGGAGTGCAGATTTTCTAGCTAATTTTCTATTTTGACTCAGCAGTAGGACAACTAGGTTTTCCATAAACATGACAGCTTTGTGTTCTTTTTGTAAAGTTTTGTAAAGTTTTCTTTATTTTCTTCCTCTTAACTGCTTTTTCCCCCTTTATTTTTCATTTTTTCCAGATGAATAATAACCATAAAACCTGATCCATATTTTGCATGCATTTTTTGGCATTGGAAATATACCTGTCTTTCCAACAGGATATTTATGTCAAGTAAACTCTATGATCAGTATCAGTAAGAGACAATGCCATGGTACAATTTCAGTATGTTAAAATTATCTTTAACACATTTAAAGAACTTACTAAAGAAAATAATGGGCAAATGATTTAAACACTGTGGCCAGAGATTAATAGATTAAGGGAAAAGATCAGGAGACGTGCCAGAAGCCATCAGTCATAGTTGTTATCAGTAATACCCTTTCCGTTTGTGCTGCTGGAGGTAGAAGCCAGAGGAGATAACATGATAACATTGAAGTCAATCATGAGGGTAGGTTTTCTTTTCTTTTCTTTTCTCCTTTCCTTTCCTTTCCTTTCCTTTCCTTTCCTTTCCTTTCCTTTCCTTTCCTTTCCTTTCCTTTCCTTTCC
>JAWWEY010000115.1:83528846-83550701 GCA_035582745.1 Loriotus luctuosus | reverse complement strand
CTTTCCTTTCCTTTCCTTTCCTTTCCTTTCCTTTCCTTTCCTTTCCTTTCCTTTCCTTTCCTTTCCTTTCCTTTTTTTTTCTTTTATTTTTTCAACCTGAAATCTATAGGGTACCTAAAAGACATATCAAAATCCCAGGTGAGATTTTATTCCCTGAAGGTGTGAGAAAGTAAAGAAGAATGTCATTAAGGTTTTAGGAGCTGTGAGGTTAATGCCAAAAGGAAGAAAATACCTGTTTAGAAGCCGAAGGAACAGGTGTGAGTCTTGGGGGTAAGGGCAAATCAGTATGGTATGCACTTCTTAGTGCAGCCTCTGCAGGATGTCTGAGGAAAGCACATCAAATGAAGGTCCCACAGCTGTCCAGATGCTTGCAGTTGACCTCCCAGGTGGGCCAGGGCTGCTGAGAGGGAGATCAAGGGAGAGCAAGCAAGATGTTTGATACCTCTCTGCAAAAAAGCACAGTATTGCAGTGTTGGCTCCAAAAAGTTTTTGCAAGCTGTTGCCAGGAGGAAGAAATGCCAGAGGAACTTCTGGCAGGTCAGTGCAATTTGCCCTGTGATGGCTATACAAGGACTATCCAGAGCAGGGAGCAAGAAACAGCTTGGCTCTCTCTTCTATAATTGATATATACTTTTGAGACTGTAAATAAAAATTGTCCAAAATATCTTAAAGTTATATCATTAAATAATCCTACAAATACATAGTTCCTCCAAGTAGTGAAGAGCTTTTTCTTTTTTCTTTCTTTCTTTATTTTTGACTCCTGAATATAAATTTATTGTCTCAAACTGTGATGTTTTTAAAGTACAGACACAAACTTTGCAATTAATAATAATAATTATTATTATTATTATTGTTGTTATTGTTATTATAATTACTATAATTGCCATTGTTATTGTTATTATAATTATTACTATCACTATTATTATGAAGTTGCACAGATTAAGGCTCTTTATGATGCATATCTGTTAGCCATGTGGTCTGACTCTGGGTCAGAGAACTTGTGTGAATTAAGAGCAATGCATCATTCCAAAGTCTGGGGCAAAGTTTTTGATTGCATTTCTCTGACTAATAGCTGACATCAAAAAAAAAACAAAACAAAAAAACCCCACCACCATCATGATCATCCTGCTACCATGACAGCTCTAATGGCATTTTTTACAGAATATTTTATCTTCATTGCTCTTCAAAAATCTAGATGGGGACTATTTGATTGTGTGTAATTGCCTGGAAACCTGAGTTTGACTTCTCTCACTTACCTGAAGAAATTCATTATATGTTTTACATTGACCTTTATAGTTTCCCACCAAGTAATGGATTGCATTCATTAATGTTTTGTGTCTTCAGAGAATCTAAATTGTTGCTTTAAATGTATTTCAGGAGCAGACTGATAGAATAAATCTTCTCTTGCTCTTCTATTATCAAAAACCTTCATAAGAGAAATAAAAGAATGGCATGAAGTGCCACTAATGAGGTTGTTTGACAGTTTAGCATTAAGAATAGAGAAAGATATCTGTTCCTGAGCATGAACTGTAGAATGCAGAAAATTAATTGTTGAATTAATTACCTATATTTGAAAAGTTGGCATCAAACCATTCATTCCTGTGTATTGTTTGGAGGTTGTAAGTGACTAAAAAGTCTCTGTAGGTTGTAAATAAAGGTCTCATTCAAAACTCTAATTTTTCTCAAATGTGATAATGATGTCTCTGAAGGAAGAAGGTTCAATTTCCTTTCAGAAATGCTAACAGAAATGCATATATGCATGATCGTTATTTTTTTTCATTCCTCATTGTCTTAAATTTGGTATATTCCTTATATATGATGCAAAATATATTTTTTTCTAAATACCCTTTTATATGCCTAGGTTATTTTACTCTGTCAAGGTAGAGGAGATGTACAGTGGAGTTTAGCTGAGTGAATATAGTCTGCAGAGATCTAGGGAGATATCCTACTCTCTCAGAAAATTTTTGGAGCTTGTAATGTTTTTTATCAAAATGAGTAGTTAAAGCATAGCAGTCATTTGCCTTCTCTGAATCTTAAAAGTATTTCCCTTCTGCAGGTGTTTTCATTTTTCATGGCAAATTGAAAAATTCCATTGACTAAATTGTCTCCAGAAAAATTCTTTGGGCTCTTGGATTTTCTGGCTAGCTTCAGAAAGTTCTTAATGTATAGTCTTATTGTCTTATTTTCTACATCCCCTTTTTTTTCTTTTTTTTTTAAGGGTTTGTATGCTTTCATTATGATGACTATGAACAACAACCAAAAAATAGAGTAATTTTCCCTTTAAATTAGTATTCCTTATACAGTAAGACTTCATTTTTTTAAAGTAGTTGTTCTGAATCCTAGGTCTGAAATCTCTTACTTGAGACATATGTGTATTACAGAGGAACTATGAAAGAAAATCTACTCCCTATAAAAAGGCCCGCTTATGCAACTTCAGGTCACATGCCAAAGAATCTGGCCATTCCAGCATATATGTTACATGTGAAAGTTCAAAACCCATCCATTCTGAAAACTTTCTCCCACAAATGCATCATACAATTTTACTGTGTACCAAGTGAAGAAAATTCGTTAACATTATCATTCTTCCCATCTAAGTAATCAGGTGATGATAGAACTGAAGTGAGCATGATGATAATGGAATGTAAAAAATTAGGATCTGTGGCCTCTGGGCAACTGGAAATCTTCCAGGATACATATCTGGCGTTCTGCTTGTTGTCAAATAGACTCCCATCTGATGTTCAGCTGCATCATGTCACCAGCTGTCTCTCTCTCCCTACTTCCTCTCCCTCACCCAGCTAACACTTTCTCTGACTCCCTAGCCCCAGTTCCCTCCCCCTCGCCTTCTTCCTCTTTTTCTCATTCATTTTCCTTAGGAACACTTAATACATTTTATATATTTAAATTGTATAACACATTTAGAACTAGGAATTAGAGGGTTAGAAATTACTTGGAGGGATTTCAGCAAAAAGAGCACAGAAATAATTGGGTAACAATATAAAAAAGAGATATTAAATATTTACTAATTGCATACCATTGCACTTGGGGTATTTTCCCCACAGAGAGGTTTAAAGAGACTACTCAGAATTATGGGGAGTAAAAGCAAAGGATTATAGGTAAAAAATATTAAAATAAGACATGAGAGAGATTTGTCTTGGTTGGCTTTACATACTTTTATCAGTATCTCATAGTGCTGTTATGATAAGCAGGGAAGAGAGAGGGAGAGAGGGACATGTTTTCCGTCACAATGCAGATGAGCACCGCAGCCAGGTCCCTGTTCTGATCTGCTTTCTGGAGAAGCAGATCCTTCTCCTTCCCTGACTCCACAGAGCACCTCATGAGTTTCACTCTGCATCTGAGTTTGGTGCCTAAAGTGGTGTCTAAAGATGCATGTTGGAAATATTTTTTCACCAGGAACCACCAAGAATACAGAAGATATCAAAGCAAAGAAAAGATATGCCTACTCTTGAAACATGGGATTAAAGACAAGGAATTGATACCTTTCATCTGTTTTTGTGTATGTATGAATTTTACACTCCTACCATTGATTTAGATGAACCCCTCAAAAATAATACATGAAGTTAATGTAATTATTATATTTTGGCTAGTAACTATCCAATATTCAGTTCTAGTTTTTAGCAGCAAAACAAGTTATTCCTTGTTCTGTTGCATTGCTAAGTGGGGAATGGTAACACTGTTGGAGCTCAAGGAGTGGCGGGGCATCAGTTGTTTGGCAGGGAGTAACTGTTTTCATTTGCGTCACTTGTTTTTCTTGGACTTTATTCTATCTTTGTTGTTTTATTTTCCTTGCAACATTATTTTCATCATTATTATGAAAATATTAAAATTCTTATTTCAATCCATGAGTTTTCTCACTTTTAAAACTTTCAACTCTCTTTCTCCATCCCAGTGAAAGGGAGTGAGCAATGTGAGTGGCTATCTGGTGTTTAGTTGCCAGTTAGGGTTAAACCACAGAAAAAGAAATATTGCAATCAGCACTATGTAAAAGAAGCTTACTGTTCATCAATACATGATGATGCAGGGGAAAGAAGACTGCAAAAGTGAGAAAGCATATTTATATTGAGTAGATTCAGCCACAAAGAAGAAATATTTGGATTGTACAAGTCCTTGTAGAAAGCTACATGAATTTTTCATTCATCAGAATTACTAGAGAGGTTTCTGTTAATTTTTCAGATATCTCCATGGGTGTAAAGGATGGTATGTTAGGATTAGGGGGGAAAAAGTGGCTACAAGTGAGAGAGTAAGGAAAAGAGATTTTATTTTCCTGCTTTTGCGTGAAAGTTTCAGAAACTCATGATCTTTGTGTTCCAAAATGTATTGACTGGACTTTGGATGTGGAGGGTGTTGAGAAAATATTGTACAATATAAACATTATGGCAAAAGGAACAAAACCAAAAAAAAAATAGTAGTAGAGATTGAATTGAGAGACTGACACTTTCAAATTGAAAGATAACCCATGTCTCATCATTGCTTGTCTTGAGAATTTTGTCTGAAGAAACTCTCGAGGGATCAAGGATGAATTCAATCTTTCTAATATTTTTGCTTTGTATCCAGCATTGTATCTGACATGCACAGGCACAAATTAGAGAAAAGCTACAAGTTTTATCATGTTACTGTTAAGAGCATATCAGAGAAAGAGATCTTCAAAAGAATTTTGCCAGATCTCATTTGGAGTGCTTTTGATCTGTGGAATATCTTTTATATTTTCCTTTTAAAAATATTAATCAAAAAATAAGTATTTTCTGAAAGTTTTCTGTCTTTATGCGTTCATTATTTTTCCAGCTTTCTTTCAGCATTCTATGCAGGACTCACTTCCTCTTTAAAAGATAAGTGCAGAGTTTACTTACTGTGAGAACTATTGGAAACAGATTTATTTGTTCCCATCACAGTTTTTTTTGAAAAACAACATTTTAATTGGCCTCAAATTAGTCCAACTTTTTTTTTGTATAATTTGTGCATAAAATTACAACCTTTCTGTTTTGGTTTCACAGAGATTATTGAATAATTACAGCTTTTATCAGTCATTAGTGTCCATTTTCTTACACCAGTGACTATTTTTCGTTTGCAAATAGATAAAATGGAAGCACAGTGCATAACTACTTTGAGAAGTTGGGTTGGGGTCCCTTCAGGATTTTGGATCCTAATTTAAATGATGTTTCTTTTTTACTGTCAAAAAATGGAATTCCTCTGCACTGTATTGGTGGTAGCAGTAAAGCGACAATCCAAAGCAGATTTGGAATGAAGAGGATTGTGTATTTTTTTCAGGAGAATAATTCTTAGGCTTACAATAAATGCTAATAATCTGCAAAAGAACACAAACCATATTTCTTTCTTCCAGCTCCACTGAAATGTGTGCTTGGAAACAAGTTATTGTTATTCAAAAAAGCAGGAATTAAGCTCTCAGGTTGTGAATATATGAAAAGGAATTTTTTCCAGTCAATTGCACTACTTATATATGCATATTCTGCCATAATCTGTTAGTGATACAAATATGTGTTTGTTTCTTTCAGTAACTTTTAGTTCTTCAGAAAAGGGGATGAATAAAATCATAGTTTGTACTAGTTCATGCATTACCAGTAGGCGCTGATTTAATTCCTTAATTCTTGGTATGTTGAACCATCCAACAATAAGCTACTTTGAATTAGAATTCTAGGTTCAGATTTTGGATCCAGCTTTTATTTATTTTTCATGAATACACAAAACATAATGTCAGAATTTGACATTATTGAAACACAATATGTAACTCTTCATTAACATTTTAAATGGAATTTTAGAAAGCAAAACAACTATTTCAAAGTTTAATTTCTTACGTAGTTCAGTAGTGTTCACTCACAATACTTTTGTACAAAAGCCTTTTTCTAGAACTTCAGTTAGAATCAGCTTTATACAATTATTTTCTCTCTACCTTCTTCTTTCCCACATTTTAATTTCAGCGGCTATCGTGAAATCAGACTCATTTGTAGTCATTTTGATTTCTGTGTGACAAAGATGTATGTTTGACATTGTTCATATTAAACTTCCTACTCACTTATCCCTGAAATATACATTTTGTTCACTTTTTGAAAGGACTACCAGTTTTGAGGGGGAAAAATCAGGGTTAAGTTCTGGTATAATAATTTAGTTACTCAGATGTTTTTTAGAACAAATGCCAGAATTTGGTTTCATTTAACGAAGAGACTTCATACACAGAAAAGGTGAACTGTATAGAGAACAAAACAGTCTTTTATTTATATGTGTGTAGCAAAGCTTTGGAAAAGTAAGTTTCTTGTGCTTGTATGCATGTAAACTCACAAGGACACCTTCAAGATTTAGTGGTAATCACACAAGAGTCAGTGATAAAAAGTACATAAAAACAAGACATATTTTTTCCACCACCAACTTAGTTATTGGCAAAGATTTCAAAAGCATCCTATCTTGATCTAGACATCTTTTCAGATAACATCAATAAACAACTGTATTTAATAGCCTCTTTCTTTTTATATACCCTGGAATCTATAAAGTGTAACTTTTCCACTTACATATTTAAAATAATCATTCTCTTTGAAATTGTCATTTCCAAATGTTTTTGCATGTTCAGACACAAAAATAACTCAATTTGAAAACTTTTGTTTCAAATATGGCTCATAATCTAACGCACAAATTCAAGCTGTTCGTTCATTTCCATTGGCATATGTTTAATTAGGATAAATCTTCTAGTATTCAGCTTCTGAATGATGAGAAATGTTCAGATTCTGTAGCATTTTTATAACATGGAAATGAATTGTGATAGTAAGCCCTGGAATAACCTATTTTCATTTGTAAGGTATAAGTGAATATATTTAGATGAATACATAACATTAGCCTACAATGCATAGCACTTAAGGACGGATTCCAGTTAGACTATAGACTTGATTTAATTAATTCTATAAAGTTGAGAATAAATTAGGTAAACAAATCTGTTCTATAAACCAACCTGTTTCAGCAGAAGCAATATGCACTGTGCCTGTTTAATCAGGTATATTTACTTGGACATGTACAGCTCTTTTGAGAAAGGGCAAAAAAAGGTTTTTACTGCAAATGTTCTACTTTTCCCCTCTCCTCCCTGTATGCTAAGTTTGTATCAGGTTTACAGCTGGCATGGATGAACTCCAGAAGAACGATGCTGGGGACAAACTCTGTGACTATGTGCCTTGTTCCATCCCCACACCTCCAACCTCCACACATCCTCTTCCAACACACCTGGAATGTCCAGGATGTCATCATTTCTGTGTGGAAGGAGGCCTAATGCAGGTATACATTCAACACTGCACACAATGATACAACTGGGTTATAACAAAGTTACATATTAGCTAATAAAGGTATTCTGTAAATAACCAAATGTTTGATTTCTTTCAGTTCTCATACGGCCTCTACCCCAGCCCACACCTGTACCATCAGGTGGTATCAATAGGGTTTTTACTTCCTTCAAGGTTCTACCTAAATCACTTCCAAATTTCAGCCTGTGAAGACATTTTTCTATTACTGATGGTGGTTGGTGAAGGAATATTAGACATGTTCAGTCTTTCAGATGGAGGGGAAAAGGGAAAAAAGTTGATGGTCTCAGGTCCTTTGACATCAGTACTGTCCCTGATGATCCATGTGCAGAGACAGTGGGAGAGCTCAGTCCTCCACAGCAATAGCCACCACGATACCTGGGAGAATGATGCCCAAAGACCTGTCAATGGGACTGTCTTGTACTTTTGTGTCACCTGTAGCATCACTGCCACTGTGGCAGCACAGATACTGCACGATCTTCCAAATGTAAATATTGTTCTCTGCTACATCTAGTGCCTTTGAGTATTTTTTCTGAACAAGTTCACGAGTTGTCAGGTATTGTGTTGTCTTTTTCTCCATGAGGTACCTACTTTATCTGCTGCTGCATGCCCTTAAGGAAGGACATCCTAGGAATGGGTATCTTGGCAGACATCTTTGCCCTTCTCTTGCCACAACAGAGAAGGACTGAGAGTGGAACTGACAAACAAGGAGGTTTTGTCACTATCAGTAAATCACTTTAAAAAAATGAAAGTAAGTATTTAAATTCTTGAGAGCTTCTAGATGTTTTTCTGCACTGTGAGTTGCCATTAGCCATTCCTCTCAGAATCCCAGGGACCCTGCACTTCATCTTGTCGAACCTGATACAGTTGCATGGTAGAAACCATCCTGCCTCTTTCACCTGCTTAATGGGCCCTGTCTCATACTTTTCTTCTGCAGTCTGCCTCTTTCACATTTCATCTAGTAGAAGGAACCTTTCAGTAGTTCAAAGGACCCCGAGGACCTTCTTGTGCCCTGGAAATCAGCAGAGAAGGGTTGTGCTCCTGGTAAACCTTATTTGAAATAGGGTTAGAGCAGATGGTTAAGGACTAAGATTAGTGTCATGATCTGTGGCTGGAGGTGGGGTTACTGGTTAAGGTAGGTGGATTTGTATTATGGAATGGTTTCTAAATGGGTATAAGGGAGAAAACTGGATGAATGAATGGCCAATTTACACAGTGGTGTCCTCTTAGCAACCTCTTCCCCTGCTAAATTTGGGGGTTCAAACCTACTGGCTAGCTGAATCCTCATATATCCTCACATGATAAACTAATCAGTCTTCATATAATGGCAATATAGAAAAGCAGATCCTGGTATCTCATAACTTTTCCTAATCCTCACAAGTATCATTACCTTCAACTCTTTAAGCATCTCTTCTTCACCATCCTGGTTGCCCACCTACCAAAATGACCAGAAAAGGAACAGAAAATCTTTTAGCCTTCTGCTAATTGGCTATGTATTGATGGGCCCAGCAGGTCCTCCTACCGTGTGTACCCAAGAACTGAATCAGAATTGGATTTTCATTTTATATTTGCATCAATAGAAGATTTCAGATTTGTATTAACATTATTCAAGAACCAAAATCACATGGAGTGAATGGGGATAAAGAGATCAAATACTCAAAGTATTTATTTTTCAGGCTGTACAGAGCTCTAAGGTGAGAATTTAAAGTAGGAAACACCTTAAGCAAAATAAATTTAACTATTTGAACAAATAAGTTATTTGACTTTTGTCTTATGCACACAGATTTCCCACCTCCTAGGCTGTATGTAAAACCTCAGGACATGGTGGATTTAAAAAAAATATACAAATACTGTTGCATTTTTTAGGGTCAATGGAAGGTGTTCAGGATTTCCTAATTAAAGCCCATTAATCTATTGTATAAGTTATATTTTAAATAAACGTGCTTCCAAACAGTGCACTTCATGCCAACAAATTCAAAATCTGTTCCTTTCAACAATATACTTATTCCAAACAAATCGTAAACTGATGATTGCATGCAATGCTATTTTGTCTTGGCTGAAAGAACATGCCCGTAAGAGTTGTCTCGCACTATGAACACAGCAAATGAAATATCACACATTACATCATTCTAAAGAGCCCTTGTTCACTCTCTATGGCTTCGATCTCTGCTAAACGGCAATCTTCTGAGACAATAGATTGAGTTCAGACTGAAAATGAATAGTAGCAAAGCAATATCCTGACCAGTTAAAACATAGACCTGATTCTTTGAAAAGGGTGATTTTACACAGTTGAAAACAGTTAGGGACAAAATCAAGTGGGAGGAAATACTGAAACATAAAAGCATGAATTATGATTGGGAGTTATTTAAAAATACTTTGTGAAATGTCAAAGCCTCCCACAATTTTATGGTCATGAAAGAGCACTTCAGTAAAATAACCACCTTGGTTAAAATTAGATGTGAAAATAGCAATAAAAACATTTTTTACAGAACTACAACATGCAGAAAAAGAGAAGAATTCAGAAGAGACTTAAAATTCTGGAATGCAGCACTACAGTCTATGTATATCCTTCAGAATTAAGAACGATAAGAACAAATTTTATAAATTTACTGAGAACAAATTAAATGTAAAAGTAATATCAAAAGCTGATATTAACTAAAAGTGTTAAAATGACTAAGCAAAATTCACAAATCATACAAATATTACATAAATATTCTACTTTGGTCCTTAAAAACATACAGAAAAGGAGAAGATAACGTGTCAGTTATAAGAAAGGTGTAATATCTAATAGCTGAGAGAGCTGATAGCCATCAATATCAAGAAAATGAGACGTAGGTCTCCACTCATTGAGTATGCAGGCACCTGACTCTGGCAGCTCTGAAAAAAGCAACTAAGCTCTCTATTGAGAGCAAAAGAATGGGTCAGTCATCATGGAATAGACATCAGAAAAACTTTAAGCTTGAATGATTAGCTGCCTTAAATAAGGTAATAGAAACTTATCTCAGCAACACCAAATCCTCTGGCACATCAAGGTTCTACCCAAAACAAATGGAAAATGCCTTAGATTTCACTAAAATAGTGTCAGGGCGAAGTTTGGGGTGTTTTTTGACATATTTTTGACATATTTTTCAAGACCCTCAGAAGCAGCTTTATTTTTAAATCATGCTTAGAGAAGTGACCATAGTAAGAGTTAGGTGACAATGTATGACTACTTCCCAAACTGTTTAGTGTCACAACTACAAATTATTTCTATAAGGAAGCTTGGATTAAGGATCTTCCTCCTTTTTGGTAAACATTCTAATCATTAGGGTACCATTTTATGTAATTTTTCTCTCTTCTTACTGCCCAATTGACTAGTCATTATTTTATGTAAAGATGTTACAAGCAACTTGACCTTAGTGTAACTTCTACATTAATTATAAGTGTTTATTCCTTACAGAAGGATACCTTTGTTTACTGTTCACTGGAGAAGGAAGCTTTGTTTAGGCCTATACTGCTTAATAAATAGGCTCAAAAAAGAATACCTGGCTCCCAAGGCCCAGTGAGTGTAGCATATCCACAAGATCACTTTCATCTTCCTTGCCTCCAAAGACATCTGGATGCATTTTTGCCTCAGTGGATATCACATGGGTTTCTCATCTGTGTGGACACAAGTTTGCACCATGCACAGCTTTTGAACAGTGTGCATAGGACAGTCAGCATCCACAAAGAACATAATGCCTTGTTATTCTCTGTTTAGCTCCTTGCATAGCAGATTGGTGCTGGTACTTCTGTCATTTTTGTGACTTCTTCCATTTTTGTCACCTCTACATTTGCTGGTAATGTTCATGACAGAGACAGCTTTTGATGCTGCTGCTACTGGCCTGCTCATTGGATGTAGGGATCAGAAGTCTTCCTTTGCAGATAATGTCCTTGACAGGCTGCTTGGAGGCACAATTTGATTAATGTCTCCCAAATTTTAAGGGCTGATGGTTCTCTGAAGGCAGATCCACATCAGAAAACAGTTTTATCTTGACAGTACTGTGCTTTTGGGTCTGGAAGAGGGTCAGTGTGAACAGTTTGTACTTTAACAAAATCACTAACATAATGACGCTTCTTTGCCGTGCCTCCTGCAGCCTGCAATGTAGAGGTTGTGGGTTTTGTCTGCCTACATATTAGAAGATGTTCTGCTATGTGGTCTTACTGCCCAGACACAGAGAGATGTAGCCATGTCCTCTGCCATCATTACTGATGTTACCTGCTGCTTCTGCTGAAGCAGCCGTCTGAGGTTCTGCAGATTGGGTGCCCAGTGCTGAATGGGTGTTCACCAGATTGCCATGAAAGCCAGACTCTTGCTACAAATTCAAACTGTAGAAAAACCTTGAAGCTGAACACCTGTGTCCTGAACTCCACCTGTTCATGAAGAGCCAAGAAATTGGCAGGTGCAAGGGGACAGGGGGCTGCTACTTCATGGGTAAACATATGAGTGGAGCTGATATTGAAGGTTAAGGATATTGGGAGAGTTGGGAAGTTTTGAGGGAGAATATGTCATGGATATTTCCTGCTTAAGACAAAGGCTAAGAGCATATCTTTCATTCAAACAGTATGTGGTAGAAAGTGTTTCTCTTCTGTACAGCAGCTTATGTGCCCTCAGATGGATCCAGAAAGGATCATAGACCCCTTTGTAGCCATGTATGGCAGGAATACTCCTGCTTGGAGGGATGTATGTGCAAGCTGCACACGGAAAGGTGTGTGAAAATTAGAGATAAAAGAGACTGAATGCATTTTTTCTGAACCCAGTAATATCAGTATCATAGCTAATGTGATCATGTTTCCCAGAGATATACTGTGAAAACGTTTCTGTTTGTGATGACTCTTTTCTCCAGAGAGAAGGCTCAGTGGCAGTGACAGGTGGGAAAGGAAGTAAGTTGCCACATAAATTGACATGAAGTGGAAAAATATTTGGCAGACAGGATAATTAAACACTCAAAAAATTGTGCTGGAACATACTATAGATTTTTTAAAGACTCTTCAATGAACTACATCTTTAAACAACTATGAACTTCATACAGAAACTTCTTGATAAGGTGGTTCAGCATGTAATAGTCAATTAAGCTGAATATATGACCCTAAAGGTGCATTTAGGTGGTAAAAGCTAGGAAAGTGCCTCTTGAAACTGCTTACTTGCATCCAGTGGTCAATTTTCATCATGCATGTCAGTCAGTGAAGGCGGAAAATTAAACTACCCTTTTATAAGAGGTTTTTTTCTCAATACTTCAGAATGTTACACCTTAGAATTGTTGGTTTCTCTGCAGTCTCCTTGTTCTCTCTTTTGTATCAGAGCTTGATAAAAGGATAGGTAATGTTGCTTCATCTCTCTTTGACCCCATTATCATGGGTCTATAATCACTCTTGCCAACCTGGGGGATTAGAAGTAATCAGCATTTTTGTGGCTTGCAACAGTTGAAACAACAGGCACTTAACTCTTTCCCTGTTTATTACCAAAAATGTTAAATTGGCATAAAGCTACTGAATCTGATAATTTCTACATGTTGGATCATGTCATAACTAGGCTGGTAACATGAATAGAAAAATTATTCCTTGTATTTCAGTGTTGGTCTTTATTCAGAGTTTGTATTTAAGGATGAAAACTTCTGCTAGGTATCTAAATGTATCCTCCCTGAGCAGATGAGTGATTTTAAAGGTTTGTAGATGCTTGGGACACATTCATTCTTTTAAGCTGTGCTTAACAGTATGTACAATGACATGAAATACAAGCTATTTTCCAAGGTTCAACTAGGAACCCACTATATACAGTATAACAAATTCTTCTCAACCTTCTGACTGTGATTTCATGGCTTTACACTCATGGAGGCCAATATTATGTTTCCTTCTGAAATAAAAGTCAATGACAGGGATGGTTGTCAGCATAACAACTTTCTACAGGACAAAAACAGTAAATGCATTTTTTGTTGAGCATAAATTCAAATACAGGACTCCTCATCTATCATTTCTTCAGCTGAGGGTTTCAGACCACTTAATGATTGCTCCACTCCATATTCTTCAGCCAGCCACCATAGTTTGGATGCAGTCCTGGAAGCCTAGTAAGTAACGAGAAAAGATCATAACATGAGATTTCCAGAAACAAATTCAGGACAGAAGTTATTGCTGTAGCTTCTTTTCTCTCTCCGTTCTGTTTTATCTACGTGAAACAGCTGGCTGAAACCATTTTCTAGCGCAGTAAGACAAATAGGTAACCACAGCTTCAGTGCTGCAAATTCATTGTAGTGTAAATATAACATTGTTCAACTTGTATTCTGGTAGTACAATGATGTTTTGTACCTCAAGGTGCCTGGTGTCTTCTGGTAACCCTGACTAAATCTCAGTGAAGTTTTTTATGTCATTATCTTTTTACGCTAACAGAGGTTAATTCTCAAGGCAGTTCTCAAGTATACGCACAGCTAAGTTTTACTGCAGATTAAATTCAAGTGTATAGACAGTGCAGGCCTTGAAAATGAACTTAAGGGATTGCTCATTAGAGCAGTGGTCAGAAACACTAATCATCTGTGTCTGTCTTGTTCACAAACTCCAAGTTCAAAGGCAGCTATTGGTCTCCAGGGAATGCTCAAATGTTGCGCTGAAATCATAGTGGCTGAAGAATTACATCTTCTTCTCAGCCTGTTACTATTGCTAATGCGAATTCATTAAAGCATTCAAGAATAAAGTGGAAATGCCCTATCTACCCACATACAGAAGTTGTATTCTGGTGTCTGTTGTAAAACTGACATGTAAGAACTGTGTCTGAAGCCAAATCATGGAGCCATGCAGAACTTACTGTATCTGCTTTATTTTTGTAAATACATACTTTGTTAAGGTGAGGGATAGAGAATATTTAAAACTATTCAATATATTGAATATTTGAACCATTTCTGAAGGGCTGAGACCTAAGCAATTCCCCCATACTTTCATTTCTCCCATCTCAGATTAAGACTGCGTTGTTTGCAAATTCTCTGACCGTGATTTGACATTATGCAAATTTGATAGCTGACAAAAACATGGAAGAAAAATCACAGGCATAGTAGAAGAAAATAGAACTTATTCTCTTACACACTCTTCCATAGTATGAAATATTAATCTTGTAAGTTTTTTATAATACAAATAGTTTGTGTTTCTTCTATTCTTCCCATAGCAATAGACATTTTTAAGTAAGTTCACTCATGATTCTGAGCAATTATTTTCCATTTTACTGCTGTTCTCATTTTTCTCTGCAGCATCTACAAGGCATGTCACACATTTTCTGTCTTCTGCTGTGAGAATGCAGTAAACATGAACAAAAAACTATGGCACATTTGTTCTGTATTACTGATCTTTTCATGATTTTTTAAGCAAAACTAACCTGAAAAATTAAATGAGATTTAAATGCTATAAAAATTGCAACATATTCATTTTCAGGGTCCAGCTGTTTCTAACATGCTGAACACTTGCTAAGATATCTAGTAGTCTTGCTAGGAACTTAGTAGCTATTATAGCTTACTCTCTTTGGTTAGCAAAAATAATTTTACAGTTAGAAAAATAAATTGTTTCATTTATTTGCACACTTAAGGGCAAAAGCCAGCTTGAAATTGTATTTTGGTATTTTATCTACCTATGTGAATTGCACAACCTGCAACTCAAAAGTTAATGAACCACACAGGGCAGTTAGAAACCAATGGTCCATAGGAACTTTAATATATTGTACATACAACCATACAGCTCCTCCTAATTCATTTATTTTTTGTTCTCTCAAGTGAGGTATTTCTGCATTAAACAGAATCTAAATCAGCTGTGTATACACAAAAATATATATTTTCAAGTAAAATAATGAAATAGACGCCGCATAGCTAGATGTTAAAAATATGCAGATGTGAATTCAGAAGCATGCAAAAAGTTAATGAATTGATATGATACAAAAATACTTTTCTATTTGTGTTCTTCCCTTCTCTCTTAAGAATCAAACATCCAACAACAAACTATGTTGAGCAATATGTCCCAAAACAAGGATATCTCCCTGAATGCCACAAAGGGCTGGAATAAAACTCAACTGCGAATAGCTGATGACAGCTGTTTGCCTGCAGGTTTAATAAATCCCTGAATGGATGTTTCTCAGTGTCTGCTTCAAAACCTACTTGGCCTTCAGAGCCGATAGAGTAGCCTCAATGGGAATATTACAACTCTGAAAAAAAAGAGTTCCAGCATACTAATGCAGACTTAATAAGTCTCATTTCAGCAAAAGAAAGCCTTGCTTCTGAGTTACAATGAAATCTTACAAAAATTTCAAAGATAACCTGTTTTTAATACAAAACAATTTTGACTCTGGAAGGATCTGAATTATCATAGAGTTTTTAGTTATGCCTATTAAGTAAATGCAACTTAAAATACTTTTAAAATTCTATCATATATCTATCAGTATGTGTGAGCTTACTGAGAGAAGCAATGGAGTTAAAGTTCAGAATAAACAAGTGGTATGAAAATACAAAGAATTCAAAACTTCCTGATGAAAAAATTTCACTTATAACCCAAATGACAAAAACAGAAGACAGTTATAGTAAGTTTGAAAGCCAAGATGTTCAGATTCTTAGATCATAAAGTTTTAAGAGAATTCTTACAGAAATACCAAAGTAGATAGCTAATAACAACGATATATATTTTTTTAAAAATCACAACATAAAGAAAGAAATATAGTAAAGCACTATACAACAGATCTCTACAAAGCAGTTTGACACATTTTGTAGAAAGGTGTTACATGTTTTAGCAACTAACAATTGCTGCTAAGACTGTTGAGCCAACACAGAATGAAAAGGAATTAATCAGAAGTAGTGTTGAACGGTTGATTTTAGGAAAGACAATGTTGCACACTTTGTGCACTTTTATACAGAAATATAGTAAAGAGATTTCTTTGCTATCACAAAATTAGGTCATTCTTACAGTAAAACAAAATATAAGTGTATATATAAAGGGTATTTTAGTAGCATTTCCAGTCCAGGGAATGTTTAATTCCAATGTTGTCCACCACCAATATATGCCGTTGAATTGTTCTTAATTTAATTTCTGTCGAATCTTTGGGACAAAGCTTTAATTACAATGCTGAGTGAGAGTTCTCTGACTTACAGCAGCTAACAAATTACTGCACTTTTCTCAAGTTTTCATTACTTTGCAATAAGTAGTTAGCAATTAATAGTAGAGGCAATTTTTCATTTGCAGCAAAAAGGACAGCATTTTTGTAGAGTCCAACCTAAGTATAAACAGAGCTCATTTTAAAAAAATGTAAGGAAGTTAGATTCTCAATGCCTTGTCTTTTATTTGAATCTTATTCTTTCAGCTATTTTACACTTCATAATAAACCCAAGGGAATAAAATACCACAATTCACAAGCAGAAATGTGTGGAATCTCATGAAAGCTGACTGAGGACAAATATTATTGGCTGCATATTTTGCTTGATGGCTGAAGTACAAAGAGATGAAACTATCTGGCAGTAGTTCTGAATAGCAATAGCAGTCTGAACTCAAATATGATTTGCAGTGTAGAGACTTTTACACTGAAGAGAGTTTTGAAGAAATGCCTTACATAGAATATTTTTAAAATTTAAAGATTGTCTGTTAGAAACAGAGACAAAAATGAAGTGGTTTTTGGAGAGTTTTAAAGAGGAAACAAAGACACAATAAGTTTAGGTGCTGGCATTCTCCTTTAGGAACCAATTGTAATTCTGATTTTAGTTCTAAGTTTGTGACTAAAGCAGGAATGCAGTTTTCACAAAAATGTTGAACTATTAAATTGGGACTGAAATTGCTGTCTGATTTTCTGCTAGATATTTGCTCATACAGTGGAAAGACAATGTGATAGACTGAAATGTTGATGGTTAATGTCACAAACAATTGGCCATTTCCAAAGCGAGAGGGTGTTTTGCTGATGATGTACAAGGAAACAACCAGGTGCAGAGGGGGTGTGCACTCACCACTGAAGCTACAAGATGGGTTTTGAGCTACATAAGGGAAGAGGAAGATAAGATGCAGATCCTGCAAAATGAGATAATGCTTTTTATCCAACCAGTGTTCTCCCTTACAAAACTGGCTCCCTGTAAGTCTCCCTGTTTTCCCCAGGGGAGGTATTGGGACATTTATACATAGGCTTGAGGGTGTTCATCCCTTCTGATGGGGCGTGACTGGCTAGACTATGCTGGCATGAGAGGCTGTGGTCATGTCTTACAAGGGGTCATAAACCATGACATGATTACACACTCATATCTGGGCCCTTCTACCAGAGGACTGTGCGTGATCCACATTGTTTTAACAGTGTTAAACTCACCCCTTCAGGTGTTCCTACATGAACACGAGCATTTATTAACCCACTGAAGTTTGTGTTTCATGGATTGCTCCCACCCCTAAAGTCTTCAACCATCAATTTGACCAACTGACATCAAGATTGGAACAATCAAGTCTTATCATTGGGCCCACAGGTGGTGATATCTTTCCTCTTTGCTATCCTTCTGCTCTTATCCCTTGTTTCTCTCTTTTTCTCTTCTGTATACATTTTCTTAATTGCTATTTTTATGTTTTTATATTGCTACATTGCTACAGATAATAACAAAAAGGGCTACATACCTCATTTTCATTGCAACCAAATTGTTCTAAAATAGATCCTATGTGTATATATATACATGTGTTTATATAAAGGCACTATTCATTTATCATCACAGCACTCTAATCTACCCCAAGAGATCTATTAACAAGCACAGTTGCCCTTGCCTTCAGGGGCAGGTTGTAACACACAAGCATTTCAGCTTTAAAAATCAGGGAGAACAGGACAAGGAAAATGTAGTGCCTTTGAATTTATGTATGTACCAAGGCTTTCTTCAACACAAATATACAAAGTCCACTAAAAAGATAGAGGCCACAAGTTGCTTACTTGTGGAAGGATTAGACGAGTTGAATCTAGTTCAATACACTTTGATTTCATTTTGCTTCCCTGCACACAAAAACAAAGATTTTCTTTTCTTACAGCAGTACACACATTGGGCATTTCATATTATTAAAAAATGTCCAATCCTCTCATTTTTGACCAATGAAAAATTACAGGGATTTAAGATGACCAAAGCAAACCAAAGCCAACACAATTTCTACTATTTTGACTGGGAGTCAATCATTACTAATGTTACTAATTACTGTTTAAAAAGCCAATCATGCCATGGCTACATTTTAATCTTAGTGTTTCATGATGGTGATGATGATTACATTTTATTAACATTCTGGTGGTTATGCAATAAGAATGATCCACTAACATAGCAGAAAAACTTTTCCCAACTTTGGCTTCCAAATCTGGCCTGAACCCCCCACTTTTCTAAGAGAAAAGGGAAAATTAGCACATGATACCAGCCTCCCTCCTGTGTCTATGCTGGGAAACAGAGCTTAGGAAAAAAAATATCAACTTCAGACTTTGTTTTAGTGGTTAATACATTTTCTTAGATGGGAGATTCATCCTCAGTGAAGCACAAAGGACTGCAGAAAACTTCTTGACCTACTGACAAAAATAGGTGAAGAGGTGCAGCATGTATGTCGATTAAAAAGGAGGAGAAACATTACCCTGCTGACCAGTGCAAAAGGGCACATCAGTGGATTACTCAATCCTCAACCTGTCAGTCCATTAAGGTCACTAGGTGTTCAAGTGCTGTTCACTGCATTAAAGAGTGCAAGGCTTACATGCACTTGCTCACTACTTTAGATACAAAGGTACAAGGACATCCTTCTACTTCTTTTCAGTTTTCATATCCACATTTTCTCCAGTTTTTGTATCTTTGCTTAGTCACAATCTTACCTCGAGCTGAAATATTCAAATCCACAAAATTAGATTATAAGGGTTCTAATAGCTAAAACCCCACAAGGAGAAAAGAATATACAAAAATTTCTGCTGTTTCACAGCCGAAAGTACTGCATCTTTGCTGACTTAGAATCCCTGGGTCAAAGAGGCTAACCTGCAATTGCAGGAATTGAGACTTGATAATTGTTGTGCTCATTTCAGTCTTTTATCTTGTCTAGTGTGCTTTGGTCAATGGCACCAAAGATTGTTTTTGTTCTTTAGAAGAGGCAAAAAACCCCTTCAGATCTTTGCCAAGAAGGCAGCATTCAGAAATTAGAAATGCAAAGCATTAGACCGACTGCAATGAGGTAGGGAAACTTTCTCTTACTGCCTACCTCGTTGACTTTTGAGTTTCAAATTCCAAAAGGCAGGACTTAAAAATTACATCTCAAAGGGCAATTTTAAATATTACATGGATGGGGTTATGTGGAACTAATAAATATAAGCAGAAACAGAAATGGTCTGGATGAACTTGGTTTATTTGGTGAAAAAAAATTTTGCATCCTTTTCCCAAGCTATTAAGTAATTATCTTGGTATATTTTTTTCTTCAGTAGTCAATTTCTAAGGAAAATCAGATGCTGATTTTCAGTCTTTTTAATTAAAAAACTTCAGGTGAAGGACATAATTGCTAAATCAAGCAATGGAATTGTTTTCTTTATTTTATCATTTTCCACAAATAAAGCTGAAGGTGCCTTGAGAAGTATACTATAGAATAGGGAAATACGGGGAAAAAATTAGCTCATTTTCCAAGGCCTTTTCACAGTAATATGACCTTCCAAGCTAATTGTCTCAAAAGTAAAAAAAAAATCGAATTAATTTATGAGAGTAAATAAGAACAAGATGTTGTTATAAGCAATGTCAAGAGGATGAACTGATATGAACTTTCTTGAAGTACAAAGTGTATAAAGAATATTAAAAGATAGATAAGCAAACATATTTTACTTACATGGGGGATGTCTGTGTGTATGTATTAAATAACAGGTTTACATTATTATTCTATCCTAGGAAATGGAAATCCCTTTCAGACCTTGAACATATTCCCAGTATTATAATTTCCATGGCTTCAGACCTTGAAGACTTCTTTTTAGTTCTTGGCATGGAATCCTACCTGCATAGAAATCCAACAAAGTTCTCATTGCTTCAAACTATTTGAATGTACGTCCATCACACAATGAAGGAACTGTAGTCTGGAAATACCATAAGGATCTTAGGGAAAAAACCATCTTAATAGTAATGGACTATTAAGATTTGGACTTTTTGTTTGCTTGTGTGCAATTATACCTGAAGAACTATTTTTATACTTTTAGAATCCATTTTGATAAGCACCTTATCTGTCAGACTGATCTGTCCAACAATGCTCAAACAAACTGTAATTTTGTTTTGTATTCCTGCATCTTTGTATAGATGTAGAAATAATGAAAATAACCACTCTTATAATGTAAATGTCCACTCTTTTGGCAATTGTGGAAAAGTGCAGCTGTATGTTTGAAAGTTTAGATATAATTACCCTGAAGTTTAACTTTTCCTTTACATGACAGTATCTAATAAAATATCTAATAAATAAATATCTAAAATATCTAATAAATATTTTTCAGGTGAACAGATTTTTTTTTCATTTTTCTGCTTAAACAGTATAAAAAAACTACAATGTTGGATTTTTTTTTCTAAGTTTTTTTGGACTTGCAAAAAATTTGTTGCCTGTATGTGCATATTCTTTTTTGTTGTTGAATCAGCTGAAATGATATTCAGTTACACAAGAACTTAAATTTCAACATTGACGAAGCTGATTAAAACCTATTCAATCAGGCTGTAGTGTGATCAAATTTGGGCTGAAAGGTCAAGGCTAAAATAGCTTCCTATTTCTCCATCTGACGTTTATAATCTCTTAGGTTAAATCCATCTGAGAGGAATTTTCCTTAGACAGAATAACATGCATATGGAATGAAGAGGGTGGTAGATTTGCTTTTATGAGGAAATGCAAAGAAAGGGGTTTGGAGCATGATTTTGTTCTTCATGATAAGCAGAGCAAGTGAAAGGGAGAAAAAAAGCTGAGATACTCAGGGGAAGGGGTCGGAAGAAAATAAAAAAACTGAAAAAGAGGGATAGAAATGACAGAATTAAAGACAGCTGGTCAGACCAGTTATTTGCAGTGTGCCAGCATTTTATTTTTGTATTTTGTTTCTTTTCTTTTTATTTGAAATAATCTGTTTTTCTTTATATCCATCTTCATAAATATTCCACCATTTCCCCCTCTGGTTCTTTTTTTTTTCACTTCTGCATTTTTCATGCCCTTTTGTCAAAAGCTATGTCATTTTGAGAGGAAAGAATCTAGTCTAATCTATGTACCTTATTCTTCCTACCTAAACCAGGAGTTCCTGGAAATTGAAGTACTTGAGGGTCTTGAACAGTTTGAACCTTTTTTTGATCACTAACATTGGAAACATATTTTGATTTAGCACTGAGTATTAACCTAGTAATTTACCTGCTAGGAATAACAGTTTGACCATTAAAGACAGGAAAGATATTTTCCCCCCTTTTTTTCAGTGTAAATATCAGTATTTTTCCATGGGTTTTTTTTCTGCATTTGTCATTTTTGTAATGGCTCGTTGCTATACCCACACCAATACATTTTCCTAGATTTTTTTTCCCCTCCTCTCCTCTCCTCTCCTCTCCTC
>JAWWEY010000115.1:83480145-83528746 GCA_035582745.1 Loriotus luctuosus | reverse complement strand
TCCAGGGGAGGTCTCTGTCCCTGTCACTCTCTTTCTCTCCTCCCTTTTCTCTTTCTTTCCATCTCTCTCTCTACCTCCTCTTCTCTTCTTCTCCTTTGAAAGGAAGCAGAAAACATTGACAGAAATTGCACAAATAATTTTTAAATAATGGATATTTCCTATATTGTCATACCTGGTTTTGTCTGCAATTAAATTTTTAAATTTATCCACAAGCATAACTGCAATTCTCCTGTCTATCTTGATCAAAAACTATGGGCAGTATGACGGCGAGATGTTTTAATGTTTGCATTTGCATGTCAGTTTTGTAATTAAGCATTTGTAAATTCACATATAATACTTTTAGAATTAGGATCGGGAATGCTCTCCCTAGGCTATATGGCTCCAGCCCCCACCTTGGAGGGACTGCTAAATGTCAGAGAAGTCTGTTAACAACAGCTGAGCAGATCCACAGGACTCCTCTGCTTTGCCAGTAGCTTAATCCCCTGTGCAACGTCTTTATCTGGATTTGTGTGAGAGACCACTGTTTAGCATTCAGTGAGTAGACAAGGCTGTTCTCCTACAGTGATGACCTCCCTGACCTACTAGAGGAAACCAAAAATTACACTGATCCATTAGAAAGATTAAGACAAAGACAATAATAGCTGCTGTGATTTATCTTTCTGTTTTTATGAAAAGTTCACAAGTTTGCCAAAAATGACAGACAGGAATAGATAATCTCTGCTTTTTATCACTCAGATCAGACAAGCTTAATGCTACCAATGAAAAGACAAATGCCATGCTTCTATTTGTGGAGGCCGAACAAAGAATAGATCATTCTTTTTCCCCTAGGAAACGTAAAGTTAAAATTCTTTACTTTGAGGACCAGAGTAATAATTCAAGTGACATTTGGCAAGGTGAAACAAATAGACAGTTATTATTACTAATGTACATTTGTTTCAGTGTTTGACACAGACAAGGTCAGAGAGCACTGACCATTTCCTCTACAGAACTTCTGCAGTCAATCAGGACATGTAACTTTCAGTGAAATATCTACTGATACAGGGATTTTGTAGGTGATATTAACAGCAAAATTAGATGGAGCTTTATTTTTTTATCATTTGCTGAAAATTTATTCATCCTTCTGTCAAGTCAATGGAGTCTGATTATAGAATTATTTGCAGCAGTCATCTCACATTTGAGGGATATCAAGGCTGGGTAATTAAAAATAGCAAAGCTGTGCAAATAATCTACTAATAAAGGTGAAATGGCAAAGTTTTATTTTAACCCACTAAGCAAAGAGGTTAAAAAAAGTGAAGAAATTGTTTGGGATTTTAAGGGGGAGGTTGCTGAGTTCATGGTTTTTTTTGGGAATTGTGTTTGCCTTTATTTTTAATTTGCTGCAGAGATATGAATTTACATAGCTCAAGCCTATGGGACATGACACTCTCCATGATGGAAAGATGAAGGAAGGAAAAGTTAATATTAAACATAAAGTCTCATGTAGTCCTAATGCAATTCTTGTCAGGACTATAAGGGAACAAGGAAATATTGTTTTGTGGTAATTTTTTAGCATTCGAAATAATCTTTCAGGTTCTGTCAGAGGACAGTGTATGGATCTATTGCTCTTTCTTTAAAATGTAAGAGCCTAGAGTTATTCAATAAAATAATGTGTTTGAGTATGTGACTATGTTAATGTTTTTCATGCAGTGTTCACCAGGATAATTTAAAATACTAATACTTTAATTGCTGAATAAATGAGGCTAGGAAGTCTAGTCTAACCCCTCTGCTCAAGGTCAGCTAGAGCAGATTGCCCAGGACTATGTTAAATTGTGCTTTGAATATTATTGAACATAAGACTAAAATCTCTCCAGGCTACTTGTTCCATGTTTTTTTGAATATCAGCACATATTATATATACCCTAATTGCTTAAAATCTGTACTCCTGACAATGTGACTGAGATGGATCTGTCTTTGGTACTGGACACCTCCTTTAAAGAACACTAAGAAATTTCAGGAAAATACCTTATGCCTCAGTTGATAGTGAGACGACTACAAAAGAAAGGCATTTACTAGCATAGTAGAAAATCTGAAGATATTCTAAATTTTATTTTTATAAAATAAAAAATACTACCACAATGTTCTATGTGCATATATATCTGTATTGATGTTTCTTTTTTGCAGAGAAAAACCAAACCAAAACACAATACACAGTAATAGATAGCAGAGAACTAGCTTACAAGTCACTTGCATTTGTTGTTGCACAAAAATGAACATAGTTGATCAGAATAACTTAAGGCAAAAATATTTTAAAATATTATCCTTTTGACTTCTTGTGTCCTGGTTTGACCTTTTTGAATGCGGAATGTGAATAATGGGATGTGAATAATTCATAGAATCACAGGATTGCAGAATGTCTTGTATTAGAAGGGATCTTAAAAATCTTTTAGTTCAAACTCCTCTTCCATGGGCAGGGATATCTTACACTAGATCAGGTAGGTGGTGCAGGGCTCCATCCAACCTGGCCTTAAAGACTTCCAGGAATGGGGCATCCACAGTTTCTCTGGGCAGCCTGTTCCAGTGCCTCACCACCCTCACAGTAAAAATTTCCTCCTGATATCTAACATAAACCTACCCCCATTTAGTTCAAAGCCTTCATCACTCGTCCTATCACTACATGACCTTGCAAAAAGTCCCTCTCCACTTTTTTATAGCTCTTCTTTTGATACTGCAAGGTGCTCTAAGGTCTCCCTGGACCCTTCTCTTCTTCAGGCCAAACAGCCCCAATACTCTCAGCCTGTCTTTATAGGTGAGGTAATTGCACTAAGCGTTCTGAGAGGAGTAAGTTGAAAGGAAAAAAAAAACAACTTCTGAGTAACATTCTGTGATTTCTACCCAATTATTCTCTACTGAGTTCATAAAAGTACTCTCCTGTGCATCATTGAGCCTATTTGTTTGAGGAAGAAGCAATAAGAAACAGTAAGAATTACAGATTTTGAATATTGGTTTTAAGAGAAAATGCAGAGATTAAAAAACCCTAATGAATTCTCTGAAGACTCCACTCTGCACTTCTTCTTTACTTAATCTTCCATAGCCAAGAAAATTGACAGAAATAACAACCCAAACCTACTTTTGTAGAAAAAACCTCCTCAATACCATTTCTATTATAAATTTTCACTTACAACACCATAAATAACATGAACACACACTGTACATTACACAGAATTGGTATGCAATTTCTTATTCTCCTTACTACATCATATAGGGAAAAATCCTCTCCTTGGAAAATAATGTAAAGCTTTTAGTACTCAAAAGTCAGAGTGATTTCTCACTTCTGTGAGCAAAATAATTCTGAAATGTTTAACACTCTAGAAATACGTTCTTACTTTATGATGATAGTTCTTTAAAACAAGAAAGAGGGAGTGGAGGAGGCATGAACTTGATTCCAGACATGTTTGTCATAATTTAGAGGAGCTGCACATAAATCCAAAGACTGCATGCAAATCAAAAATCATGAAGGATTTGGGGTTTTTCTTTTCCTGAGTCTGTGGTCTTGGGGAAAAAAAAAAAACCAAACAAGTCCTTATTTCTTTGGCCTGTTATTCATAGTACAGGAAACCAAAGAGCTAAACCATCTCCTGCAAGGCACTTTTATTCAGTCTGAGGCATATATAGCAGGTAGTTCCTGTCGGTACAAACAAGGAAGAAAGTTCTATTTAGAGCACTACCTGTTCTCATGATCCCAGTTTTCAATCTCTCAATTCACACCGGAGACAGACAAATTTTTTTATCCGAATAATAATTCTGCAGAATGTCATAAGGATTTTTTGGTTCAGACCCTGCTAAATTTTCCACGCACAAACTCATTCAATCAGAAAGATTTCTTCCTGTCCTACTACACAATGTGTTCTTGATCATAAATGAACAATCACTGAAAGCATTGAACAAAATCTTCCCAGGGAGAGTGTACTTCAGTGTTGCCAATGAACCATGCTAGAGAACCACTATTATATTTTTGAAACCTTTATGACTGCTGCTAGAGAAATCAGAGCTGTAAGGCATCACTGAGTTAAGTTAAAACATCCATTCTTATGAAAGGAAAAGAATGGAGGGAAAAAGACCTAGCCGGTGTGTACCACAGAAACAACTCTGCATCCTTTGTAGTTGAAGCATCTCTGACACTGACTGACCCTGATTCTCAATGATAATGAGTACCACAAACATACGAAGGTTCAAAGGAACACAGAGAATGGAATATTATTCGATTGTTCCCAACATTATACTCCTTGTTTTTCAGCATGTGGCATGTGGGATTAGCCAGCAATGTATGCTTTTTCTGTCCTTTAGCACAAACACACATCATTCATCAGTGTGGGCTCTGCACAAATGTAACACAGCTGTACCATCCCCTCCCTTAGCAGGATTAATGGCCAACCCTGAACAACTGGAATGTGCAGGCAACCTGACTGCAAACTGACTACGTCTGTAAACAGCTTATACACAAGGTAAATTACAAGATTCTCAAATTATTTCTGAGAACCTTGTATTGTGCCTCCAAAAGACACTATTGAAACTTCTTCAACTATTCTGTCCCCTATGCATGTTCTCCAGGTGACCATTTATTTTTCTTGTCTTTTCAAAATCTTTTCCTCCTATGTTCTTCATACCAGCAGTAAGGAATGAAGGTGAAGGATGATGTCTGAATTAATGCTGCTGTTGAAGACTAATCTTTTAAAGAGATGTGAAAGAGACTTGCTCAAAGTATGAAATACAAAACCTAGAAGATAGTTTAAGTGACAGGCTCCAACTTTTATGGAGACAAATGGTCTCCCTAGCTTTTCTTATAATGAAATGGTCTTTTTATTAAAAACAAAAGGTACCTAATTTTCAGACATTTTTTCTATTTGGGTCATGCAGTCTAGACAGTTGCTTTGATTTCCTTCTTTGAGTGCAGGGAATAGGTTGAAAGAGGTGTCAGATTAATTTAGATCTATTACATAATAATTATTCATTTGACATAAGTTCTGTTTACAGTTTTTTTTTCTCCCAAGAATTCAAATTTTTCTCCATAAGATTAAAAGATCAGTACTGGGACAAGTACAGTTTAATGTCTTCATCAATTACAAAGATAATGGAATCAAGTGCATACTTAGCAATTTGTCAGATGACTACAAACTGAGTGGGGTAGTTGACATACCTAAGTGATGGATGCCATCCAGAGGGATTTAGACGAAATCAAGAAGTGGGTTGAAAGGGAATTCTATGTCGTTTAACAAGACCAAGTGCAAGGTGCTGCACCTGGGTCAAGGTAATCCCTACTATCAACACAGGCATGGGTTTGAATGGATCAGAACAGAAAATAAAAGATAGACTACAAAGACTCACCTGGTTTTATCTTTGTTCTAGAAGTCCTATTTATGAAAAATAAAACCATACATAGAACATACAATGTCTTTGTCTCCTGACTCCCACACAAAGCTAAATAGGCCTCAAGCTGACTTTTTTTTTTAAGGTAATCCCTTTAGATGAGCATTGCTAGCTTCCCAGCATTGACCAACTGAAGATTCTCAAGCAACCTTGACAGTTCAGTTTAAGGAAGTTTAAGATACAGTGCTTGCACTATAGATCTGGAACAGATAAAGGGATTTACAGCAATAATGATTTTTCTGATATCCTCATTCTGAATCTTTGTAAGCACAAAAACTTACTTTTTATTTTAAAAAGAAAAAGATGTTTGAAGACACAAAAGATGCATTACACTTGCCGTGTCCTGTAAGCTGCAGTTTCTTATCACGAAAAGATTTATATCCCATGATCTCAAAGATACATTGCTTTTTACAGATGCTATTGCAGCTGGGGAGAAGGGAATGATAAATGGTTTTCCACTTCTGTAAAAGAGAGATAACTGGTTTCCTAAGAATTTTTGTGTGCAAAGTAATGGGTAATATTAATCATGGCCACACTCAAAGTAGACATTTAAGAGGGCTTTCACCTAATATATCATCAATTGTACTTTGTCATTGAGTGGTAGGACATACATGAGCTGGTGTGTGTGTGTGTGTGTGGGTGTAAGTCTGTATGTGTTGACACACCCATATTCACATGTGGATTTGGAAGCAAGAGGGTAAAGGAAAGAGGAATGTAACTAAGGCCTCTCTCCCAAGCCTTTTTATACTGTTCTCTAGGAAAATGTTCATCTGCTCATTACTCTATCAAAACACTGAATCATTTTAACTGGAACAGAGTCTTGCAATATATTAACTACATGCTTAGTATCAAACCTCATTCAGCCTCGGAATGATATAAGGTTATTATGAAATCCTTCATTTAAGCACTGTGCAAGCTTTCTGTGGTTATTTTTTTCCTGTAAAAAGATTTTCCAAATTGTAATGAGTTATATTTTGATAATAATAATATGATAATGCTATCACGATTTTAAAGGGTTTAACCCTAAAAAAACCTTCCTTTGCAGAGGGAAAGGGCTTTCTGCAATTACCAGTGGAGCCTGCATAATAATTGGGAGAGTGGCATACTGCCCTTCAGCTCTAAATTCTGACGCTGGCAGTTTTCTCAGCTTTTTGGGGAGTCAGTCTTATTCGTGGTTGTACTGCAGAAATTCATCTTAAAAGCAGTAAATAGCTAAGATCAAGACTGAGAGGCAAGAGAAGGACATGATGGACATATGCCAGACTCAATGTAAATGGAAATGATTTTTACTTAATATCACTATCCAGATATCTGCAAGAGAGATGGGTCAGATGAGTGAACAGAGATTTGAAACTACTTTGACAGTGAAGATGTCTCTGCAAGAGAGAAATTCTCTTTCTGCTGAAACCTCAGAGTGTTTTACTAAACCTCAAAGAAACCTGTCTGACAATAATTTCAGATACTTCCTTCTTAATTAGCTGCAAAGGTGTTTTGGCTGGGTTTTGTTTGATTGGTATGGTTTTGGTTTTTTAATTGCAACTTTAAAGTAATTAGGGAATAGGTTCAGGGATGTCACCTGACTGTCTGAAAGAAAAGAGTTGTCCTGCTGTCACTGTAACTTCCAAGAAGGTTCAGAATAGAAAGAGATTTAGGATCTTTGGAGAAACACATAAACATTTAAGCTATGAGACTTCATTTATTCCACTTTCATCCTATGACAAAATAGGTCTCTTCTGTGATGTTAGCAGAAAAAATGCATTTATTTGCACCAACCGAGCAATCTTTAAGTCATCTCAGATTAAGGAACACTGCTTCAAACTGCTTTTAGAAGGTGAGATTTGTAGCACCTAGCTGAAATCTTCAAGGCACGCTTGACTAGAATAATGCATTTTCAGGTAGTACATCATGTATTTCACATTTCTCACATATTTCGCATTTTCACATTTCTCACATATAGAGAACCACATTTTATGCTAAAATACAAAGGATTGCTTTGAAAGCGGCTTGATTTAACTTTGGTAGGAAACTAAGTATAAAGCCTGCTGCTACTAGTTTTGCTTATTTTTTTATCTTCTCATCCCTTCAGACGCACACTGGAGTTCTGTAAATTTATATGCCTATATATTTGTGCTTTGATGGGTGCTTTTTTTTCTCTTCCTCCATGTGTAGTCACTAACTTTTGGATTAAAAAAGCACAAATATATACATAGAAGCTGTGACTCAGAGCTTTGTCAAAGTGCAGCTGAAAACTAATGTTCTCAAAACTGCCCCTAAACAGAAACAGAGAAAATAAGATTCTGTTAAAAAGACTTGGTTTTAAAATAGCTCTTTATGTTTCAGGAGACTAGACTGGGGAAATATTTATTACTTTTTTTCTTTCCAGAAGTATAATTTATATTTCTATAGAGAAAATACAGCAAAGACCTGTGGAAGATAAGTGACATTTCAAAATAAGGAATAGATTTGAATGAAGGGGAAAAAAATATAAATAGTAGGGATTTAGCCTTTTAAAACAGTTTGACTTACTAAGAAGAGAATATAAAATACATTGGAGTAAATGTCAAAAACCTAGTAGAACAAAAGATATCTTATCTGAGCTTTATAGAATGGCCCTCTCAGTTGTTAAAGTCCCTGTTAGGAACAATATTATACCTCATTGTAGTGATACGGCCAAGTGAGAACCAATCAAATGTACAGTATTGGTGTAAAAGCCTGATTAATCTGTCTAAGGTTTGTGATCTATTTCCATATGCAGAATTTGAAACCTACATTCCTCATAGTAATATTATTGCTTCAAATTAGACATTTACAAATTGTCTTTGAAAAAGTTACAAGATGAAAAGCAGCAGAATGGTGTTTGAATACGTCATACACCATGTTGTGCTACTGAGTCATCCCTGTGCTATCACAGTATTAAAGTTATTGGTTTAATTATTAATTATTGATCACATTAACAGCTTCTGCTTACTGAAATAAATCTTCTGCTTACTGAAATAAATCCCTAATATAGTAAAAGTTTAAAAATCGGCTGTCTTAAGAGGTTTGCTTTCCACATTTTGTTGTGTTTACAACCTTTGCCTCTGTCAGAGATCAGACACACTAGTTACACCTTCCACTTTGAAAATAAATAGTATGCAGTCATAAAAAATATTATGGATTTCTGTCTATTATTAAGATCCTTGTACTCAGCTACATCTGAAATTACTCTTGTTCTGAGGCTGGTGGTTTTGCTTGGATTGGTTTTCATATGTTTTGTGTTCGTTTCTTTGTTGATTTTTTTGGGGGTGTTTTTATCTTTGTTTGTGGGGTTTTTTGGGAGGGTAATGGGGTAGGATAGTCTTTGCATAATTTTATCATTATTACTTACTGAAATAAATTGGACTGTAGAGTTAATATATATTCAACATTAGGTTTACAGGAATATCACCCATACAGTTGAATTCTGCTTTTGCAGATACAAATACTTGCAAGTGTACTTTGTTCTAGGCACAAAAGTTATTCAAGGAACCAGAGGTTTGAGTTAAGCACATCCATTATATTTCCCATCCTATATATATATATGGAAGATACTTGCATACAATTTTAGAAACAAACTTAGATACAATTTTATGCAAAATGTTTTGATTTGAACTGTGACTTTATATTCTCAGTACAACGTGTTTAGCAAAAAATGTTACCATGTGTCATGAAAAGGTTGCAAAAACATTTTCATGTTAAAATGGGGTTTGTCTTGCTCATAACTTACTGAAACATTCCATTTTTTGAGTTAAATTTATGCATTGCTCAAAGGAAATGAAGGAAAGATGGTTGAGATGCTGTATATTTAATAAGGATTAAAGAAAAACATATTCTCTAGGCATGCCATGCAATAAACATTAATTCAGGAGTGGGGCTTTTAGCACTTTTGACCCCAGGTTACCTGAAGAAACTGATGTTTAAAGATCAGATAGCTTTTGGGCTTTAAAAAAATTTTATTATGACTTGTGTCATGAGAATGCAGAGTTGACTTTGCATACTGATTAATTACATTGACTAATTTATTTAAAACATAATCAGGAATTATGTTTTAATACTTCTTTATTGTAGATAGCTTGTGGTACAGGTTATCTGTTGTTCTTAGACAGAATCCAAACAAGTGCTCACATTCCTTCTGAGACAAAACATACCTTTATAAAACATTTTCCAATATTTTTATATATTTTTTACAAAGAAATATCTGCCAGTGTTTATGTCTGCTGAGAATCAAGAATAACTTTAGAGCTTCATACTCAACAGATTTTATTTTACTGCCACTTGGTATCCTAAGTAAATTCAGTATAGCAAATTGCAAGCATCTTCTTCTCTTTATACCTTAGTTTTTCTCACCTGTGAAGAACAGACATTAAAGCTTTCTACAAGACATATGAAAGTACTAACTGTGATAGCACTCATGGAACTACTTAGATGCCTGAATACTGTTTATCCAAATCACCCTCCTCTACATGAAAAAGAAAAATCAATAAATTTAACTATATGAAAATCTTTGAGCAAAGTAATTAAGTATTTAGATAGATGATTTCAGAATACACAGAATGCACTAAAGAACCACAAAATAATAGATATGACCAACAGTCAAAATACTCCACAAATCAGAGTTCACAACACAAAGATAATTTTTTTTTAAGTAAATCTTGGAGCAAAACTGTCTTTTCCCCAACAATAATGGAAATCACAAGGCAAAATGATGAAAAGGGAAGATGTCCATATAGCTGGAAATGTAATAGTGGACTACTAAAAGAATGGACTGAAAGAAATTTTTTAGGAACCCATTCCTAACACTATCACTAACAAGATAAACACTTGTTAATCAGCAAGAGCTAATTAATCTGTGGAAAAAAACAAACTTTCAATTGGATTATGCAGCATAATCTCCATGACTCTTTAGGATCAGGCAGATATGTTTAGCAGAGATATTTCTACTTCTTTAAGTTTTATAAGATTGTCTGTGTCTAATCTCTTCTGGTCCCTTCTGATGGCATATTTATGATGTTTTTATGTGTTTGACCTTTTGCTCTAAAGATATTTAAGTACGTTGGTGAAGAGAGGATTTCTCTGTGGTTTTAGTGTGTGGAGGGAAGGTTTTCTCATCCCAAGGATGAGATTTATATTCCCTAAAATGCCTAAAAGCCTCTGAAGCTTAGTATTTCATGCAAGTCAGTCATTAAGGCTTCTTTTATCATCAGAGATGGGAGATTTACCTGATTTTAGACAAGGTTTGGAAACTGGATAGATAACTTAGATTCCAGAGATCTTACTTGCTCATTGACTGAAGAGGATTGTGATTATATGGCATTTTAGAGTAGATGCTTAACTTTCCAGCATTTGAAATTATGGCATTATGAATTTTGATTGAAATCATGAAATTCTTTCTGTGGAGCTGTCTGAATAGCTATTTGGGATCACAAAGGAACAGACTGAGTGTTGACATCCATACCAAGAAGCTACTAAATGTGTCATGAAATGACTTCTCTTTGTGAAGTCTTTTGATACAGAAGAATCTGTACTCATATGAGGGACAAACAAAAAGGACTAACGCAGAGAGAGATTTTATGCCAGAATTAGTGCTCAGAAACCCACCAGCCCACATGTTTCTCTAACTCTTCCTGTAACCCTGTCATTTGCTGCTGGTAGGAGACATCATCACACTGCAGTGCGTATGATGTTCAGTACCAGCACTCAGCACAGACATAGTGCTGCAGAGGAATTATAGCCAAGTAATGGTTGAACTTGGAAGGAAGCTCATGTGATAAAAAGTGTCTCCACAGCAAAGAGCACAGGTTTGGTTTCCAGCTTGAAAGGTCAACTGGTTGAACCCCTTGTTCAGGCAGGGTCAGGTAGAGCAGAACCATGCCCAGATGGTTTTTGTGGATAACTAAAGATGGAAAATCTACATCCTCTCTGGTCAACTTGTGCTGGTGCTCAGTCACCATCAGAGTGAGAAAGTGTTTCCTTGTACTCAGAGACATCCTCTTGTTTCTGGTTCAAGACCTTGGCAAATGGTTCTGTCACTAGGCATCCCTGAAAAGAGTCTTCTCTATCTTCTTTGCACCATCTTTTCAAATATTTATGAGAATTAATAGAAATCCTTGACTCTTTTTCTTTAGATGTGACAAATAAACCGCTTAAAGAAAGAAAGCTCAGAGGAAAGGGAGAGGGTGATGATCCCATGAAGATCAGGAAATGTGTGACTGACGATGGATATTCTCAGTTCAGTCAAAGAAAGAACAGAGACAATTTCTCCCAGGCTAAGCCTGGGAATCTTAAACAGAAGAATTCAAACAATTATTATCTCTCTTTCTGTAACCGTTGTTTATAGTTATGGTTCTCCACAGCGTGCTATTCATAGTCACCAATAATGCAAGACTTTTCTACTTTGAGGCCAATCAGGTCCCACTTAGCAAGTGAGACTATAAAGCTTGCGACCTCTTGCTAATAAAGATTCTTCTTGAGCTTTCTGATCCACCTGAAGACTAGAGTCTTTCTTTCTGTCCCTGACTGAACAGTGTCAACTGACCACAGCTAAAACAAAGAAGACAGTTTCCCAATACAAAGGGGACCAAAACAGCTACAACAATTGAGTGGATCAACAGGTGCTACAGATATTTATCCCTGAGTTCATTAAAACAGTGTGAATATCTCCCTGAGTTGCCAAGATCAGCATGAGAGGAAGCATATATTCCTTTCTGGTGAAAGAAGACACCCAGCATTGTGGCAATGAGTATACTCTATGATACAGTAGTGAGAGTCACATCTACATTGTGATTGAACTCTGTATTGCAATTGTTGTCATTTTCTATGGGTAACTTAAATTTATATTGTATTTTCACAAGTGGTAAAACAGAAATCCTGGGTGACATCAACATTCTTCAGACAGGTAAATCTCATATTAAACATCATACTCTGCATTTCTGAAATACCTAAAACAGCCTGGTTAGAGGGTTCTGAAATCAGGCTAAACAGTCTCAGGTCTCTTTCCCTTTCCTTACGTGAAAGGTTGTCTAGTTCCTTAATCTATAAATGTAGAAAACTACAATGCAGTAATGGAATCCAGAGGTTTCTCAATCAGATTCATATTTCGATGGTAGACTGTAGTGATATGAATTGATCAGACGGGCTGGATGATACTCAATCGGTGCCTGATGCACAGTTTGAGCTGAGGACACTGGCAAACCTTTTCAGTAGCACTGGATGCAGCAGGCTTCTTCATGTCTACCCTGGAATCACTCCCATTTTGTGATCTGGTAACAGAGAAGGGAGAGACAGGCATTGCATGTTCTAGGTACAAGTTGTTTGGAAAAGGCTGTGGCACAAAAAAGTGAGTTTGCATTCATAGAAGTATTTTGTTGATTGGATTACTTTGAATTAGAATTAATGTAGCATATCAAAAATATGCTACATTCTTTTAACTTGTCTCATTTGATTTCTAACATTGTACTAAGCTCTGTTCCATTTTTATATAGTTATTTTATGTAATTTCATTTCTAATTATGTAATATTAGCTTTGCATATTTTTCTAATTTCTAAGATAAGAAAAGCAACATAATTAAGTTATAGCTCCCTATAATAAACAAATCAATCAACACACATATTACAGGAGTTTTAATACATTTTAGTCAGGTAAATGAAAGTACCTTTGAAAGTATCTAAGAATTACTCTTCTCACAGGTATTGTGTGTTGTACACCCACATTATGTGTGATAAAAAAGTCAGAGATTGGACTTTAGATTAAATCACCCTAAAAATTATCATGTCTTGTTCTATGGGTCTACTTTCTATATTGTGATTACTGAAAACCTGAAAAATATTTTTCCTGGGGAAAGTTACTCTCAATAGTACAAGGCAAATTATACAAAATTTAAATCCAAAAAGCAAATACAATCAATGATTTATGCATTTTGTTTAAAGAGACAAAATGAAATGGGGATGGTGCATTGTTGCAGTAACGAGTGATGCAGGGACCCCAGGCAGGTGCAAAGGAGTGCTCTTAATTGCCAAAAACCAGGCCTTTTTGTGCAGTTAGCCGGTACACAGTTTACATAGTTTTAAGCCACAATAAGCTTTGCATAGTTTTAAGACACATCGTGGTGTATGGTGGCCAACCAACCACCATACACCAGGATGTGGACAAGCAGCAGTCACACAGCACGTCTCTCATGTCTGTCACATCTCTCACATCTGTCTACCCCTATTCCAGCTGAGTCACTCTCCCATAATTGCCCTCTACTTAGCCTAAGTTACAGGCTGGAGCCATGTTACAAGACCTTCCTTTTTAAAGCATTACCTGTTGGTAACAATTCCTTCTTCTTTGTTTATGCGTTCCACAGCTAAAACTGTCCACGCCAGTAAAGCCATTATCTAATCAAGACTACTATTGATCACTCATTGCACATGAGATAAAATACATGGGATACATCCACAATGAGTAAGAACATACCAAAGATAACATTTCTAAGTGTTTAAGCCATGCCCCAAAGCCAAGGTAGTCAAGCCATGAAGACATCCTCCCTTAAATCCCATTCTCAATTTTATACTATACAACTGAAAATAGGAAAGGTAAAGTTGGAAGAAAAATAGTAAGATTTTACACCAAGTTTGGGAAGAAAGAAATTATCTTGGAGAGAATGAGCCAATGAAAAGCAGGAATTGCTGCAAAACTTCTTAATGCAATGAGTCAGGAAAGCTTAATTCATATTAAAAATAATTATTTCAATTTAGGGAATTGAGGTACTGAAAGGCCTTATTTCCCTGAGCATCAGGTCATAAAGAGATAAGCACAGAAACAGTTTTAAAGGCAATTACTGTATCATTTTCGCACTGATGTTATGAGTTTCCAGTTTATGTCCATTAAATATCAACTTACAAGAAATTTAAGTTTAGGATATTTAAGGGAAGGACTCAATGTAATTTTAAAGAAAACTAAAATAACGTAGGTTCATTTTCCTGAATAGTGGGAGCAAGGAGTCTTACATTACTTGTTCCAGCACTCTGGTACTACCCTGTACTACCTGCAACTGGAATGAAGTTACTTTCTTCCCTGCAGATTTTCAAACCAGAACAAAACTGAGAACAGCAGCTACTCTGAAAAATTAAAAAGGAAGTAGGATGATTTTTTATTGCAAATTACTGTTTATGGCCAAGGTAACCATACAAAACTCAGATTTTTTGAAATTAAGAAGAATCTTAACTGAGATATGATAGCCTGGAATGAGTGAAAGGATGCTAACAAAGCCAGCTGAATGAGGAGCATACTGGGGCCAGAAGATTTACACATTAAAGATTTACACAGAGCAGAGACAGAAATGGAAGTTCAGAACTGATTGTAAAACAAATGTAAAATGGGAATAATGTCTCTGGTTTTTTTGAAAAAATATCAGGACTATCACATGAAATGGGGAGTCTAGCTTTTCGAACCATCTCTAAGTCAATCCATATATTTGGGAAGATATTTTGTCTGTTGCAATTCAGAGAGAACAAAATTTCAGGATATCCATCTTCAGTATCAAAGCCAAACAGATATATTTGAAACTACTCAGCTATATTTGAAACTACTCAGCAAAACTTAATTTAAAAAAAGGATTTTCCTTGCGTCATGGGCATTCCTCTCTATGTTCTTGTTTTCTAAAAGGATAGAGTCCCATTCTTTACATAAGTCTGATGAATCCCTGAACTATGCCAGATATTTTATGATAAGAAACTTATTTCCTGAACTATCTTGCAATTATTTCCAGAAATTCCACAGCCAAATGGAACATTATTGAATCATATGACACAGAGTAACTTCTGCTGTCTTCTATGTTTGTTTAGTTCTGCTTTAAAAAAAAAAAGACATGCAGAATCATCCCTGAGTTTCCTAAATTCCACATGTAGTAAAAAGATGAATGCAGTACTAAAATTCAGCTTTTTTAGTACTCAGCTTTCTGAAATGCTGATGCCCTAGATACCGCTTCTGCTCTACTTCATTGCATCACTCTTTCTGTATGTGAGTATGGATTACTCATCAGATCCAATTTGGTATAAGAAAATACTCTTCTTTGCGGAAAAAGTGTCAATCTCTTTGAATTAAATACGTATAGAGAGAAAGATTTTCTGATTTCAAGCTTACAGTTCCTCTTTGGAATTCCACTTACGTGAGGAGGTTATAGTTTGTGTTTTGTTCTCTTGTTTTACTTTTCTAGCTACATAATTGTTAAAAAGCCAGATGAATACTAATCTGTAGGAAAAGAAAACAAATGTCTATAAAACATAATGTATTGGTGTTTATTTGAGAACAAATGTAAACTAGAAGTGCAAGATGAACAGATTTAACTTACTTCCCTGGTGGCTGGAAGCAAGCAAGAATGTGATAAAGACAAAAATAAAAAACAACCTTCACATTTGCAAGCTATTCTATACCTAAAAATAGATTGGGTGGACACATACTTTTTCTTTCTCAGACAACTTAATGGGAAGAGAAAACTTTCTCAGAATCATGATATGAAAGGGAAAAGGCACATGTATTGCGTTCCTGAGCAAAATGTATTTCTTCTGTATGTTCTCTTGAATTTTGCAAAAGGTTTCCACTTTCAGATACAGAGTAGCTCATAAATTTGACAACTCTGTATCTTTAGAGTATCATGATATATTGTGTATTTTCAGTTTGTGATTTGCCATTGAACGTAGTATCAGCACAGCTTAAGGCCTTGCTAACTCGCATTACAGCTCCAGTGAGTAGATATTGCAACCTTGAGAAGCTTATTGGTCTCTTCCTGAAATTATTCTTTTTCCATAAGGAAAAGGAACTTCAAGAGAGAGAAGGAATATGGTCTTCCTTTATTTCTTTTATGAATCAAACCAGCAAATTTATCAGAAATTTAATGTATGAAAGAACACGACAACATCAGAGTACTCATCACCATAGTGCTGGTAAGAGCTCAAAGTTCATCACAAAATGAATACTAAATACTTTGTAAGTGATAGCCTTAAGAAAAGGATATAAACCTAAAAGGATATCTTTGGGATTATTTTTGTTATTCTTCTTTCAAGACACAGATATCATAAGAATAAGAACTGACCACTAACTTCATATAAATCTGGTAGAAAAATGTCCCAAGAAAAATGCTTGATTAGTCAGCCTAAGATGAACCTCTCTGAATGTGGAGACCTTGGAAAAATATATTGGAAAGAGGAAAGGAAGAAGAAAGAAAAATAAGTTTAGTTTGCGCTTTCTGGGGCTTCTACTGTTTCTCGGAGTAATGATAAATTGTATTTATGGGTAAGACCCAAGCTTTCTCAGCAGTCACAGATGTGTCCATACCAGAGGCCAAGGGTGAGGTGGGGAAATACCTGTTGCTTTCTATGACTGATTCCTGTTCCTGTAAGATGCATGATGAATTTAGGCAGCTTCTAAGGGTGAGACATTCATTCCTGGGTCTGTCTGTCAGCTCCTGGCATAAATAAATGAGGCATACTGGATCCTCTCAAGGAGTTCAATGGATCACTGCACCAGATTTTAGAAGAAAGTTTCTCCATATTGCAATATGCTGTGTGGCCTTTTTCTGTCTTGTTCTTGACATGCACAGGGCTTATCTAGAAGATTTATGTTGTGATGCTGCAATTCTGGCAGATGATATTAGTGATTTAGAAAGGACCCGTTGGGGACGTAAAAGCTCTCCACTGTTAAACTGAAAAATCAATACTGGTGCAAGTCTACTGGGGATTTCTGGATGATTTATTCTTGCTAATTATCAGTGTTGGAACCTCTATTTCCAGTTGTTTCCATGGTTGAGATTTCACCTAGTGTTTCCACATATAGAAAAACATGACCAGTAGGAAAATAACTTAATGTGATGGTTGTCTACTTAGCATGCAAAGGATCTGAACAGCAAAGGTGGAAAGATGAAACGTGCACACACAATTAAGACAAACCAAAAACTAATTTAAAGGACAAAAAATTAATATTTAACACTTCTCTAATTCTTAACCCTGACTCACTGTGACTAGGTTTGTACAGATGAACACTGCTCACTATCAATCCATCTCACCCAGTTTATAGGATATTAACTGGACATATCTTCTCAAAAGCCATAGACAAAATGAGAAACAAATCAATATTTCTTAAAATTAGTGGCAGAAGAATTAAAATTGTTTAGAGAACAGTCATGCAGCTAAGTACTTTCTGATTCAATTTACTGAATATTACGTCAAACTTTTGTGCATTTCCAAAATTATGTTGGAAAACTATAATGTAAAATAACATTTTTGTGGTGGGTGGGGTTTATTTTGTTTATTTTTTCTTTTTTTTTTTTTTTCCTTTTTAATCCAGGGACTGAAATCAAATAATTGATGGAGGGTTTTTTATTAAATTAATGTTACAATATGCAGTTCCTGGAACAAAAATGTTCACAATGAAATACCTTAATGTAATAACTAAGATAAAAGCCCATGAGTGCCTATAATTGAATATTGAATTATATTTTAAAGAGACAACCATATGTACTTTTCTTTAAAACGTCAATCTCTTTAACAAATAAACAGATTATTCACAATTTTCTGGGAAAAATCAGAGGTGTCTCCCATTCTTTCTTAAAGACTGACTCAGTTGCATTTCCAAGTTATAGTTGCACAAAGGACTGTGTGCTGAAGAGAAAAACTGCTAAGTTCACACAGTCTAAACCAAGCAGGCAAATTTGACTTAACGGTAGTAGTTCATGTGTCCTGACAAGGTACAACCACAATTCTGAGGGAGCTGGCTGATGTCATTGTAAGGCAACTCTCAATTATTTTTGAAGGATCCTGGAGAGATTCAATTTACTGAATATTATGTCAGACTAGGACTAGAAAAAAGAAACTGTCATTCCTATCTTCAAGAAAGGCAAAAAGGAGGATCTAACAGGAAAATACAAGCCAATCAGATTCATCTTGATTCCTGGATAGGTGACAGAGCAGCTAATCCTGGAATTCATTCCTAGACAGATGAAGGATAAGCAGGTGATAAGCAGTAGTCAGCCTAGCTTTACCAGGTAGAAGTTATGCTTCACCAAGCTAATCATAGAATCATAGAATCATAGACTCATAGAATCGTTTAGATTGGGAAAGGGTCATTGAGTGCAACTGTTAACCTAACACTACCAAGCCCACCACAAAGTCATTTCCCTAAGCATCACATCTACATATCTTTTAAATATCTCCAAGGACACTGACTCCCCACTTCTCTAGGCAGCCTGTTCCAATGCCTGATGACCATTCCAGTGAAGAAATTTTCCTTATCTTCAAGGCAGACATCCTGGCATACAGCTTGAATCTATTTCCTCTTTACCTATACATTGTTACTTGTGAAAAGAGGCCACCCCCCAACCTCACTGAAACCTACTTTCAAGTAATTGTAGAGAGTGATAAAATCTCCCCGAGTATCCTTTTCTGCAGGCTAAGCAACTTCAATTCCCACAGATATTCCTCATAAAATTTGTGCTCCAGACCCTTCACCAGCTCTACTGACCCTCTCTGGAAACACTTCAACACCTTAATCTTCTTGTACTGAAGGGCTCAAAGCTGCACACAGGGTTTAAGGTGTGATTTACCAGTGCTGGGTACGGAGGTCCTATACCTGATGGCTGCACTAATTTTGAAACCAGGATGTCATTGTCCTTCTTGGCCACCTGGGCACACACTGGCTCACATTCAGCAAGATGTCAATCAGCACCATTTTCCTCTCAGCAGTTCTTCAACCACTCTTCTCCAAACCTATATTGTTGCTTGGGGTTGTTGTGACTCAAGTACAGGATACTAGATAACCTTCTATGAAAAAATTACTTGTCTGATAGGTGAGGGCAAAGAAGTGGATAGTCTTTACTTGGACTTCAGTCAGGCCGTGACCTTGTCTGGTAAGATCCACTTAGAGAAGATGACAAAAATACTGGCAAGATGAGCAGTGAGGTTAATTGAAAACCATCTACAGAGCTAGAGCCTGAGGGTGGTGATCAGTGGCACAAAGCCCAGTTGGAGGCCACTTCTGGGAAACCTCAGTACAAAAGAGACATGAAATACTGGAAAGAATCCAACAAAGGGCTACCAGGATCACTAGGGGACCTGAAGCATCTTGCATATGAGGACAAGAGACAGCTGGGACTGTTCACCCTGGAGAAGAGAAGGCTTAGGAGGGTGAATCTCATCAATGTAAATAAATATCTTAGGTAAATACCTAAGTAAACGGTGCAAGGAAGACAGACTTCTTTTCAGAGGTGCCCAAAAGCAACAGGCACGAACTGAAACACAAAAGGTTCCTTCTCAACACAGGAAACACTTTTTCACTTTGGCAGTGGTAAAACCCCAGCACAGGTTGCCCAGAGAGGTGGAATCTCCCTCTTCATTATCTATTTAAATATGGTCCTGGACAATCTGCTCTAGATGGCTCTGATTGAGCAAGAAGTTCCGCCCAGTGACATCCAGTTTCCTTCCAAGTTTCATCATTATGTGATCCTGTGGTGCTGTGAAAGTAGTTTCTTGAATTATTAGCAGCACATAATTGACACACAGCCTATACACAAGTATTTCAAGATCAGTATCTGCAATATACTGATAACCAATGCTACAAAACACTTAAACACCATTAGCAACCTCATGCAATTTTCTGAATATTTATTGTAGATTATACCTGAAAGCTCTAATCCCATAGACACACTCACACATAAACACACTCACAGAAGCTGTCAAAACAGGCTCTTCCACCTTGGTAATTCGCTTGGAACTCTTTGATCCTCTTGATGGTTGTCTTCCTCTTCAGCATTGTCGGCTTTGAGGCACACACCACCATATATAGACAGACAACTGGCAAGATTAAATGGAATGATCCTGTTCCTGTCCTACCATCTTCTGGTACTGAGGCTATACATGCAAGATTGGAACATAACAACTACTGAAAATGTTCATGCCTTATTGCATCTCTGTGGTAGCCTGTCACAGCTTACAAAGCCCCAGTGAAGTAACACTTCATATAGGTGTATATTCCACAAATAAATCATGTGACAGCTTTTCTTTTTGTAAGCAAAAATGAGCACTTTAACAGAACCCATAAAGTGTATACACTACACAGGACAATTGTTGGAATCAGTAAACAGTAGCAGGAGCAGTAGAGGCAGTAGCAGTAGTGTTTGGCCACCTGAGACTCATGTAGGCGAGGTCCAGGGTAATAAGATTCCACTGTATTTTCTGAACTCCTGGGAGAAGAAGGAAGATGAATTCTGAAGGCCACGGTAGAAGCAGCTTTGATCAACCCTCTCCCTAATGGGGTTTTTAATGAAATATTCTACGAAAAAAGTGTGCCCGAAAAATCCTCAAATACTATATTCTATTTACCCCTACTATAAGTAGGTTTAAAAAACTCATACTTCAAGATCAAGCTTGTTTTCTTGTTATTATTGCCTGACTTCTATCAAAGCCATGGAAAGCAATGGTTGAGCCTCACCATGTACCCTTGATCAATAAGCTCGAAAAGAATTTGAAAGCAGTCTATAGTGGTAATTTTAAACCCACAGTAAACCCATCAAGGCCACAATCCTATAGGTAGGGATTCAATCTAGTAGGACTGCTAGAGGTAAAAGTTATTTTTCTGTGCTGAAAGTCTTAAGCATAAAGTGCCACAATCTTCAACTGCAGCTTCACTGACCCCTGTCCTGGAAGCCAAGGGCTTTGTGTCCTTTGTCCAAAGGACACTGTGGCCAACAAATTCAGCCACTTCCAAAAGAGATGCACATAGCCAGAGTGTTGGGAGTGTTGGGACATAGGTAGGTAATCGGAACAACTACAAAACCACAGCTGAAATTTAAAGAGCAAATTTTTTTCACTACCCCACTAACCAGAGGATCCCAGTCGTGACACACAAATAGCAGCGCAGGCACCATCAGGCTTAGTCAATCCTAATGGGGAGGTGGACCTGCTGCTTGCACAAATTCATCAAGGGCCCACACGTGTACATATTTATCCTCTGAGCCTTTTTATGATCACTGAGCTTTGATCTTCTCTCTCCTAAGACAGGGAGCTCAAGCATGTCCATGAGAATGCCTCCAAATCTCTCCAAACATCCATGTTATCTATACACAAAGATTCTACTTCTCAAAACAGACAGAGGATAAACAGCAGTTGACATACTATATGGGGTTTTCCACACTGTTATTCTCCAGGCTTTGGCATTCTCAGCTGCAAGGTCACTTGAACAAATCTACCACCCTCCTCACCGCTCTTCTACTTTTAACTGCTTCTTGCCAACAGGGATGAAACAAATATTCAGCAGTGAGAACTGCTGAGTACTTTCAATCTTTATTGTTCTTGAACCTGCCTGGACTGAGAATGCAGCAGGCAAGACTTCCCTAGGAGTCATTTTTCCAACCCTCACAGAAAGGTTCTGGCAGATTTATTTTTTAAAAGCCCTTATTTAAAACATGAAGACAATCTGTCTATGGTTTTTTGGTTTTTTCCCCACACAATGACAGAAGCAGTTATATTCACTCACTCAGGATATGAGGCAGCCAGATGTAATTACTCCTGCAAATTTCCAAAGGCTTGAATATAGATAGCAATGAAATGTTATAGAATAGACACAGATACAAGAGGAGCAACACAAGCTGTGACTGTAGAACTGCTCTGAAAGTGGAGAGCCTCTCTGGTCTCTGCTACTATCAACAGAGTGAAAATTAAGCATTCAAGAGAAGCAAACTCTGACTCCTCCCAGGCTCTCCTTTCCCAATCTGAGGCTTCAGATATGATCCCCAGATGAGTTATTCCATGACTGCATATTTGGGGCTCCTATACTACCCCTCACTCTCCAGATCTACTGAAACATCTCTGATTCTTCAAAGGATACTGCAAAGGAAGGGGAGGCTGAGAAGTTACTCTGGGCTCTGAAAGCATGTTTCTATATGTGGTTTTAAACTGGGAATTTTTAAAGCAAATTTAGTACTAAATCACTATCCCCTGGTCATAAAGTTTCTGGGGGCAAAGACAGAATCAGCAGATGCGCCAGTGAGTGGCATACTTTTATTCAAATTCTTAAAGTTCTGCATCAGAACTATGTACTTCTCACACATGCATGTTCTAGAGAAAACAGATTTGTATGGGAAATATTCTTCAGTGTTTCTAAAACCTAGAGACACAGTAGTAAAGCCTGTATGCCACTCATGCTTTGGCTTCCTCCCCACCAGATGTCAGATATACCAAAAAACCCTGACAAAATATATAGAATCAGAGAATCATAGCATTGTTTAAGTTGGAAAAGAACTTTAAGTTCACCCAGTCCAACTGTTAACTCAGTACTGCCAAGTTCACCTCTTAACCATGATAACTCAGTGCCCCATGTACACAAATACCACCAGGGATGGTGACTCATCAACTTCCTCAGGCTTGAAAGCCCTTTTGGTGAAGAAACTTTTCCAAATAGCCAATCTAAAAAGGTATTAAGCTATTTCTGGATCTCTCCCAGAGATGTTATACATAGGCTTATATTCCAGGGTCTACACCACTTCCAATACTATTTCATTACACAATGGCAAAATGGAATTATGTAATCACCTATATGAATTTCATTTTAAAAGCTAAATGAAAGGTTGCACTGCAGTAGTCTGCAATTTGGAAAAAGATACATGTCACTAGTAAAAAGATAATAGTGTTTGGTGAGAAGCATTAGGCTAATCTGATTAAACTTAACTTTATTGGTTTTAGGAAGTAACATAAATCGTTTAATCCTTCTCAGTAAAATAATAGTGATTAACCCAACACTGTTTGTTGATGGCTTTCTAATCTATTGTTCACAGAAGCAAGTAAAAAGAAAAGTAAAGTTAATTTTTTTTAAAGATCCCTGCCCGAAGATATGTTTGAAAAATACCTAGGAAAGTAATCATCTAAATTCTGGAAAATATTAGGTAAGACTGATACTTTCCTTGCAGTTTAGATAAATATTTGGCACTTTATTGCACTTCTGTCTGACAGTGGTACTGCCCTGTAACAATGATGGATGATAGCTATCTATTTATTTATCCACTGGGAAATATAGACTTACCAAATTGTAGTCCTGGGACAGGGAAAGGAATAAAAATGAAAATTCAAGAACTTTATCAAATGTCAGACTCAAAATTATTAATTCCAGAGCCTTTTTTTTTTTACAACTCTACATTGGCATGGGACAAATAGAAAATATACGAACAAACTGAATATATGTATAATTTAAAAATATCTGGTTTTGTAATGGATCAGATCAATCAGCCTGGAAATTTTCCCTTACAGAAAGCAAACCAAGCACAACAGACTGTGGGAGATGCCAAGGCAGTGTGAGAAGTTCACATTCAAAGCATCACTGTCATGTTAAAACTTAGAATACAAAACTAAAACTGTAAAAAATTCCCCCCCTTCCCCCAATATCATGCCCAAAAACCTTTCAGGGCATTCAAAGAGACAGTCAACATCAACAAGCACAGAAGGGTTGTTGAAATAGGAAGAAATAGGAAGAAAAAGCTGGGAAAGCTCTGGATAACATATATGTCCCACTGGTAAGTTGAAATGTTTATATATATAATAAAAGAGAAATCTTGAATATTATTTATGACAAGTTACACTCCTAAAATTCTTGTGTGCTAATTGGGAATGTTTTTAATTAGTACAAATTACTTATATTATCATTAAATTTGCAAGTACTCAGCATCAAGACCTCAACTATTAAGAGGAAAAGAAGGGTAGTTGTAAAATAAGACTCCCTTCCAGGGGAACAAAGGGCCCAATATGAAGACTGGACACAACTCACAGGGAAGTCTGCTGTCTCCTAGCAGCATGGATAAGGGACGCTGGAAAACTATCCAGTCTACCAAAGCCCTCTGATTACTATCCACTGTTAGTTGTTCCAACTGGCAATGACAAAATAATAAAGACAAGTTCAGGGGCAATCAAAAGAGATTTCAGGGGAGTATAATGATTGGTAGAGGGATCAGGAGCACAGGTAATGATTTTCTCAATTCTTCCATGAACAAGGAATAATATTGATAGGAATATCAATATCCAGTCAATTCATGGATCTGATGTTGATGTCAATGGAAAAATTTTGTGTTCGTTGACCATGGAATGATCTATTTAATACCTGCTTGACTGACATCTGAAAGGATGCACCTGTCTCAGAGGAGAAAAAGAGTTCTAGCACAGGAGTTAGCAGGGTTCATTGACAGAGCTGTAAACTGGCTTGGAAGGGGGGAAGGCACAAAACCAGGCTTACCAGTTATGAGTGATGGAATGGTGTGCCAAAATTTGAGGAAACAAGAACTGATGGGATCCCTCAATCTGTTTCCCAAAGTTTTGGCTATGTTGACTACAAAGGGCCACACCTGAAATGTTTCTACACCAATTCGTGCAGCTTGGGGAACAAACAAGAGGAGGTCAAGGCTTTGGTCTAGTCCCAGAGATATGACATCACTGGCATAAGTGAAACCTGGTGGGGTGATTCCTGTGTCTGGAGTGCCCTGTTGGATGGTTACAAGTTCTTCAGGAGTGATAGGCAGGGCAGAAGAGGCAGAAGGGTGGCTTCGTATGTAATAGAAGGGGTGGAATGTATGAAGCTCAAAGCTGGCAATGGCACTGTTGAGAGCACCTGGATAAGAATGAAGGGACAAATAATACAAATGTCATCGTGGGACTCTAGTATAGACCTCCAAGCCAGGACACTGATTCTGGCAAATTATTCTTTAAGGAACCAAGGCACCCTTCGAAGAGAGTGGTCTTGGGAATCCAGAACAGTTCCAGATAGGAAGATGGAAACTGGAAGATGGAAAAAATTGTCCTGACTTTCAAGAAGGGAATGGAGGAGGACCTGAGAAACTACAGGCCCATTAGGGTCACTAGAGCAGCTGGTAAAATTACGGAGAAGATTATTCTGGAAGGTATGGAAAGACAATGCAGTTATTGGTCACAGGCAGCACAGCTTTTTGAGAGGAAAGTCATGCTTATCAAACCTGATTTCTTCATATGATGAGGTAACACACTTCAAGAACAGCCAGTTGATGTAACGATTTTGGATTTCAAAACTGTCTCCCACAGGATCCATCTAGACAGAATGTCCAGCTCACAGCTGGATAAACACATCATGTAATAAGTGAGTGACTGGCTCACAGGTCAGGTCAAAGGGTTGTAGTGAATGGGCTAACACCACAATGGCAACCTGTAACTAGTGGGGTTCAGCAGGGCTCCATCTTCAGTCCTGTGCTTTTGAACAACTTCATAAATGACACGGATGTAAGACTGGAATGGATACTAAGCAAGTTTGCAGATGATGAAAGCTGGGAAGAACTGCTGACTCTCTTGAGGGCAGGGAGACCCTGCAGAGAGCCCTGGACAAATTAGAGGGCTGGGCCATATGAAGTTTAACAAGGAAAATTTTCAGATATTGCACCCAGGATGGGACAACCCTGCATGTATGCTGGAGAGTAGTGTGGCACATAGTGACCTGGAGGTCCTGGTTGAGGGAAAGTTGACCATAAGTCAGCAGTGCCCTGTCAGGCAGGAGGGCCAGGCGTGTCCTGGGGGGCATAGGGCAGAGCATCACAGCCAGGCAAGGGAGGGGATTGTCCTGCTCTGCTCTGCTCTGGGACAGCCTCCTCTTGAGCGCTGGGAGCAGCTTTGGGTGCCACAATATAAAAAAGGCATTAAACTGTTAGAGAGTGTCCAAAGGACAGCAAAGATGGTGAAGGGCCTTGAGGGGAAGCTGTATGAGGAGCAGCTGAGGTCACTTCTTCTGTTCAGCCTGGAGGAGTCTGAAGGGAGACCATATTGCAATTACAGCTTCCTCATGAGGGGAAGATGAGGAGCACACACTGATCTCATCTCTGTGGTGACCAGTGACAGGACCTGAGAGAATGGCCTGAAGCTGTGTCAGGGGAGGTTTACGTTGGATATTAGGAAAAGATTCTTCTCCCTGTGGGTAGTTGGGCACTGGAACAGGCTCTCCTGTTGGGAAGTGGTTACAGCTGTAGCCTGAGAGACTTCATTTGGACAATGCCCTCAGTCACGTGGTGTGATTTTGGGGATGGTGCTGTGCAGGGCCAGGAGCTGGACTTCAATGATCCTTGTGGGCCCCTTCTCACTCAGCTTATTCTGTGATTCTGTAATTCTACAATTTTGTGAAGTAAGTAACGTGAGGGATTTTTTTTTATATTTCCAGATGATGAAGATGAATGAATGTTATGGCAGTACACACAAGAAGGGTATAGAAAAACATGGGATTTGATACAGTGTATAATGTCTGTAAATATAAAATTTTATAAAATAAAACTTCATACAATATAAAGCTTTCTCTTTTTCTTAACAGCACTGAGTTTATAATATAAATTAATAACTGTTCCAAACTTCATTTTTTTTGCTTCAACTTTGAGTCATCAGGTTCCTAAGGAATGTCACTACAAAGCATTCATGAAGTTTCAGAGTTCTTAACTATTCTAACTCCGCTTTAAGACTTCATCCATAGTTTCCTTTCCTAAAACCCTTTTTGGCCTTATAAATTACTATTCTTCTTCTAAATAATGCCAGGCAATCTCCTTAAGTCCTTTGTTTTAATGTGTAAATTATTTTACAAAGAAATCAGAGATTTCTTTTCCACTTATGCAGGATTTTTAAAAAAACCCTTTTATGCATAATGAACTTTTATAATCAGCTGTCACCTTAATTCAGAAATTATAATTTTTAACATTTCTTTAGGGAATATTGTTTTGAAGTATCACCCTTGAAGACAATATGTTTTAGTCCTGTATCATCTTCTGATTTATCATGGCAATTTTAAGTCTCTAAAGTTGTTTTAACCTAAAATTAGAAAAAATACGTTAATGATTCTATTGACTACATAGTATAGCAGTTCTTTCAAAGTCACTATACATATCTATATATATATAAATCACAATAACTCTACCTTCCACTCTCTGATCATATCTGGCTGGGGGTTTAGGATTACTATTATAATTTTTAAAATGTGTATATATGTATATACACATAGCTTTGCATTCAGACGTGAAACATCACCATCCAAAATCAGAAAATCTAGAATTCTTCTAGATGTACTCACTTACAGACTCATGGGTAAAATAAAGAGGAAAAAGTAGAGAAAGAAGATGTTAACATACTAGAAACACATCTCTTGACATATCTGTGTCTTGACTTCTCTCAAAGAATTGATTCCGGATAAAGCTTTTTTTTACTGTTTTATTACCAAAGAAAACAATACCACTCGTTCCCATTACAGCTTTATCTACAATCGTATGTGTGTCTCATTTGCCTTTTTTCTGTTTCTTATGTCCGCCTGTATCTGCTAGATATGTTGATGGATATATTGTATACCATTAAAAATCATTGCCAACCTGTTTGTAGATTCATTCTGGCTGGTTAAACTAATTTCTTCCTTTTTATTACAGCTTTTTTGCTTTGTAAGCTCTTTAAAGAAGGACAATGAACTATTTGGAATTCAAACCTGCTTGAATTGGTGCTGAAGTACCAACATAATGCTAATAACAACGCCATAATATTCATTATGTCTTTACAATTAGAGAGGGTTGAACAGAACAATGTGTATCTTTTTTTTTCTCCATAGAGAAGTTAGTTTTAAAGAAATGAATATTTTGAAGTGAAAAATGATCTCACAAATAGAGAATTTTCAATTGTGCTGAAGTTTTTTTGTGGATACATTTATTTCTTTTGTTAGATTTCTGTCCTGAGATTGTGTGAGAAAAACACACAAAACAATGTTAAAATATATTAAAATACTATATAACTTTTCAGTCAGGTTTTACTTGCACAATCTGTAGCTGCTGGAATGTAATAACAGTTGTTTCCCACTAAGCTCCCTAGAACACAAACCTTTGCAAAAACAATCATTCCCAAAGATGTGTTACAACTTATTCTTTTTACAAAAGATTCTTTTTGTTGAGTTTATCATGAGATGATCATTTAAAAGGCATAAACTGATACAACATGTTATAGATCTGGAATTAGGTCTGCAGACAGACCCCCTGTGAGGACTGTAAATGACTTCCAGATAGCTCTGCTTAACTGTACCAGTGGGGTCTCAGTTAGGTTAGAATAAAAATTCTTTTTGTATTTTTCAGTAAGGAAACGTAAAATAAGTTTTACTTGATACTGTATGCCTATTTTCCTAAGACAACTTACTGGAGATTGGGAAAAAATTGCAGGTTCAAATTGAGCCTGATACTTTTTATTTGCCCATGGAGGAGGCTTTTGACCTATCCCAACCTGCAGTGCACAGGCTGAGCCATGAAATGGGCCACAAGATGAAGTGGTCATCAGTAGTGAGGCAGCAGCTGGTAGCTACCTGTATTCCAGGCTTTAGTGATATGACTTCTTGATTAGCAGAGTTTGGACATCTCCAATGAAAGAATAATAACTTTAAATTAATTTTCACTTTGATTTTTCCTCGTGTTCTAGCTATTTTCTCCAATGTGTACAAGAGAAACACTTTTTTCCATTCTCTGTGATTTTTTGCTATGTCATAAATTTCTTTCTTACTAGCTGTTGTATCAGACAGTAGAGCTAGATAATATAGCAAGGTTTATTAGGTGAACACTTTATGTGGTCAAACCCAAACATTTTTTGAGAACAAATTTGGCAGTAGAGAGGACTCTCCCAGCCATCATTTATCTGCTAAAGTGCGTCCTGTCATAGAAGCAGATTGTGGACTCCTGTTTATCCTGCATGGGCATGTATTAAAGCAGTACACTGTGGCTACTACTCAGAACAGGAGTGGGTTGTTTTCGTCCTGCGAAGACTGAGGTGCAGGAAATACTCCGTGAGCAGCGCATATCACAGAATCCCAGAATCATTAGGGTTGACAAGGGGACTCATCTAATGGACCTTAGAGATCATCTAATCCAATCCCCACACTAAGGTAAGGCAAAAAAAGTCCTCCTCATGTTGAGGTAGAACTACTTGTGTTTTAGTTTATGGTCACTGCTCCTCATCCTGTCACTGCACACCACTGAAAAAACTTGCACCATTCTCTTAACACTCACCTTCAAGATATTTATTTGCATAAATAAGACCCTTCTCTCTTCTGTAGACTAAACAGGCCCCGCTCCCTCCATCTCTTCTTGTGTGAGAGATGCTCCAGATCCTTCACCGTCTTTTGTGACTGCCCACTGGACCCTCTCTATCTAAGTCTTTTTCTGAGAGGCCCAGAACTGCACAGAATATTTCAAATTAGCCACTTCCCCCAGTTTTGTACCATCAGCCAATGTGCTCAGGTTCCATCTGTTTGTCCAGGTTATCAATGAACAACTCGAATATTGGAGCAGTAATGAAACACCACTGACTACAACACCTCCAACTGGATATTGCTTTGCTGATTGTGACACTCTGAGGTCTGCCATTTAGCCAGTTCTTGATCCACCTCACTCTCCTTTCATCTAATTACACTTCCTGAGCTTACCTATTGGGATATCATGGGTGACAGCATCAAAAGCCTTGCTGAAGTTGAGGGAGATGATATTCTTCTAATAGCATGATGTGTAAAAGATCACAGAGGAATGGACACACTGTGGGACTCTCCAGCCAAGCTTTGCTTTCAAATTTTGTTATACCTATGTGTTTAGCTAGCTTACTAATGGTTTTCTTAGTAGTTTTGATAATCCAATGCATAATTTGTATTTTCCCTCAGTATATTTCTTCCTTACTTCTAGCTAGAAACAAGATAAATTGAGAATTTCTCCTTCCAGTAATGCTATAGATTTCTGTGTGACCTGGAGAAAGAGAACTTTGTTTTTGGCTCATCCACTTGTATAATAAGTGTAATAAATACTATGTACATGCAGGAGAAATTCAGGAAAACTAAATTGAAAAAATATTTTATTTTTATTTTAAACTCAAAAGAATTTTGAATTGTCAGTATTCTTTTTCTTCCTATGAACTTACAGTTCCGTGAGTAACATGGCATCTGAAACAGAAACGTGGCTGTCATGAATAACAACCAGCATGAAAATACGTTGCTCCTATGATAAATTCAGCTTTTAATGTTGAATAGTGAAATTGACAATTTGACCCATCCCAAAGATCAGATGGCTTTGCATCTCATTCTGGATTATATTTCTCTTACAGTATCCAATGAGGATTGCAAACTGGGAATATGGAAATAAAATGCAACACACATTTTTTATAACATAAGCAATATAAATTTAAACAGTCTTAATTGCACATACAGTAGTAATGACTGAAATTTGATGTGAATGTTCCCTGCAATAAGGAACATTTTTGTGAAGTACTCAGTGCATTATGTACATTATTGAACATATTCTACAGCTTTTTGTTAATCTCCAGAGGGACAAAAAAAATCAAGTCAATTATTTCTTGTAAATCATTTGTTCAGATGATTTTCAGGCTTTCTAAAGATGTAAGTTCTCATATTTTGCAAGAAATTTTTATTTAATATATTTTTATCTTTTAGTTTTACATGGCATGGAAGGACTTCAAGCATATTACTTAAAATCCAAGCTGTAAATAAGAATGTGGAGATAAAGATACAAATGGGTAAGTGGGAAAGTACCACTCCAACTTATCCTACATACATAACTGAAAAGTTGTGGGGTTTTTTCCTTAGATCAGGTTAATGATGGTTATTGAACTGTACCTACAACCTTTAAAACTTTCTGTATTTATGCTGAAGTTACTAGTCCCTTGTTTATTGCTTTTCAGTGATTAAATGGACTTTCTGTTGGGCTCTAGAGTGCCAACAAAATATAGCCACTCTTTCTGAAAAGAATTTGGAGATTCTTTGTGCTTTTCTTTGTGAATTCTTGAACTCAGTTGGACAACACCTAAACCTCACTTCAGGTGCAGCTGCAGTGTCTCCAGTCCCCCAGTTCTGTGACCTGGGTCCCTTCCAGAGCTACATACCATCATCTCTTCCCTGAAGGAAAAAGTTTGCGTAAAGATAGTGTGTAACTGTATTATCTTAATGTGGAGTGGAGATGTGGTATCTGGCTTGGAGACAGAGAAGCAGACCCTTTTTGCCTCAAAGAACCTGCAGAATTTGAGAAGCAGAGGATAAAACTTTCACTTTGAAGAACCAGAGAAAACAATGGGGAAAGGCAAAATATAAGGATTACTATTGCCATCAGGATTCATAATGCACGCATAATTTATACATTTTTAAATTATCCAGTATATACCTCTACATTTGTAACATGTTAGCCAGTACATAGAAACGGCAAATACCATGTTTCTTTGAAAATTTGCAGACTATTCAAATTCTTTTGGTAATTGATTGGTGTGAATCTTTATTCAATTAAAGGCAGAAGAGTATCAAGAAAATGAGGACAGACAATTATATATATCACTTTATTTAAATAAAATCAGAGGGTTAAAAAATTATTAAAGATCCTGTATTAAAAAAGACAGAGCTTGTCAGCTGGATTATTTTTTTGAGGAGTGACATTTCTGGATAGAAAGGTATTTTTGTAAAGTTCTGATAAGGTACATCAGAGGGACAGAATTAACCCATCCTTGTAATGAATATGGACAGCTTCTGAATATCTCTTTTTTTTTATTGTTATCTAAGGTATCAAAAAAATTATAAAATGAGGCTCTGAAAATGCTTTATAACTATAGCTTTCATCTCCCTTTTGTATTTAGAATGAAGCTGTCAGATCAGAGTATGTTCCCTTTGTAAACCTTCTGTATTTACTTCATGGGAGTGCACAAGAGACAGATTTTAAAATTCCATAATTTACAGGGTAATTTTAATTAGTGTTGCTGTAATTCAGGGCAGTCATGCAGTATTGGTAATGTAATTATATTATTATTCCTTTATTTATTTGCCACTGAAATGCTGACAACATATATCTCTCACTAAATGCACATGGCAAGCACATCCTGTCCCAAAAGGCAGCTTTTCACTTGAGCTCCTACCAGCTTTACTCATCCTGCACAGCACATTTATGCAAAAGGAGTCACATTATGAAGTGATGCCTCATGGCAAGGATGCAGCTAATGTTGAAAACCTGCAGCAGCTGAAAAGCCTGCTTAGTGAATGAAAACTGCTTGGTGAATGAAAAATTGGAGACTCCTAACTCATGCTGTTTCCACTGTTTTTTGTCTGCTTTGAGAGTGAGCAGGGCCAAATGCTACGCTGGAGAGGCCTTGGAGAAACGGTAAACAGGGCAATCCATCCTCTCGGGAGAAGGGACTGGGGTCTGTGAGCCATACCTGCAGTGATGCTGTGTGTGAGCAGAGGGAATGCAGAGCTCTAAGTGTATCTGCTGGACCAGAGCCTGTATGGATTACTCCTAGAAGAATAATTTAAAAGTGTGTTTACTAACATTTTGTAAGAGTCTTGTGGTCTGGTTTATCTGTAGAATTGCAGAAATTGATTTTGAAACTATTGTTCAATGACTGCTTGCTAATTATGTGCTAATCATAGATGCAGAAATCAAGTTTTGATGTTGACTGGAGTCAAAGCATGTAAGCTGAACATTTTCTCCCTGAGATTCATGGCATCTCAGTGAATAACCTGTGATTTCTGTGACCATTTTCTTTCTCTTCTTCACCAATCCCTTCATGTTTTATTGAAGTTGTGCCAAATCTCTTTTTGACTTTCTCTTTTTAAAATAACAGGAGTTGAAGGTACCATCAAAAGGGCTTTTTTGTGCAATTTGCAAAAGTCCCTTCTGAGAAAACATGCACAGCTATGCAGGTGGATGTCAATTTCCACATCTAGATGTGGATAGCTAGGATATTCTGTCTAAGAAAATGGTAGCTGGATCTCCCACCATGTATCCTCTTCCTTTAAATGCCTTCTTTCTACTTTCCAAATGGAACTCCATACTCCCTGAGATGATTAAAATGAGAGAAACATGGAGAAAGAAGTGCATGAGCTGAAGTTTAGCAAAAGCTTTTAACATTTAAGTATCACATTCTTGTATGACCTGATTATATAGTACCAAAAATGTCTTATTGTCAGAGACCTGCCTAAAAATAAGGTCAAAAAAAGCAAAAAATTTCTTCTTGTGGGTGAGACAGGTACACGGCCGCATGTGCAATTTTGTGTGCAACTTGGTAAAACTAGTCTGCAAGTACATGTTGCAAGATGTTCTGCAAAATAGAATATCCATACTTGCTCCAAATACACATTTAACAGCTAAAAAGGGAACCTTTTCAATTTTTTTGTGTGGAAACTTCTCACTAGCTTTCTTTCCAATTGTACTCCTATGATAACATTGCTTTTGGGTCAATCTTTTTCACTTAAAGCACAGTCTATAATATGTATGCATATACAACAGTTCTCAGGTCCCCAGACCTTGACAAACATATTTTCTTCCCAAAGCAAGGCTGTGGGTTTTTCAGTGAGGTGTGTGTCTGTGACAAATTTCAGCTGCCAGACCATGGCAATTCCAGGAAATCATGCATAGCGTTAAATATTGATATGTTTTTGTTACTTATCCATTTCTATAATGAATCATGTATGCTGAAATTCCCAAAGAAAACAAAATGTAGGAAATGTCAGCCACATTGTCTGAAGTCCTCCACAAGGTTGAAAGTATCCAAGGTGGGTTTTAATGACAAATTTTTTCAATACTGCTATGGCACTTAAGAAAAACTCATGGAATATACACATCTACTACGCAAGCCCTGTGTTTTCCAGGGATAATTTATCCCTATTTCTGAGAGTACTTCTACATTAGCAAAAGATTGGTCTTGTTAATGTGATCTACAACTGAGAATGTTACATGACACTTTATCACCAATGATGTATTAACTGGAGACTATAACCTGAAAATAGTGAGCAGGGGAGTATAACTCCACTACTGCATCATAAACTCAAGAAACTATTTTACTTTTCTCTGCAAGAATGAGTGGCTTGTGAATTTAATTTCTATGCACTGCTTAGGCCTACATTTTATTTAACCTTTCTCACATGTTTACCTTCATTGACTGCTTGCTGTGTTTTAATACCAAGAGAAACTATTTAATTCACTCAAATATTTTCATTAGATTCTCTTTCTAAGTGGCACTATGGACAATTACTCCGTCTAGTAAGGCAGGTACTCATTGTTAGAACAATGTCTGTTGTTACTGGAGCACAAAATAGTCTGTGTGGCTCATGAATTGAGCCAGATTCAAAAAGATTTTTAATAACATTGTAGTTCTTAATGTTCATATTAATTTTTTTTCCATTACCTAAGATCTGGGATAAATCCATTTAGTAAATTCACTGATACACTCAATAAGCTTAGAGTCAAATCTCTTTTCTCTCTCTTTACTGGTTTGGATTTCTGATAGGGTTTTTGTGTTATTATGTTTTCTTTTGCAAGGTCCTTTATACATTTTCTGAGTGCCATTATCTAACAAAACAATCTTTAATTTGCAAAGTATATCTAGCATTTTTTTCTAGTGGTTTACTCTTCTTCTCCCTTCTTTTATAGAAGGCTTTGGACCTCTTCAGCATGAAAGAGTTTAATGGTGAAAAGTCTCTAGATGCCTAGTGATGATGACAGCTGTTTTGTGATCTTAGTCAAAATTTTCTCCTGCTCAATTGCTATATTGCAGACATCTCACACTGAGAAAATTAATACTTATGATGAGAAATAATATGATTCTTTCTATCCAGATGTACTTCATGAAGGGAAATAATTAATTACTAAGAAAACTTGAGACTTCAGCTTCACCCCAAGGGTCTACTCCTTCTTAGGCCATCTAAGAAAAATTATGTTTCCTAATAATAGTGACATAAGGATGTCTGATCCTTTTCATTTCTAGAGGCTTTAAATGTTATTTTAGCAGCTTTGAATACTCCAGGTTTTTCTTTTCTTTTGAATTGGGCAGGTCATTCTGACTTCCTAGAAAATTAGAATGCAATGTCATAACAATATTTTTCCTGGGTTCTTCTCTGGTTTTGTTTTTTCTGGGGGGATGTCATTTTTTTTTTTAATGCTGAATTACAGAAACTTCATATGCTCTTACTTCTGAAAATGCAGCACTGCCATTACATATTATTTTAAAACCTGGAGCCTGTTGGAAACCAGCGCAGGCATAACTCAGGTCACAACATAGAAACATTGCTCCAAGGTATGCACTGTTGTAGGTTTTTTTTCAAATATATGGAAAGGAAACAATGGTAATCAGAAAGGGTGAAGTATGTTTTAGCGTAGGTGACAGATAATGAAGTTCTGCATTGGCTTTTCTATAGCATTTTATTTCTTTCTAGGGGATTGATGTGTGATTATAATTACACCCTTTGAGAAATGGTTTCAGGCTTGCAATCTAGTTTGCTTTGTGTTTGTCATTTTGCAGCTATAATTTTAGGAGGCTATGTGTTTCCTGTGACTGTTACACTTAGAATAAATTACATAGGTGGAAGAGAGATGCACTGTCAGTGCTCCGTGAAGAGTAATTTGCCTGGTATGGGCTCACAAGGAATTATCTTACAATGTTATAATTAATCAAGTACCTTTTGGTAAGTTAGTGTCGGCTGCAGAGCAAAAGACTTCTGCCACATCATGACTTGCTAGTCCTCATTAGCTGTATAATAACCTTTGAAATTGCAGGGGCAGACTGACATTACTTAAACAATGTAGCTTTTACCCCTGTGTGCACATGCTCAGCTAAGACCTAGTCACTTCCAGAAATAGGTACTTCGCAGTATTAAGAAAAGATTCATAATCTGGCCCCTTAATTATTAGCTTTTTGTCCTGAAAGGCATGGTTGTTCGTGAATTGCAAATTTTATTTCTTGTGTTTCAGAATATTTAAGTGCTTATTGGTGCAGAAAAGCAAATTACTGAATGAAGTAATTGTAAGAAATATACCTGTTTTTTACAACAAAAACATGGTTTCATGACTCACCCACAATTTAAATGACTGCACAGTGTACAATAATATGTACTCCAGTCTGACTTCAGCTCAGTATACAACAGATTACATCTGGCCTGGGGTACATTACTCCACAGCAAACCTGGGAGGCTAATTGACAGTAGATACAAAGAGGTGAAAATCAATCACACCACGCAATAAATTCCCCTGAAGTGAATAGTAAGGGCAAACAGATTCCGCACTTGCATCTGAACAACACATCTGAAAGAGATGCACAGGATGAAAAAATAGCTGTATTAGAAAAATCACTGCCAGTTCTTCCTTCTTTTCTTGAGCAGAGAGAAGTAGCAATCATGCTGCAAGCTTTGAGTGTCACAGCTTAGTCTTTGCTCTCTCTTTGATTTTGGATGCTTTCATTTTCTCATGCGCAAATAAAAGCACCTTGAGGTGATCTAAGAGGCATATTAAGGGCTCTTTATGAGAAGAAATGTTCAAGATTATGAAAACATGGTCTTCTGAGGAATATTAAATTGGATCTCAAGAACAGAGATGTGTGAAATCAGAAGATATTTTCAAAAACTTTTGTCAGTAATTTTGTCTGGTTGCCAGTTAATCACTAGAAGAACGTCTCATTTTTGCTTTCCAGGTGCTCTCTAAAGGGACAAAGAAAAAAATTAAAAAGAAGAGCAGAGTATTTTGTGAAGAGGAAAATGAGAGAATGAAATCACAGTGAAGTATGTGTACATAGTATTTGTTTTCTGATTCTCTTACATGCATCTGTGATAGTTCTTTCATTTTAATGAGCTTCATCTTTCCTGTTTTTGTACAGTCATCGACAGGATTTTTCCAGTGCAGTATATAGGCTGCTTGTAAGAATTGTGAAGAGTGGCCCTCAAACCACCTGTGGGGTAGGACCAGAGAATCACCAGGACAGAAGAAGGTCTCTGCTACTCCACCTGAGGAAAGATGAGCTGCATTTCCACTGCCTTTCCACACCCACTTCAGACTCATCCTTATGCTGTGTGGGTGAATGTGTATGAGAGTGCCTGGGAGCTTCCCTCATTGTCTTTGAGGAGGTGATGTTGCAGCTCAATGACACCAGGATAGTTATGGGAGCTCTGACACTGAAGATGACTTAGCATATTTTAATGGAATTTTTGCATAAATATTTCAATTTGCGGTTCAACTCAAGCTTTGTAATAACAAGATCAACAGAAGGTTTTTTACACACACACACGCACACACACATACAAAAAAAATAGCAGCTAACATCACAGTGCAACTCATAAATACTGTACAAAGCTATTTTCTGAACTGCCTCTTTCTGTAGATAAATTAACCCAGGTCTATCCTGATAATCTAAACACCAGAGGTCAAATAAAATAACTCAAAATAATTCCCTTGTGATGTGCTTTAAGACTGTTGCTCATATCATAGTTTTCAATGGTTGATGTTTGCAGTGTCGATCCCGCAGTTTTGTTAACTCTCAATACCACCGGGTGGCTAAAAAGTAAAGCAAGAATGGAGTGAAAGAGAAAAACGGGATTGAAGGAGGAAACAGTCTTAGTATTCCTAAAATATGACAATCAAATAGCCAAGAGAGAGCATTTTAGAGATCACCACCTTGGTATATTTGTTTTCTTCAAGTTTATAAGTTGGAAATTGAGGTAGAACAGGGTTAAGTACAGGGGCAAGGCAGGTTAGCAAAAAGGGCATAGGTCATCACTGACAGAAAGCATGTGGAACATTTTTGACCAGATTTTTCCTCATCTGTTTATAAGAAGAGAATGTATTTAAATTTATATGTTCAATTTACAGTGTGGAGAGCGTATATGTACACATTGATGGTTAATTTTACTCCTTTCTTGTATTCAATACTTTTCTGACAGAGTTTTTTTCCATCAGCCCAAAGCAAATTTTGATTCTTATATAGGTTAGTTAAACAATTAATGCAAACATTTTCATTTTCCATTACATAACATCTGCATTCTTCTTTGTTTTAGGAACCATTTACTTGTTTCTATTTTCTTCTCTCTTTTTAACCAACCCTGATAAAACATGTTGTTTCACTTGCTAGAAGAGTAAATTCAGAAAAATTCCTGAAATAATGTCAGTATAAATTCCAGAGTATATTTAGTAAATAGAATTGTTCATTTTTTCATCATAAAAATCTACAGAAGGAAAGAGAAGGGAATTGCAAAGTATCAGGTGAGGAACTGTTTTTGCATTCAAGGTATGAAGCCAATATGATTTCATTCATAAACAAGAGCTAAAAACTTTAAAATCTCTACAATTAATGAGCTAATGGAAGGGAGCCCCCCCATAGCATATAAACCAGCCAATGTGATGCGAAGTTATCTTTGAGTTGTGAGGAATTTTTTAATCTTTCTATGTGTAGAGGATTTGTTCTATATACAATACACAGCACACCTCAAATGGCTTGCAGCACCTAGATTTGTGCAGCAGTTTTTAATTTCTGATGTCAAAACTAAAAACTATGGAAATCATGGGAATTCTATCACTGATCCTGTGATTCTGTGATCAACTCTTTTGGATGTCTTTATCCTTTGGCAATTTTTTTCTGACTGGAGTTGGGGTTTTTTTTCGCATGAATAAGTAGATAATTTCCATAATTGTGTATTAACAGACTTGTACTCAATTTGGAAAGTCTGATAGGTTCAGTGTTGTGTTCACCTCAAAATCTGTGGACTTTTTCAGAACGTAGCACAGGTGAAAATTGCCCACTTTTTGTGCATTAATATTTTGTGACACATGATGCGATTACTGAACTATTTAAATTTCTGTCCTGAAGTTTTCCATCCAGTACACTGATGGTTTCTATGTTACTTCAATGTAGGTATTAGCAAAAAGATTCTGACAATTCTATCTCAGTAGAAGCAAACCAAACACAAAAAAGAATTAAAAAATGATCATTTGCTGCATTCACAGAAAACTTTGTATCACTGATTTTGCCATGAAATGAAACTGAAATCTCATGTCACCGTACAACAGAGCAAGACTATATACTTTACTCACAAGATACTCTCTTTTTCACATACTCTGATGAAACAGTCTGCACCATCCCTCACCTGTGTATACATTAACTTTGTATGTTGTCAAGCTGAGCTGTAGCGGTCTGTGCTCTCTATGACAAAGTTCAGTCTTCTCGTTTGATTCATTTCACTGACAGAGAGTTGCTAGGAAGGACTTGCCTGTGCAGAAGACTGAAGATCTCTTTTAGTCCCACACCCTTCTGCAGAGATTTTAATTTCAATCCTTCCCTTCCCTTCCCTTCCCTTCCCTTCCCTTCCCTTCCCTTCCCTTCCCTTCCCTTCCCTTCCCTTCCCTTCCCTTCCTGGAACTTCCCTTTTCCTCTACTCTCCATAAACACTGGACTTCAAAGGGAACTTTTCAGGTGTTAATGCTATGGGAGCTCCTTCTGTGGAGATAAGGACTAATATCAATTTTATTCCCAATAGAAAATGCTGCAGGAAGTCGGAAGGTTTAATTGAGATTAGATTAACTCAGAGATGGAGAAGTATCAACTGATTACACAAGAAAATTTTTCAGTGTAGGGTACCCTGGCTTTGGGCTGAATATTGTTTGCATCTCTAAATTGTAAATCTTATGCTTGTATAAGATCCTTCAGAAAGTTTAAATCCCATTACTGACTCAGAACTCTCCTCAGTGCTCACCCTGAGAGAATACCATGAAAATATACTTGCTGCATGTTCTAACAGGCTGGTAACTTTAAAAGAGCACAGCAGAGATTCATGGATTTAGAGGAATGTCTAAATATATCTTGATGATGCAGAAGCAGCTTATTTAGATGATAATTAAATAAAACATGCCATCCTTAATGTTACCATTTTTTTCAATGTCTTTCTGACTGTAAATTTGCATGGAAAGAGGATATGTATGGCTAAATTGTCCAGGTCGGTAGAAAGAGGCTGATGTGCCCATACCAATGACACACATAAACTCTAGTTTCATATTTATGTGATTAAACTATACCTGTGTTTTCTACCTACATTTTACATAACATACTCAGTATTAAATATTATTCATCTCTTCCATACAACTACTGTAGATAGAATAAAATAACTTCATAGTAAATTTGAATCAACTAGACATATCACAGATACAAGGAGGATAGTACAGAGCTAAAGCAAAAGAAGACTGAGAAAATCCTCAGATTTAAATACAATTACATCAGAATTCAACTCAGATTGTGAATATCCAACCTGTCATTGTTGGTCAAGGTCATTGTTCTCACAGATTAGATAGATATTATTAGGACAGATATTTTAAAATTGGTCTGCCTTATTAAAATATTAAAAGCTGAAGATAAAATTCCAGCAACTGGAAGTCAAAAGTGAAATAGTTCTAGAGAACTGTAATTATTACATATTCTAAGCAAAAAAATAGGACAGTAAGAACACAGTGCAGAGATCAAAACACACAATAGATTATCCATCTAACTTCTACTTAGATCTGATATAATTTAACCATTTTGTAATAAAGCCAGGAATTAAAGTATGGCAAAACAAAATGCTGTATTTCTTCTGTTGCCATTATCTGCAAATCAGTATCGTGGCACTGCAAAATAATGAAAACCTCAAATTCCCTTGATTCCACCATGATCAGAAAGCAAACCCCACTTACATCAGTGGTTGCCAGTCCATTAAATGTTTTCATGCTGTGTTCCTGAACCTAGCCAAACCTGAGGCTGAACTCAGCACCAAGGTGTAATTTCCTCCATCAGATTGTCTAAATAGGCAGCTGTACAATCTGCTTCTTGTGAGACTTGAAATCTTTAAAAAGCATGCCTACATGTCCAAGACAGATTTATATGTTTTCAAATATTGATTTATCAAAAAAAAAAAAAACCAGCTCTCAAGATCTATACCATATCAAAGAATGGATGACTGTTTATGACTGTTTTGAGATCTCCTAATTGTTTCTGTCAGTTCTGTTGCATTTATGAGCCTGTATGTAACTGCATCTGAAGAAGAGATAGTAGACTGGAAACAGTATTTTACTGATTTCTGAGCCTGGCTTTTTATAGGGCCTGAAGCTGTTATTTTCAGGACTGAAACTAGGAAAGATAACGTTTTCTTGTAAGTGTCTTTACCAAGAGAGAAGGATCAATGCAACCATTCAAATGATCTTATGAGCATCACTTAAGCTTTGCATGCTATTCTAGATGGGGAGAAAGACCCTCATGGGTGGTAAAACAGGCTCCATCTGTTTTAGCTCAACATGTACATTTTCAGTCAAGTAGTGAATTTCATTTTAATGGTGGAAAGGTATTTGCTCCAAACAAATTAGGGAGAGTACACGACATAATGGTTATGAAAAGCAACTCTTTTGGAAATTGTAGGATGTCATACAAGTAATAAAAAATCCCAATCTGATCTGCTGCAGCATTAGGCATATCATTATCAGTGTAGTTATTCTTAGTGTAGTGGAAACTACAGGAAAGCTTAATCTCTTTAAGCAGGTTTATGGGACTTCAACAAATTTGAGTAATGAATAATTTCCTGGAGGAGAAAAACTAAGAGTATAATTGTTTTGTTAAATCCTTTTCCAATAGTCCACTTCAGTTTTGGTATTTCTGATTTTCTGTTTAATAACAAGATACTATTTAACAATTGCAGAGGAAATATAAAACTTTTTTTTTTTTGGAAAACACAAAGAAAACTCTTTTCCTTTTCTAAAATTTACTTGAGCTAGCTATCTTTGATCAATACCTTCTTTTTTCAGTAATTTCAAGCAGTCAAAATCAAGTATTCACGTGCCAGTACCCACCTCAAGTCAAATATTTCTTCTGTGGCTTGTGAGATATTGGCACACTGGCTGTTGCAATGCTATTTCATATTGAATGAATTGAGTGAATAATTTAAAAATAATATAGTATTCCTCTGAGTTTCTTTCCCTTCTGCAACATGTCCATACCCCTGTCATTCAGATGCATTTTTCATCTGAATACATTTTAATATATCCATATGCAACTGAGCACCTTCTCTTTGAATGTCGTTGAAAGCTGACCTAAAGATACTCTTGAAGACTTTAAGAGACCAGTCTTAAAGCTTTGATGTGTTCATTATGTGGTCATGGGAGCACTTACCTGCTAGCTGATGAATAACTTTGTCTCCTATTTTTGTACTAATCCGCCTTCAAAAAACTCAGGTTTCTAATTAAATGTAGAATAACCCTTTCTCACCTAACATTGCCCTGGTTTTTTATTACTAATTTAATGGGCCAAGAGTTTGTGAAGCACCTGAAGGACCAAATTCAAGGACTTTTTTAGATTTATAAACTTAACCTGCCTTTCCGTTAGATGGTCCAACCCCATTAGGTGTTTAAAATATATCCAGAGATTGAAAATATACAAATTGAGCCATTGATTTAATGTAAAAACATCTCTGTTTTTCCTGTTTCTCATGATGGAGTTAAAACTATTTTCTCTCAAAAGCACCTGTTTCTTCCATCAAATTTAATACAACTCTAGACTTTCATTCTATGCACCAAACAAGTTAAAATGTTGGGGTAAGCCAGGATAACTGTAGAAACTGGACATTGCTCAATAGCTGGAAACTTGGAAGTAACAGAAAAAGAATACGATAGAAAAAGATCGTGTGTTCAGAGCAATATACATTCTGTATTCTCAACATCAATATTCTTGTTTTCCTAGTTTGAGTCATCATGGTAAAAGATGGGGGCATTGTATAAAAAGCATTCCTTGCTTGAATACTGCTTTTTAGCCTGAAACAAAACCCTGGGACAATGTCAAGCCAGCATACACTGTGAGTGCAAAATTGTTCATCTCAATTCTTTTTGCCATTAAAACAGAATAGACTTGCAGCCATCTGTGGGGGGAAAAGAATGCTTATTTCATAGATAGAAATCCTCTTTTCATAGACTGAGAGAGCACTCTGTAAGAGCGGTGAAACTACCAGAGGTCAAGCAAAATGCAATATGACTCACTGCTTTTGATTTTCTAAAATATGCTTCCATAGTGCTAACAGAAAAATTTCTTGACTTACAGTGTTTTATCACATCTGTCAGTCCTTCCTTTGAGTAGTAGGACACTACAACTATATTCTTTACAGGCATAAAAAATATTTACACTACTAAAATCTTAAAAAGAAAAATCAGTTCAAAGCATCTGTTTTAATAGTGTTAGCCTTTGACTCCACTAGCCTTCAATATGTATTTACTTCCCAAGTTCCACTTGGTATTTTACAAGCTGCATTCATATTCATATCTTTTGACAGAGAGTGTGTGATTTAGACACCATAAATCCTTTCTGCACCTCCCTGGTGAGTCAGTAGGCTTGTTTTTTGCCAAGTGACCATTTTCTTTAAGTACAAAAAAGATGGAAAAGTTATTTAATTAAATAAATGTTGACAGCAAAAACAAAACAAAAAAAACCAGTCAAAACCAAAACCAAAACAAACAAATCCTAAAACCAGAACAAAAAACAAAACAACCAAACAAAATATAAATAAATAATTTAATAATTTGCTTACTAAATGAAGACTGACATTTTCTCAAGGCTTTTTTAAAGAAGAAATTAGAGTCCATTACTGCAAAAAGGACAAGCCCCAGTTATACTGGTTTCTAAGAAACTTCCCCTCCCAAAGTGAAGCCAGAGACAGAGAATGGCTCTTCCATGCAGAGAAAATTGTATCAAAAGTCTCAGCACTCGATGCCATTCCTCCCAGTTTTGACTATTCAAACTTCTAACATCTTTAGGCAGTGTCTTTTACTCGAATCAAATCTCCAAAAGGGAATGTCAATATCTCCAAATGATCAGAACAGCATATTGCAGGGCAAGCTTTGGGTCCCTCCTCAGCACATCAGCTGGATGTCTGTTTGAATTTGGTGGTAAATTTTTGGAAGCATGGAGGAAGACAGATCTTCCATCCAGTTGAAGTTCAGGGTAAAACTCATTCCTATTGGTTATTTAGCTATGGAATAGCTATTAATGGCCACAGTCTCCTGTCTCATTTTTTAAAAGGTTAGGAAAGGCCTTCAAGCCTTATATTTCATTTTTCATGGTAAACAAATTATACAAATTAAAAACACCCAATAAGCAACTTACAGATATGGCAACATTTTGCCCTGCATCTCATGTTAAGCTATGTTTTGTTTTCCACAGTTTTAGGATTCTGTTTTATTTCATTAACTCTAACATTAAATAACTTATATATTTTGTTATATTTATTCAGAAATACCAACAGTATTTCTGTTTTGAACCAAACTTGAATAATTTTTTCTTCTACCGAAGACAGCAATGACTATCTTATGCTTTCATATGAAGCTTTGTTTCAATTAAACCACCCTGAGATGTGAAAACAATTGTGGAATTTAGTACATACAGTTTCCTTAAAGGCAAAAATTATTTTGTTATGTCCTCTCTCAAATAAATGAGGAAAAAAATTGAGGTGTCTATTTGAAGAAGCAAAGGCTGCAGGATAGTCCATTAAACTCCTTCAGTATAAGTAAATGGTAGGTTTTCAGTATTTTTTCAACTCTAATATATGTTTGCAGCTTTTCTGCTTGTTTATAATGACAAAGATTGGTAAACAAAGGATAAGTGGATGTAATTGTTGAATTTATAGCTATTGAGAACTAGCATATACTGTATGTGTTTTAGGAAAATATTTGATATTTATGAAGTCCCAGTTTTCTATGAATATAGAACTTCTATAATTATTGCTGTCACTATTTGCTCTTTCTATGCAATTTGCTTTAATTTAAAGGAATTCGAGGTTTTGGTTGCATTTAGAAAGTGATAGGTGTTTACCAACTATTCCTCTGGGTTTATGCTATTGTATATTTTTTAAAGTCATTATGAATCTATCATTTTATCTATTTCAAATATTTTAAAAAGTGCCTGATTAAACTGATAGTATCTTCTTCCCAAATTTCTCATCCCACCTATATTTATACTAGATTACATTGCCTTATGTAAGACTATATTTTTACCTATTCTTAGTTATTTCTTAAGAACATAATTGGCAATCACTACTGAAACAACTTGCTCTTTGATTTTCTAGCTATAATGGTCTTTTAAATACTCAGTGGGGTGGATTCTTCATTCACAGAATGACTCTACTACTGCTGTCTCCCCAGACTTGACTGTGGTATCTAACAGGGCTTCTCAGCTTTGGAATCTACAACCATGTTGTTTTATCTCCACAGGGGGATGAGGTTTGGGCTGACATTCGAAAGTTAGGCCTACACTCTGGGATGCACTTCAGCTTTTCTTTTTCAATCGGTGAATGATGGACAATATTTTTCACAATTTTCCTTTTTAACTGCTTAAGTCAATTGCAATTTTTTAAATGATGTGTAAGTAACTTCTCAGAAAGCTGTGGAAAAGCTATGAATCATTTTCTCTTGGAGCAACACTTGTTAGAAAGACAAGTGCCTTCATGCCACTGCAGGAAGGAAAGACCTGAATTCTAACTTTGAAACTTGTACATGAAGGGCAATAGATGTTCACACAATTAATGAGGCGTGCTTCATTGATGGCTTTGATATAAGAAGGCTTATAAAACTGTCAAAAATCATTCAAAGAGTATTTTTTACAAGACCATGACCTAAACCACACATCATGTGTTATGTTTAGTAGGCATTCTACACCTCAGTTATCAAAGGAACTATATATAAACTTAAAATAAAGCCTTCTTGCTGTATAGGAAACTGACTTGACTCCAAAATAAACTCATGAAAGGGAAGATATAAAATAATTTGGTATGTAATTTTATAATGGAGAAATGAAATATTGAGTTGATTCACTGACAAGACACCTATATGTTCATGAAAGCATTTACTGCCATTTTATACTTAGGTATGTAAAAAATATGTGGCAATAAACTAATAATTAAATCACACTAAAATTTTAGCTAACCATCTAAGAAGCAAACTGAAATAAAGCAAACCAAAATTTCAACAATTTCTTAATATTGTTCTTAATTAATTTGAAAATTTGAGTGGGTAAAGGAGGGCAGGAGATAGATCACTTTGTCAGCTCTAGTTTCTGTCCTGACAATCTGAGATCTGATGTCGTCCTGAGCAGTTCTCTGAGGCTGAAATGACAAAAAAAAGGTCAATAAATCTACCTATCCAAACAGCCACAGATCGATTCAGGCAAATATTTAGGTAAGTCATCCAGTAATTCTACTCCTACTTCATTAGTTTATGAACATGAATAAAAAAATAGGGTTTATATCAGCATGCTGCTGTAATACAGAGATCAGTTATGTTACCTGAAACACAGATCCTAATTTGATCTAATCTTCAGGGACATCTTAGAAAATATATTCACTTTGGTACATGTATATTTATATATCTAGAAAAATATGAAGCAGCAATTATCATTTTAAAAAGTAATATATTCCCTTTTTAGGCCTGAAATCGAGTAATTTACTAATATTTTTTGTCTTAAAGAATAACCTGTAAAGACTACTTTAAAAATTAAGTCATCGTTATTTTTTTTTTATATCAAAAATAGGGTCACCTCTCCATTTCATGGAGATGAAGACGATAAATTCATCTTCATAAACCATTAGATGAATTCTGATTCTAAAAATGTATACAGCTTCTAGATATCAGCCAGCAATATAAAAGAAGAATTCAAAAGGAATTATTGCAATCTGAAACAATTGTATGCTGTGGGTATTTTTAAATTGCAGTAAATAAACATTCACATTACTTTTCCACAAAACTTAAGAGTGAATAAGGAACAGTATGTTTAAAAATAACTAAAACTTAGTTATGTATCAATAAATGAATGTCTCAAAGATATGTAGACATTGAAAAAGGAAAACCAAGTTTCTGTTCTCTATTACTTATGTCCCTGCCTGTATGCACATATGTGCTTTTTTTAGTTGGGAATGAAGATGTGGAAAATAAATATATAACTATTATTTCCATAATGCTACATAGAGGAAACAATCAAAATTATATTTTCTCTTCCATATTCACCATATAAATTTGTATGTGTCCTGTTGTGTCTACCCAAAGAAGACAGATAGAAAAATTCAGCTATACAGTGAATTTGTGTGGAATTCCTATGAAAAAAAGTATTATAACAAAAATCTGAAATTCGAGAAGCATGTATCTATAAAATTTGACCAAAATAAAATGAAGTTTTAAAGGGAGCCTCTTGAAAATGGTCCTGTTTTAAATATTTCCACAGCTTATTAGCATAGGGAAATGAATATGTTATCTTTCTCATACAATTAATTTCTTCTCTGTGAGGCTCATATCTTTTCCAAAAATGTATGATACAAACAAGAGACGCATTTCATTATCTATTCTAGGACAGTTTTGGCCTTGTTTTTGCACTGCAACATGTGTTGGATATTAAAAAGTATTTCTCAATTGGGAAAAAAGCTCAGAAAGGGATTTGATCAAAACCTCTTTAACACTTACTGTTCTCACACTCAGACTTCAAGTCAGGTTTTCTCAGTGGTGTGAAGAATTGAATTGTGTGAAGAACATATTGAAATCAATGAAAAATTTTCCATGATCTTCCTTGAGGACTGTTGACTTCATTTACTGAATCAGGATTAGTAATCTTGGAAAGGACAAGGCCATCTTCAGAGGTAATCCATGTGCCTCACCGTATTTGGCTGCATATTGATTGGACAGTCACAAGCAGAAGGTATTGGACAATGGCTTGGTGTCTCAATGGACAGTGCTGGCATGTGCTGAACCTCAAGGGTCTGTATTTGGAACAGTGTCCTGTAACGTCTTCATCAGAGACATAGAAAAGTGATGGAGAGCATACTCAGCAAGCTTGAAGATGACACCAAGTGGAGAAGTGCAGTTGACACACTCTTGAGGGACAGGGTGATGTGGACAGGAACAAAGTTAATTAGTGGGACCATATTGCAAGGTACTGCACCTGCATCAGGGCAACCCCCATTATCAATACAGAACCAACAAGTGCACGTTGTTGGTTCATGTGCAACCTCTCATCCCAGCCAGTGGATGAGACGTTGTACATGACCCAACAATGTGCACGTGCAACCCAGAAAATCAATTGTGTCCTGGGCTGCATCCAAAGCAGTGTGGCCAGCAGAATGAGAGATAAGATTTTGTCTCTCTACTTGGGTCTGGTGATACTCCACTTGGAGTGCTGCATCCAGTTCTGGCATCTCCAGTATAGGAAGAACATCAATCTGTTGGAAAGAGTCCCCAGGAGGCCACCAAGATGATTACGGGAAGGAAGTACTTCTGCTATGAGAAAAGGCTGAAAGAGGAGAGGAGAGGAGAGGAGAGGAGAGGAGAGGAGAGGATAGGAGAGGAGAGGAGAGGAGAGGAGAGGAGAGGAG
>JAWWEY010000115.1:83416771-83476998 GCA_035582745.1 Loriotus luctuosus | reverse complement strand
TTTTCTTTTAATATAGTTATAATAGATATGTATATGATAAACTTAATAAATCTAGCCTTCTGATCATGGAGAATCACATCTCCTCATTCACCCTGAAGAACCAGAGGAAAAATCATAACAATAATCGATATTAAAATTTATGCAGAAGGGATACATACACATATTCAGAGGCTAGTTCTTGCTCATAATTTTATCCCCTCTGTAGATTCTCAAGTCACCCTCATCACTATAATGCAATTGCTTTCCAGTAGAGTTTTAAGCACTCTGGTAACATCTGTCACATATAGTTCATGATCCCTCTCATCCTCTCCCCAGGGAGTGTGTGCAGAGCACTGAGTCACTTTGTTAGAGTTTGATTTGGAGGAATTTATTTTTCATACATTGCTACATCATTATTTAGGTGTGTAGACAGTCTGACAGAGAGTCTTTATCTCATGAAATGATGTGTATTTAGTAGTTTACTAGATTAATATGAAACATGCTTTATTAAGTATTTTTATCTATTTTAGGGTAGTTGAACTGTAGCTGTTACAAAAGTCAATTGCTCAGCTAATGTGCTCAACAATATAAGAAATGGCTGGAAGCCTATAAGAAGGCTGCATGTCTCTTAGCACCTTTGGCATTTTTACAATGCAGAAGAGTGATTATAGTATAATTCCAGTCCTTTGACACTTCATTCACTATAGTTCAAGTTGATTAGCTTTTCTGGCTGGGTTACTGGTTTCCCTCCAACTTTTATGATATTACTAGTGATGCCATCTGTTCCAGGTATTTTTCCTCTTAAAGGTTTCACAACTTTCTCTATCTTCTTTTTGAGGGCATAAGATGAGATTTTTTCTTCATGTCTCTTTATGTCATAGGAAGTGGTGAGACTTGTCATGTTTGTCTCTATGCATTCTTGTAGAGCTGCTGGTAAAGCTCATCTGCTCTCTGCAGGATGCTATCTCTCCCTCTGTAATTACTCTTTCATCACTGTCTGAGAGGGACATCTGGTGTCAATTATCTGTTTTCTTCTCATCTTGCTACAGCTGTTTCTTTTAAGAGTATTTTAAATCTTTTCTATGTTGCATCACGTATTTGAATTCTTTGTGATCTTCCATTTTCAAGGTCATGAAGAACTTGTAGTTGCAAGCAATCATTCTTTCTCTCTTTCAATTCCATTTCTTTTATCATGAGTGTCCTATATGCATTTGCACTACTAAACTGATCATGATGCACCACTGTCCTGATATCCAAAGGTACAGTTATAATGAGATTTATTTTTCAAAGAACTTCCTTGACAACACTTTTTTCCCAGTACAGTTTGATACTTATTTCATTATTTCATGACTTTTTTTTCTAGTTTCATTGACTTCAGTAGGAATACTTTTATAATGTAGAAGATAACAAGGCTGAAGGCTTGAGTCTGAAAACTTCAGGTAAAATACACTGATAGTGTACATGGAACCTGGTTCTAGTGCGCTGTCCCCCAGACATCCATTAGCAGAGCTGGTGCCAGTAGACCAGATGCCTGTCCTCTATACCTGGTCACAATGTCTTCTTTTTGTTAAGGGTAGGGTGCTAACCCTCTGCCAAATAATGCTGATGTATCTTGTTCAATCCAGAAACTCTCTTAGACAAATTTGCCAGAAAATTCAGACAAGGATGGTGAGAGAAAACCCTAAAGTGGAAACATTTTTAAGATTTCATCAAAACAGAGGTTTGGATCTTGAATAAAAGTCTGCTTATCTTCAGCGGATCAGAAACTCACAAAGAAGGCATAGTAGGCATTCAAATCTTCCAAGCTACATGTGTAGTTGTAGGACAATTATTGCCTCAAAATAAAAAGCAATCCAAACCTCTCCCTTAGACAGATTATTATCTCCCTTTTGTCTTTTCTATCCAAGTGAGGAAGCTTAATATTATTGCTTTGGTTTGGCCTTTTTTTTTCTTCTCCTGATTTACGAAGTGCCAAGGACACAGGCTGCTTACATTTCCCATATTTGGTTGAAGTTCTATATAATTGCACTGGAGAATATGCCAGGGCAAAGAAGAAATATTTATTTATTTCAGGACCGTTTGCAGTCTTTTGTGTACCTAGAGGAGAATGACAAATAGCTGAGAACATACACAATCTCTGGTCATGAGAAGCAATGCTGTGGTGACCAGTGACGAGCTTGAATAGACATACATATTTTCCCAAATTGGCCCTCTGCTGAGAGAAGTAAAGATGCTTAGATGTCTCAAAGCTATTAGTCTTTGTTTTGTGGTTTACAGAGTGTTATTTTAACTGAAGTTTGGTTATTTCCTGGGTCCTATTTGCATTTTAAATCCAGGAAACAGACTTTCAAGATGTGCTGGTTTTGGTCAGGTTATACATAATTTTTCTTCATAGTAGCTTATATGGAGTCACATTTTGGGCATGTTCTGGAAACAGAGTTGGTAACACAGAGATTTTTTTGTTACAGCTGAGCAGTGCTTACAGAGACTTGAGGCCTTTTCTGCTTCTGACACCATCCCAGTAGAGACTAAGCTGTGGGCAGACAAGGAGTTAGGAGGGAACACAGAATGCTCCAACTGACTTAAGGAATGTTCTATATCATATGGTGCTGTCTTCAGCAAATAAATATAGGGAAAGAGTGAGGAAGATGTTTAGAGTAATGGCATGTGACTTTGTTATGCATAATGGATCCCTGAGTTGCTAGGGATGGCAGAAAACTTTCCTGCCTGCGGGAAGTGGTGAATGAATTCCTTGTTTTACTTTGCTTGAGTGTTCAGCTTTTGCTTTCCCCATAAAAAAAGTATCTTTATCTCAACCCCCAAGTTTTCTCACTTTTACTCTTCTGATTCTCTCTCCCATTCCACTGGTGGGGGAGTGAGTGAGCAGCTGCATGAGGCTTGGTTGTCACCTGGAGTTAAACTAGAACATAGGAGAAATCAATTAATTCTCCGAAAGCTGAGTGTCCCTATGCGAAAAACCCAGATCTTTGACTACAGGATGGTTGCACTTTTACTATATAGAAACTGGAAAGTGCTGGATTTAACGGAGACTTTTATTAACATATGGTAATCATAATTTTATTCTGTTAATGTTGAAATCAAGAGGATTATTTAGAAAAATTGATTTATTAAACATTTAAAATTTCAAGAAATGGATCTCTCATTCTGGGGATGAAGAAAATACTTTTCTGCACTTCAGAAATATTATACCACTTGGGTCATGCATATTTTGAAATATACTTGAAATATATTCTCAACAAATACTCTAGTTAGTTTTCTTTCATTATTGTTGTACTTCATGCACTAAGACATCAACTTGCTTCTAATTTCAGATTTCTATGGCTTTATGTGACACAGGATTCAGTGAAATCTTTTCTATCAATTATACAACATGAGTATTCAATTTTTTTGCCTCATATTTTACTGGCAATCACATTTCCCATCTCTAAACCTCTGGTGATAGAAGAAGAGCAGTTTCAAGATAACCTGAGAAACGTGAACATGAGCAAGTCCATGGGACTTGACAAGATGAATCCCAGTGTCTCAGGAAAATTGACAGATATAGTCATTAAGCTACTTTATCGCCTTTGAAAAGTCATGGTAGTCCAGATGAAGTCCCTGGGAGAAAAGAGAATATTACAACTACTTTCAAAAATGCTAATAAGGAAGACCCTGGGAAGTACCAGCTTCATCTCTGTGCCTGACAAGATTATGGAACAGATTACCCTGGAAGTTATGATGAAGCACACAGAAAACAGGGACAAGGGAGTAGAGAAAACCGACACAGCTTCCCCAAGGTCGAATTCTGCCTGACTTATCTAACAGTGGCCTTTCAGAATGGAGTGACTGCATCAGTGAATAAGTGAAGAGGTTTGGTTATCATCTACCTAATCTTCTGTAAGATCTTTGATATGGATTCCCACAATATTTTTACCTCTAAGTAGGGAAGACATGGATTAGATGGATGGACTGTTAGATGAATAAGGAATTGGTTAGAATGGCCACATTCAAAGACTTTCAATCAATTTCTCAATGTTCAAATGGAAACCAGTAACAAGTGGTATCCTTCAAGGGTCCATATTGAAATGAATATTATATAAATTCTTTACCAATGGTATTTTTAGTAAAATTCAAAGCATCCTTAGAAAATTTGCAAATGACACTATGCAAAGCTGCTGCACTTGGGTCAGGGCCATGCCCAATATCAACTTAGACCAGAGGATGAATTGATTGAGAACACGCTGGCAGAGAAGGATAATGTTGTTATAGTTACAAATTCACACTAACTTCATACAAAAACCTGTTTTTTCACAAAAGCTTTGGTGATTCTTTAAGCAGTGGAAAACACCCACTTGTGACAGAGGCTTCATGGGTTTTGGTTTTGTTTTTATTGGTTCATAGTGCACACCCAACCATTCTTTGTGCCCAGTGGGGCCTTTGAATCACAGACAAAACACAGAAAAAGCTGAGGGCCCCACCTCTTACAAAAGGATACATCCTAAGCTTGAGGTAGTGTCTTATCTAGGCCAAAGATATATCTAACCAAATATTAAGATATATTAATAAACATATTTGCCTTTTGTTGTCTCAGCCTCCTCTACAGTTGTGGTTCAGAGTGACCATCTTCATTTCACGAATGTGGAATTAGGGCACAGAAAGAGTTGACATGTTTATCCAAAAAACCAGCAACAGAACTGGGAACTGAAGCCTGGTCTCCTGAAACCCAAGTGAATGCTTGCCAAAATCCAAGTTTCTAAATGACTTTTGCAGATTCATGCCCATAGCAATACTTGTGATAGAAAATATAACATTTAAATCACAGGTGTGAAATTAAATCTAGAAAGGGAGTTCAGTTCTTCTAAGAAACACAGGAGAAACGAAACTTCCCTACCACATAATGTCGATCGCAGTATGTATTTCTTGTGAGTGTTATGGAAATGAGCAGGGAAATACAAAGAGATGCAAAAATATGCTTCTTCCATCATTTCTAAACATTTTATACTGTGATAAGACAGGATCTTTTTAAAGAAAAATCATCCAGAGTCCAAGATCCTTCTTAGCTGTTGTACACAGTAACCTCAGGCAACTAGGGTGTTACAAAATTTAATTTCTATTTAAAGAGATAAACTGGAGTCTCCTGCATCACCTTCCAGTTCAGCTGCTTTAACAAAAGAGGGCATAATGTAAAAGTTGGGAAACGTCTGCAGAAACACTTAAGCTCTGCAAAGAGATAACTAAATTTCCCATTACAGAGTGAACTCTGGAAGTAGATGAAAAGAAACCTACAAAGACTGAATATTTTTCACCCTTTTGGCAGAAGGTGTTATCATTAGTAGTAAGAGTGGGTCACAGCCAGCAAATCAGGCCAGCTAACTGGGGTTAGCAATACTTCTATTCAAACCTTAACTAATTTCTCAGATAAATGTTTTAGAAAGGTTTTATCATACCACTTGCCATACAGATATGAGGTTGGTGAAGGGAAAACCTCTGGAGTAATTTTATTGCATTGCAAAAATCTGAAAAATACATAATTGAGCTACTGTTCATTGGATGAAAGAATTCTTTTTTTGAACCATAATTTGCTTTGACACTTTCCTTCCCATCCCAGACACCATTCCCAGCCTGGTCTGACTGTTGGAGAATGACATGTGTACAACTGAGATGTGGAAAGAAAAGAAAAAAGGCCTGGGAGTAAGATGGCCCACAAAATGGCTCATGAACAGAAAGCGCAAAAGCATGGAATTTCTGGGATGGCTCTTTCTTGAGATATAATTGAGGTGCCAACTGAAACCATGCACAGCAACCATTTGAGGAGTAGGCCAGCTGTTATTTTTAAAGCTAAATCATTTTAGAGAATGAATTGAAAATTTAGGCAAGGTCAGAACAAAGGGTTATGTCTTCGTAGTCCATTTGGACTCAGTATTAGGAACATCTACCTTGGAAAGGATGGGGTTGATTCTGCTATGCTGGAAGTTAAGGGTTGAGAAGAGAATGAGGAAAAAGGGGAGAACACAATGGGAAAAGTGAGCTAGATATCCCAAACAATATTTGACTTGTCTGAAACAGATAAATAAAGCATCCTAGAACAAGGAAATAAAATGTGTTGTCTATCTGTTTTCCAGTGTGTCAACCAGGTGTTGGGACATTGACATTCATCCCTTCTACTTGCTACTCATTGTCTATTCAGGGATGGTAGGAGCAGCTCCATGCTTAAGGAGAGGAAAAGTGCTAGACAGGAAAATGGGAAGTTGTGGGAATCCATTAATTTAGAGGGTTTTAGGCTATGAGAAAAATGCAGGCCGCAGTGCAGCAGAGTTATCAATATTGCTGATGCTTCATGTAAGCTGTAGGAAAGACATGAGGCATAGAACAATTCGACCTATGTTTTAGCATTTGGGAATCGCTTTCTGAGTTGCAAAATGTTTCTTTAGCAAGGTTAAAATTATGAATAGACTCTTATGCTTTGTCTTCCTATAAAAGAACAAGTGAGCTTTGTTTTAACCCTTGTTACATGTGCTTATGTTGATTGAATAGAAATATTGTCAATATTGTTTTGCTTTATGTAATTGGCTAAGATGAGAATCTGGTTGTTTGTAACAAGAAAATTCTTTGACTTGCTGCCTGGATGTGAACTGTCAGGATCTAACATAGACTGAGGCTATGTGTTTTAAAGATTCTGTAAATTAAACAGTTCATGACACACCCATCAGTGGTCCCGTCCTGTTTGAACTTGTAAATAGGTACCGGACGTCAGGAAGTCACTTCTCTCTACAGCTTTCTTCTGTTACAAGGCCTGTATAATTTATAATTCCCATAAAACCTTCACAAAGGCTACTAGCCGGTTTTGGTCAGGAATGTAACTTTAGTAATGTTACTGAATAAACACCTCTTAATCTGTCTCCTTTTGACTGAATACAGTCAATAGGATTTCACAGTAAGTAATTTCAGCAGGCTCAAAGGTATTGAAAAGAATGTTAGACCAGCTCTTTGATGACATGTTACTGCTCTGTTAATCCTACCTATAGTGATAATCCTCGTAACGCATATGTAATTTACACTACCAGCATTTTTGGGATGTGATGCAGGGTTAGGCAATTTGATTGGATCAAAATTTAGTTGTTCAAACCTGGTTATGATGCTTAAGGAATAATATTGAATATATACTGAGAATAGCTTGCTATACTACACTACAAGACTTCCAGCTTTTTCTTTCCTTTGAGTAAAATTTCAGCATTTTTTCTATGGAAACATTGTTTACAGATTGCCATGTTGCAAAATATAGGTGATTTACTTGTATTAGAATTATGAGAAATCTGCGTTAGAGTACCTACTAAATGGGGACTTTTTTTCCATGTCTAGTTGTTTTTCTTGTATTATTTTTTCTTTAAATTACAGTTATATGCAGTTATGCCCCTTCTTAAGAGAAGACTTTTTTGCATCCCATTACATTGTGAAGTGATACCTCTTTCACAATGTTCTGCTACCAGTGCCCACCAAGTAGCAGAAAGTCTCTATGATGTGAAGTTACTGCTTCATGTCATTCTGAATTATCTCACAGTGGGTGATAGACATCTGCACACGAACAGAAACCTCCTGGAGGCACATCTTTTCATTACATCTCAACAGCCTCCCAGCCTCCATCATTCTACAAAGCAGAGTTCCGGTTTGATCATGAACTCAGCTCTCTACAGGGCAGGGCATATTGCAGCACTATCACACAGTGGTTTAACTCTGTGCTGTTGTCAGGAATACTTCAGCTTTCAATATGCATCAGAGGAGTGGGGGGTTTTTTGGCCTGTAATGCAAAGAGACATTCTTTACTTTTAATTAGTCATCACCTGCAAATAAATCCAATTTTGAGAGGTGAATGTTATCTATTTTCAAAGGAGTCTTTCTAATCCAGTTCAAATAATTAATCCTTGATTTTAAATAAACTCTATTGATCAACTTCATAAATATTCTTTTGTAGAGATTTTTTTTTAATTCAGTTAGGTCTTTGGACTAAATGAGACGGCATCCAAACACTTTTCAATCTGTTGATCTAATTCTTCACTTATCATCCTCTCTTTGTCACCTACTTTTATATTCAGATAAATTATTGGTCTGTGCTTTCCTAAACATCATATAAATGAGCATAGATTAAGTAAGATATTTGATTTAATTATTTTGAAAAGCCTTTTAAAAAAGCAGACCTGTAGACATGAGAGAAAGAAGGGGAAAAAAGTATTCAGAACAAATTGAAAGCTGATTTCTTGGTTTATTTCATTAAATATCTTTCATAAATTGTTCTTTTTCAAATTATCAGAGGTAGTGATGCAGCTGTTTTAGGTTGCTGAATTTCCATTTCTTCGTAACAGCAATAGTCTTTTTTGATTATATAGTGCGTAATCTCACCTTTAACACCCTTCCCCCAACTCCAAAGCAGGAAAGTTTTTCACCAAAACTAGTAATTTAGACTCCTTTTGAAATCAATGATGTGACAACAGAAGTTCTGGGTGTGATTAATCCCACCTTGCTTGGAAAACCATCTTTTGTCAGGATGAGTTACTTTCAGGAGGTTGCCCTTCTCATTCTGTGTAGAATCCCAGAAGATGAGAGGCTAATTTGTATGTCTCAAACACCCATAGCCAGATGACAGTGGAGTCAACCAAAGACTCTTGTTAATAACAGACAAGAATTTTTAGCAATAAGAAAAGACCGTTAGTATTAACATGATGTGAGAAAGAACAAGGTATGGCTGGAGAAGGGGGGTCATGCAGAGATAGGGCAGTGCTATTCCGGTACAATCATCCTTGTTCTAGTCCGTAGAAACAACAAAAAAAGGCAGTAGGAATGAGGCCAGGAAGGGGCAACAGACTGTAGGGAGATATCAAGACCAACCAAGAATCCCTAAACCTTCTTAGTAATTTCCAACAATGGTCTTAAAGAATGGACTTCACATGATAACTAGTTTGCATAGAAAGCAAGAAAACCTATCTTCAAGGCAGAGAAACCTACTCATGAAAATGGTAGGTACCCCACCAAGCCTGGGTAGTGGCCCCAGGACCCTGCACATCCCATCAGTGGGATGCGGCTGGATCCATGCTGAAGTGAGGATTGACATCCAATCAGCTGTATTGACACTGAAGCCAGGACTGACACACCCTCAGCTGAATCAACACTGGAACCAGGACTGGTGATCTCTTTTTCACTCTCTTTCTCACCTTATTTCTCTTTTTCTCTCTCCCTCATCAGTTCATCTTTTCCTTCCTGTCTTCCCTTTCACCCTACCCTTTTATTCAAAACCCACTGCTATGTGTTTATATATGTGGCAGGGACAAACATAGCAATTTCCATGCCAAGTGTCCAATTTACTAAAAAGCTTTTTGATTGTTTTTGGACCTTCTGACTTTTGTCCTTCCTTTTAGCCACAAGCTTTTATGAATCCTAGGTGTTTCCTTCTGCTTAAGGATGGGACATCACACTCCATGTAATTGATCTTTGAATTTATTTGGCTAAAGGTAGATGAAATGAATCTTGCCTACAATCACTAAAAATAAAGGTTATGGTATCCTCAGATTTGCTGGGCAAACCTGGGTATAGCGCATAGACCAGTTTCATGTGGCACAGCTATGTGATCTTCATTTAGCCTTTTTGAAGAGTAGTATTATCTTGCAAGAGCTTCACAGAATCACAGAATAGGTCAGGTCACAGAATCAGAATAGGAAGGGACCAGTGGGTTGTCTGGTCCAACCTCCCTGCCTAACGATTCTGAACACAGGATTGGGTCCAGACAGTTCTTGAATATCTCCAGGGAGGGAGACACCACAGCCTCTCTGGGCAACCTCTTCCAGTGCTCAGTCACCTGCACAGTAAATAAGTTTTTCCTCCTGTTCAGGTGGAGCTTCCTGCGCATCCTGCCCGTTACTTCTTGTCCTATTGCTGGGCACCACTGAGAAGAACCTGAAGACCTGATGCCTCAGGTTTTAGCTCTTATATTTTTCAGATTCTATTCTGCTTTAGCGTGTAAGTCTAGGCTTCATGTAAGGGGATTGTAAGCTCTCTTCACAGAGTAGGTAGACAAAACAATTCCTTCTCTAGCTGGGGACCAAGGACAGCCAATCCAGATCTCAGGCCCGAGAGCATGAACAATGGTGGACTGAAGAGAGGAAACAAGAAGGATGGGACTTAATGGGCTAAAGCTGTAATTGGACAGTTAGCTCCAATACACTAATGGACCAAAACTTATAAAACTGTGAGACCCTGTGACCTGTCGTCCATTTTGTAGTCATTTTGGGTTGTGCTGCCCCAGGTGGATCTGTTTGAGGCCCCTTAATAAATACCTACTTTATTCTTAGCTCTGTCTAGCCTCTGTTCTAGGTCAGCCTTCACAAAGCATCAATCTTCTAGATACCCATCCTTCAGATATTAGAGGGATGTTTGTAGGTGAAAGCCATGTAAGGTGACAAATGTAAAAGCAAAGATGGACATGAAATAGTTGAGACAGTGATAGTTGTGCTCTAAAAGACTCATGATCTGGAGAAAAAAACATTAGGAATTTGGCATGAAAATTCATTTTAAAGTGAGAAACAAAAGAAACAGAATTGAAAGACTCAATTAAAAAAGATTAGGTCTAGCTCCAAAAAAATCCCAAAGAGTCAGATGGCACCATCCTCCTGAGATTGCCAAATACAAAGACAATTGCATACTGCAAGAGGTCCAACCTATGTGCTTGTGAAGCAAATCTGTCTCAATGCACTTGAGCTGGGAAACACTGAAGGAGAAAGACTGACTTCCTATGTGAGTATGAGTTTACAACATTGATTTGCAAATAGCTGTTTCCTAGGAAAAAATTGAAGTGTGGAGGTTAAATTAAACTGCCTTACTGAGCAGGATACATAAGGATCAGTCAGGAGACCAGCTATCTTTTGTCCTTAATTTTGCTTTTAACAGATTTACAAAGTTTATCCCAGCATGGAAATGACCGAACAAAAACGAATCATTAGAAGAAAAAATACATTCAGGAAAAAATGTTTGAAGAAGCATGGAAGAGCTGAGAACCATTGTCAGCACCCATCGCTGTTGGAAAGTGCCCATAGATCTGTTAAAAATTGCACAGCTGATCTGCTAAGAGGAATGAGCAGAAGACAGAGACAGAGCTAGTTCCACAATTTCAGGGATCCTCAGGGACATTTGGATTTTTTTTCAAAGTCTCTGCCACAGTCCTGACTGCATGCAAATGATTTACCTTTTTGGTGGTGTTTATCTTCTCACATTTTGCTTTTTCTTGCCTGCATAGCCCAAAAGGTGTTTAGATGTAAGGCCTGTATCCCACTGTGTTTTGGCAATGCACAGCACAGTGCTCCTTCAATACAATAAATGACTAACCTATTCATTTTTACATAGCATAAAATCTTACTGTAAACTTACATAAAGTTCTGGTTGGCTCTAGAAAGCTCTAAGACCAATATAAATAAATTAAAAAAAAATCCTGGCAGTTTCCTATAAAATAGCTGTGGATTTTAGGCATACAACATTGATCTACCCAGACTTTTCCTTATTAAGTACATATAAGACGGAATCTGATTATTTATTTCTACTTTTATCTTTACAGGTTGTTTTATATGTTCACTTTTGTGTGTAAGCTATCTAAAACCTTAAGTCTTTGAGCAGCTTGATGACTGGAGTATTAATTAGGAGTGCAAGAATACATTCAACTGACTAAACAGGAAAAAATAATTTATTATTGAGGTTTTATATCTGAAAACAGACTTAATAAAGAGAGAAGAATGAAGAGATGCTAAGGGGTTTTGATGAATATCCATAGTTCATTATGTGTAGGGGGGGTTGTTTGGAGGGGTTTTTTGGGGGGGAGATGGTTCTGGGATTTTGTTTGTTTGTTTTTAATAATAGTCTTACTGGAATTCCCACAAGAAAATCCAAATGCATATTTGGTTTACAGCCAGAGGATGTAATAGTCCTGATTAAATTTTTACATCAGTTTTATGCTAGCAGAATCCCAAATTACTTAAACAGTTAGTTACAGACATGCAGTGGCAAGCAGACTCGAGTTCAAGATATATTCTACTGCTTGAATAAAGAATATATTAGCAATGAAAATTATTAAAAAGAACTTCTGTGCAGTACTGTTACCCATACTATTTGCAATCCATCTCCATCTATGTATCTTAAGTGACCATTTTAAATCTTTTTCAAGTCTTTCTGTAGCTATTTCCCACTACACACACTTTTAATAAAAATATTAAATGCTCTCTGAGCTGCAGCTTATTTTTGCTGCACTACTGTATTCAGCTCACAACATATTTTCCTTTGACATTTTTTCTTTCCTAATGTAGAATATCATCTTATACAAATACATGGCTTGGCGCTGTTTCACACAAATGGATAAAAAGATAATAAGGAAACTTAAGACGTTCATGAGGAACTGCAACACAAGACATCACATCTTTGGAATTCCTAACCACTGGTTAGATTCCAGGTGAAATACCCTAGACATCACAAATAGCACTAAATAGTTAAATGAGGATGACTAAAAACCCAAAGTGAATTATATTCTTAATGAAAATTTTATCAGCCTTGGGAACCTCAGTATCAATTTTTTTATTGTTTAATCATTTTTGTCTGAACTAAAACAGAACGACAACAGTCAAAACATAGCCACTTCTCATTCCTTTGAGCAAGGCAGCGCAGAACGACATTCACTTAAGTGGATTTTTACTCATTTTATACGAGTGTAATTTTGAACAGAAGATGTTGACATTAGAGAGAATTAATTGTAACTCAGAGCAAAACACAATCTCAGTTTGATTCACACATCAAGAAAAGAATTTTTGGCTAAGAGAAACCAGAGCTTATACTACGATTGCAGGTCCTTGATGGATCCTGGAGCCAGGAACAAAAATATACATAAACTCTATTTTTTGTCTTCTTAAATGGCACTCCAACTCTGAGCACAGAAAGCAAATTAGTATATAAGATATGTCATTTGTTTCCTCCCTGAAATAAATCTATAGCAACTTGGGTTAAACAAAGAAGTCACTCGCATAAAACCATACAAACAGAATGGAGTTGGCCCCTTTCAAATATGTAATTGGCATAAGGAAATTAATAAATTAAAAATTCACTTGTATATGAATTGTGATATCACAGTGGTTCAGGAAAATCATCTGATCTTTTTAATGGTATTTGAAATTCGACACCTGTAAAGGATTGCAAAGGCATAATAAGGGGATTTGCCATACAAAGGTTTAACTCCCTCAGAAGTTTATATTGAAAGTCTGGGATAATGGAAACTTGGAAAGCCCAAAATATAATCCAAATTAAGACCACTTGGGATTTCTGAACCCACCATTCAGAAACTGTCTTCCTCTCATTTTAGCTGGACACCAGCATCCTAGCTACCTACCTACCCAGAAATTGCAATCCAGAATGTGCATATAGGGCATACCCTTTTGAATGTTAACTCTGTTGCACTTTAATTTGGCAAAGCCCTTTTTATTTACCCTCATCTTTCCTGCCAAATAAGTATTTTATAGCGTCTGTGGAAATAAAACAAACTGGTTTTGAGAAGGTGACTTTTGAAAGTATAACTTTTACCTCTTTAACAGCATATTTTTTGCCAGCAGACTCCAGATTCCAAAGGGCAGGATAAAAAGTATAGGCTGGAAGAATTTAATCACAGTCAATCAGTCATAAGCTTTTTATCATAAACAGCATCAGGACCATCTAAATCTTAATAAACTCTTACTTGCACAAATACTACTGGAAAGCTGTTCTAAACCCTCACTGTTGTGATGATTAAAAGCTTATTTGTGACTTGCTGTGTACTTGTATATAGCCTTTTTTTCTTCCTTGTGTCAGTCACCCTTTGTTTTTTTTCTTTCCCATTTTGGAATGCAGACCTGTCCTCTTAATCTATATCAGCTTCTATACACAGATATTTTTTTAATATAAAACCTTATATTTAATTTTATATATTATTATATTTAATATGTTTATTTATTTTAAGTTATTTATAATTATTCTATAATTTTAACTTCTGATCTTAAAACTTGTAGTGAAATAATATTGCTATGAGTCAGTAAATACATGTCCTACTACAAAAAAATCAAAAAATCATTATATGAGACAACTTTATAGCTTTCAAAGCACCCTATTCTTACTGCATACACGTCTCTTTCTCTATAATAATGGTACCTTAAAACATCAGTGGAAGAAACACTCCTATTTTTGTACAAGACCATCAATGACAACTTTAACTAAAACATACTGCATCACGAGTAATATCTGTGCCGATCCTCTGCAGACTTTTATCTATTTTATAATTCTTGAAAAACTGACACTCCTCAACTCTGATTTATATAACTTACTCCATGTCCCAGCTCAGGAAGTGTGGGTGTGACTGCCAGAGTGGCTCCTGGATAACCAGATAGGGAAGCTTTTTTAACACTCTGCCGGTCACTGACATGTTGATGGTAAATGGCACAAAACAGCTAGCCATTTGCAGAGACAGCAGCAAGCTTGGCTGGGGAAAGGCTTAAAGCCCCTGGCCAAAGGGAAGGAGGGGAGGTTTTGGATATGCGACGGCAAAATGTCTGATCTGCATATGGCAGAGGGAACGAATGCCCACCACCAGAGACTACAGGCTGGGTTTTGAACCAGATAGGTGGGTCTTGAAAGGACAGTGATTTTTACCATGGCAGGACTCCCTTACACAGCTGGCTCAGTTGTAAAATTCCCCTCTGGGCAGATACTGAGACATCTACACACAGGACTGAGTGTGTAATTCCTTTCTGAGGGGGCATAACTAGTTCAACTATGCTGATGTGAGAAGTAGCTGTCATGTCATTAAACATCAGAGACACCTGAAGGGTTCCCACACTGATTTTTGGGACCTTCCACAGGAGGACTGTGCATGATCCACAGTGTTGCAACAGACAGCAGACAGTGTAAAACTTCACCCCGAGGGAGGTACCTTGGTGTTTCCACGTAAACTCAAGTGTATATTACCCAATTGAACTCTGTTTTCCAAGCTTTTCCACACTACCAAGAGATCAAGACGATGACCACCACTTTGACCAAAGATATCTGAATTGCAAGAAGCAAGTATTTCTACGAGATCCACAGATGGTGATGTCTTTCTATTCTTATCTTTTGTTGTTCTTTCTTCTCCATATACATTTTCTTCAGTTTTATTCTTTATGCCTTTATATTGCCATATTACTATATATGATAATAATCAAAACACCAATAATTGAAGTTCATTTCACTCTAACCTGTCCCAATGGATCTATTAACAAGAACCTGAGCTACCCTCACCCTCAGGGCCAGGTCATAACATACTCTTCACCCCTTTCTGGTTATTAGGTAACTTTGGCGTTAGATGTTTGGTATGGCATCTGATATTATGCCATGATATGTTCGAACTAACACATAAAAATGAATCATTGAATGCTGAGGTACAATATTTCCTCCTGAATCTTAGCACCCATTATGAAAAATCCATTTAAAAGTTAATGAAGAGGTAGTGGGATGACATTTAAACACGTTATATTTAAGCCTTGAAAAAAATGCATGTTGAATCAGTGATCTTATTTAATAACATTTGTATCCTTTTTGTTCCTGTTTAATGATGATATTTAACCTAAAATTTTGTAGATCAATGCCTCAACTTCAAACTTTATGATAATAAATAACAAGATTACTGACCAAGGAAAATTAAATTTTAAAAAATTAGATGCAATGTAGTAAGTATTAATTGAAACTTAAAAAGGCTTTTTCCACAGTACAAAGAATGATGTTTTTAATATATTCAGATAAAATTCTAAAATATTGAACTCTTATTTTCTCACTTACCCTTTGTTATATATCTTTCTCAATTTACTGCCCAATATGTCAGGAGGGTTAATGATGCTACATAGGTGCAGTATATGAAACTAAAGTGGCTGGTAATCCAATGAGAGTGCAAAATCAGGGAACATGCAAAGCCAGCCTTTAGCAGTATTGCAAATGGGGAAAATCTGGAACTGGATAGACAAAACTTTATTGGAACCTATCTTATAGCTCATTTAATCTCTACCTGAGCCTTCATAGGAAAAAAGAACAGTTGGAGAACTCCAAATGTGTTCAAAAAAAGAAATTCTGTAGACATTAGAAAATGAAAAGAAGACATCAATATTAGAAATTACTTTCCAGTCCTCTCGTTAAAGTTCTTGGCTAATGAGCCTTTGGCATCATCTTGACAAGTACAAAGAGTCCCTTTAGTGGAATAAAAGTATTTATTTCTATGGATAAGCCCCAAGATGTAAGAGTATATTACCTAAAGCAGTTTTAATTTCTGGCATATGGAAACAATGTAATGAGATGAAGAAAAAAGATACTTTATCCAGAAAGCTGCTCCCACTTAAGAAATTGAGGCAAAATAGAGTAATGGCAGGGCCAAAATGGAAACCAGACAGGTATTTTTTCCTCAAGCAAGCCCTACAAGAGAACACACTAAAGCACTGTAAATAGAGGAGTTTACCAGGACAAGTAAATGGATATCCTGCAACAAGATGTATCACCTTGGATATCTAACAATTATCAGACTGTATCATATCAGTTGGACAATATTAGAAGAAATCAGTTTTAATTGTTCACTATTGGTTTGTAATGTAAAGAATTTATATGTATATGAGCTCTGTCAAAATGCTTGAGTGGTTGAATCTCACTCATATGCCAGAATTTGAAAGTCCCAGAACATGAGAAGCTTTTTTTAACTAAGCAAGGTAAGAGCCTTATTACTGGCTTCTGAAGACAAAGCTTAAATACTTCTTGAATAACACATTTGACTTTCAGTAATATTTTTTACATACTCACACTTAGGCACATACCCATAGATGATTTTTAAAGCTCTGGTAGCCCACAGGATTTGCATAAGCTTCAGAACCAGTAAGGTTCCCCAGAAGTACTTTGTCACACAGTATACTGGGAACATAAACCGTAGAGTTTGAGCTAATGGCTGTACTCACATTCGTGCTGAATGAACAACAACAGGGCAAAGTGAGTTGATTTTATTAAAGCGTCCCGGTCTTATTCCAGGCTAAGAAGGACACATGAAAGATATTTGATGTTATTGCAGAAAGTAAAACTAGATTGCAGTTTTCCAGGATGAGAAAAGGAGCTTCATTTCAGCACCACAACATGAGCACATGGAGGTTTTTTTTGTATGAACGTGCTCTCATTTTAATCCAAATTGAACTATTTTTAGAAAAAGTAGGCCTATAACAGAAGTGCCTTTTGTTTGGTTTGAAAAATGTATTACAAACAATAAATGCAAAGAGGCATTTGGCATATCAAACTTATCCTGTTGAAACCGTGTTCTTGTGAGAACACAACAGTCCATTAAATGTTCACTCTAGGTTACTACCCCTCTAAGAGTTATTAGATGAAGTTTTTCTACCTCACTTCCAAAATGTTGTATCAAAAAGTGTAATAAGTCTAAGATTCTTACATAAGTACCCTGAAACTTTAGGAAAAAAGCATTTCCCCCATTCATCCTTTGAAGAAACTGTGTTTAATTTTAGTTTTACTCATTCTTTCAGCATTTTGTTAGCATCCTGATCCTGAGACAGATACGGAATCAGCATACGGCTAACATTTCTTCATCCTTAATCAACAAACTTCAGGCTTTCATCAAACTATATCTACCCCTCCCTATCAATATTTACTCTCTTCTGCAAATCATTATTTTCTCCAAACAAGGTTTTGGTTTCTCTGTCACAAAAAACAACAAGATTTTTATGTTGAAAAAGCCCCCTTTTGTGAGAAGGGAGCATATAATATATAAGAAAGATAAGAAATCTTTGTGGTTGAGATTTAAAAACCAAAAAATATAAAAGTATACTTTTTTTAGTAACACCAAGAAAACTTTGTGAAAGATTATCCATTTGTTTCAATATCAAAAATTTAGTTTTCACCTATACAGTAGTTTTCACTTAAGTCTGTCATTACAACAGGGAACAAAAAAACCTTATTCAGATGATGGCCCAGTTCTTTCCTTTTAACTGTCAGGTTTTGACTCCTCATTTTTTCATCATACTTATTGGTCAAAAACAAAATACTTATAAAATTAGAATTATAATATATCATTGTACTACATAAATTATTTATTTAGAGAAACAACTTTAGTAGAGGATAAATTCACGTAAAGTTTACTGACTTCAGAGACCTTTCTAACTACATAATGTAGATGGCTGCTTAAAATTTTAGAGAAAAATACCTGGATAATTCTGTTATAGTGCAAGATATAGTAAATTTTGGGGAAGGACACGATTTTCCTTCTCAGATATTTAAAATTGGGTCATATGTCCTGGGAGTTAATATATGAAAAGAATACACTTTAAAGAAAACACATATGTTGAGGGAAGTTACTTGATATATCTTTGGTATGTCATTTGTAGCAAAAAAAATCTGAAATGTGATGCCAATGAATACAATTTTTCTGACTAGTCCTTTCTTTTTAAAGACATATTGTGTTGTAATGAGATGTGTTAGTGATACAGGAAAATGGCTTTCAAATATGATAAATATAAACAAAAGAAGTTCAAGAAAACACATTGCTTATTCATAATTCTTCTTCCTGAAGATTACAGTTCTTTACATTAAAATTTTTTAGCATGTCAGATAACTGTGATATTTTATGCTGAAAATTTGGTTTTTGAAAATGCAGAAACAACTAGAAACATAGAAATACAGAATATGAGTGGAGCTTGTGATCCTAAGGCATTTTTTTTTATTTGAAATCTCTGTAGGTTCCAGGGAGGATATTTTCAAAATGCCTAAGGCTCAGTACTTATTGTACTTGTGAGACTAAACTGGTTCATGAAAAACTCAGTGTAACCACATACTATTTAACTGAAGAAGCAGCAGATATAAAATATTTGGAAGTGAAAATTACTGATGGCAAAATTACCCTGCAGACAAACTAACATGCATGCTGCAATATTCTATAGCAACACACAAAAAGTGTCAATAGCTGATATGGAAGTAGTAGAACAAATGTTGACTATTCTTTGGCTAGGATCAAGGAAGGTAGAAGAGCGCAGAATGTAAAAAAATATTTTGCAGAACACTTTTCTCTCTCATATTGTATTAATGTTTATATTTGTTTCCTCCTGCTTTCTGTTGCTTTTGCGCCTTCAATTCTTGCTTCTTCTGGCCCATCCTTTGAAAGGCAAATAACATGCTTAGGAAAAAGTGATGCAGGATGAATAATTTTTTGCTTAAGCTGTGGTATATCAGATATTTTGAATTTAGGTATTTTGAACTTCAATTAGTAGAAAAACCATCCCTCACTAGGGTACAAGACTTTATTGGTTCCAAGTTTTACTAGGTTCAAAGAAAGGGGAAAAGTCCTTAGAAATGTACTTGTGACATACTACAAAATTATTTCTAGTGGTTCCATTTCAGAAGAGTAATTGACAATGCAAGCTGTGTTTCTATATCCTTCCATATCAAGAAAAGAACATGCATTATCCTTGTTAAAAATTATGAAGGGCTGTAAAATGAAAATTAGAGTAGTGAAATTAAAATTAACAAATAACATCATTGATAGATTTTAATATCATTTTTTACAAAATGCATAAAAGTTAAATGGCTTGCTTTATAATGTTTCATTGTTTGCTGTTACTATCACTAACACTTAATCTTTTTGCATAAGAGTAAAAACTCTAAAGATTCTGTGGCTTAAAAAAAATACTGCATATTAAGTGAAATAAATCCTGGCCTTCCAAGATCACACCAGACCAGAAAAAAAATCTTGCTACTTTCACTGGGGTTAAGAATGAGTTGCTTTCACCGGTATTCAAAGGCATTCAAAGTCTCCGATGCCTCAAATAAAATGTGCTTTGGTGAGGAAAGAGAGTTTTCTATGTTTCCATAATTTTTTTTAAGCAGAAAGAATGTTGTTCCTTTTTCTTCTAAAACAGGCCTTCTTGCAAAGTATACCAAGGACCCCACCAGCTAATTTCCTGAAGAAAATTTTACATTCTCCTGATCTCAAAGCTCAATCTATACTCCAACTTTTACGTTTTTGTGATCTATTTGAAAGTATAATGTTGAATTAAATCTGTGGTGTGATATTTGCTGGAAGTCCTAGTATTACAAAGTTGCTTTTCCACTTTCATACATTACAGAATAATTTATTAAAAAATCATTCATAAGGCATGACATCATAAAACCTTATGAAAGTATATCACATATAGATAAATAGATTAAGTTGATTTAGGAAAAATTTCAGTAGAATTTCTTACAACTGCGCTTACAACCACATATGTTTGCATGTAGATACAAACAGACAAGCTCTTTAAGTGCGATCATGTCATAAATAAATTAATTCTGCTTTTATAATTCCAGCGACCTTTAACAGTTTTAACCCAGTATATTGTTACATGAAACTCAGCTTTCGATCCTTTTCCAATAATATGAAATAAAAGGAGAGATTTCAAGTTTCACAGAACATTCATGTAATTCTCCTCTTATATTGTTGAATCACTGATTGTTACAACCATACAAAGTACTTTTCTCTAGAGAAATATATACAAATTTTGATGCAGTGGAGCAATATGCAAGATTTCTTCAGCTGTATTTTCTGGTGAGAGAGAGATGGTGTATTATAAGAAATAGCTTCTGGCAATGACAGCAACATGAAAAATATTTCTGCACTAATGAGGAAGGGAAATTAGGGAAAGGGCAAATTTACAGTTATTTATATTTTAGTTCTGTAAGCCACTATTCTAATCAATATTTTTATTTATGTAACTCAGTGAATTATTATCAGATAAATCATTGGCATGGCACCTGGGAAAAGTTTCATTCAAGGTACATCTGTCAAGAGCTTGCTTTTCAGGTGACATATTGCATCTGTAGTAGACATATTGTAGTAATGTATGTAATACACTACTACAATAGACAATATGTAGTAAACTATATGCATCTGCAGTAGACAACTGTGTTTCATTTTATTGCCTATAGATTCACAACAAAAAATTTGTGGTGACTTTTTCACCTATACATGACAAAATCATCTGTGGTGAAAGATGGTAAAATGAAGCTAGAGAGAAAACTGTCATTGACTTTCATAGAGTACCCTGGCTTTTCCGTATTTCAGCCAAAAGAGGGATTTTTTTCCAGACTGGAAGCAGAGCAAGTGTATACCCAATGCCAAGTGAAATCTTTTCATCAACTCAAAAAAAAATACAGTTCCCTTTCAGAGTCCCCAAGCTCTTAGTCTCTAATTCACTTTCTTTTGGTGCTGCACTTCCTGAAAGTTACATTACTTGCCCATGATGGCTCTGGGTCTCAATGGACTTAAAGGACTTATGACTTCAGGCATCTTTTCATAGAAACAATTCTCAATAAGCTCTTACTATCTGTGAAAGGACTCCTCCAGAATAAATTCAATCACTCTTTTAGAAGCATTTTTGTAATCCAGGTGGAAATGCTAACAGCATCTTCCTTATATGTCAGTACTGAAGTAGTGTAAAGTTGTTGTTGAGGTATGTCTAAAAGAGTTTAATATTTTCTTTTTTTTTATTCTGATGTAATTTTTGAACAAAGTAGCAGTAAAACAACAAACAACTGCTAGAACTTTAATTCTAAATTCTAAATTCAGTTGTACTTGAAGGATTAATTTTGATTCTCAAGTTCAAGTTTTCACGAAATTGCTTAGAAACCCATGTCTAAGGTAGCATAATTTTGTTAACAAATGCTGAATCTGGGAAGTTTTAGGAAATAAGTTTTTATCTGTGCTAATGTTATGTTCAAATACGTTCATTTGCTTATTTAAATTACTAAATTAACTTTCTGTATCTCCATAAAACAAAATACCTACAGCATCAGATATATGTATAAATTCCTAACTACTACTATTAGTAGTAGTATTCAAAACGAACTAGTACTGGATTAATAAAGTTTATTAATAATTCATCAAATTTATCAAGAATGTATTATTTTGATAAAGAAAGACAAATATTCACTGATTCCCAGTAGGTGAAATTTACAGAGTTGGAGCATTGGGTATTGTAACACTCGGTGTCAACCATCTATTTTCCCCACCTACAGAAATGCAAGTTTGTCATTGTAGTGTCATTTGTGTAGGTGATGGCCTGAGGCTCTGTCACCAGGGTGGTGGTTTCTAAAGCAGAGTTGTCAGCCACATCTCCTGCTGTGTAAGCCAAGGAATGGCAACCACTTCAGCTTTTGACTCAAATATCTAGCTAAATATGCACTGCCAGCACAAAATAATCTGTGCTAAAAAAAATTTAATTTTGCAATTTTCCAAGTTTGTTCCAATGTGCTTTCATACTTTTCAGGCATATTCTCTTCCATATCACCTTTTCCTATGGTTTGAATATGATATTTATACTCTCATGTGTGTATTTATCCAGCAGAATGAACAAGCAAGTAACACTGGTATAAGAAGAGACAGCATGTATTTTTGTGCCATTTTATGGTATAATAAGAAAACTTGCTTTTCTAATGTATTCAACTCCCTAAATACCCTTGTGGGCAATTAAAATATGCTTTCTAACTGCCTTTGAGTCACAGCACACTTGGCAAGTTTGGCAGATTCCTTGTCAGTTTGCTGAACCAGATAGAAGAGCAGGTCGTCCCAAGCTTATGCAGCTCTAGTTTTATAACTCCCAGAGTCCCTTTTTCCAAGAAAGATCTGTGTGCATATCCATTCTAACAGCTTTAAGAGCTTGAACACCTGCTCCTTTTAAGTCTCTCATCTCATACCGTTATTTATAAATACTCTGAAACACAGTATATAAATCATTGTTGGTGTATCAGTGAAAGAGGTTAAAGAAAATGCCCTAAATACACAAATAGGTGCATTGAATAAGTCCTGGAAGAAAACTCCCTTTCAGTAATCAATAGACTGAATTGGAACAACACTTTCAAAATACAGGTTTTTATGCAATGAAATAGAGATTTATTTTGCACGTAAGCTAAGATTAATTAAAATTCAAGCATTGAAAACAATTACCCTTCTCTGAGATTTCCTGCAAAACAGAAATATTTGTTGACCCAAGATTAGAATAGCAAACCCATTAACTAAATTAATAACCCAAATAATTTAAGATCTCTAAGATTTCCAGTGGGAGTTTTAAACAAAGATCTATTACATCTGTTTGACATTCACACTGCTGCTCTCATTGTGGTTCTTAGAAAAATATGTACTTTTTCTCAGCCCCAGCAAATAGTTGTTATTAATAGGCTGAGAAACAAAATGTAAATTGGATGGTTAACATCTCAGAAAGTGGTGTTATTGCAAGTTAGCATAAGCAGAAAAAGGATTGTCGTATTCTACCCACTTTCTGGGTATATGGAGAGTAGCAGCATCAAGTCATAGCAAACAGAGCGCAGTTTTTGGACAGAATGATAGGAGCAGAATTGTTCTTGATTTATTTCTGTGGCAGAAATTGCTTATATTGAAATGGGTCTCTGAAAGAATGTCTTTGCTAGGTATTTTCAGGAAAAGATGGAATTTTGATTGCTATCTATGGACAGAAAATTAATGTCTGTGTTCTTATCACTTTCCTAGCTATTGCACACAGTTACAGAGAGGCCTGTATTCTTACTTACCTCCCCACACTTTTAAAAGACAGAGCATGAAGATCGGCAATGGACAGAAAACAGGCCATAAGGGACAGTTTTTTTCTCTAAGAGTTGTTTTACATAGAGGGAGGCTCAACACCATGACTATCCCAGGCCACCCAGTCCTGGATGTAGCCTAGGGAAGAGAGACAGGGCAAAGTACTGAAGGCGAAGCTCATGGAGTCTTGTATCAGCTTTCTCAGCATAAAGAAAGAGTTGATAAATAGCAGAGGCAGGTGAAATCCTGACAGTGTGACTTCATAGGGACAGCAAGCACCTGAGTCCAGCGAATACCATCAATATCCCAATGTGAATCATACAGCAAAATCCAAATGAACAGCTCAGGAGGGTCGTGGGGACAGTACCTAAAAGTCACACCTGTATGCAGAAGAATTCAGTTCTATTCATCATATCCAGACCACTTTCTTTGGACCTAGGACCTTGAAAGGCTTCTCTGAATTCCTTTTAAATGAATCTATTCAACTAGTTATTTTGAGACTCAATGAATGAGGTTTGGAAGCCTACCTGAAACTAAGGAAATTTACAGCTGTCAGCAACAGCTAAAGTGAAATTATCATCTATCCCATTCTCCATCTTTATTATTATCACCAGAACACAGTGTCATTATAACTTTATTTTTTTCCATTAAAAACCATATTCTACAAGCCAAGTAAAGTCTACATTAAAAAAATTTGTTTTCTGATATACTATAGGATTTACTCAATCAGAAATGGTTTTGAGAAACTTGGCAAGAATAGGAGGCATTTATATGTTTTTATGTTGCATAAATAACTAAGAAAGGTTATCAGATTTTCAAAATTAAATCCTACCAGAATGAAATATCTAAAAGGCTTTTCCATGTTTTGTGACCTTTTTAGCAGTTTTTGTCTCTCAAAATGGACATAATCCAACTAATATAACATTAAATACATTTCTAGTGAAGAGGAGGTTTTTCCAGTTCTTTTCCAGTTCTTTAGGTCTTTGCCATGATATTTAAGAGAATGATTTTTTTTTATAAAGTACCAAAAGAACTATTCATTTTCATGATCAATTTCCCACTGGATTTCACGTAACACTTCGCTTAAACTTTTCCCCATTTTCAAAACAAGAACTTACTTGTAAGATATCTGTCCAATTCTCCCACCAATATTTATATATAGATAGTCTTTCAAAACCCCTGGTGCCTATATAACTGAACAGCAAGTAAAGTTTATGGATGAAATTGCTGAAGGAAAAAGCCCTCAACAACTATGTACATGATCCCAGTGCACCCCTACAAGCTGAATTTTCAGCACTTTCACAAGCCGTCAATAGGTCTCTGAAAACCCACTGCTTTAAATCCAAAGACAATGAATCCTCCAGCTGGTGTCTACTGAATTTTGTGGATTGGAGTTTTCTATATTAAAGGTATAAATTCCACGTTTTCAAACTTCTTTTTTCTTTTGTCAACCAGATATGGTTGTTGAATGCAGTCACAAAATTTTCTAGTGTTATTTCTCCTGTTAATTAGTCAACACATTTTGTGAGTTTTCCTGAATAATATAAACTGAGGTGCAGCTGATCCTAATGACAATATTTAGGCATAAGTGTGCATCACCAATTTCTTAATTTTTTTTTTAGCTCTATTATAACACTGTTTTGTTTCAGAGAGCTTGTCACACCTATAAGGAATTATCTCTGAATGAAAAAATAACATTGCCATCAGTAAGATGTGACCTATGGTCCAGTTGATTCTACATGAAACAGTTAACCTTGAACTTCATAGCAAATAAAATATGTTATATATAGAAATTGTGTAATAGACCAAGATTACTCAGTCACTCTTTTAGGAAGCTTTTAAGGAAAACTGTTCTTGTTTGGAAAGCCAGATGAAAGTGAAATTAACTGCCCCTCTTATGTTTCCTAGTTTAGGGTCAAATACTATCATTAAATGATTAATAAAATTTTGTGGGCTGGTAATTAAATGCAGTTGCTTTTAACTTAAGAACTTCCTGACAGCAAGATAAAACCAACTTGCCTTTCCAACAGAAGTAAAAACATCATTAATGAAACCAGGGAACATGCATGAAAATCCATTTTCTTTACTACACATCATGCTCCCCAAGGCCAGGGCTATACCTAAGAGATTTTCCAGGTCAAGGTCATTGGTTTTTAGGAACTTCTCTATACCAGTACCCAAGCAGGGTGCGAAGCCTCACCCACATTTACAGTAGAAAATCATACAAAGAATTGACCTAACTAGTGTTATCTCCAGCTCCCCTTAATTCCTTGCCCCTACCACTAACCATAGCCTACAGAGTTAAGCCCATCATGAGGATCATCTCTCCAGACTCCCTTGGGAACACATCCCACCCTCTTATCCATACTTGCCACTAAAACCATCAATGAGATACCTAACTTCAGTATCCTCCACTACATCCCAAATTACACTGATTTTTATCAGTTATCCTAGCATTCCCCAATCTGAGTGTTGCCACCGCTAGCCAATGGTTCTTTGGGGCAGAATAGCAGATATAAACATCAATTATAAATGAAAATTCAGGTAACAATGGCTGAAACACTGGGATTTTCAAGTATTGGAAGGATAATTTCAGCCCCATCCATTCCTCTTATCTCTCCTTACAAAAATAAATGTTTCAGAAGGTATTTGTACATCTTGAACCATAAGAGGAATGCAGGTAAAATGTGGTATACACATTGAATAGAAGTCCATGTTTGTTTCAAAACACACAGGGAACCAAGAGTAAAGGACAATAAAAATGCTCAGAAAATAAAATATTTACAATTTGTAGAGATGTGTCTTGTAATGAAATCTAGCTGAAAATATTAATTTTAAGATCGTTATAAAATGTGCTACTGTGCCCAGCTCCATTTTTTACATATACAAATGGTCCACAAAACACTGTCATTGGCTATGCATGCTCTTTTGATTGGTGATGTCTCTGCAAGGAAGAGCAAGAGAAGATTGATTTCCAGACTAAAACATCAATATGAATGTTTTTAACAAGTACTTGTGGCAAAATTATCATTTTCTTTCTTCATAAAGGCTTACAGAAGAGTCTACTCTAATTGGAGTTGGGAAAAAAGCCTTCTACTTCATGCTTGTTCTCTGATAATTTTTACACTATGTACAGATTCCAAAAAATATAGTTCTTTGTGTCTCAGAGCTGCTGTCTGCTTTAGAGACTTTTCCTTTGAAATGCTTTTGAATATAAAATCCCTACTAGGAATGTTCCACCACTATTATCATCTTTCACTGAGTTCTTCTGTCTTTTTTTTTCAGTGTTATTGAAAGGAAAAGACTTGTTTATATATATATTTATTTCTCTTGCAGAAAGGAATGCCTACAAGTACATTAGTGTCAATAGTACTAATTAACAAAACATTAATTTCTTCTACATTTGCATGTACATTTAAATTAACTTCAATACACTTGACTTTACATGTATCTTCCAAGGGATCTCAGCAATTTAAAAGTCTAGTAAGATTTTGCTGTTATATTCAGAGGAATCTTTCTTGGCAAAAATAATAAAATGCATCTTATTTCTTTACTTCAGATTTCAAATTCTGTCCCTTTCTGTCCCCTTTTCCTCAATCTCTGTCTGTTTCTTATTTTAGTTGCTCCTGTGGCTTGTGTCTACATGTCAGATATAGGAAATGACTGCAAGTGTTTTAAGACACTATGCTGGTTTTATATTCAGCAGGGAAATTAAGACTCATGCCTCCCCTTCTTGACAGTGGAGAAAAAAACACTGAGAGAGATCATAGATTGGAAGCACAGTTTACTAAAGAAATTGCAATAAACACAACAATACTAAAAAAAAAAAAGAAAGATTGTACAAAAGACATAATTTTTTGGTCTCTGCTGAGTTCAGTTACTACCTTTTCACTGTGCTGGGGTGTGTGGAGGGGTGTGCAGGGTCCTGGAGGAACAGGAGCAGGGTCTGGTGGGGAGGAGGGGATAGGCTCCGCTCATCCCTCTGCTGCAGCAAACAGGGCAGAAAAAATGGTGCATTTCTGGCTGGGCACTCCAGCTTTTCCTGATGAAAAATCATTCATCTAGCAGTGATGTAGGTGATATTGAATAGCCAGCACTAAAAAAGTCCACCCCTTCTGTTTTTAAATGTGACAGACACCATGGCAATATGCAGAATATTACACATTAGGGTTCTGAGATGAAGAAAGGAGTGCAGCACTCCCCTGGGGCATCTAAGTGTCCTGGGAGAGCTTTTGGACATTTTAGGAAGTGAATTTGGACTGGGGATGTGCATTTAGGACTCCCTGCTACTTGGTACCTATGGCAAAGTGCATTTCTAATGTAGTATGAAATCCCAGCATTGGGAAAATACTGTGCTGAACAACTGCTGTGGAGTAATGATACAGACACAAAACAGAGCCACTGGGCTAGTTCTGTCAAAAGCTGAGGGGTTCAATACAGAATATTGTATCTTTAAAACACTGAGCTGTGAGTCCAGCCTCTGGGTCTGCAGTGTGATTCTCTTCATAACAGAGAGGAATATTTGCAGGTGTCAAACAGGATCAAGGAACTAAATGGGGAGTCATTGAAATGCCTAGAGCTAAAACTGGCTTGAGAAATATGCAGAATGTGTTCAAAAGTATAAGAACATTACCCTAGGTTGCAAAAAGGCACTTACCTAAGATGAGATTTCATGATTCTGAACTCTTAGGTCTCAATGCATGCCCCCTCTGTACACTCTAGACACAGATGGGAAATTAGATAATTTCCTAAGCAGCTTTATAGTTAGCACAAAATTAACAGTAAACATCTGCCAGTAACAGATCTGAGGTCTTCTTCTTTAGGGTATTTGAACTTATTAAATTTTAACATTAAATTTTTTAATTATATAAGTGATAACATCTTAATTCAGGAACATGGCACAGGACTAAGAGACCTCCCTAGAGTTGTTTGTAGACAGGCAGCGAGGATATTTCTCAGCAAGGTAGATAAATGGCCAAAGTAGAAAGAAGTGAATTGGATTCCCTCCTGCTAATGACTTCTCAAACCACAGTGTTGGATGAAACAGCACTATTATTTATCACTGGCAAAGCCAAGCTCAAGAGAGTAGGCAGTGAGAAGGCACACAGGGCTTGGAACCTTGGTAATCTTAGTGTGCGAATCTCAGTCATGTTTGAGGAAGAATTAATCATTTAGGTAAAAAAAAAACACTGTTTCTGGACATGAAGGGGAAAATATTTTTAGATAAGTGGAAAAGATTCCCAGCATTTAACTTAAAGCAAGAGGATACCTATCTGCACAGAGGAATAGGGAATAAATGCATCCGTCAGATCTCTACTGTGACAGTAGTAGGGAAATGCAGCTATATTTAAGGGATTGCATAAGAAATTTCCAGATACCCTCATGTCTTTGTGTGGAGGGATAGAATGTAAGAAAATAGTGCAAAAGGTAGCCTCACACCTGAGGAGTTGCAGCTGTGCTAATCACCAAAGATTAGGAACAGGCCTGCCCTTAATAGGCCACAGCTGTGTCCAATAAGAATGAGTGCTATAAAAGAGTGGGTTAGCTGGGTGAGGGGAGAGTTAAAAGTTTGTTGCTTTTGCTGTCAGGTGAGATGGAGTTTTGTTGGCTGTGCTGTGAAGAAGAAGGAGCCGGTGCTGCAAGGAACTGCCCATGAGAAATCACTGAGAAGGTATGGGACTTTTGAAATAAGATGACAACATCTTTGTTAGAAATCAGCTCCAGTATAAAGCCAGGCTTTGTTTGTAGTATCTAGATCAGACACAAATGGAAAAAAGAATTCTTCCAAGTGAAAGAAGGAGTCTCTTACCAGAGTATGACCAGTGCATGACAGGATGCACAGGAGAAGCTATCAGCAAATGTTTTGGTGTCTCTAGATTTTGGATATATCAGGGATAAACAACTGACAAATGAACTATTTCTGGGGAACTTGTACATAAAACATTGATGAAATTAGAGCTGTAGATATGAGAAAAAAGGTACTGTGTCATTGATCATGGATTCTGATACATGTGACTTATAATATCATATGTATGGAAGAGCCAGATTCCCACAACACAGGCTTTTAAGTTGTTCTGCATGTACAGGGTGGTCTTTCCCCTGGAACACAGGACATTTGGTGGGTAGCTAGAGCAGACAAAATATCAAGTACCTCTTCTTCTACAAGGAAAAAAATCTGACAGGCAAACCCAAATAGATGTAGCTCAATCACAGAGCTGTATAATTAATAATCACATCACTTATGGATTTAAAAGTTTTAATTGTTTTACCAGAGCAAATCCACTGCAGCTGAAAGATCTGACAAACTGTAGAATAGAAATTTCTGTGACTTATACTTCACATAATATGCATCTCCAGCTAAGATGGGTGAGTCATAAGACAACTTAGGAAAAATTAATTATGACTCAAAAATTCAGATTAAAGCAAGATTTTTCCTTAAAAATCAGACCACAAACATATTTCTAACTTAGCATATCAGCTCCCCATGGCTATGAAAGTACCTATCTGATGACTTCTCCAGCACCCCATAGTTTGTACTTTTTTTTCTCATTCTTGTTAAGCATGAGAATCCCAAAAGGACTTTGTCCCTTCCTCCCTTTGTTCCTCACCTACCTTGCTGTAGGGAAAATCTGGGGTTTCTCCTGGGATTGTTCAGAGGTTTGACAATCTTCACTTCTCCTGCTGACCATGTGGTTTGGGTACTCTTCAATGACATCTTCAGGCATAAACAGTCCCATGTAGTTGGAATACTGAGAACTGACACACCACTTGGAGAGAGAGTGAGTTTTCATCTACAACCTAGAGAGGAAGTAGGAAGTGAGTCATTAAAACAGGATCGAAGTGCAGTCCTGTTGGAGTCACATACATATTCACTATTATTGAGTTCCATATTATGAGAATGTCTTTCCACTGTCTCTAAATCAGGAAGATCATGCTTCCAATTTAATAGTGTAAGCCAAACAATACTGAAGTCAGTGAAGGTTTCTCCAAACACTTCAGCAGGCTTTGGATGCGGTGATAGTATGTATTACTGAGTTCAAGGGTAAAAAAGCTCTTCAGATCATAGACCAATTAAGAGTTTTAAAAATTTCTTTTCTATCATGTTGATGGTCCCATATATGCTTTCAAAGAGTGAGCAAGTGCACACTATAAACAGTGTGTGTTAGATCATATATTTCAAACTAATTGACTGTTAATTATTCAGAATTTTTCCCTAGTCGTTACAATTGTCATTTAATATTTTGCTGCTTCTCACTTAGTTGAACTAATCACAAGACAACTTGTATTATGAAATATGAATATTACTACAGAAAGAACCCTCAAACTATCAGTCTGTTGGTTTTAGCCATACATGTCATAGTCACTTATGTATTAAAAATTAATAAACTTGTTAAAGCAGATACCTAAGTTATTAGAAATACTAGAACTTACTTAAGTAATATTAACCACAAACCAAGAATTATTTAACAAGGTTCTCTGTAAACATTAACTAATAAAACTAATCTTGTAAAATGTCCATTTTCTTCTGATTCAGTTTATGAAAAGGAACATAAAAGGGCTAAATTCATCAAATAAATTATTCATCAGCAGCTATTTGTTAAGCTCTGTTAATTAAGCAGTAGGTTAATTAAAGAACAGAATTATATGTGAGGGGACAACTAGGGAATCCTGCTTGTGAGTTAAGTGTCCTGGGATTGAACTGAAGAAGTGTTTTCTCATTCTCTCATCAACTGAGAGATGCTGTTAATTATTCCATGTATTGAGCACTGTAAGAATTCAAAATCCAATAAAATACCAAGGAAAAGTCTTTCCATCAGATTTTTTCTTTTTCAATTAGCAGTAGACTGGGAATCCATGTAGTACCTAATCACTATTTGTATTATCTGGTTTTAGTTTCCCCTAAGGAGACATTTTTCTTCCCTAAACCAATTAACAGTCAAACCATTGCACCCATAGGTAAATGTAGGTCATTCTAAATAAAAGGGAAAACTGCTTAAGATACTGGATCAATGTTCGCTTTTGAAATGCTTATCAAATCTCAGTACGCTGTGCACCTTTCAGACTGTCAAGGCCAGAGTTTTAGGCAAGATTCCCAAAGGAATGCAGAAAATCATGAGTTCAAGAAGCTTAAAATATTTTGTAACCTTACTCACAGTTCTTATCCGCAGAAAGAAAAGTAAGCAGATGAATATAATAGATGAAGGTGTATGCATCCTTCAAATAAGGGTTACACCTCAAAAAATAAGATTGGTAAAAGGTTAATACTTGATATTGTTAACAGAGTTTTCTAACAAAAACCTAACTCCAGCCTCCATTGTCACATAAGCAGATTTATGTGCTTCAACAGACACACACTCTGTGCACAAGATTTAGAGGATATTTTATTTCAGTTATCTTCTTTCCAAATGAAACACATTTATCCATTTTGATTCTTTAATCCTGTTAAACTGTTAAATAAGAAAAGTTATGCTTTTTTTCATTAGAGTGGCTAAATCCAATAAGCAGAGTAGATACATAACCTACTGACAGTCTTTTCTGTAAGCAATTATGACTTTATTTAGTTTTTAATTCTTTCTATAGGAGTTATAAGAATGATGTGGAATATTTAAAATATAAAAATACCAGTAACAAATGCAATGTCTTTTTTTTCCCTTTGATTTATCTTCCTGTTGGTGGATTACATGGGAATTGACTTCATCCTCTGATCAGCTAGTGCATACACACTTTTCTTTGCTGCTACTCCTAGCTACATATCCCCAAATTGCATTAGAAATTACTTTTATTACCTTTAACCTCATGTTATTGAACTTTGACCTGACAAAGCTTTCCTGCTTCTGCTATTACAACCATCACAATTACCTGGTTAATCTGTAAAAATATCCTGATTTTTCATGCTATGGATGATGCTTCACAAATCTTCTCAAATCAGTATTAAAAATGCCAGAATTCTTATCTTTTTTATTTCTCTCTTAGAAGAAAATATTAAATCAGACTATTTTCAGAACCGAGACTTGAGGAATGCCATGACTAAGCTACCCTCTGATGCCTATCCTTCACTACAAAGACACGCAAAATCACATTTTTCTCAGTAATACACTGGGGGTTTTGTTTTGCAAAAGGTTTATTCAACATCGTTGAGACACTTCACGTTAAGGTACTCTCCTCTACACCAATTCTGAACTTGAATGCAGGGCTAGTATTATTTGCTGACTGAAGAGCTCAGAAGCTTGTTTGGTTCAGCAATAGATGCAAGCAGAAAGCTGAATTCCTTCCAACACTGTTTGGTACAGTGCTACTCTGAGTGCTCACTCAAAATAGAATGTAATGTTGCCAAAAATGTTTTGAGCAGTGCTGCCATGGATGAATGAATGCAATGACAATTGTAATGAGAATAGATGCTGATATTTACATGCATTTAAAATAAATTTAATTGATCAGAAAAGATTATATATTATAGTCATTAATCTTAATTTAAAGATAATTAAAAGACTCTGAAATCCCAAGCAACAGCCACAAGACCTTTATTAATTGATCTCATGAGTAGCCCTCATGCATATTGAGTGATAACCTTCTCTTTGACTTCATTTTATCTTTGTCTAATGGTGCCTGAAACTTGACATTGCACTGCATGCTTAAACTACACAAAAGAAAACCCAAACCAACTGCTATGTGGTTTAGGATGGCTCTGCACACAGATTATTTTTTTTTTCTTTATTGGTTGAAAAATATTATTCTGGTCTTATGGAAAATGAAATGAAACCATTACTCATTTCACAGATGTCAGGGAGCTTCAATAATTCCTGCTCAGGATTGATACAAGTGGATTTGGATCATTCACCTCAACTCTTCTCTTAATTTCTCAGCTGTTTTGTCTGTTCAAGTATCACTTTAATTCTCTGCAAATATTTAGATGTTAGAGCTCCTCTTACATGCCTCATTGGTAGTACATACTGTTAGCTTCTTTCTCTACTACCAAATATTTGAAAAGTGTTTTCTTTTTGTAACCCTTCACATCTGCTTCTTGATGCAATAACATTTTATTTCAAGAAATGAGGGAATAGGTGAGAAAAAGAAACTGCATATTTCAGACTTACCTTTTAGAAGAGGCCACTGAAGACCTCCAACAGAAAGAGGGATATGAGCTATATGATGCACGCCCTTTTTTCATGAACTGTACTTACTCTTTCTGTTACCACTGGAGTTTACGCGGTGGTCAGATAGGTGAGCTTTAATGCAATGAAGCAGTGAGATCAGTACTACGTCTTCATGAAAGTATAAAAAGTGTAAAGAAAACAGTGTAGAAAGAGGCTCCTGGATCACCCACAGGATCATTTTTGATTTCCTTTAATATAGATCCTTCGACTTCCTTTACTCATCTGCATTGAAGCCAATGGATTGGCAGTTCAGATCTAGAGCTCTTGGTCTCTACCGGTCAGGATTTCTATTGATGTGCTCTGATTCCAATCAAGTATGGCAGCATCTGCTCATACTTTTTGATGGGCAGTTCCTGCATATGTAAACAAAAGGCTAAGCAATTCTTGTTTCAATAGGACCCCAATCCTTTTTCTGCTGTAAGCACCTTTTGTATCATCACTTAGAAATCCAAAATGATTCTTTCTTCTGGAAAATTTCCTTGGCTGGAAACTGAACGACTTGGTAGATACAAGTCCATTAAGGTGATACCGGTGGGATCTATGTTGGGAAAGATTAAAAACAGGTTCTGACACATTTTCTCCACTAGTCCATAGACTACAACAGCTGTACATTCTAGAATTACTTAACTTCTAAAATCTTATTATAAATTAGGTTGGTTTGTAAGATCATTCAAAAGTGATAAGAAAACCAAGCAGTACTAGCAGCTGTAGTCATGCCCTGGCTGAATCTGTCACTTGCAACTCAGTATTCAATGCAGTTTGGATCAGTTGCTTGTTTTCTAGTGTTCATATGTTCTGTGTAACCAGGCCTTCTCTGAATCTGCACACACGAAGTCTCTTGCCATCTGTTTCTGATCTCCTGGCTTGGAAGCTTAGTTCTGTTGCTCCAGCTTGTGTGTTCCACATGTTTTGTCCTGTGTTCCACCTTATTGGGAAGGCAATGAAAGAGGACAAACTATTATGCAGTTATTAGATAGCAATCAAGTTTTAATTGAAAAAAGAAAATTTTACTCAAAGTAAATATTGACCCAAAGCTTTGTGGGTCACAGATTTTTCTCAGAGTTTTCCAATCCTTTGTGCCTCACAATTTCTCTCTCTTTTGAGTTGCTAATCTTTTGCCATGTGTAGATGACCTTTGCTTCTTATGCTCCTATGAGTTTGAAGAAACTTTCATTTATTATTCAAAATTAGACATCAAATAACAATACTGTAATTTCCTCACCTTCTTCCAGAACCATGCAAAGAATTTAAAGAAAAAATTTTAAGTAAAAAAAAAAACCAACTAATTTTTGTACTGCAAATTCCTGGGTTTATATTTTAATCTGCTCTACGAATTAGAAATTTCGATCTTGAAAATTTTGATACCAAAAAAATATGCATTTATACAACATTAAAAAAAAGAGAAAATGCTAGCATCCATTGAGGTTGGTGATGTCAGTGAAGTAATATTGAAAAATATTGTGTTTACTGTCTGATGGTGAGTATTGAGTTTAATTTATTGTCCTCATTCCAGCCATTCCCCTCACTGATTTAAAGAAAATCAGCACTGAGAAAGCACAGCTGTGAAATCCTTGCACTTTCGAAGCCTGTGGTGAGAACAGGGCTGCTGTACAAGAGCAAGTTTTATGTTCTGTTTGCAGCTAATGTTCCAAAAACTAGACACCTAGCTACATATCAGTTGTATTCCAACTTCTTTCTAGATTGCTACTACGTGAATTTCTATATAAATATGTACATACATACACATATATACACACACATAGAAATGTTTTTTTAGTGTATGAGTATCTATGCATATATATCTGTGTGTGAATATTTATTAGTCTTCTTAGTAGTACATAAGGAGCCCAGCTCTGGAAAACTGACTGAATTCCCTTCTGACACAAGCATTACTGACAGAGTTGTCAATTATTTCCAGCATGGAATCTTAATTGCCAATATGTGAGCTGGAAAGAACCCAGGCTTATTATCAGATTCCAGGTTCAGTTTGCATATAATTTACTAGCAAAGAAGGTTCATCACTGTAGCTCAGACTGTCATGCTGAAAGTTCTGTAGTTCTTTCTTCTGGTCTGTTATCTATTAGTTGTGCTGACCATCATGCAGAACAATTTTCAATCCCACTGTTACAGCGTTTTCCCTGTCAAACCATGAAGAGGCTATTAACACCTCTCTGCTGGAAGCACATAAAATAATCATGGGAGCTGTTTATGTTAATTCAGACTAACCCAGGCCTCTTTTTTGTTTCGGAATAATTACTGGTTCAAAACACCAGCATGTGTTAAGAGATCAGGATTAATTTGTAAGAGCTGAATGACAATATTTCCAATGGCTTATTAAACACTAATTAGATTTAAAATGGTGTGACTCTACACACACTTGTGCACATCAAGAAGTTTAAATATCTGTTTTATATGTAATGTAGGTTGTAAGATTAGAATTTAATATCACTAGGGGATATCTTACCATATTTGATAACAAGTGACACATTCAAAACTGCATTTTTTCAGAACTGGCATAAAAGATTTAGTTTGCTTTGTCTTGTTTTAAAACTAAACAGTTTACTTTAACAATATGGAGTTCCACTCATCTATTTGTACTTTAAGCCTTATAAATAACAGGATTTCATTAAATGTCTGCTGGCGAACTAAGACAAGTTAGCATTCCCCAGTGAAGTGTAAGACAAAAAAGTGTAATGAATGAGAAAAAGAATGATTTAATATTAAAATTGCTGGGATTAAAATTTGAGTCATTTATTCCTGTGTCAGTAGTGCAAGCCAACATAAAATGAATGGAGAAAGGAGAAACAGAGAAATGAAAACGGAGTTCAAAAATAATCCTAGTAAATCAGCTGGAATATACAGCATTAATTGAAAGCAATAAACTCGAATAATTCCAACTACAAATCAAAGTGTGTGGCACCTGAAAAGGTTATCTGTTACTTTAGCACCTAGAGCATGCACTATATTATGCCTGAGTTCAAGTTAAAGATAACACCAAAGACTTTGCACAGTGCAATATGTTCTGGACTGACATTGCAGGGCAGCCCTAGTTAACTGCAGATGTAATGTAAAGTTGAGCACACAAGAAGTTTCTGAAAGTATATATATTTGCTCAACTCTTTTACAAGGTTGTTCAAACCCAGAAATATTGTCTCCGTAACAGCAAATATATGCTCATGACCAGAACACTGACCCTTTCCTCAGCTCATGTGAATTTAGCAGATTGGGTGCAAGGTCCAGGTTCTATTTGTGTCTCACTCCCTTGTGGTATTTTGAATGGCAAAACTATATTCTAGCCCTGCTTTGTTGACAAAATCTGATATGAAACCTTCAGTTTAAAAAAAAAAATAAGGTTTTTTTTTGACATTTCTGCAGGACCAGAGCTTACACCAGCTCTGCCTGAGCTACCCCTCCCATAACACAGGTTTTGTTCAATGTTTAATCTACTTATTTCAGTTCCCAGTATGCACTATCATTTTTCTACCTGTTTCTCATCTTTTCTTTTTTTTTTTTTTAAATTTTTTTTTAACATGTGACTTGGTAAACACCTTAGCCACTTCCTGAAGAAGTCTGGGCTACTATAGTTGTGTGATGATGAGAAATCTGCTTAGCAGCTCCCTTCCAAATATCAACCTTGGAAAGCAGATAGACATTAATTTTCAACGTTACACTTATCAAATGAAAGTGCACTGTGTATACTGTTCTAAGTACACATTTCCTCCCACAGCTGAATACAGAATGACTGGAGATTTGAAAGTATACTCTTCTGAGAGTGCTATTCTAGGGGAAAAGAAGAACATATTTTGCCACTAATCTGCTGTGTAAGGATATGTTGTTTGAGTTGATTATACTTGCATTTGGTTTTAGTTTTTCTTCTTATATTCTCTACTTGCAGATAGTCGCCAAGAATAACAAACGACATATCTGTGCCCGAGCCTGTATTTGGTCTGATGTTCACTGATGCATCACCCAGCATTTTCTGCTTGAACTTTTAGGATTTAATCTTAGATTTATTTAGGTTTATGTGAGTTTTGTCATTATATTTCCTAAGTCAAGAATTTGCCCTTAAAGATTTCAGTAATATACAAAGCTAAGGGGTAAATTAGGGGACAGTGTGAATGAAATCTTGGTTCTGCTGAAGTGTGTTGGCATTTTGCCTATGAGCTCAAGAGAGACAACAGGATGTATTTTATAACAAAAATTGTCTGCAATTTTGCATTTCATTATGAAATGCTAAAGGCGTAAAATTTACATATATTTATATAAAACTTTCCATTTCATTCAGAATTTAGCTGTTTTGTCTCAAACTCAGATGCATCCAGCAAAAAAAAAAATCCTTTAATGACTTAAGCATTTAAGTCTTGGCATTTAAGGCTTGAAGTGTCCCATCAATTTATACAATTATAGTTTTATTCTAACATCACACTGGATATAAATCACCTGAGTTTTAATAATCTGTGTGGCTTAGATCATTTACTCTCCTGTCATATCATCCAATGCGTATTCTATGCTATCTGGCAGGTAGCTGTCTTCACTGGAGCTTGACTAGCTTTACTAGGGTCATTGAAGTATGTTGTCACACTCTAATTGGTTCTCCCTGGTTCTATAACTGTTCTTGTCAGATCTTTGGGGTACAGCACCCCACTGAGGCCCACCCTAAATCTGGATGTGATAGAAGTCAGCATCACAGATGTTAGTTTAGGTAAAACACATAGAATTTGGGATGTATAGGGCCCTCAGGGTGTCTTGAAGTATCTGATCACTTATTGAGTCAAGACAGACACATAGAGATGATAAGAGAAATTTTTACTGTCTAAAACAATTTTACTTAATTCAAAGTTGTAAAAAATAGTTCAGATGGATTTCATCCAATATCATGTGACTGTTGGACTGTTGGATCCATATGCTACCATGTATCCTAAATACAGATTTGGCACTTTTTCAAGCCATAGTCACAGACTACCTTGGAAAGGTCGTGCTGTTTTCTATCAAAGTTGTTCAGGTTTATGCTTTGTGTTTTGACTACTTTAAATTTTTATTTCTAATTTTTCTAGATGGCCTTAGGATTATAAAATATTTGCTTTGATTTTCCTTCTGTTAACATTGCAGAATATTTTGACTGCCAAATTGTTCATTTCTCCTATATACTTCCTCCAAATATTTATTCATAAGTATTCAATATGTGAGTTCATGGGATATTCAGTTCAAACGAATTATTTTCCATGACCTTTAACAGAAAAAATAGATTAATTACTAAGAGGTGCTAATAAAATATGTGCAGTAATATGAGTAAAATGAATCTGAAAAAAACCCTCCAAAAATGATCAATTCCTAAAGAAAAAATTGTCTTCTTTTTTCCTGAGATTAAAGTATAATTTACTAAGGTTTCAAAGCATGTTATAGTATAACTTCCTACCTTTTCTATAAAGCAAACTAAATTTTTTTGAAATAATTTATAAAATTATAAATAAACTATATTTATTTTTACCCCTCTAATAATATATGCATAGAATTCCTGTTGTTAGAATATATTTAGTCATCAAAACTAGTAATTAACAAGTAATGACATTCAGTGGCTGATTGAAAGAAATATTTTTCAAATAGTCAAAGAGGATGTAATAAATAAATGGGTGTAGGACTGCAGTTCTGAATATAATCTCAGAGGAATGTAATGAAAGTATCAGTTAATGCCTCAATCAATAATGATGTGGTTTGTAGATTTTAGACCAAAACTCATCAATGGATTTCATAATATAATGAACAATTTTTCATCTTTCAAGAGATCAAAACAGAAACTGATGGAACGGTGTTTCATTCATGGTATAAACTAGAATTGGAGGGGTTTTATACTTCATAAAAGACTTTCAGCTAATTAATTATGAATTTCTAGACTGCTAAAATTAGTTGGCACTGCATAATCCTGATTAAATTCAAGGCTAGCTCAAGCAATTCTAACTAAGAATTGCATGACCATAGTTCATAGCCAAACCCAGTTTTCCATGTATTTTCTGTCTAAGCCTCAACTTTAGGCAAAGGCATAAAATGGATTGATGTTCTCAAGAATCTGTGATGAGAAAGATGTAATTTGATGCATGCACAACTACAGTAAAAAGGAAAAAGTCAGTATGCAACAGAGAATAAATTGCATGTTCATGTGTCATGGAAGACCAGCTTTTAGTGACTTTTAGATTTTGTGGCAATTCTGGCCTTTCTGATAATCAGCATTACCCATATAAAATTGAATATGTGTGTAATATCTCATTATCCTATTAATACCCCAGCCAGTTGTAGTCTTAGGAACTGGAAAGGGGGCAAGCAAAAACAATGGCTTTTTCAGTCCACTGGGTTATGATTTACACTGATTTTACTCTCCTGCAATGCATTTGGGCACAGCATGACTGTACACATGAACATTTTGTTTCAGATAATGGAGAAAAAAAAAATTGGCATTTAGCATGCTATTATAAGACACGTTAAATATTTAATATATTGTTTAGTATGTGCATTGCAAAAGAACCAAAAACTCCACAAACATACTTAGCCTAGTAGTTATCAGGTCCTGATAAACTATAACACCTATTTTGTTTAAAAGCATTATGAGAAGAACCATTACTCTTTTTCCATAAACATCAATTTCAAAATTATAAACTTAGAACTTTCTTCCCAAAGAAATAAAAAGAAAATCAATTCCAAACACAAATATTTGCTCTGATTTCTTGGTTTCTGATCCAGGGTTTAATTGCAATAATATTTTCCCTACATTGTGAGTAAGTCACTATAAATCAGCTCTATATTTCAGCGTTTCAGAGTAATTTAGGTCCTACTCTGTGCCAAGCAACCTTTAGAAAAGGCTGTCACCTTCTAGGCAGGTCTGGGGCTGTTCTATTTTTAGAATCACGGAATCATTAAAGTTGAAAAAAACATCCAAGATCATCTAGTCCAATGTTTAAATGAACATCACCTTGACAACTAAACCATAGCAACAAATGCCATGTTCATATTTTTAGAATAATTCCAGGCATGATGACTCCACCAACTTCTTGGACAACCCATTCCCATGCATAACCACTCTTTCAGTGAAAAAATTCTTCCTGATGTTCAACCAGAACCTCCCCTGGCACAGCTTGGGGCCATTTCCTCTTGTCCCAGTGTCTGGACAAGAGGAACAGTTGCCTGAGAGAAGAGGCTGACTCCCACCTCGCTGTAACCTTCTGGAAGTAATGAAGTCATTTGCTTCCAGCTGCATCAGGGACTGTAGTCAAGAAATCCATGTTGTTTGGGAAGGCAGGGCTTTGTTGCACCAAGTGATAGTCTGACATCAGCTCTGTCTTCGATATTGGTGACCATGGCCACTCGCTTCTGCTATCCCTGGAGGCAATGCACGCTTTTGACATGGAGCAAACAGCAGCTCCCTTTAGACTGGTGTGAGCTGGAGCTGTCCTCAGCGGGGGCAGGATCTTGGCTGGCACTGAACACAGGTCTGGGAAGTTCCACCATACCCAGAGTGCCATCTACCTCATCTCTGGATAACCTGGAGACCCCTTTCCTTCCACTATTTTCTCCTCCAAAGGCTGTTTGATAGGTATGCAGCACTGGCAGGTGCCCTAGTCACTGCATCTGGAACAAGCATAAACTGAATTGCAGCTGCACTTTGCAGGATCAAACCCATCAATTTCTTCAGAGAATTCCTAGTTTTGACACAAAAACAGTTTGTGAATGAAAATAACCCCTGGGTTTGGTTTCTATGGATATTACTGCATAAAGAAAACAGAAATTGTCTCATTTATTTATTGATTTCTGTCCTATTAAAATGTTATTTGAAAAATCCAGAGACAATCACTTTTGGGACCATTTTATGCCTGTTTTAATTTTGATGTTATTAGTTTAAATAGATACCAGAAAATTCTGCTTTTGTGATTTTGCACAAACCAAAACCTGTGCAAGAGAGTGGATCTGTTTATGACAGTATTAAGGCATTTGCTAAAGTTGTTTAAGCCAAAGCAATTAAAACACAATATCGTTTTAATTAAATATCACAAGCTCACCTTGCATCTGCCCGAATTTTCATTAATAATCAGTTTTAACTGCCCAGAAGGAAAAGAAGAAGAAATAAAAGTATTTTGATTAATATGTCCTCAGCTTTTTAATCACTATTTTACCCACTGAAATATGACTGTGAATAGCTATTTCTTATTTTAGAAAGAAAGCTCTTACCTGTCGCAGACATCTTTTCATTAAAGATCCTTCCTTAGGATTTTTTCCTTCTGAGAAGCTGTAAGGCCCAGGGACAAAATGTAAATAATGGTTATCTGCTGCTGTGGAATGCAACAGGTGGGTCTGTGATTGGTCTCATGTGAATGTTTGGAATTAATGGCCAATCACAGCTCAGCTGGCTCAGACTCGCTGTCTGGAGACACAGACCTTTGTTATTCATTCCTTTCTATTCTTAGCTTAGCTAGCCTTCTGAGAACTTTTTCTTCTATTTTTTTAGTATAGTTTTAATGTAATATATATCATAAAATAATAAATCAAGCCTTCTGAAATATGGAGTCAGATTCTTGTCTCTTCTCTCAACCTGAGACCCCTGTGATCACCATCACACCTTATTTGAATTTTGCTTAGGAAAAAAAATGAAGGCTAATGTTATTATAAATTGATAATGACATTAGTAGGCTAAGCCTTAGTTTCACTTCTAAGTTTTAACAGCTTTTCAATGCCTGTCACGGCCTCGTAATTCCCTTTATATGGAACATGACACTGGTGTGATTTTTTTTTTTTCTCCCCTGAGTGAAAGGGTCTTTTCACATGCAATTCCTCACATGGAAGTGATTTTAAGCTTCATGATCTTTCTTTTCCTCTGAACCTTTCCAATTCCTGGTATGTTCGTTCTATTAGATCGGGGGACTACAGACAAGGAGTATCAAAGGAGTAGGTTTGTTGATTTACCATGGATTTATTCAGTAGAATAACTATTCTATTTTCTTTTCTGTTTGGTTTTTAGTGCTTTTTATCATCTGGAGTGCTTGCTAGGTCTGCTAAGTCTTCTTGCAGATATTTTCAGGTGGTAGACTGGGTTGACACCAAGATATAATTCCAGAATGGCAATTACCACTTTAAGATTCACCACTTCCTGCACAAATCTTTCCTTACTTTCATTTCTTTATATTCACCTACAGTGAGTTTCACTTACCATTTCCCTGCCTCAGTGATAGTCTTGAAAGGTTATTCTGCAATTCTTCAGCCACTGCCTTCATATCTGCTACTTACAACACATCATTGCATCATTTTCCCTTCTTCAAGAATTTGGCTGCAGTTGCATTAATCTGTGGAAGTGAAGGTCTTTGTGTAGCATGCCAGTTCTTTCACAATTCCCATGCTAGCCCACTATAACTGAAGAAAACTGTGTGACATAGCCTATTCCCCCATGAATAATTCAAAAATTTGTTATCAATCTACCTTAGACACAATGACTCCTCTTTAGCCAGAGAGACATAAAACCTCCAGATATCAACTTGTTCCTTAATCTTACACATTTGTCTGAAGGTTAAAGTTTTCTGGTAGGACTTCTTGGGATCACCTGTAATATCCACAGAGTGTGGATGAACATTGGGTTGTTAGCAGTTTGAGGGTCTTCATGTGACCCTCATGTGTGAATCCTATTTCAGCTGGGTTTCTCTGTTCTTTTAATTGGTCTGTAGAATGCTGAGGTATCAGCTTTGAATTTTGTTCCATTTAAAACATTTAATTTTCAGACCTTTCTGGGATGTTGCTAGTACATTCAAATATTATATTGGTTTCTGCAGACTCCACAGTTTATTTATTGGGCTACAGCTCGATTTTTGGTGATAAACTGCCTGATGAAATAGATCACAACTTTTCATTATACGTGGAAGCCACTACTCATCTAAAGTGTTAAGTGAAGGCTATATCTCAATTCACAGAACTGAACTGAAATATATGCCAGTTTGTTTTTAAAAACAAGATCAATAAAAATTGCCATTTCAAAGATAAAAATCATCATGTGATCTATCTTTAGCATTTCTATTAATGTAAGTCATACAATTATTAAAAAAGGCATGATTTAAATTCAAAAACTAGCAAAATGAGAATGTTAAAGAGCTCTAAGAACTGGTCAGAGCTCCCATAGTTCTTATGATTTAGTTTTCACTAAGACAGAGGAAAAATACATGCATTTATCTTAATGGAGTGGAATTTCTTGTTCAACCAGACATCTGGGATGGTGCTGAATAAAACAATGCAGGACAAGAGAATTTATCTGTTATCTATACGCATAGAGTGAGAATCGCATTTAATATTAAATTGTCTGTTTTATTTCTTTCGAAGGACCTTCATCAGTTTATACCAGATAGAGAATAATCTCCACATTACTAGTTTGAAAAAAGTTTTGAAGGCCATTGTATATTTACAAGTTTTATTTCTATCCTTAACTGTTATTTTTCTATCTGGTGATGTTCAAAAAGTGGGAAATAAAAGACCATTAGAAATTAGAGGGAAAACCAACTCAGATTCAGTATTTTATATTAGGTATCTTGGAGAAAACAGAGCAATGAAAAATAGTTAAAAATTAATTAAAAAAAATAGAGGTGATCTTAGGGGAGACAAAGCCCAATTTTAAATTACCTTGTCTAATCCTCCTTTGACTATCAGCAAAGTCATGGCTTAGATTATGCCTTGTTTCTAGATGCCTTTAACCTAAGGATGAAAATTACAGGAGGTATTTCTCCTCATAATGGCTAGTAGCTTCATTTCTAGGGAGCTAGATGAACATTAGAAAGTCACCTTTTTTAAAGAGGAGGCTGGGCAAGTACACGGAGGAAACATCTGCTAAGGATTGCTAAGCAGACAGGCCATACCTGAATCAAGATGTCTTGATCAGAAACCATGAAGAAAGAGTTTGTAGCTTTTCTAGGGAGGAAATATACTTGTACTGTTCTCATTATTCTCTGTGTGTCTATTACAGTTAATTATGATCTGAACAGCGTGGGCATTCTTATAGAGTTTTTAATATGCAACTGAAAAATGTAATTACAGTAGGAGTAATGACCAAACAAGCAAATGGGTCCACTGCAAGGTCTTAAAAGCTCTAAACTGGAAATTTAGAGCTCCTAATTATAACCTTTGAATGTGCTGATGTGCAAATCACTGAACTTATCTCCTCTCTCAGTTTTCCATTTTCTGTAAAGAAACTATGCTTCTGCATGTCATCAAGAGAGGACACAAGAAAAAAATTTAGTACTGCTGCCTATTTTTTTATAGTTGTCTGATGCATACTGACTGTGTTTCTGGGTAGCTTCCACAGCCTGGATTTGGAGACTCTGCACATGTGTCCGTGTTGATTGATCAGAACTATACAGGGACCTGATATTTTCCAAGGCTGATTTTTTTCTGTCTTGTCTTCCCTTTCTGTGCTCCATCCTTACAAGATAGCACAGCATTACACTGTTTCATGAGTGTCTAAAAAAGATGGTGTAGAAAGGAGAAACAGGTTTAGAAATAGTCTATTTATTAATAATATTTAAATTGACTTTAACATGGATTTTTAGTGTCACCAGAGCCAACCAATGCCAATACATCACATCTCCTGATTCTAACATGAAATGGACATGAAGATTTATATCTGTCTCATGTGTCTACTTAGTATGATCACTGTATTTATGTACAAAACTCTGAACCACTTAGAAAAAAATTCAGACAGAAAGAACACGGGCATTCACGAATTGCCCAGTCTAGCAGCGAATTCAGAGCTGTAACAGAGTTTTGCAGAAAGCATCTTTCATACAGGTATTTTTTGCAGGCAATGGAAAAGGGCTTCCACATGGTTTCAGACAATATTAATCATTTCCTGAGGTAAGAGGGATGGTAAGACTGTTAGACTGAAGCCTTTTGGAATCATTTATGTCCTTCATGAAAAGTTTAACATGACTTCTCAGAATGCCTGCCCCTCCATAAAATATACTCGGATGTTTATCTGAACCTAATTTTGCACTATCAAAGATCACATAACCCTTTTTAACATTGAAATATTACTATTAGCACTTTGTTCAGAGCAGCACAAAACATCAACGATAAGGGAAGACAGAAGGAGAAGAAAGGTCACAGCCCATTTAGGCCCTGATTTCCCTGTTTCATGAGCTCGTAAGCCCAATACCCTTGATCTCATCAGCTAAAGACCATCACAGATCATACACATCAATGCTAACTAGAAGGGAGTTCTATGAATGTGTACTAACTGCTAATTTAGGATGGATTTGTTAAGAACAAATTGTTTTGGGTATATAGTGATAATGATTGGTAGCAACTGTCAATGTGTATTCCTACTGAATATCAGTACAGTAAAGTCGTTATGATGTTTGAAACAGGCATGGTCTCTGTCTTTTAAGCACACTTGTCAGAACTGCCACAAATTTCCTAAAAATATCCGGTTTGAAATGTTCCTGCAAGTGAAAGTAATGAGTCTGCATAAGAAATAACAGCTTCATCAGCACTGTTGGTATACTGATTCACCTTTTGAGTCGGTTTTCTCAGCTCTCATTTTCTGTCTTGAACTCTCTTCTTCCATGTCTTCTCTGCAAAGTAGGTCTAAGAGGTCTGCTTTTCCTGCACAGTAAAGCCAAACAAGTCAAAACAGTTTATTTTCCTCTTCTATGCATTTTGAATGAGTTGTACATCACAAAAGACTGACCACAGGGTGTAAACACTTTTGACAATTAAAAAGGAAGATGCGTAAGAGGATGCCACAAAGTAACGCCAGTTACAACCACTGTTTTTGAATAGACTCCACATCACTGCTTTCTCCACATTTGAAACATGGGATAGTCTCTATTGAATATCTTTATTCTGAGACTCTAATTACCACTAAATTGAACAGTTTTAAATAGAATTACCTTGAAATTACATGGGCAAATATGTCTTTTCTAATGCACATTTCAGCTATAGGATTCAAACTTGTGAGAGATTGAAATTGTCTGCTTCATTGCATCATGGGAAGAATGTTATCTAACCCATTCAAACTGTAATAGAAAACTATGATTTACACACTAAAACCCCCAAACTACATAATGATGGAAAATACATCTTACCACCATCATGCTAATTAAAGTGTCATTGAGGTTAGGAAATGTTCTTTGTACTGTGATGAGAGAATATGCAGGCAAATTGAATTTCCTTTCTGATGGTGCTCAGTAAAAGATAATTGACCACTTGTTATTCCTAGGTGTCATGTAATAATAGGACAAAAAAAACTAGTCTATAATAAATATATTGTCAGCAGAGATAGATTTCACCAAAAAAGAAGATATGATAAGTTTAAAAAACAGTCATAAAGGAGAAAATATCCTCTCCTCAGCAAAACATTGCAAGCAATATCCAGATTTACACCACATATACACACCAACCAACAGCAGAGCATATTTTATTCCAACCTATTTTTCAAATATATTAAAGCTACCTCCATGTACAAAATAATACTATCTTACTTTACAGTTCTCAAGTGAAATGTGATTTTGTTGAACTGAACCTACAAGGTGTTGGTGCTATGACTGAAGTACTACTTCTTAAATCCAAATGAGTACAGAAAGTTAGGGAGGCTTTAATTTTATTGAGAGTAGTAGACAAAACAATGGAATAAAATGAATAAAAGGGGAACACACAAATGAGATTATTAATGAGAAATAAAGTCTATATGTCTAGTTCAGAAATATCAAAGGACCTCAAACTGATCATTGCATTGTCTAAGGTTAAATGTTAATTGAAGTAATTTGATACTTTATTTCTAAGATAGTTTGGTACTACCAGCTGGCATCAGAGAAGAGGGCACTTAAATCCTTTTTCTAAAATGCAAAACTGTTTTTTTTAGCACCATATAATGTAATGAATGGAGTGAGTGTACTCTACAGTAATCTGAAAAACATTTAACCTTTGCTGGTTTTTTTTTTGGCTTTTTTTGTTTTGCTTTGCACATTTAGAGTATATGTTCATTTTTTAACATCAGTGACAGTGATGCATCCACTTGCCATCTCTTTGGGGCAAGGTCTCTTTTGCTGTTTGTTCAGTAGCAAGAACTATATGATACTGTAGGAACTATGGAAACATAGATAAACAGAAACGGTCCTGCCCTCCACCCACTTACATTTTCTTTTGGGTTAGCACAAATATTTGTGCATACTGGGGATTCATACCAAGAAAAAAAAGAGATGAAGCCACTGGAGACACTGAGGTCCAGCAATGGGGTTATATTCCCAGGGGCAGATACCACATGGGATCTAGACACTGTCTATACATTCCCATCATGTAATATAAAACTTTTAGATCCTTCATGCCTGTTTAAAATTCTTAGATTCTTCATGTTGTTTGGCCAGGCAGCTGCTAATGAATTGAATATACTGTCAAAATCTTGAGAGAGGAGACTATTTTCAGTCTTTTCTACCCCCTCTTTTGTTTGAGGGAAAAGAATTCAAACACACTGATTTCATAGAATTTTTTTAGGTTTTCATAATAAATCATTTACTACTCTTCTGTAGGCTGAAAACAAGCAAGTCAGTTTAAGTAGCCCAGTAAGTTTCCTAATAATATAAATTTTCTATCTGAAAGAAAATAAATAACCCAATGTATGATTCAAAAATTGGATATGAAAACACATTTTGTCAAGATCTGAAACCACGTACTTCAGGAAATGGACAGTTAGCAAAAGTATACATTCACACATAGTCCACTGAATTGCTGTATTTCCAAATTGTAATTAAAAAAAGACAAAACAGTGGGAAAAGCAGTTAAGCTTGTTCAGAGATCACTACATTTTTCAGTGTGGAATTATCAAAGTTGACAATATCTGGCAACACTGATGAGGCTGCCTCTAGATTGAGTATGTAAGACTGTAACAAACCTCACTGATCAGCAGAAGTGTCCCTCTGATTCCTAAGCAAGTAGGCAGAATTGGTAATTGATATTTTATACTCCACCAATACTTTAGGTAGACGTTACTACAGAGCTGTATTGTAGTTGTGCTGTTTTATTGAACTGGTGCAGTTATCTTCCTTTGAGGACCAGCTGTGAAATCTAGGTGCAAAACTCTGTATAGACAAACAGGGAAGCTTAAGCTGCAATTTTAATGCATTTCTAGAAATGAAAGAAAATTAGGTGATGCTAACTGATAGGTAGAATTTACACACAACTTAGTTTGTCCAGCACAAGGAAATATGCTTTGCAGGTGTGGGGTGACAAAATAGTCAACCCCTAAATTTCATCAGTGGCTGTCTAAGAAAACTTTTTGCCATAAATGTGTTTTAGAAACACTTGTTTCTGTATTGTCCAGATCCTCAGAACAAGCAGGATATAGATGCACTTTGATCCCTGTGGTCCCTTCTTGATGCACTGTGATCCCTGATTTTTAACATTTTTAACAACATTTTTGTCACACTGGCAACAAGCATGGGTAAAAGCTGCCAGACAGGGCAAAACTGCAGGAGAGATGCAGCAGGGTCTAAAAGTCACCTTTACAGTCCTCTTAAATCAACTCTAGCGAATGCTTGCTGCCTGTGGCTGGAGACTCAGTGCCAATGCAATTTTGCATGGAAAATTTGAAGAGATGGAAAACTCTGCAAAGCTGTTCTTGCTGGAAAATCTTGTCTAGGCATACTTATAGAATTCTGTGTCAGAATTCCATCTCTGTTAGTGATTGTAATTAGTCACTTATACCAATAATCTTCCTTATCGAGATTGTCTCCAGGTACTTTCTGTGAATTCCAGTGGTCACTATTGAATTTTTAGCACCAACTTCAGGCAATGATAAGCTATGCGTTAAAAATTTAAAAAGATAGCATTTTGGCTAAAATAAATGTGTCTGTTTTACAAGGTAGCCTTTTTGAAAAATATATTAGAGTAACATCACCTTTTTTCAAAGACTTCTTTCCCTCTCCCCATTTAAACACACATTATAATGAATAGATGACAAGAGGATTTAAGTCTCTTTCTAGGGAAAAAAAAAGAAAAAGGGAGATATTTCTAATAAAAAAAAACAGTTACTGAGATGATATTGCAGCTAATCACACCCTTTAAATGTTGTCACAAGATACACCTATCAAAGATGAGGGCTATACTTTCATTCTAACATATTTTTTCTGTGGAAGCTCCTGCTGGATGAGATGCTACTTTTCAGCTACAAACTGTGATCGTTTGGTCTTTTGTTACTTTATTGCTGTGAAATCCAAAGATACACAATTCTAAAATTTATATATGATAAAATTTTAATGCTATACATTGCCCACTCAGACTAAATAAAAATTTGAATTGAATCTCTAATGAGGGGCAAAACAGAAATGATCATTAACAACAGAACTAAAAATCCTCACTTTCTGAAAGTCAGAAACTTGGTAGTACCAGGAATGCTAGATGTCTCGTTCTCAAGGAGATTTATATTTGTACTCGGAGGCACAAAAACCAGAAATTGTTCGACATTTCCTGACATTCTTCAGGAGCTCTCATCTAAAGATGTTGTTTATAAGAAGAGAATATTCATTATTTTCATTAAACTGCAGTAAATGTACCTATACTAGCACATCTACAGTCCCCAAAGAAATTTTTACCATCATATCTAATTTGGCCAACCACACAATCTCAGCAAACAAGGTTAATAAGGCATTAGAAAAACGCTGATGAGTTTCAAGTGAATCCCAACTAGGCAATCATCACAAAAACTATTAGTATTCAAAAATTACACTATGCAAAATTAAGGTCCTTTCTCCTTCTCTTTCACCCGTGGTCAATGTATAAGGTCTTCAGCATTAGGGATTCTAAACCCCACATGCAGATTAACATTCTTCTAGTAATAATAAAACATTCTTCTAGTAATAATAACAAGCACTTTGAATAATATTTAGGATGCAATTAAATGCTTGTTTTCTATTGGAATTGCTTTAACAATTAGGATTCTCTCTGTAAACTCATTCTCTGGCAAGGGCAAGAATTCATCTCATATTAAACAGTAAAACATATAAATCCAGACTACTTATTTTGATCTTCTAGGCTTTCATCTATACTGTTAAGATTTTCAATCAGCATTCAGAAATTCATTATGTTTCTGTCCTTCAAACGGGACATTTAAGATGCTGTCAGTCTGCAGCAACTTGTGGTTGAATGTGTTTACTTCTACCATGACCACAATTGACAGTAAAGCAATTGAAGATGTTTAGACATGTAGAGGACACTAGTTTCCAATTCACCAAAGAAAGTAACAAATGCAAGGAAAGTTCCAAACTCTCTTTTTACATAAAGCAGTTACATGACTGTAGCAAGTTCCTCTTTTCTGTAAGTTAAAAGAAATTATTTAAAAACATAAAGAATCCTTTGCTTTGTAGTACATTGCCACTGCTATTTTTCCATTATTTACCCATTAAACAGTCATAAGCAGAATTTGTGGTAGATTTTTCTGCCAGGAAAGGCCGGTTTCTGTTAGGAACTGAACAAGCATTCTCAGGGAGTTGTACCATCCAAAGGCAAAAGAAAGAGAGGAGTCAAATACAGGCTGCAAAGAACCAATTAGTTAATGAAGAGACTTGGATAGAGTCAAATTTAGAGGATCAGGAGTATCAATTACAAACTGCCATGTGTTTGGTTGTGCAGTTAATTTATTCATTGATGGATAAGTACATTTTAAAGGCACTTTTTTGAAGAGAATGAATAGTAATTACCAAGTGACACATTTTCTGGCTAAAATGCATTTTTAGGCAATAAAGATTGGTAATGAATTTTAAATTAATTAGTAAGACTATTTCAATTAAGATCATCCTGTGAAAAAAATGGAAGAAAGTAATCATATTTGCAAAATAAAAAAAAAGTTTGGTTGTCATTATTTAGCCTTATTATTTGCAATAAAAATAATACTATTATTTAGTTGACTAAATAATATTATTATTTACTTGACTAAATATAGACTGAAAACATAGTTAATTTTTACTTTTTTCTATCTAAAAAAAAAGATTCCTCAAAAATGAATTAAAATCTTTTCATTTAGTTCACTTTTACATGGTCAAGAGCAAATTTCTTTCAATTTTTTCTTCCTGTGGGAAAACTGGAATGCTGTTTCTGTTTGTCCCAAAAGAATTGCAGCCAACCTAATTTTAATGTGTAGCTTCACCAGTGAACCAAAACCAATACTTTGTTAAAATTTTTTGCACTACTTGCTCCATGAATGTGATAATCTAGTTATTGCCAGACATTCTGTATCGTTAAGTAAAACTGATTTCTTTTCAGTCTCTTGTGGTTTGTTCAGCTAGCCCAAAGCTGAAAAACTCAGATAGAAAAATGAATAGTGTATCTCTGAGATACACCATATTTCAGAGAAAAGAAAGGGGAAAATTCTGTGTCAGATGGAATTAATTCCTTACTTTCCTAAAGTACAGTTGTATGGGATCATTCGGGGTTAACAAGCAAACAAGTTCTTTCTCCCAATCACCAGATTTCTCGCATGATTTTTTCTTACCCTTCTCTTTTTTCATTTCAATTTACTTTGACTGATCCTTTTGTGAGCTTTGTCTCTCAGCTGGTTTCTTAATATCCCATGAATTTATACCACAGTCCACAGCACAATCAAAAATCAAGTACATCTAAATCTTTCTGTCAAGGAAAGATGAATTAATAAAAATTTAATTACATCCAGTCTGAAAAAATGCCCTGAAGTACCTTCAATCCTTCAAAGCAGAATTTCTGTGTGACAAGCTACTGTAGATATTTCTGAACATCAGCAGAGGAAAAAAAAAATTTAAAAAGGGAAAAAATATCCCACAAAAGCAAAACAAAAAAAACCCAAACTAGGCTGGTTTTTCTTCTATGACATCACAGTGGCATATTTCGTGTCCACAAAGCAATTTCCAAACACTATCTCTTTTTAATACATGTTATCTACTTAACAAAAGGAAAACAAACACTTATTCTCAGTGTATGTCTGGAAATAGATAAGACAGCTGTTTGGATAGCAAGAGATTTCATCCGAAAAAAATCCAATAAATTCTGTGATATCTTAAAGAATCCATTCGCTTTTCTTAGCTTTCTTGTCGTGAGATTTCACTATACGAGAAAGATTTTCCTTTGACCTATGAAACTTATGCTCCAAATGCCTTAGCTTCTAACAAAATCCACTACAAAGGAAGTTCCATGAAGCAGCTCTGACAAATTCAATGCAACTGTTGCAACAATTTTTCGCTTAGCTGACAAAAAACTTCCTTCTTTATTTGTCTTTTTAAACATCATTACTCAAATACATTTTTGACTGCAGCAGCAGTGATACAGGAGGATGCAAAGATACTGGAAGTCCTTATGGTATGCGCTGGTGTGCTTTTACTGTGCTGATTGAGCAATTGTGGTCTGAAGTGTAATGCAGCTTGACAGCACATTATAAAACAAAGCTTTATTAATACAACAGGAAAGATGAGTAACAGCATACGTACCCAGAGCAAACACGGAATCATAAGTGATAACAAGACTCCAGTGGGGTGACAGGGACACTGTCTTGTCTGGCAGCAGCAGGCAACCACACAAATGCTTGTAGAATGTCAGAGCTGTGTTTCACCTTGGCTTGACCAACAGTAGAGTGACATGAGGGAATTCTGCCTGGTGTGGATAGCAGGGGAAGCACACAGCCTGTGCTGCTGCCAAATGTCAGCCTGGGCAGGCTGTCAGGAGGAAGGGGGTTGGCAGCTGTGCTCGGCCCCTCTCAAGGGACAAAAGTAGCCTATTCCTTAACAACTAAAGATGTGACATGTGTAACCTCTAGAATTATTGCACTTGAGCAAAAAAAAAAAAAGGCTTGATGCTTTTCAAATCTGGTAGCACTGACAGGTCTAAACTCCTGTTGGCCTTCAGCACAGCAAAGAAGGATCAGCTGTCTGTGCAGGGTATTGTCCTGCAGATCTTCATCATTTAAGGTAAATATTCTACTTAGGGTAGAAAATGGACTTATAGATCTTGACATCTTGTTTGTTTGACCACTTAATTCAGAAGAATACCATTTCACTAAAAATATGCAGGAAGGCTTCTGTAAGGAATAGGAACTAGAATATGTGAGAGCTGGAATACACATAACCTTCATGCTCCTTACAGAAGTCTGGGCATACATTCTTATATCTTGCCTTTGTTATTATAACAATACATCATAGGGATTAATGTATTAAAATATTTCCTGAAAGTTATTATAAGCAGTGTCACTGATGCGAAAATTATCACATAACAGTGCAGGTATATGAATTAGCTTCATTAAAATGTTCTTGTAATATTGATATAATTTGTTATGTTGAAGGAATTTTTATACTTCAGCTATATTAAAAATGTGGGTGGTAGAATGGTAGGTGCTGCTGCCTAATTCTTGTCCCCAACAAAACTCTCCTGTCAAAAAGCAAGTTGAGTTAACATTCAGGCAATGCAGTCAAACCTCCCCTCAACACTCACCACAACTGGCTCAGTGATAGAGGCAAGAAAGGCTCTTTTGCAACGTTTTACTCCAGCAGAGTAACAGAGTGGCTGAAGAAAAACCGGGTCAGAAAGAGGACGAACCACGCGGAGCAGGCAGCTTTAGAAGGGGAGTGGGGGGGCAGCAGAGCAAAGGGCTGGACAGAGGGGACTGGCCTCCAGGGGAAGGGGGGTGGCCACCAGGGATGCCAAGCCAGTCAGAGGACAGGGGAAGGAGAAACCAGAGGAAGTTATGACACAAAAGGTCCGTTTGGGAGTCTGTTTTTCCCCACAGGAAGGCTAACTCTATGGTGAGTAGTTACTGCTGTTTCCAAGCCTGGGGACTTGGGAATTGACCAAGAGAGTTCATGGGATACTACACTATATAGTTCTGGACATTTCTGGGTGAAAGTCTGTGAAGAAGGAGAAGCTTCATGAAACTTTTATTCTATCCAAGACAGAGATCTGGTTTCTAGAGACTTCTCTTGTTAAACTCCTGATTACTGATGGGTTAGACATGAGTCTGTAAGAGTGGTCACCTTTGTAACATCGGTGTGCTTCAGCACTGTTGATGCTGTGGACAAGTCTTTTCAGTTTCCTGCCCAAACATTTTCATTGTCTTTGTGAAAGGGAAAACAAAGCTTTTCCATGTAGGCAGTGTTTTTGATGCATAAAGCTGTTTGCATTGATAAATGTTCATACAAATATGTTTTATATATGTTGCTTCAACTCCAAGAAAAAAAAAGGAAAACAAAAAACCAACATATTTGCTGAAGAAATGGGTCTGAGTCCTTCATTTTAGGTCTGGGTTCAGACACTTCAAGTAATTTTTCATGCTTTTCAGGTTGATTGCTGCTCTGTTCCTGTCCCTATTTTCAAGAGTATCATTTAGAAGACACTAGCATGAAGAAATAAATGTTTGAGGATCAGAAACAAATTCACTCTTTCTTCTGTTAAATGCAAGAGAGTAGCTGTAATGCAGAGATTGGAAAGTGATGAAAACCAATCAGGTACAGTCTTGCTAGAAAGATATGGCTTCACTGGGGAAAACTGTGTGTCACATTGATAATTATTCTATATAATAAACTTATATGGTTAAATAAAAAGATAATTCATACAGAAACATCATTAGTAGTTGAACATCCTTACTTCAAATGTAAAAGGCAGCTGCAGGCTAAACTAGTTTTTCAATGGTAGTGCTTTAATTCTGGAGAAATATCAGTGATACATGGAGTTGTTTGTTCCTTTTCAACTTGAACATAACTGAGTTCAAAATTGGATTTCTGTGTCCAGCAATAGGTCCATGAAGACGTAAAACACAAAAAGTTTGTTGTTGTTTCTAATATTTTTGGGCTAAACAGCCTAGAAAATATTTTGTGTTTTTCTAAATATTAAATTATATGTTTGCTAAAATTTGACAACTCTTATCTGTATTATGCTGTGTATATGACAACTTCCATTTAGGGCTAGGGAAAGCCCTAGTATGCCAGGATCACTTTAAGAAGTTAGAGTGGAAAACAAAGCAAAGATGAATGGTTTATTATTCCAGTCTACATTTTTAAGACATCATTCAATACATGAAAATCCTTCATGTAAGTACAACCACAAAAGGCTATTGTTGAAGTCGTACATCTGGTTGTGCAAAGATTTGAGGATATCATGATTCTGAAAGGGACTAGGAATAGAACTGAATGAAAGCAGCTTTTTTTGGAATCCTTAACGGGCAGCATTTTCATTTTCTACTGTACTTCAGACACCTATGCTCCTCACTGATTTGTGTTGTCACGTGCGATTAGTATCAGCTAAGATACATTATTTTTCTTAGACACAAAAATATTGTGAGAGATGTCAGAACATTATAGAATGTGCAGAGCTATACACAGAAGCAGGGATCACACTGTCTTTTCAGTGGCAGTGAAATAACAAGATTTTTAATTATTACAGCCTGGAAGTTGCGTATAAAAAGTGATCTTTGCAGAGTCTGGGTTTTAACAAGCACATATTTTAGTTCTTGGATGATGTCATCATAAAGGCATTTTCAGTTATATTTTGTTTATTCATTCCTGTTTTGGCTTGGGGTGGGGGTTTACATCACAGGTATATCTGTCCAGAATTTCAAGCGACAGGTTTTGGCGGTTGTCTTTTTTACGCTATAAAAAAATTAAGGGTCTGATTTATTAGCAGAACACAAATCAACAAAATTCAGGGCTCTGCATTCCAAGGCTTGAATTTGATTTTCATTTTCTTTTAAATGACCTTTGCTGGCTGATTTCTTAGAAATTAATTGGCTCATTTGCAGTTCAATCTATTTAAAGTAAAGAAGTTTGTTCAGACATGCCCACAATATAACCAAAGTAAAATTATTGGTTAAAGAATTATATGCACATAGTCACAGCAAGATCAATCAGTATGTATGATAAGCAACAGTTACAGGTTTTGTTATTATTATCATTATTGAGGTCACATGATGAATACAAATGGAATTTAAAAATTTTTTAAAAGGTGAGAATTGGAACTACTAGCATACACTAGTAGTTTCAGGATTCAGCCAGGATTCAGCCTTTCTTCCCTTTTCTGTCCTATTTACCTTCATTGCAGATTGGAAACAATTTGAACTCAGATTTTACAAAACCAAAGCAAACTGCCTTCTCACAGAAGATATTTTATTACTCGAATAATGAGCTCCATGCCCAATAGGAGGTAAGTGTAGGAGGTAACAATTATTGCATTTATGTCTTAAAACAAATAAATAAAATTCTAGAAGTGAGAAAACAGGACTTGGCAAAATAAGCGGTAAAATGACAATGATAAAAATGTGCTGATAATGAAATGCAACATTTCTTTAGAAAAATCTGAATGCATTTTTTCTCCCTGTGATAAATATGTTTCATATTGAGAATGGAGTAGTACAAGTACACTTATAGTTTTCAAACTTTGCTAGTTAGGAAAGAACAGAAATGTTAAAATCATTATTGCTATTCTTTAGCTTATGATCGCTGTTCTTCAGTTTCTAGTCTAATCAATGAGAATTATGCTATAGAGTAGCTAGTGCATGGATCTTGGGCATTGAAAAAAGAAACTGTAGAAACAATTTTTCATGCTTATGAAGCAATTCAAAGTCAAATGAAAGAGCATGCAGTTTCTCATGACTTCACAAATATTTTTTCTTAGTGATTAAACTATTTTGGAGATTTTTTTTTCCTTTTTACATGTACAGGATGAAAAATCCATGGACAAACCAGTATCAAATAATATTTCTTGTGCTAAACTTGCAACCTTTTTCCATTCTCATCCTCCTAATGTAACTGCCACAATCTCATTAGGCTCGAACATCTAATATGTAACTTCAATATGACAAGGTAGAGTGAAAGAGTGACCAGACATATGTCTCTCATTCTATTTCAACCTTCATTACCTTATCAAAAAAAAAAAATAGCGAGGTTCCAAAACTCACAAAACATGAAACAAAATAATGAACACAAATGAAAACTTCTTGCCAATTTTCTCCAAAGAACCAATGATAATTGGCACTGATAAATGCCACCATCTACAGTGTGGAGGGGAGATAAAGAGTTTGGATTTAAGTAGTTCAAAACGGATGAACAGAAGTTGTGTTTCTCAGGTAACAGATTTGGTTGATGCCAGAATGTTCAGTACTCAGAAGAACAGGGATGCAAACCTTAAGACAACAATTCTTAAATCCTTAGAACAGCTGTTGTGTTGGGAACCAATTTATTTTCTTTGGAAACAAAGTAAGCAACAAAAAAAACCCAAAAACCAAAAAACAAAAAACAAACAAAAAACCAAAAAAAAACAACCAAAAACAAACCTCACACCAAAAAACAAAAAGCCACTGACCAAAAACTTACTCAGTGGTCTTTTGTTTCTTCATTTTGGGAGGAAAATAAGGGGTTTGGTAACTGTGGTAGTTTGGCCAGAAAATACAATGATTGCAGGCCAGAAAATACAGTGATTGCAGGTGCTTGTGTGTGGAACAAAGTAAGAACAGGAGAAAGTATCTGTGGACAGTAATGGAACTGCAACAAAGGTGATCCTCAGAAAATCATACTCACATGGGTGGGGTGGGGAAAAAAACTTGGACCAGAAACTACCAAATAGTACTCCATTGAGAAGGAAGTAATTCGGGGTGAGAGTATGAAGGGAAATGGAGGCACAGCAGATAAACGAAGGAAAAATAATTAAATGTAGAGGCAGAAGAAACAGGTGAAAAGGAGTGATGGAAAACAGCAAAAATGAAAAAAGGTCCAGAAGGAAAACACCAAGAAAATAACTCAAATATACCAAAAGTACAAAGTTAGAAGTAGTACTTTAATTATTTACACAAGATTCCTTTTGAGACAATAGAAAAAATAATAATTATTGGTCATAATTTTTTCTGGTGGATGAGGAATGTTTTAAATATTACATATGATTTTAAGAAAAGTTTTGATACATAGTAGATTATTATAGTATTTTCCATAGGTAAATATTTACAAAAGACATGTAGAATTAGCACATGTTCTTGAGTGTTAAATATCAAATAATTATTATCAATATTTCATTTAAAAAAAGATAGACATACAATCAAGATCTTCTGTACATCTCCATTTGAAATTATAAGATATATAAATTACTATAATTAATATTTATTTCCCCATCATTCTCTTCTTTATATCTTCTTAATACCTTCAATTCTGGGCACCTGATAGAACAAATGAAGTTTCTTTCTGTTTAACATCTCCTTGTGGACCTCCTGACGGTAAAGACAAAAATAAGAAAGGACTTTGACAATTAGAGAAGAAAGTAATCAAAAGAAAAAAATTATCATGAAATAAAATTAAAAATATGCATAACTCAAAGACCCTTATTTTGGACAGATGATTAATTGTTTTTGATCTTTCATGCAATTTTTAAAGCAATCTCAGTAGAAATGGAAAAATTAAAACCATGTATAATTGTAAGCAGTACACTTAAAACTACATTTGCATTCTTACCCTTTAATGGCCAACAGTGCAGAGTTACATGTATAATTGCAAGATAAAGACTTAAACTCTATTTACACGCTAGGCCTTCGTTTCGGGAAGGGAATTGAAATCTTAGGATACAGAAAAGTAAGACTTACAAACACTCTGGAAAGGAGATACAAATAAATGAAACACTATTGAAAATAATACAAAAAAACAGAAAATTGAGTGATTTAGTGACTAGAAGAAAATGGCCTGGGAAGGGAAGGAGTTAGAGCGCAAAAGACTAAAGAAGGCTAAAATTGACCTCGCAGATACTGCAAAACCAGGAGAAAAAGTGAAGGAGGATGACACAAGTTTCATAGAAAGATAAAAGATAAATTATATGGATACTGAAAAAAAAACAAATGCTCAATAAACTGAAAGACATCAATAGGCATGGAACGACATCAAGTGCAGGAACATGGTTTGCTCAATTGATTTCCCCAAAGATTGCCCAATTGATCCCCATTAAAATGCAAGCTTTTGTATATTTTCACGAAAAAAAGATTCATTTACTTTCAGTAAGGAAAAGAGAATAAAAAAAAACAGAAAAGAAAGACCTACAAACATTCCGGAAAAAAGATATGAACAAAAGAACTGTTATCGAAAAAAACGAAAAAAATCCAGAAAATTGGGATGTTCAGTGATGACAAGGAACCGGTTTGCAACAAAATGAGGTGCAGTTGTAAAGACCAAAATACAAAAAAAAGACTGCAAATCTGTTGAAAAAGCAGAGGGAAAAATCACGGATGATGACACAACAATACGGAATGATATCAGTGATGGCCAAGATTTTAAAAGAAAAAAAATCTTTAAAAAATTGAAAACCATATACAGTGATGCCATGGCATCATGCATGGAGACAGGAAAGGAAATGAAATTTCTTTCGGGAAGGGAAACGGAATCTTGCGATTTAAATGGGGACCAATAGAGGAATCTTTGGTGCGTGTCCCTGCACTTGATGGCATGCCATGCCTTTTGATGGCTTTGACT
>JAWWEY010000115.1:83402989-83416671 GCA_035582745.1 Loriotus luctuosus | reverse complement strand
TTTTTCCTTTTTTTAAGTATCCATGCCATGTCCCTCCTATCTTCCCCTCCAAGTTGTGTCTTCCTCCTTGACTTTTTTCCCTGCTTTTGCAACGTCTGTGAGATTAGTTTTGGCATTTTTGGGTGCTTTGCACTGCATCTGATTTTCTTAGAGACTATTTTTTGTATATACTCTATGTCCTGGATTTCTAGATTTTGTTGGGTTTTCTTTTCTTTTCTAAAAAATCGTTTTGTGTAAGATTTTTTCTTTTTTTTCCTTTTTTTTAAATATTCATGCTATGACCCTCCTATCTTCCCCTCCATATTTTGTCTTCCTCTTTGATTTTTTCCCTGCTTTTTCAACATCTGTGAAGCTAATTTTTGCCGCTTTCGTTTATTTCAGTGCACCTCTTTTCCTCCCATACTATTTTTCTATAGTCACAAAATATCCCGATTTTCTCGTTTTTTCATTTTTTTTCAACTGCATTTCATTTGATCATATGTCTTTTGAGATTATTTTAAGTCTTTCTTTTCTGTTTTTCAAGGCATTCCATGTCTTTTGATGTCTTTTAATATGGTGAAGGTTTTTCTTTCTTTAGGTATCCATTCCATGTCCTTCGTACCTTCCCCTCCGAGTTGTGTCTTTCTCCTTGATCTTTTCCTCAGGTTTGCAACATATGTGAGGTGCGTTTGGGCCTGTTTTGGTCCTTTGCACTGCACCTCATTTCTTCTCAGACCACTTTTTTGTAGTCACAAAATCTCCTGTTTTTCTGTTTTTTCATTTTTTTTCATATGCGTTTCATTTTCTCGTATCTCATATCTCCTATCCAGAGTGTTTCAGGTCCATCTTTTCTGTGTCAGAAGGTTTCCTTTCCCTTCCCGGAATATAGGAGAGGTCTACAGAAGAGAATAGAAATACAGTTACCAAACACATAAGTCACTGCCAAGACTGACTCTCTAGCCAAACAGCCTTAATGTCATCTCTGGTATCTGATCTTAGATGAACAGCTACTTATTACTATAGATTATCCTGAGAATAGTAGAACCAAAATCCCCATTTGATTGCAAACACTCTGTAAAGGAGACAGGATAAAAGGAATTTCACCTAAAAAACATCCCAAATTCCAGAAAATTGGGACACTTAGTTACTACAAGAAAATAGTCTGGGATTACATGAGGTGCAGTGTAAAAGACAAAAACATGCCGAATCTGACCTCATAGATGCTACAAATTAGGGGAAAAAATAATGGAGGAAAGTAGAACTTTGAGGTGAATACATGAGAGACGTGGTATGGATATTTAAAAAAATAATTTTTCACCAAAGTCAAAGCTATCAAAATGCGTGGGATTCCATGAAGTGCAGAGACATGGATCAAAGCTTGCAAAAATTGATCCCAGTTGAAATTGCAAGTTTTCATTTCTCTTCCAAAAACTAGTTTTGTATTATGGGTAATTTTTTTAAAAGAGGCATGGATTTCTTTTACAAAATGATAAGGCAGCTTAATTTTTTTGTGTTATTAGCACTCAAAGTATGTGTAGCCAATTCATTATACTTTTTAGACCCTGCCATGAAAACTTTTTCAAATTCTTCCTACGAAAAATTCTTATGTTTTCTTTTTTTTACCATGAATCATTTTTATGAACAAATAAACTAGCATTTCAAGTGATAATAGCCATTTATACTGGAGTAGTGCACAGGATGCTGAGTAATTTATAGCTGCCCTGATCCATAGGTCTTTGCCATAGAATTTTGGTTGTCTGTGGTTGTATTTATAGCTCTGTCTCCATGCCCTGTCTTTCAATTAAAGAGTATAGTACAGTAAGTCAACCTTCAGAGCAATAACTACTCAAGAAATATCACTCATTATCTGAAACATTTAAAAATATAATCACATAAAATATATGGAATCTTATAAGAAATCTTCATTCCCTGGCATGTTTAGCCATTTTTTTAAATATGTTGAAAGAAAAGGAAAATATTTTTGTAATTTTTTTTCAATCTATGGGTCCATAAAAAGCCTAGACTAAAAGAAAATGAGAGCAAATGCTCATGTATTTTTAAGAATTTGGAAAAACTAAAATAAAAACTGTGCTTTTTGACATCCAAGTAGATGTCTTAATTGAAGTCCATCTGGAGTTTTAAAAAAAGCTCATCTGTTCTCATTGGTGGCTTCAGAATATGAAAATTAAATGTAGTGGGAAAAAAGTATATCTTTGTCTGTATAACCTGTAAATGAAAAAGAGAGACAGAGAACATAGAAAATCTTCCTGACTGTGTGTTAATGAATACATTTATTTCATTCATTTTAAGAAAGTAGTTATTCATGGTAATTATATAAAAATACAAAAATGTGGGTATGGAAAACTTGGTAAAATTAAACATCTTCCTGCAAATGATTAAATAATTCTTATTGTTAGTGTTTCTTTAGGCCATGCATCATATCCCACATCTACTCAAATACCTTGACGTGAACACTACTTTAGTTTGCTCTGATGACTAAAGTACATACTGTCTTGCATTCCATGGTGCTTTCCACCCTTGTGATCATATCATGAGTCCTGTTATACTTGATATTTAATTGATAGATTCAGCTCCTGGAGATGTAAGAATATATCCCAGTTTTCACAAAGATGAAAAAGAAGGGTTAAGAAGGAAAGCGGAAATTATAAACTGTCACAATTAAAACAGCTGAGTTAAAAATACTGAGAGGGAAAGGAATTTTACAGCCTACAAAGTGAACAAAATATGGTTATTTTTTCAAAGGTATGTGATCTTGTACAAAAGGAGACACAAAGGGATCCTGCCTGTTAGAGCTTTTAAAATGTCATGCAATCAAGATGACGGCAAAGCTGCAAAGGCAGGTACCCACACAGGCTGAATGAAATGCAAAGCAGCTCAATGCAGAACAGTCAGGGAGGGATTGCCTGTAGTGGAATAATCTGCCTGAGACTCAGAGCAGAATGAACAGCCAGAGGCCATCAGATCACTTCCAAAGTGAATGAATTAAAACAGGATTGGACACTGAGCTAGTAGAGAAATAATTTTTATGGATGGATGTGAGGCATTTTTCACTATGGAAAAAGAGTTCATACAGAGACAGTAGCAGTATATGGCCCTCTATTGCTGTCATTATATGCTACCCACTTTCTGACAAAATGTGGTCTTACTAATATGCCTTTTTTTTTTTTTTTTTTTTTTGTTTTTTTTTTTAACAGATCTTCAGTTCCTGTTTAATAAGGAAAAAAACCTCCATTTTTATTTCAGGGTAGGGTCATTTGAGCATTTAAAAAGTATTTGGGATAATATAAATATATTTAGCAGATATTTAATCTTCACAAAGACACTAGTAGTGAAATTTGATTGTTTCCAGTGATCTTATTCTTCCATCTTTAGCCATCGTAGCCAAGCAAGTAAACTGGAAGGCTAAGGTTTTTAGGAACAAAGCATTTGTCACTATGGAAGGGTCATTGGAGGACAACGGTCACAGGTAAACAACTCCTAATAAACATGGCACCTAAGTGTACTAAAGTAAAAATTTATGGGGTTAGTCCAAAGCAACAGTCTAAAAAACTTGTCCCCCTTTTCTTATTGACTCAACTGTTCCACAAACACTGAAAAGGTTTAAAGAGATAAGAAGCCGTAAGTACTCAGTACTTGCTTGTACCTGCAAGATAATAATAAACAATCAGTATTGTCTATCCTGTATTTGTTTTATCCTGAAATTCAGAGTTTGATCTTTATATGTTAGTTCAATGAAATGATAAGTCAGCTTAAGCATTAATTAAGAGGGTACAGTTACAGGTTTTATCTGAGCACTTTACAGAATTAATAGAGCCATACAAAACATTTAAGTAATGAAAATATATTCAGTTTCCCTTCTGCATTTCAACTTTTACATTTGAAATATATTTTATGTTTCTTCACAGGAATTTAATCCCTTTTGTGGCATGTCTTAGCCACACATTACAGGATTCTGTTTTTCCATGGGATAGACATAAGTAAAGACATTTAGAAAATTCTGCTGAAGTTATATAGGAATCAAGAGATTATTAATGATATGCAGCAAAGGGCAGACACAAGTTCTGCAGAACTTGTGTCTCCCTTTGTTGCATATCATTATTAATCACCATTCTGTAAAAATGTCCAGACTAAACTGACTAGTCAAGGCAATGTACTTAGAAGGAAGGAAGATGTATATTATTCCTATAATCATCATTCTTATGTATTTCCACTGAACTGGTAGCTGAAAGAGTAGAGGATGACTTCTAAGCCTTACCTCTTGCATTTTCCTCCCTCCCCTTTTTGGGGTTGATATCATTGTGGACATTTCATATGAGGCAAAGTTAAATCACATTAAATTGTCACTTAGCTTTCCCTTGAGTATATGGAAGTGAATAATGAAAATACATTAAATTCTAAACAAAATTCTTTAGCAACTTAATTTTGATTATCTGAAACAAACAAACAAACAAAAAAAAAAAGGAAAAAAAAGGACAACATTTTATATATAATCTCCTTACAAGAAATGTTCATACTTGTTGACTACCATAATTAGAAGCACTTCCTAATTTATAAAGGAGACATAATGAAGGAAATTAGCAATGATTTCAGTGTTCTTATGGAATGAAAACCTGATGGCCTTGCTGAGAGAGAAACCCAGCTGTGCTGTTTCATAAATTCTGGGTGGGGAAATTTTGAGAATTCTCTTTTATGGTGTATTGATTTTTTCATAAATGTCATCCCAGCTTAGAGATACTCGTTTGGAAGAAAATGCAACTACAAAACTCACGTTAGAAGTGGGGGTTTTTCACATAAATGGAAATCTGGATTTAGCATATTTTTTCAATTTTGCTAGTACACTTGTCAAAAGCAAAGCATAACATAAAGAATAGCAACTAAATATCCCTCTTATTTCTCTTATTTTCTTTTTTTTTAAATGATCACACTAGCTTAGTCATGCTTTCTGTCATATGGACTCAGAAAGCAACCAGCACTTGAAAAGGAAATTCAAAATCAATGGCATCTCTCTTTATAAGACCTACCCTACTCTACAGCATTGTCTAGCTACTTTATAGTTGTCTTCAAGACATGGCTCTGTCTTAAATTCCCTGGACACTAATGCACACTTAGAAGCAACATCACCCAGGAAGCACTGCTTCCTTCTCTTGCCTTTGCTCCATATAAGCTAGCATTTATATGCCCCTTCAACAAAAATTCCCTTTCCTTAGCCATATGTACAGCCTCTTCTGTGGTCAGTGTTATACTGAAGATAAAGGAGAGAGAGACATAACTACTTAGATGGGGAAGATTAAACTGTAGTTGGACATCTTGTGACTGGAGTAAAAAATAACAACTAGAATAGATCTATTAGCTTCTCATGTGAGATATTTCTCCCTTATAAATAAGGCTTTTAAATTATGAAGGGAAGGACTACTTTTTACCTTTATTGAAACAGTATCATTTTTCAGTATAGAAGGAAATTAAATAGAATCCTAATTTTCTCTTTTTAATTTTATTATTGCATTGAAAAAAAAAACCCTAACACTGTTCCTGAACTTTTAAAAACAATAACTGTTCCTGAACTTTTAAAAATAATATGAAAGGGATGACTAGAAACTGCAGTGCCTTCCAGTCTGAGGTCCAGACATGTAAATGTTAAAAATTTCAATTTAAGTGCTGTCATGGTTCTAGCCCTTAAAGGAAACATATGACAGAAGAGAGATTGAAACATAGTTTTTCAGAAATGCAAGTTGATGCTATAACCCACTTAGTCATCTTTCTTATTTTCACTTCTATGCGATTAAGAAAATATTTTTATATGCCTCCATATTGTTAAACTATATAAAATCATGCTAGATAGTACTGTCTAATCAAGTCCGTGAAGACATGGATACTTTAGACTGATAAATCTTTTTAAAGGTCATTTTTTGAAAGTGTCTAAAACCTTTAAAAGTATTGCCTTTGGAGCATTTGGGTTCTCAGTTGGGCTCTTGGTGGCAAAGAAGTCATGTAATAGAATTTTACTGAATACCTTAAGATTTTAATTTTATTTATATTCTGTTTTCTTTGAATTCAAATCCCTGTAGAATACCGTTAGCTCTTGATTATGGCTTGGTTATTGATCCTGATCAGAATGGGAACTTTCTAATATATAAGATAATCTTTGCAATCACTCCACAGTCTAACAGATCACTGAGACACACTGTTAAAAATTCTTATTAAATATATGGGTTAAAGTATGAAAAAAATGAAATTAATCAATTTTAAAACAGTACTGTTAATTTGGTATGACTAACATTCCCACTGTTCAATGTGTGACCTTTGTGTATATCCACAAATCACACACAGGACGCTTTTGCACATTCCAACATATATATTTATCTATACACATATATATGCAAACTCTAGCACATTACAATATTTCAAGTGAAGATAATAGCTAAATTGTATTTTCAAATAATATTCTTATTTCCCTTATTGACCATTCTTGATAAAGTTACAGATTAAAAGACATTTAGTAATATCAATCTTAAATGCCAGTCTAAAATTTTTCTGTCAATCTGTTGTTGTCTTTATACATTTATTATCTATGTTAATAAGAATTTATGACTTTTACACTAGAAATTGCAGCTTACTAGAGCTGATACCTATAGATTTACTGCAGTTTTTATTGGAAAGAATTTTTGCCTATTTACCCTCAGGTGCTTGATGACATTTCTTGTTATCATTTTGAGTCCAAGAAACATTGTGTGAAGAGTTTATTATGAAAAAACAGCTCTAGAGCCTGCATGTCAGAAATATAAGCAGTAATCAAAAATTGAAAGAATTAAATATGTAAAACTATTTCATAGGGGCATAGACAAGCCAAACCCGGACTTCATAATATAGATTTGGAAGAAAACAAGTTTCTATAATGGGAAGCAAGTAAGTGAGAAAAATAATTAGCACTTTAATATCCTACCCAGCCCCCACTGGAACCTTCCATAATGTCATCCACTGCAACATTATATACTACTTGATTGAGATCAAAATATGGCATTGTGGTTTTAACTTTAGGAAAATAAAGCTGATTGGAGCTGGAGAGGCCTGAGTAGATCCTTACATGCAGGCTGCTGTGACAGACCCTGAAACCTCAGAAATCGAGTACTCCCATCTGGACACATCTGCCCAGAAGAGGCATCAAAAATATCCATGAACAGACATATAGGATGCACTCCAACAAAATTGTTTTTTTGGATCTATTTTCAAAATGACCTCATAACATCCTTGCAAGCGAAGCTTCCACTTCCTACCAGTAAAGAAAATTTTGTGCATATCAAGTATAGAGGCACAACAGAAATCCCAGCATCCTGCTCTGTGCCTGGGTTCCTCTTGCTGCAGATAGAGCACTTGTGATACTTTTTCTGTGATGTGTAGCTAACTTTATACTACAAAGAATTATGGGAATTTTTTTAATCAATAGTAAAAGTAGAGATAACTCTCTGAACATTCAAAATTGGCTATTAATCTCACAGAGTCATTGTTTTAGCACTTAAGCACTATTTCTCAGTCTTACCTAAGAATCCTATATATCACATTGTAGCATACTGCATCTGGAATGCCAATACAAATTACCCCATTTCCTTTTTACTGTTCTGCAAATGGTTTCTAAAACTCTACTTATAGGTTGTCATTAATCACAAAGAACATGTGAATAGATTCACATTCCAGTAGATGAGTAGCTTTTGTGATTTAATAATTTTAAAACCCTCTTTTTTTCCTAGCTGGATGGGGTCATGCCACTTTAAGGGAGGATCAATCTATTTTCCAGATTAAAAATCAATAAAAGATAACAACCCAAGACACCAAGAAGTCTTCTCACATTAAGGGAAATACTAAGCACTCTGTATTTATTTAGTAGCAGGAAAGACAATATTACCAAAATGAAAAGCAGAATGACTCAGAAGTATTTTCTTAGGGCAATAGGCATCTATCCTCACTGCTTTAAGGGGAAATTCTTTATCTGTTACTCCAGTTTTGAATTAAACATCTTGATCATAATCAAAGATGTGAAATTATGAAGAGTGAAATTATGCCTTGAGGACATGCCAGGGAACCTTTGCTGAGGGTTTCCATACCAGGCCATTCATAAGGCTTGAGCAGACTTGTAAATGACTATTGGGGGTCCAGTGCCCTCATGTACTGTTTCATCACACAGGTATGTGAATGTTATCCTGACACTATGTAATCTGCTTACAAAATCATCTCCTCTGTGTGACCAATAAAGAAATTTATGAAAGTATGCTTCTGATGACAGAAATCGTCAGAGGATGCAAATCTCTCTTTTAAAGTACCTGCAAGATACAAAGGAAAATGGTTCTTAAGCAGAAAATCATGTTAGCAAAATTGGAAATCATGCCTAAAATATCTTTTTCTACTATTTTAAAGAAGTATCATATTCTGCTAAAATTAATGTACACCTGGTGCCAAAGTATGAGGAAAGAAACGTTTAGCCAGATAAAAACCAAAAAGGATGTTTGCCCTAAATTTTTTTATCCAGTTTTCATAAAATGTTTGGAAAAGATTTTTTAAAAAGTAACTGATATAAAATTGAAATTTATCTTAATCTTATTTAAATCAGAGATTGAGCAGTTATAATAGTATAATCTTTTGTCAATTTTAGCCTATGTCAGGCTTATGGGCATGTGTTTTATATTTATAAGAGGATTTAACCTCTGTCTTTTTGTTACATGTTTCTACAATCTTCTCAGTGTCATCTGCTGAGCCTAACCCAGAATCTGGATATAGATATGTCTGCTGTGTTCTCAAGCAGGTCCTGAAGGTAAATAAACCTCTATCAGCCCAAATGACAGAAACTTCTTCCAGCTTTTACTAGTTTTTCTTTGACATTTATTTCTTATCTGGTTTAATATGCACAACTTCTTCAAATTCATCCCTTTGGAACTATTCCACCGTAATCACTTGAGTCTCTTTGAACTCTGTTCTTTACAGCACTCACAGTGATGAGTCATTCCTTCAAACCAAATGGAGCCATATCCATGTGAAATTCCTGTAATTACGATTACAATCAATTTCTAAACTGGAAATCCTTAGGAAACTTTTACACACACCCCCCAACAGAGTCTGAGTTTTGAAAAAGGGGTTAAAGACTCACCAATCACCTGACATTCCTTTGTGTTCTCAGTATGGCACAATCTGCTACACAGTTCCACTGAGGACTCCTGCATGGGTTAATGTCAAACTTGTTATAGCAAACAACAGATGTGTGACAGCAAAACTTGTACTGAGTGCCTTGGTGACTTACTTGGCACAGTATGAAGCATGTAATACAAATACTGCTGTTCAGTTAAGTCAATATGTGGCTAGTTTTTGAAGAGGTTACAGACAGATGAATTCAGATGTTGCACTCAAAAAAAGTAATATTTATCCAACTTCTCCTGAATCTAAAAAGCCCCATTTCCCCTCCTTCAAAATAAAAAAAATATATGGTTGAATACAGACACACACAAACTCAACTGAGGAACTTAGCAACACCCATTTCAAGAGAAAGAGGAAAAATATATGGGAAGCTGAGCTTAGTGACTCTTTCATTTATCTACAATTTACTAGAATTGTACTCTGGATAATCTCATTTACTTGAAGCTGCAAAAAGATTTCCTGATTTTCAGTTTATCCACACAACTTTTTAGAGGGTTTTAGTTACAAGTAAATAAAATTTTTGTGTAAAAGTCATCACACCTGTCCTTTATTCAAATAGATCCAGAAAAAACAAGGAGGCAAAATTGGTCCTTTTTGCATAACAAACAGAGCTGTTTCATTTACACTTTCCTTTATTTGTACTTGCATGTTTCAGTTTCCATACTAAAAAAAAAAATGTGGTTTTTGGAATTGAGCAGTATTTTCAGACAGAATTTATTAGAGCTTTTTTTCAAGACAACTTTGTACTGTACTTAGAAGAGGAAAGAGGAAAACTGGTATTTTCGGGGTCCCCCATGGCAGGAAGGAAATGATGAATCTGACTCCATGTTCTTAGAAGGCTAATTTATTGTTTTATGATATGATATTTATTAAAGAATGCTATACTAAAATTATATTAAAGAATAGAGAAAGGATACTTACAGAAGGCTTTGTAGCAGTTCGTTCGGGGGGTCCTCAGGGGGTCCCCTAAGCTGAATGTTCACTGGTAGCAGCAGGCAGGAAAGGAGACTCCGCACAGATTCTGAGGGTTAATTAGATGAGGATTTATTGGGGGTCTCACCCCCAGGAGCAGCATGGCTTCTGAGGGAGAAGGGGGGAAGTGGAAGGGAGGGGGAGAGAGGGAGAGCTTAGGGAGAGATGGGCCAAGAGTGCCTGGTGGTCTCCCCCGCACAGCTTAACAGGGAGATTCAAAGTGGGCGTGGAATAGGACTTGAGCCAATGGGATTACAGATCCATGGTACTTCGGGGAGGATCATAGGCTTGGAATAAACCTTACATTCTCAAGGAGTGAGACAGAGCATACCATTTAAATAAAATGTAACACCACGTGGCTTAACAAGATACTAATGAAAAACTGGTGACTCTCCAGAGCCTTGACACAGCTGGACCACGATTGGTCATTAAGTTAACAATTCACATGAAACCAATCAATGACCAACTGGTAAACAATGTGCAAACCACATTCAAAAGCAGCAAAACACAGGAAATAATTATTGTTTTCATTTTTCTCCGAGGCTTCTCAGCTTCCCAGGAGAAGAAATCCTGGCAAAGGGATTTTTCAGAAAGTGTGATGGTAACAGAGAACCTATTTCCAGCATCACATGTGAAATATACATCTTTGTAATGGACCATCTGATTAAAAAAACTTCAACGCTTTTTCTCACAGAGTTTTACCTTCATGCCATAGTGTACCTTCATAAATGTATTATCATAAACAAATTGACAAGTAAAGGAGAGCTCCACTGCAGTCAATTGTGTTCATTCTGCTAAGGCACAAAAAGAACATGTGGCCCATATAATTTACAAGACACATTGGGAATATATCTCTGTCATGTTTAACCTGCACAAGGATCTGCATCTCAGACTCTTATCTCTGCAGCCAGAGGATAAATCCTGCTATCTAGATAGAACTGCTGGATACAGATAAACAAAAAAAAGGGAATAAATAAAATGGAAACTATTAATACATCCTCCTTCCTTCCTTCATGCTCACTTTTGTTGAACTTTTGTTAAACATATTAATCAGTTCATAAACTTATGCTTGCTGTTGGATTCTTGAAATATTAATGTTAACTCAATTTCCTTTAACATCTATTTTAAAATATTTGAAAATATTTGAAACATATTGAGACATAGGGCAGGGATTACCTAACCTAACTCATAGATCAGAAATTGTATCTGACCTCTGTCTTGTAACATATGCAGTGCATATGCATATGTAACATATGCATGCTTCACAGCAAGCATTACACTAAGTTTGGCTTCAACACAGGATAAAAAAGTTGGCAAAATACTGCTGTTGTTGAGTTTAATCCTAACAGGGCTGTGCTTCTGCAGATGAAACCAACTGAACTTTTCTTTTTCTGCCTTATAACCTGGGCCAGGTGCTGGCAAACACAAAGAGGATGCAAGATGGTCACAAAGTTACTACCACAGGCAGCAATCAATAGATCCAAGTTGGTGAGAGTGATGTTACTGTACGTGTAATAGCTGCTGACACCCTACACGTGAATGTGTTGATTTTTCTAACCGCTGGATAGGTGCTTTCTGGAGATTCCCAGTTTTTATCTTTATGCTTGGCTGGCCCTAGCCCTGCCTCTTTACTTCCCCCTTTATACCTACAGGACTTCTTACTGTCTCTGCTGTTGTTCTGACAATGTGTCTGCAATCCTTTTAGAACAATTAATTGCACCTTAGACATGGGATTGTTTCTGTTGCATTTCCAGAATGGAGTTTTACCATTCCTTTTATTAACTGATTTTATAAAAGGCTTTTGTATCTTATGTTCAGGGGCTATTACCTCTGGTGTTGCATGAAAAAAAATATCCAAATGTTAATTGAACTCAGAAATCCCTTTGGCACAAGTGTTAGGTGTCTTCTCTTTGGAAGTCCTGATCCTGATCCTGATCCTGCAGATACTGTTGACAATATGTTTCCTAGGAATAAAGTGAAATATTTAATTAATTGATCCTTTAGTTGATCTACTTTTCTACTTGCTAAGCAGCTGATACAACACAAAAATCTTCCTGCCTGTCTTGAGTAATATATCTTTAGAAGGACTGCATAAATTGGACCATGTTTTTGATTCTACTATAATTTGGGGCTGTGGTTTTGACTCACTTGATATTTGTCGAATGCAAACACAAATCTGAAAGATTAGTTCTTGCATAAAATGCTCATCAAAGCTGATGTGGATTTTTTTCTCAAAAAATTTATTATGGTTAGAATTATGTACAATGTTGCTATAATTAATGATTTTTCTTTCTCACTAAATATTTGAGACACCTAAATATAGTTTTTGCCTTTTAACTTTACAACTTAAATAACATACACATACATGCATATATGAAATGAAACATGCATGTCTGCATGTATATATATCGTGTGTACATTTGTGTTAGGTAGATATTTCTGTCTAGAACACTTCAAAAATCAGCAAAATTATTGGAAAAGAGGGAAAATTTAGGAAATTATATGCAGGCATCTTTTTTTTAAATATGTATCTCCTGATATAGTGTGTGGATTATATACAGTTTAGAAGAAGAATAGCAATAATGAGGGCAAAACAAGAACATAATAAAATGTGAACAATTTTTAAGCATATTCAGTTCATATGGAAATGAGGCAAATAAAGGCAATTGCAAAAGAAATGTGAAAACAAGGAGACCAGGCCTTCGTGATAGATTAAGAGGCTACAGCAGGGAACACTTTGAAAGGATTCAAGTTTAGTAAACTATGTCTCTACATGCAGATTAGACAGCACAGAGGCTCCCAGATCTGATTCCTATAAACCTACAGACTGGATGGGAAGGTGTCTGTGTGCCACCTAGAAGCAGCCTGGTCTCAAGTCCAAAACTAGACCTAGTTTCCATTCAGTATCTGCACTCCTTACCTGGCATTGGCCTATCTTGATTTCTCAAAGACAGGGTTTCCAGGCTCTCTTTATCAAATTTTGCTGACAGGAACTGGTAGATTTTACGGGGAAAGGGTACTACTTTTATGAAAAACCATGTCTCCTAGCTGCATACAATATTGTATTGGTTTTATGACAATTTCAGCCCTGCTCACTGTGAGCAAGTTTGTCTAATATTTTGCTCAGTGAGATACAGTGTTTGGAAATCACTCTTCTTTTTTTAAAAAAAATAAGATTCTACTGCTGGGTTGTGATTTAAAGAGAAGATGGAGTCCTTGTAATTCACAAAGGTAAAGCCCTTCTTGTTTTCGGGAAAATGGAAGTCAGATTGTTATGGACACGAACGAGGCCAAACTTTCTCCTGAGAAAGGGGTTCTCATTTATTAAAATAGCTGCAAGGAACGGAGTGCCCAGGATAAGCCCAGGCACCCACACAACGAGCCAAAAACAAAACAGTGCACTAACCCAAGTGCACTGGGTTCTTCCCAAAACCAAAAACAGTATCCACAACGAATAAGAACCCCAACCCAACTGAATTTCCCCCATTTATAGCCCCCTTTGGGTCCAGGATTGGTCCATTTTGGATCCGCAT
>JAWWEY010000115.1:83347764-83402889 GCA_035582745.1 Loriotus luctuosus | reverse complement strand
GACCCTTCTCCTATTCTCCACATTCTAATAAGCCCCCCCTTAACATAATACAATTAATATAACATAATTAATACAATATAATTGAACCATACCCTAATTTAACGTAACTTTTACCTATAACAAGATCATGCTACTTAAGCTTTGGTGAGGCACATGGGCTTGCCACAGATTATGAAAGATTGGTCCTTGGGCAGTCACTTTAGAGGTTATCCATGAATACATGAATTTACTAAAAATCAACTCGAAACCCACTGCAGTAAATAGAAAACAAGTGAAGTTAAAAGTTGTCTCTGAATACAATACTGATGAAAACTATGTGGAGAGACTCATTTCAGTGTTGCTGTCCCTCTTTTAAACAAAGAACTGAATATTGGAGACACCAGAGAGAGAGAAAAGGCCCAGATGTGAACTAGGGGTTGGAAAAAATGTCTGACGAAGAATAATCTTTAAGCCTAAATGTACTTAATCTATCCTAAGTAAAGCTAAAAAATCAACTTAATTATATGGTTTATACAACATCATCAGTGGAAAATACCCTGCCCTGGCTAAGATGCCTCCTGAAAAGTGCTCTTTGATGAAATAATTTTTCTTGATGATGAGAGAATGATATCAGATAAGATAATAATGCAGTTTCTCAAAAATTTAATGCGTGTGAGTTTGTGACTATACATTCACGCCATCCTGCTAAACTGAATCAGAGAAATGAAGCTCCTCCTGAAATGACATTTTTGAAATTTTTAAACAGAATTTGATGATAAATAATTTAATTCAGTAGGAAGATATCCAAGGGTTAACTTGGTTAAGGATTATCTGGTTGAACTTGATGATTTTAAAGGTCTTTTCCAAACTAAATGATTCTATGATTCTAAATCAATAAAACGTATTACAGCACGGAGGGAAAAATATAGTATTTGGGATCTGAACCATTATGTGGTCAGTTTGACAGACAAAGATTGTATTGTATAGTTAAAATTGTAAAATGGGGTGAAATTTTTTGAAAAATTAAACTTTTTATAGTTGTAACTGACCCAGAACCATTAACTTCATTAAAACTATCCCAATTTCAATCCTCATTTTCATTAATATTCATTATACATTTGTTTTAATTGTCAGAACTGCTCAAGGATAAACAGCAAATTCAATTCTCTTCCCCCAAATAAATACTTTTTCTAACATTGCCACTGATTTTAAAACATTTTTCTCTTTTCTTCTCCCCTCTCCTACATCGTGGTAGTGAATTAAGTGATACAGTTTTGCATATGAGCTTTCTCAGCACTGAATCACAAATCACTCATGGAAGAGTGCTTTCCTATAAAGAAGAAAGTTAGGCTTCAGTGGTTTACAGCAATCATTTAAAGAACTTTTAAACGCTGGCTTCTCCACCAGTGCAGACTACATTTTCCAGTTAAGAGAGAGCATCTACTGAGAGATGACAGTGGTGTTTGTAGCTATCTGAAAATTCTTCTTTCCTCGCTCTGTATGTAACATGGAACTTTGTGTGACCAGTTTTGCATGACCTGAAGAGCTTTTCACAGTACAGAATTAAAAAACATCTGCAGAATATAGGTTCACTGACCCTTCCAATCCAGAAAGTTCTTTGTGTTGTGTTCTTTCATTTGATCTGAAACCACCATAGCTCCATTTTTTCCTTTTAATCTGACAGAGTAGGATTTTTTGCTGTAGCATAATCTGTCACTGTCTCAAAAAGATTATGTTCTGGGAAGTCACTGGGAGTTCTGGCTTTGACCTCAGAGAGGGACTATTCTGCATTTCACTTATCCTATTGTTCATAGGACCACATTTGGAAAGGCAGCAAGTAGACATTCCAGCCTGGGTTTCCCACAGATTTGCACATCAGTAGCTACTGATCTGCTGCTCAGTTCTTCAAACCTTGAGAAATGAGACACAGGCTAATGAACTGCTGGACCTCAACGCTCACTGATCAGGACTGCTTTCTCTGTGGGATTACAGTATGTGCCTAGTGGTTAGACATATCTAGTGATATCCTCTGCTTGCCCTAAAACTACTGAGGACGTAGGAAGAAAGTATGCATGCCTGTAAGAAGGGAAGAGCTGAAGGTGTGGGTCAGTGGCTAAAGAATAATCCTGAACAATAGACAGAGCAGTCTTTTCATTGATTCAAATCATACTACTAATTTGATGTCAAAAAAGTAAAGGAAAACAAGAAGAAAGCATGTGTTTCCATAGTAGCTATAAAAGTATTCTGTGAGTTTCTCATACCCTATACTCTCATAATTTCTGAGACTGAAGATAAGGGACAGAAAAATTAAGCTGGAAATGAGGCATTTATTTCCAATAAAAGCATTTATTTAACATGAAAATACAGTGAAGAGCAGTTCTTTACAAGTGTTTTCAAACCTGCTGCTTAGGAGCAGACACTTTTGTGAAAACTGAACTCCAAAGGCTGAACCCCTTATCATCTCTGAAGAGCTTTTGGAAAAGGTGAGGAGTAATTTACATGATGCATTAAAAGTTCTGGAGGAATACAGCTATAGAAATAACCATTGTTAATTAGCAGCCTATGACCACTTTAGTGTGACAGTATGTCTAATAGTTCATTAAGGTTGCTTGCGCCTCCAGCGTCTTCTGTTATACATTATTCTTTTTAACAACAAATAGTGACATAGCATTCAGAGCTCACTTCATGCATAAACGGCATCTACTTCCTTGATGGACTATCACCATAGTGACTTCTTGATGCCACACAACCATAAATGAGAAATTCTCATCGTTTACATAGCACGCTAAAAAGGCATGAGGAGTCTTTTGAATGGCTAACCTCAGTTGAAAGAGAAAGCTGATTAGGAAGACAGACATTTTGTTCCAGACAACAGTGCATATTGATTGTAGGTGTTGGGACCTGGCTGCAAACAAGGATTCTCTTTTGCTTTATTTTGCTTGACAGTAGCTGCAGAATTAAAAAAGTCATAGTTTGGTTTTTTTTTTAATGTTTTCTGCTCATGTAGTGGCTAGATAACAAGTAAAGGGAGTCTTGTGGATAGTTTGCTTGAGTTTAATAACAGCTGATTCCCAAGATAAGAATTTTTTAGAAGAAACTCTATAGTGACAGCATCAACCTCATTTGCCAATGAACTAATCTTCCCAGCACCACAGGTTGCAGTTTTACCAGTAGAAGCTGTTAAGATCTGATTATAAGAGATGCCTCTTTCTGAATTAAGTGCAAATGAGACCACATGCCAAAGTCAATAGTATGGATTTTATTTAACAGTAAATGTGAGGTAGACAGAAAGAAATAGAAAAGAGGGGGAGAGGAGAGAGAAGGAGGGAGAGATCAAGTAGAAGACAGTCACCACCAGAGGAGCCAGTGGCATCCTGTTGGTCCTTCTTCACCCTGGGCTTCTCAGTGGTGGGTGGGGTCCCTGAGTAATTCTTCTGAGAGTACCACCTTTATACAATCCAAGTTCTGGGTATCAGCAGGGTGGTCACTGGTGCTACTCTCATAACTTGGGGTGATATGTGTATGAGCAGTTGCTTCATTCTCCACTGTTTGCACAGTGGAAAGTTTTGTCTGGATACATTAAACAGGATGTGCTGAGCAAATTTCATCTCCATCACACCTGGAATTAGCACCATCCTTTAAAAGTTTCTCCTTATCTTACAGCAAATTCCTTCAGTGGTCTTGATTGTATTTGAGACAGGCTTTAAGTCCTTAAAAAAGGAACAGAAAATATGATTAATTGCAAGAGTAAACACTATTTTCTGTCATGATTTATTTTTATGATACTGCATATACCAAAAATAGATTAGCACATTTCTTAGTCTGAAATTCTCCTTGAAAAGTTTCTCAAAAATAATGTACTTCTACAAAGATATTTCTCAAAGATGACAAAGCAAAAATATCAGCTATACAGTTAGATAAACTGCATAAGACTACTAAGACTCAGGTTCAGCCATGCCAGAGACAGCAGAAGCAGCCAACTCAGGCACAACATGTCCAGGTCATTCAACTATAAACCATTTACATCCATTTCCAGAAAGACCAATAGGTCTTAGAAACAGCAGTTCAATTCACAGAAAGGACGACAACTCATTAGTTCACAGTACTTTTAAAACACACTACCAAGACTTGTCTGACTGTTGGATTTTTTTTTTTCTCTTTGAATTGCTAATAAATGATTGCAATTTGAGCATTACATCCTCATTTCAGATTTATGCAGTATCATGTTTCAGAACATATTGCACATGAGGAAGGAGATGCACCCTCAGCTTCTTTTTATATTTGTATCTCACTGAAATTTAGCAACCATCAGAGGATTAGTTCTTATGCTTTTTGAATGTAGATATCTTTTTTTCCCATGGCCAACTGATTGATTAGCTAAGATACCTGTCTCCCTGCTGTGTAGCATCAAAGCATATAAATGTACATGAATACTCATGAATTTGTAAAAGATTACAGAATAGATGAGTTGGATAAATTACATGGATATATCAGACACCATGAAAAAATAACAAAGGCTTATATCATGTTAACCTACCCACTGCTACAGTCCACAAAATTTACTGTGGCAGATACAGTATTGGCATATTGGTGGGCAGAAATAGATTCAGACATCAATGATGTTGGATTTAATCACATTCATTTATTTCTCAGCAATTTAATCTGCAGAATCCCATGGTGCCAAGTTACCCTCCCAGATTTTTAAACTACTGGAACACGAGGCCATTAATAGGCACCAACAGCAATTGCAAGTGCACATCAGGCACTTCTACTTTACATTGACAAGAAACACTGACTGCATCATTTCCCCGCAATAGCACCAGGTGTAACAGCTAGAAAATTGATGAAAAAAAGTTGATGAAGGGTGAACATTGTCAAGAAATAGATTAAACACGTGAAAAGGAAGAAATAAGAAAGTAAATTTTCCATTATCTTCAAAACTTCTTTGAGACAAAAGGAGATTTAAGAAAAGAAACAAAAAACATACTTATATAGATATGTGTTCAATTTATGTGCCTGTATACCTGTGTCTAAATATACATATATTTTAATATTTCTATATCTATATATGTAAGCAAATAATTATTTGATTATTAAAACAATTGTCTATTTAAATGGCATTTCAATGCTTCAAAATCCTATTTCTGTTATCTATATCACTTTTTCAGTGTTTGGAAATTCTGTGGGAAGATGTCATAATAGAAATAAAGTATTTATCTATTATGGAGATAAAGAAATAACAGTTTAGAAATAGCAATCAAACACAACTATATATGTAATTAAAATAGTCTCTTTAAAACTATGATCAAAGATCTTATCATCAGGTACTAATCAGAAAACACTTTGAACCTGATTATAAAAGCTTTTTATAGATATATATATATATATTAATATAGCCACACAAGCACAAATATAATAATTTTATGGGGTGTTTCTAGTAGTCAAAAAAACCAGGATATTTGACTTAAGTGTTCCTCGGTGTGAGCTGGTTCACTTTCTGATTACTTGTAACATTTAATCAGAAAGCTAGATTTTCCATAGAAATCTTAAAACACCTATTTCTGTCTGAAAGGATGAAAATGTTACTTCAAACTTCAAATGGCATCAATATCTAGGATTTAATCTTCCTTAATTTGTATATTTCATACCTGCCTCTATTTTCCACATCTCTCATTAAATCAGTGTCACTGTCATGTTTATAATGGTAAAAATTACTATGAAGACATTGTAAGAAAACATATCTGTCAGCATACAAATGTAGAATCTATTATCGGCCAAGCATGTTAGAGAATGCAGTTTCAGTTTATGACAAACTTGAGCATTTCAAAGTTCCTCTCTGAGTGGGAAATTTTCTAAAAGAAAATCTACAGAGGGGTTTCTCAAGACAGCCCAAGCTATGATAAAGCAGATCTCCCTTTTCAGGGTGAACCACTTTCTACTTGAACCACTGAACAAGTCCTTGCTCTAAGAATGTACCCAATCCTTTTTGGTTCTAAGACCAAGTAGAGATCCTTTCACTAATAATTCTTGGCTAAAATCAGTGCATAAAGTAAGTTCAGACTCTGGTAGGGAAAGGTGTGGGTTCTTCTCAAGAAATAGTCTTGAATTTTAGTAGCAGGATTTGTTTTTCCAAATTTCAGAAATAATATTTTTTGTCACAATATCAATTTATGAAAATAAATATTGCACCTATATAAAAACAGAAATAGAATGTTTAAAATAAAATCTGCAAAACTTTTAATCTACATTATTACATCTGTGTTTATGCAGGAACAGATTTACATGGGTATAGAGAGATGTCCAGTGCAAATGGGAAGCTGGGATATCCCCATCAGAAATGGCAAACATATTCTCCTAGGAGCCCTGCAGGCTTCTGGAAACGCACAGAGAAACCAAGAGCCTTGAATAGCAATTAGACTTCCTCCTAGCAGGACCCAATTTGCTCTTCCTCAACACTCCTCCCACAACCACATTCCAATTTAATTTAAGCCTGTAGCTAGGATGGATACTCAGTTCATCTTCCAACCAGCTTAAGGTTATTAATGTAACCTTCAACCTGGTGTTTCTGTGACCCAGGTGCTGGTTCAGTTTTGTTAGGCTGTCAAAACTCGCAACAGATAAGTGTAATTGTTGAGATTGTCATAGAGGGCAGCTAAGGATTCCGGAGGAAAAATACTGTTGCGAGAAAACCGGAATCAGAAGGTTGCAACTCAGCAACACTGAGGATGAGCCAACTTCAAGGTGCAACAATAATCACATATCTCATCCCTAAGGGCTGTCTGACCAACAAAGACTTTTTGAGTCTGAGGGGCTGAGAATATTAATTCTTCAGCTGGTAGTCAATCAGCTCTAGTTGTTTTCTTTTCTTGTGTATATTAGCCAAAAAGAAAACCAATTTATTTGTACTTTCAAGTTGCACATCTTCTTGTAGAGCCTCTATCTACGCAGGAAAAGTTGTCAAAGGTTACTTTAGGATCCTAAAACTATATTTCCGAATTTTAGAAGACTGTAGTTCAGATGAATCAGACATTTTAGCTTGTTAACTTCAGTAAGTAGAAAAATGCATTGGTTTTTCAGCTCAGCAATGAAAAGGAATGAGCAAAATATTAAGATATGGAGCTTTGAAAAGATTAATTGTGAAACCTGAGTTAGTAGTTCAGATAAGCCTCATGTTAACGAGGCTAAAAATTGAATAATAAATTTGTAGAATTTCTCCCATAGCTTTGGTCCTGGTCAACAGTCGAACTTCATGATCTTAGAGGTCTTTTCCAGCCTTAATGATTTTATGATTCAGTAATCTAACTCCAGAAAAAAACAAATTTAGGAAGATGTTACCAAAAAGGGAATTTTGGTATAAAATTAGTAAGCAATTTTAAAAGTAAATTCATTCAAAATGTACCAAAACAGTAAGAAAATGACAATGTAATTTATATTTTTCATATTTTGCTTCCATATGTAAAAGCAAAAGTGGTTCTATGAAAAAGACTTGTAGAGATCTTGGAGGTCATTTGTTGCAAAGACACTGAAGTAGGCCCATGTTTCAAATCCTGAATTAGTTATTTATGATGGAAAGTTGCTGTAATTATCCACTGTTTCCACAATATAATTGTTTGGTCAATATGGTTATATCCCAAAATAATCCTCATTCACTTTAATGTCACATGTAGAAGCCTAGTACAATTGAAGATATTGTTTAGAGCAGAGGCCATTATCCCAAGATATAGGCTATAAAATATAGCAAGAATTGACTTGTATTCCCTGGCTCGGCTTTGTGTGAATAATGGTCAAATGCTAACATGGCACACTCACACTACCCATGGTGTCTGCTGTGTTTACACCTGGCAGTTACTGACTTTTCTTGGTCTGTGCCACAATGAAAATTGGAAAAAGGTGTAAACATGAATATATTAAATAATGCAAATATAATCAGCCTCAAGGAAAAAAAATGTGAGAAGATCAGTTTGAAAACTAGCATTCTGTTCTTGCTCCACATAGGTCCTGGTTAAGTAGATAACTATTTCGTGGTGCCTGAAGTATTTCAGGGTGTATTTCAGCTCAGAGTGTTTTGTGTAGGGACAAAGTAAAAACAGCTAGAAACAGACAGTATCTAAACTATTATCAAGACATATTCATGCAATTTTCATGCTCAAATTCTTTTCAATCTGTAATTTGCAAAAGGCATCTAATGTACCTTCTGAAAAATACATAATTCTAATTTATTGACAGAACATTTATACATTTTGTGATGTTTTATGTTTTTGTTTTTCTTTTACTTATCTTCTGGGGATTTTTAAAATAATTTCCTTCCACATGGAAAAAAAAGTAATTATCATAAAATGCGTGAATCAGTCATTAAAACAGGACATGGATGAAGCTTGTAGAGATTTCTCTGACCATCACTATCTTTATAAATATAAAAATACATGCTGACAAAAAAGGCTTCAACTTTTGTCTCATAATTTAAATCTTCATGTTCTTATTTTATTTTTTATTTTTCTCCTTTCCCCTTTCTCATTCAGACAGTCTGAATACCTCCCAAGAGTAAACACTCTCAGTGAGATTAATCAGATCAACACGCTTCATTAATTTAAACTTTCATTGAACTTGTCATGATACAGGACCCCAGAAAAGAATGTTGCTGGTTTAAGCTTATTTAATCACTCATGTATTGATGTTTCTATTTGAATTTTGTTGTATAGTACTCTTCATTTATTTAAGAGTTTCAGCATACCTTTCTGCAATATAAAGGCAGCCTTAGCTGTAGGTTCTAGCCTACAGCTGTATTTCTAACTAATTGTATGCTGGAAAATGAATAGATAATGCATTCCTCCTACAGTATGTCAATCTGTAATTAACTTTCTTCTGACACTTGTGAGAATGAGATTGTTTAGAACTAAGAGTCTGTTAAATAGGAGAAATCAGTTATATAAAATATAAATCCCAAATATAGTTCAGTGTGATATGTACAAGTTCTCAGAAATTCAAGAGAATTTCAATTCTGTATCACCGATCACATCTTGCAGAATAATTTGGTGGTTAGATTGCAGATTTCTCTCTTCATAGTTCTTTAGATTTAGCTATGGTTTTTTTGTTGGTTGTTTCTCGTTCTCTGTAGATAATAATACAAATAAACATGAAAATAGAATTCTAATGTTAATGCTTAAAATATACCTGCTACTAGGCTGCTATAACTCCAGGAAGTAATTTTTTTCCTATCAATCTGTGTTTTAGAATGAAATTTACTGTATGTCATATTTGATTTTTGTGTGATTAGGATGATCAGTATAGATCAAAGTATAGGAATATATGCATTTGAGCTAATCAATTGCACCATATGTTGTATAATATGCATAAATATTATATTGGCACATTTAGTAATGCATGAAAAGGCTAAAATGAAACATTTTAACAGATTTTAAATTTTATTGATAATATTGCTTTGGAAGTCCTGATGGTAAAGGAATGTGAAAGCTCCTTTATGGGTGAATTAATACCTTTAATTAAAGGCATAATTCATGAGTGTGTACTCTGTCAGTTGACTATCTAATAAGCAATTGCCTCTCCTAATAATTTACTTTTCTTAAATGGCTTGCAAAAAATGCATTTATTGTGTAATAATACTTCCATTCTAACCTCTACATTGTGTATGATTTTGTACATTACATTAAATATATTAGGCTAGTGTGTGTGCAAAAAAAAAAACCCAAAAAAAATAAAACCTTTATGTAGAATAATTAAAGTTAGTATATTGGCATTTAGTTCCTTAGAGTAAAACAATATGTGAGTCTGTGTAACAGTGTTTGTGCATGAAATCAGTAATCAATTTCCTTATTTCTTCTTTTTTTATTTTTCACTGCTTGGTTCCAGGCAATCTTCATTTCTCACTTTAATTGAATCTGGTGTTTTTGTTTACTGCCATTAAATTATTGAACCTATGATAACCATTTAGGTGGGGTAGGTTTGTTTGCTTGGATTTGGATATGGAGGATTTTCATGTTGCAGATGATGGCAAATACTTATCAGTTTAAAAGTGTATATGTCTCTTTCTCAGGAAAAGTCAGAGAGACAACATTAAAATATTGCTGTGATTAAAAAGTTAGAACCAAATCCTTACGTGGTATACATGACTACTGGATGGATGAAATTAATCTTGTCTACTCTAAAAATTCAGTGTTGTCTACTCTGCTTCAGTTGTCTTGAGTTAATGGAGAAAAAAAAAATTTCCATTGGGTGACTGTGGTTTTGCTTGTAGAATTCCTTGTGGCTGAGAGGGAGGACAACTCTGGAAGGTCTGTTTTTCTTTACTGACTTCAGCAGTTTTTAGTAGCAGTTTGACAGACAATGAGACACCTCCAAAATTTAACTTGCAGGCAGCTTTTGAATAATAGACACAGGGAATGACTATTTTGGTATTCATCTTCAAAATCAAGTCCATTAAAATGTATCCTTCAACATCTTCCTTGAACACATTTAATCAATTGAACTCTGCCCACAAATTTGGGAGAATAATTTCTTAAAAGCATGTCAAAGGACCTTTCACATAATAGTTTTACATTTAGAACCCAAGATATGAAAGCCTCAAGTAGAGAACTTCAGGAATGATAAAAGACAAAGAGAGGCACTGTCCCCACAACCCAGCTGCTTTTAAATTCCTTTCAGGACATGTTGGTGTGTACAACTTCGAAGTCAGACATGTTGGCCTCATTCCCTGAGGTGTTTGTTCCATCACAACCTTTTCATACATTAAATTCACCTCATATCCTTTAAAAAAATAGCTGGTGGATTATTCTTCCCTGAGATAAGCCATCTAATGGAAGAATCAAAGTAAACTGGCTATCTAAACTTGTCAAAATCCACTAAGTTTTGATATCTGCTCTCTGTCATCGCAATTGTCAGCTTGATTAAACTGAGTAAAAAACTTACAATGGGATGATACTCACAAAACCAGATTGCATTTTACATTTCATTGGTATCCTATTTGCAAAAACTTGGACTTTAACTTGTAAGACAAGCAGCAAAATCATGCAAAATATGAATTAATTGTAGAACAGGAATTTTAATTCTCATGAAATTAAAGAAGATTACATTGGCATTAGGCTCAGAGCATATCAGTCTGAGAGCTGAATCCTCTGCCTTAAGGTAAAAAATTCAAAGAGAAACTAACCAGACGATGAAATATATTATTAAAAATTAGTTGCAGAGAATGGGTATTTTACCTGGAGATCGCAAACCAAAATATTGTGTATTGATTTGGTTCAATGTGGAAGTTGACATTGTATGCTTCTTCATAAACTTATGAAGACAGGTACAGGTGGGAACATACACGATTCCCCCACACTCACTCAAAAATGCATGTACACATACACACATTTCAATTATAGCTGTGATCAAATATTACATATCTGAACACTTCACTGATTCAAAATCAGATGGAGAAGAAGATCTTTGTCTCAGGGAAAAATAAAAATTCCCAGATGAGACAGCTGTAATATAGCTTGTCTTTTTTTCTTCTTTTCAGACTGGTTTGCAAATGTTTGTTGAGAAATGAGAGATGATATTATCAAAACAAACAAAGACTTCTGACAGGGGATAAAGCTTTATTACTTACACCCTTTGTTTCTTTTCTGCATATTTTCTGGACAAAAATAATAATTATCTGAAACAGTCCCTAAATCCTGTGACAGAGTTTTGTTTGAAACTCATGAGCTTCCACTCTTTTTTTTTTTTCATAAAAGGCATGTAGTCCTTCAAGTGATACTTGTCAGTATGGTGCTGCAAACTTTTTGGCACTCATGTTTACCAGGAGCATAATACATAATTAAAGAGAGCTGCCGTTCAGCTCCCTGTCAAAGTTTCCTTGTATTCCAGTTCCTTGAAACCTACATATCACTGGCAAATATATTCTTTACAGCTTTTCATGAAAGCAACAAAGGTATAGACAGGGTTTTGGTAGGTGCTACAAAATAAAACTTACAGCTGTAAAAATAAGCAAAAAAGTGTGTTGAAGCCACACAGACAGATTTCAAGTTTGGCAAAGGTATATAGGACTACAAAAAAAAACGTGTGTGAAATAGGTCTAATAATATTTTCATCATGCTGGCATACTCAGTAAAGGCAAGTCTGTCAACTGAGAGATTCACAGATGTCGAAGTTACCCAACCAAACGCTTATTACTAGAGCAGATGCTCTAAGTTAACTAGAGCAATGGAAGGTTTATAGCCCATTTTTATCTTGTTCACAAAATAAATAAAATCATGGACAGTGAGGCAGTAAAGTGATCATGCAAATTGGTTTGTAAGAGACTTAAAACAAAGTTTATGGAAACCCCAAAAAACTTCCTGAAACGTATACAGAGTAGGAAGCTGAATATGCAAGCCACAAATCTTTATGAAACTGCTTTGTGTAACTGGACAGAAAATACTTGTGGAAGCCAAGTCAACTGTATGCTGCACATGAATTAGCTCGTTATTGATGTGATTTGCTATACTGTGTTTGAAACTATATTCAGGAGAGGCATTCCTGAAAAATAAAAACTGAAAGCAAAGCAGTATCATAAAAACAGCCAGTGTACTCTTGTGAACATTTTCCAAAATGAAATTGTTTCTTACTAGAGAGATGAGTGGATAAAAACTAAAATCTGCAATATAAATGCAAGTTGCAATTAATTATCAAAATTAAGAGAAGCTTCTTACTATGGGAAAAACATGAGAAATTTCCTAATTCTCTAATTATTCAAGCTGAGGCGGTGAACATCTTTCTGTGGGTAAAAATACCTTCATTTTTTGTACACTTTGGTTATTAATATTGATACTGTGCATATCTTCCATTACTTTGTGCTTTCAGTAAATAATTATTTCAACCCATAGTCTGTGCTTTTGTACCTTTCCCCTTATGGGAAGGGGTAGGGAAGAGAAGTGGCTTATTTGGAGTTTAATTTCCAGCTGGTGTTAAAACCACCACACATAATTTATGAAAAACATAAGTCTATGTTATTTTACTTTTTAAAACCATACTATAAAACCAAATGTAATTAACTCTTGAATCTGGTAGCAATTCTGGCTACTTTCCAGAGCATTTACATTCCAGTATGAAAATAGAATACCTTTATTATAGCCATTCAGTATAGGAATAATTTCAAGGATTTGTTTTATTATTCCTGGGTGTTGCTGCACACAACTAACAATATTGTTCAGAGATTTTGAATCAGGCCCAGTGAAGCAGATAAGTTCAGTGAAGAATTTCATAGTGTCTCTGATTATTGTCTCAGAATTTCAGTTTGTGACACTAACAAAAAGGAAAACGTCTTTGTTCCTCACCACTGTTATGTACAGAAACTATTCAATGCAGTCACATACCAAACAAAATTAAATGCTTTCCAAAATGGGAAAAAAAAATTTCCATGTTTAGTAATTATATATTTTACTAGTACTGTTTTTTTAGATAACTGACTGCAACTATAGAACAGAAAGTATTTTGACAGATAAATACTTCATTTGGGCTACCATTTGAATGGTCATTGAACATAACACCTGCTGCTAGGGCATGGACTTCACTGCTGATATTTAGCAGAAGGAGATAAAAGGTCAAGAAATGTTGACATTGTTATCTTGTTAAATCTGAATTTTATATTCAAGAATAGCTTTAAGAAATGGGAAAATTCATTTGTTTGTTCTGTTAAGTTACTGTTAATTGTAACAATTCAAAATTTCTAGTACAGTAAAACTATTCTATGTATATGAGGGTTCAATTTGAATGATACAAAGTTAATGATACAAAGAAATGAAATTGTTTGTTTTCTTTGGAAGAAAATAGTTCAAGAAGGAATAATTAAAGAATGCATTGGTGTGACCATACCATATTTTAGACTGTATTAGACTGTAAAATTTATTTGAGACTTATATACCTTGCATTAAAAATGGGAATACATACACCTGACATACTGAAACCAAAAATGTTGCACACAGGAAGCTAATATCTATAATTTTCCTGCTTGAGCACCTGATTCAGTAGAGAAGATATGCTTTGCACATATGAAAACCAGTTAAGGATGCTGTAATGAAAGTATGACACAATATAGAGTGTTTTTCCATTGAGTATTCCCCTACTTATTTTTGTTCCCAGCTGTATATATTTAAACTCAACATGCCTAAAATAGTCTTTGCAAAACAAGGTCTTTATAGATGCAGAAAATTTTAACTTTTTCTGTCATTGAATGGCCTAATACAGAATATGTCAGTTGTGTTGCCTCTGAGGAAAGCCAACAGTTTCTAATCACCTGAAAAAAAGAGTCTTCTGCAGGAGGTCATTTAAATGCATGAATGTAATGTGATATAATGAAGGAAGTGGAGAAAAATTAAAACCATACAGACACTGCAGGAAAATTTACAAGTAAACTTTATTGTCATTTGCTGGCTACGCAACTCCCTGGTATAAGAGAAACAACAAAGAGCAGTTTCTACTTTCTTTAGGTCACCTTAAACTGATCCACAGCCATGCTGTGCAAACAATACAAGGAAATTCCTTAAGGAAATGTAAAATCCAAGGGGATAAAAAACCCCAAATATATCAGCAAACGTCTCTCCAGAATTAACACCAGTATGTGCAGTAATCACAGCTGCAGCTTTAAATTGTTATTCTTCTCTCTCATTTCCATCTCTACAAGACATAGAGAATGGCCATTAGGTTTTCAATTGCTTTGCACAGCTATTTCTCACTTGATCTCTGACTTTTGAACCTTCATAATATTACATGAGAAAATCCAAATTATTTCTCCTGTGAATTATGTTCTGATTTTCTCTGTAATCTCATAGTTATTAGTTTTGTTGCAATTTTATTTTCTGAAAGAATTTTTTTTATTTCTTTTTTTCAGTCACTTGAATACATGAAAGTGAGTGAAAAGCATTTTTTGAATGCTTTGGTTCACAAAATATTCTGCTATGTGTGCTCAGATAAGATACTCAGTATTTGAAAGTTCAAAACAAATGCTTGAAAACATCTGTTTTATTAGGGAAAACATTACTGACATAACTAGTAGCACAGAAAGTTTTTACGTGGAGATTCAACCTCATTTTTTCAAGTATAGGTAGAAAAATAAACACACACAATCCTTATTTCTTCTACATATTTGAATATATATATGACCGTATATACAAACATAATTCTGGGGAGAAGTCCATTGGAAAAAAATTACATTTAAATAGAAATTTCTGATCATAGGTTCCAAGAGGAGTGTTTTCTCTGGCATAGAGTATTATGTTCTATAAAAATGTAGAAGTTCTGTTGAAACTATATAGAGCAAGAGATGTTGCTGTGATAACAAATAAAACTTTCTGCTAAAGGCAGTCTAGCTTTTAGTCCATAGAAAAATTACTTTAGAGAGAAAGCTTTAACAGAAATAGCTCCTTTACTCAGAGGTTTTTTTAAAATACCATCTCTTTTTTTTTCACTGAAAGCATAGAAGCTATCCAGTTTGTACCTCACCATATGATTTAAGAAACTATTAAAAAACCAAGCAATCTAATATAAAAACACCCCCACCACTCTTATTTCCTTCCTTTTTAATTTTTTTTTGATGCTTAGTGTTGGAGTGGACCCTATGCAAAATAAATGGATAAAACCTATGCTTTTAAAAGGTTTCCCAACACTTTTCCCGTTAGTGTTTTTCATACCAATCCTCTATTATGTGACTGTAATGAAGTGAGAAATAATCTCTGTATTCTTTGCAAAATGTTATAAATCCTAGTGGGAACACTAGACTGTTACTATATGTGATATCCACAGAAACAGAGATTGTTTATCCTAATTTTTTTTTAAATTTAAATTGATTTAGACTAAAAAAAAAAAAAAACCAACAAAATAAAAATATTCCAAATAGGAGAACTAAAGTAGAGACTGTCACAGATCCACAAAAATATTTCTCCCAAAAGAGAAGATCTAGGAATTCCTGATTTCCTTGAAGAGGTAAGATGCCTTCCATCAAAACATTGCAAAAGAGATTGGTTTGTGAATAGATAGACAGCAGTGAGTATACTGCAAAGACTGTACTTAAAGATAGTGTCCAAAGCAGCACAGGTGACATGACTGAGAAGTTAGGAGACAGCTGGTGTGGACCATACACGTCAGCTGATGAGAGGCAGCACTGGTGTAGAGCACCCACTTTACATTTTGACAGGCAATGTATTCGTGTCCTGCATGCTGCACGTGATTAGTGCAGCTCATACATACTCTCAATAGGAAAATGATTGCTTTCTTGAGTGTTCTCTGTATAGCTTATTCACAAGAGATAGAAAAAAAAATAAGGGGTAAGTACTATAGTATTAACTAACAGGTATTGAAACTGTTGCTAGAGTCTTTCTTGCATTAAACAGCATGGATGATAGAAATCTGATTGTACTATCCACCAGCAACAGAGATAGAGGCTGACTCATAGCAGGCTGGAAGTTTGTGTTGAGCTAGTCCCACTGGTCACCTACTAAAACCAGGAGGCATCAGATTTGACCTGAATGAAGTGAAACATGCAAAGAATTTGAAAACTTTTCTCAAAAAAGAATTAGCATGCATGACAGATGTGATTTAACCAAGATCAGTATTGAGATTAGACAAATTAGATGATGTTGCTGAAGAGTTGAAAAAGCAAAGGAAAGAAAAAGTGTAGCATTAATTTGGTTTCCCCTCAACAGGAACAGTCACTTTAAAAGTGAAATTCCTGTAGCAATTTCCCTTGCATCATTTCACAGAAGGACAAAATATGAAAAAAAAAATTCAGATGAACAAATGTTTATAATATTAAACCATTTTCCAAGCCCTTAGGCAGTAGAATAGCATTCTCTGAACAGTGTTAATAAACTATAGAAAGCCCATGAAAAAGGTTGGTCTGTGGACCACCAGAAATTAGCGACTTAAAAGAATTGTATGTAAATGACAGACCAGCTATGGATTATGATTCTCAAGATTACATATACTGTCATTCAATACAACACAGATGGGTACAATTCTTATGTTTTTATGGAAGCACAGAATGAGGAACAGAAAGGTTGATGCAAAGCCCAGGAAAAAAAAACAAAACTAAATGCACCTTGCTCATGATACATCACACAAGGCTGGCTCCAGATCCCAACAATTAAAGCCAACACAGGCACAATCATGAGATAATGCTATGGCTGCAACTACAAAAAGTAAAATTCCAGGTGTATGACAACTCAAAACAAGCAAACACACAAACATCTTAATGCAGTTACTCAGCAGGAACATAGGTAATAACTACTCCAAACAACCTGTATTTACAGGAGGGATATTTTACATCTCTTGGCAGTGAAATAGAAAAAACACTTTTCCTTTAAAAAGAGAAATTAAAAACATGTCTGATATAGCTTTGCTGTCAGTCTCTCTGCTGACATACTCTGCTGAGACTGCTAGCAACACCAAAAGTCTTTGAAACACCTTTTACTCAACCCTCTTTAATTTACACCATATATCTTGTTTAATCCCCACATTTTGGAGTTACTGTACTATTTATCACATCCACGCTTTTCAACCACATAACCATTTTTATGTGGTTATGTTTTAATAGAAAACAGGACTAAAAATACTACAACTCAATTTTCCATCAAGAAAAGAGAAAAAAAAAGAAAAAAGGTTTCACAAGATACATCACTCAGAAAATTATTTCTGAAATTACTATCTTACAGTGTAAAATGATCAACAGAAACAAGAATAGAATCAAAATCTCATCTACAAATGGCTTCAATGTCAAGAGCTTTTCAGATAGTACTGGTCATCTTTCTTTATTACTGAAGTTAAGTACAGCTAAGCTGTCAAGAACAATTTGTTGGAACCACATCCTGCATCCTGTCGTCAGAGTCCCTTCCAAACAGGTGTCCCTCTTCTATGCTGAAAAACAAATATTCATCCAACATGTTCTACTGTGTTCCAATAAGTCCTTCTGATCATGAGAGCAACTGACTACATGGGGCCAGGAAACTGGGTAGGCGCTGTAAACACTTGTAAATCACTAGAGAATATTAAATCTGGCTCTCCTATTTTGTCAGTACTCCTGACCTGTGTTTGGTATCTTCCCTGAATTTAATCTGTACTCTTGTTTTCCATTGTGATGCTAAATGTGATAAATGTGATATTTGCTGTGTGAAACAGATACAAATGCATCCTGAAATAGATTACAGAGACAGGGAAATTGAAAAAAATTCAATCACAACAGCAAAATGTACTATTGTAAATATGATGGGCTGGATGGTTGTTAATACCTCTAAGTACTCAAAGGAAGAGAGACAAGGTACAAGAAATACTGATGTTCTACTATTTGTTTTATTGAAGAGAATATTCCCCTGAGTTTGTTCTAACTCTATTCATTTCCCACATGCCCTAAACCAAGAATTTCACTACATAAGCAACAGAGTTTAGAAGAAAATTTTATTACAGAAACAGGCATTGTACAAGTGTGCCTGCTTTCACTGCTTTTCATCTAGGCAGTCCTCTCTCCTCAGTTTTCTTATTCTGACCCCAGGGGTTTCTAGCCTAATGGAATTTAACAAATTACAGAACGTGTTTATAACCGTGTTTACAAGTTAGTGTGTTCAGTCTATAACAACATATAAAGGTAAGTTCAGACTACTTTGGAGAAGTGTTTTGTTCCTAATGTAAGAAAAATATGAATTAAAATTAATCAGATTTTGATGAAGAAAATAAAGTTTTTTATCTAGCTATTAATGTGGCCTAAATATAATATATTTTGTGGGCTGTATTGTGTCTGAAGATTCTCATTTATATATATCTTGTCTATATATGTCGAAGAAGACTGAGTACCAAATAATTTAGTACGGACTAAATTATCGTGGGGTAAGATAACCCATGGATACAACCTTATTCTAAGTGAAATAATGAGGAGTTTCAACCAGTGAGAAATGAGTAAACTCAGCAAGAAGACACAGACTCTTGCCAGAGCTCAGACTCTTTAAATCTCTCAACCCTCCTTGCATTCATTTCCAGTTTAACCCTATGCAAATATCCTGGCAGACATCCTAATTCAAATGAGCACTTGGTCTAACAAAAAACCCATGGACCTCCATTTGATTGCAGACCTAGTATCTACTGAAAAGCAAACTTTCTAGAAGGCTTCTTCAGAAAAAATTGCATTGCAAGTTGACTGGGGGTGCCCCTCTGCTTTGTGTTAGGTTGGACATCAGGAGGAATTTTGTCATGGAAAGGGTGGTCAGGAACTGGAAAGGGCTGCGCAGGAAGGTGGTAGAGTCCTCACACACAGAGGTGTCCAAGGAAGGACTGGACATGGCAGTCAGTGCTCTTGTCTGGTTAACAAGGTGGGGGATCAGTCACAGGTTGGACTTGATGACTTTGGAGCTCTTTTTCAACCTTCAGTGATTCTGGGATTCTGTGTAAGTGAGCAGGGCAATACAAAGTTCAGGTAGCCTGGAAAATAAGGAAATAAAATAAATATGAAAAGAATTGCGATCGCTTTTTGCAACACAGAGTAAAAAGTAGAAATTTCTTGTTCTGACAAAAATACACAGAGATAAACATAAGACAAAGATTATTTCTAAACTTGATTCTCATTTAAAAATCTATTTTGATGCTGAATAATATCTTTATCATTTTACATTGCAAATTGTTTATGTCAACTTAGAACACTTCAAAGTATATGAAAGATGATTTTCACGTGTTCAGAAGCAAGTCTTAACAATAATTTATAAGAAATAGCCAAAGTCATAGGTTGGAAGTTTAATAAAGAATGTACCTATGATAAGTCATCTAGTAACTGTACAATTAAAATTTGCATTGGATGTTGGTTTCCTCATGAGGACATATTACATTACCCTGATCATTCCAGAAATTTTTATGTTCTTTTTGTTCCATATTTTTATTTAATTCCTTTCCTATGACTTTCTCCTTCCTGGTAAGATTTTCTATGAGGTTTTATAACATTCATATCTGAATTCAAATCTAGCCAAGTTTTTTGGAAAAATTCCATGATTAATTGTTTTTGCCAATTATAGTAGTTTATAGATTTCAATCTAGAAAAATTGAACTACATACTATATAATAATAAACACTGAAATGTCCTGCTTTGAAGGATCAGAATGTCTCAAGAACAATCCCTGGGTAACTAATACAAATAAATCTTCCCTTACTCTTTTCCTATTACTTTTTTGAAATGCAGCAATGTTCCTAAAGAAGATGAATATGCCGTGGATTGTGAAGTTATGCCACAAAAGATAGGATAAAGGTAGCAGAGAACTAAAGAAATTCCATAAGAATGCAATGCATCACCACTTCTTCTATATAATTGAGCAAAATTTTTTTCATTCTTTCTAAAGTTTATGACTGAATAATAATAGAGAAGGAGCTAGAAATCAATATTTCTTTCTATGCCATAGTGAAGAGCCTAATTTTCTTCAAACTACTGGTAAGAGTATGAATGTGTACTAGATTTGCTTTGCCTAAGAACCTTTTGCTATGTCTGTTTGAAGTAGATTCTGATGTCCACCTTTTCTATCACTCTCACCCATCTTGGCACTGGTCTGCCCTACAATGCAACAGCATTCCAAATCATTGCCCTTTCTAGATGTAATTCCCATACTCACTTTAAGCCCAACTAATCCCATTTAAGTGAAGACAACCTGAAGAAGATAGAGCAAAAAATAGGTTTACACAGCCTGATACTTCGATTTGACCCACTTCACTCTGTTGAGGCCTCTATTCCAGGAGCAGCTCTGCTCAGCACAAAATGTAGCTGGTCAGCTTCAACTTGTAAAAAGTTTGGGATATAGTATATGGCCCAATCCATTTCATCATTACTTTTTCCTCATGGTTTTGTAACACTGTATTGGGAAAATAAATTCAGTTCTTTACAAATATAGAAATTATGGTAGGAAAAAATATTAGGCAGAGGATGAATTCAATGGCTGGAAAAGATAATTAAGTATTTATCCTTCTTTGTGTCAGGTCTCCTGGGCCACCTGCATATGCTGGCCTTATGCTGTATTTTAGAACTAAAACAATGCTTTTATCCCACTCTGCAACAAAGGCTACTGGGCACTCAAAAAACCCAACTACGGTACTATGAAGATATAAGACACCGGTATACAATTCTTACACTATAATAACCCAATTACTTCACTACATGTAAATAAAGCCTTCTGACTTACCAAAACCTGGGTTTACCTTACTCTAGCCACCTCTAAGCCCCCTCCATACTGTACTGTGTCTGGAACAAATTTCATATGCTATCTGAAGATTATATCTGTCATGAACTTTAGTGCTGCTTGTAGAAAACGATAGGGCGAGCCCCATCCCAAGACACGTCAGACAAAAAGTCTGTAGCAAAGCAAATTGCTAGTAGCAAAAGAAAGATTTTAGTGAACTGCTAAGATGGAGTGCCAGTCTGTCTCCTCTCAGTGACAGAGATGCTCCTTATCTGCTTTGTCAAAACTTGACATGCATTAGTATGCCAGACACTCATACCAGCAAACTCAGCACAGGGTAGCATGTAACATGTACCCACAGGTGACTGGTTAATATAATTTCCTTCATTTTCAATCAAGACATATTCAGTTTAATTTAGATACCTGTGCCTTCTTTGCCATTGGGGTCTGTGTCAAGCTTACACAGGAGATGCAGCAAGCTTTATTAGCATAGATATTAAAGTCACTCATTACAAGTGACACAGCAGAGCAAGCAATCCAGCACTTGTTCAGTGTCACTAGGTAAAGCTGTGTTATACTTGATCTGAAACTGCTCTTCTCTATCTGAAGATATAATAGTTACAGACTATCAGCATCACCCCAGAGCAGCAACTTAAATACATTATGTGTATTTGAGCTGATACTTTTGCCTGCAGAGATATTAAATATTAAATAAAGCTGCCTATATGTTTCTGATACTTAGTTTATTCTTCCTTAGCAAAAAAAGAAAAGTATCTTTCTCTTATTCACTGAAAACCTTTTCGCCTCTTCACAGAATCTTTGTTGTTATTGTATACCATGGCACAACAAGATACTTCAATCCAGATTAGGAAACTATTAACTTTATACTTTACTAGCATCAAATGCAAATAATGAGAGACAATCATGGCCTTAAAAACTATAATTGCAATGAACAAAACATTTAAGCAATTAGGAGAGGAACAGAGTACCAAGGGGTGAAATTATCTGCTTGAAGTTACAAAACAAGGTACACTCAAAGTAATAAAAGTCTTCCTGTCTTCTAATTCCGTATCACTAGGTGAAGATATCCTCCCTCAGCCTGAAAAAAAAATGGTTTTGGCCTCCTGCATTTAATGTCAATCTGATCAAATCCCCATCCTCCAGTTTTGCTGTTGTTTCTCGGTGTGGTAAGAAATAATGATCTTCTGTAATATCTGTTAAAACAAGAGTATCAGGACTCCTTTTGTTGGTACATATGAGATGAAATGATATGGCACCATTTACATTTGCATATTTTATAAGACCTTGTAAAAGCTGGAGACAATATTTCTGCACACTCCTGAAGAGTGCTAGGAATAAAAGATCTGAGTCACAGACCCACCACCCACTGGATAAAAAATGACTAGCCATAGTAGGGTGCTCACATTTCATGTTAACTGGAAATTCGTATGTATTTTTAAAATAAGGTACTTTCCTTAGAAAAATCCTCTTTAGAGTCTAAGAGTTTACGTTCCTGCAAAACACTCCAAATTCAATCCTTTTCTTACAGTGTTGCAGTCAATGTCTTGATTATAAGCAAAAAGGAAGCACATCTCATATTTATATATCTTATATATATATATTTATGGTGTAAATATATGCACATACATAAAGTCAGAAATGTAATGTCACTATAATTGAAGTCTTAAAAATCTAATCTAATTCTGATCATTATTGGTATGGATCTAATTTTCTATTAGTTACTGTAAAAGAAAGATTTCTACAGTTAGAATGCTTTAATACAGGAAAAATCTCAATAAGAATAATAAGGTTACACTTTTTATGTACATACTTTTTGGTTTCTGTTTCTGTCCTGGGATGGTGTTCAGTCATCTCCTGCTTTGGTTCCTGAGGCCAGTGGTTTCATCTGCTTGAAGAGGAAGGTGTGTGAGGGGGGGAGGGGGTTTGGCAATAAATTATCAGTGTCTTGGGTTATTCATCATCTCTAAATTTAGATGATTACCCCTAAAACCAAGTTTTTCCAGCTCCGGATCTGGATATATCCACCACTCTCCAAGTTTTCTTGCTGTCTGAAATTAGCTTTGTAGTGCCTGGCAGTTTCTTTAGATAATGCCAGAAGAATTGACACTATTTTAAGTATCAGAACATTTGGACCATTATATGAAGATAGTTGAGCACACACATCAATACAGTTAATTTTTTTAGGGAGATATTCTGTGCATCTGGTTGCAAGGGCAGAGGAGCTGTATTTTCTTATTTGAGTATATAAGCAGAGCATCCTTAAAAGTGGTATAAGCATCTTTAAGATTCCTTTAATCCAGTAAATGGTACTAGTAACTTTACTGAACTATTTTAATGATTTAAAATGAACATCTCCATCAGGAAAAAAAAACAAACAGACTTAGTTCTGTACCTTAGTCTAGACATAGCTGCATTTTATTTTCTTCTAAGGACAAACTGCTTATCTGTAGTCACCAGGTGAATTGTTTCCAAATCCTTTCCCAGGTGTGAATCCAGAAATGCAAGGTGGTAGGTCTGGTCACAGTTAGTAACTTGCTTTCTCCCTCCTGCTCTGCAGTCCTCTCAGGAATCAGTATATTGGCAGATGATTCCTTAGGTCCAGCAGCAGTTTTTGCCCTTGCTTGTTCTGGCTGGGTATTTAATCCTCTTTTCAGTGAGAGCAATTGAATGTGTTCTTGTCTTTTTTTCCTTCATGATGAAAGGGGTCAGCTTACTAAAATTGTTTGCTTCTTTCGTGTTTCATCTGACTTCCTAATTTTTGTTGTGAGATGTGCAAGGGAAACACAAACTGGGTCTGTAAAACTAAACAAATCTTCTTTTTCTCTGCACTCCTACAAATGCCAGATCCTGGGGGAGTGTGCATGTGTGTTTTCCCTAAGTAATTCAAAGCTATGTCTGTGTCAACATGTGCTTAGAAGTATATTTCACCAGATACAGACTTGGTTCTTTCTCCCTGGAACTTTGTGCAGCAAACTGTAGGTACAGTGAATCCACCAGTCACATTACACTCTGCTACAGTGATCCCCACAAGCTGTGGTTTCAGGCTCTCAGCCGCTAGGACTTCTGTTTTGTAGTGATCCCCCTGCTTCTGGTTTAGAATTGAATGTGTTAGAAGGTTACTATCTGCAGTAGATGTATATTAATAGGGACTTCTGGAAGTTCTGCTAAACGTCTGTTCTTGACATTTTGGGGCTTTCTTTCAAATGAAGTAATCAAAGATAGGAAGTTGTATAACCAGTCTAACAGGATACTCTAACAGTCACTGAGCATGGAGGTATGTTACTTTTAAAAGTCGCTCAGATAATTTTAATCATTAATAACTGTAAGAGTTAATGATTGACTATTCCTCTATAAATGAGTTGACTAAAGAGTGACCAAAATTTAATAAGCATGCACACTGATGAAAACTAGAGTGATACAGATGCTGAGTAATAAGTATGTTGGAAAAAATTCAATCAGTTCCAGTCAGCAATGCCTTTGAAATATCAGAGAGAACTAGTGTCTGCCTCCCACTGGATTCCTATTTAGAGATCATTGATTACTGACTCATAATTCTACTATGCAGCATTTGGGCAAACTGGCTAAATCTCAACAGCTGAAGATGAGGAAATTTCAAATTTTGCTGATGCCAGTGGTACATTCAAAATACCAGTTCAGTAATAAAGATTGTACTTCAAGTTATGGGTGATAGGAGAGAAATAATGAGGGAAAAAAAAGGTTCTTCAAGTGTGAGAAACATCAGGTCATCAAGGTATATTTTAAATCCTGCATATAAAAGTATCTGTTTCTCCAGTCTACAATATGCTCAAATAAACTGAGCATACAGAACTATTTTGCAGATTATTTTTGGGAGAAATCCATGTTTTTTGTAATATGTTAAGCAATATTTCTGTGTATTTTCTTGATAAATTAAAAAAAAAATTACAAAAATTGTGCTTCCCCTGAATAATTGCAGTGTACCAATGAAAAAGATAACTCTGAAACTTACAAAAGTCATGCAAGGTTGTGCACACATTAGGATTTATGAGTGACTCTGGCTAGAGTTAAGGTATTGCAGCCTGTCCTGTGCCATATTGAGCTATCCTTTGTTCCACAGGTACTTACTGGTGTGACTGGTGCATCTACCCCTGTTCCACAGACGTAGGAAGTCATAACCTCATCTGAATGAAGATATGAAAGAATCTAGAATACATGAAAAAACCACATGCTTCAAAGATATTTTGTATTACTCTGTCAATAAACTCTTCATAGCCTGATTTGTGTTGGTATTAAATTACCATCGCTACTTTTTGAGAAGTAGAAAATCACTTTTTAAAAGTTTGGGAGTTGGGTAGTTGGGGATTTTTTGGTTTTTTTGGTTTTTTTTTTCTTTTTTTTTTTTTCTTTCCTAGGTATCCTGGTTTACTATAGTATTTGTTCATTTTGTCTTTTCCTGTGAGATTTCAAATACTCTGGCATATCTGCACTCCTAAATCTCTCAGGAAAGACACAGTCTCTGGGACTTGCTTCAGAAAGTTCCCACAGGGACTATAACTCCCCATGTGCATGCAGAAAGCATTTGAAATGTCAGATTACATGCTGGGACATGTCTTCTGACATAAATCCAAATCAACACAGACAATACAGGGGTTTCTCAGGTTTTATGCAGTATACAAAATTAAAAAGAATCTGCACCAAAAAAAAAAAAAAAAAAAAAAAGAAGTTGCTCCTACTTTAAATGCAGACAAAAGTAAGTCATGGTGAAGCCAAAAATAAAATGCATATGCTTTCGCAATCTGGAGCTGGTTGACTACACCTGACAGAAGAAAAGAGTAAAATATTAAAAAATTCAAATTCTTCTATACTTTGATTATCTGTTGTTAGCTCTGTCCATCTTGAGCAATGCATCCACTTTGGGACTTGAAGATTTCTGTAAAATGTATGTACCTTTTAAAAAAAAGTGAAAGAGAATAACACTAAGAGTCCTATTATGAGAGATTTGTGGGGAATATTTGAAGACTTGTTAAGCCAAGCTAAATGAAAACAACAAGAGCAAAGTGGTAAAAACAATTTATGGTGGAAAAGATTGAAGAAAGTGAAGAGTTTGTGTTGGTAGAATGCAAAAATTAAAAGCTCAATATGACGAAAAACTGGTGGGACAGTAGGAGAATTTAGAATATTCATATCTCAGAATGCTTAGAGTGCTAATATTCTGAGTAGAAAGTCAGAAAAGCAAAATCAAGCTGAGAAAAATGAAGGATTGCATTAGACAGTTAAGGAGGACTACAAAACCTGTCTGAAGGCTTATAAGCCAGATTGAAATAACCCTGACTATAGTTATCCTTCCCATAAAATAAGGAGGGATAGACTGGGCCATTTCTGAAACTATATAGGTTCTATGCAAGGAATTAGTGAAAATTTTTTACATGAATGTCAAAAAAGGGAGCAAAAAGATTTTATCTTCTGTTTCCTGGACTATGGTAAATTTACCTTTTTGAGAGACATTAACATCTTAGCTGGCAAATGTTAAGAAATCATAGAATCACAGAACCACTGACACTACATGAAGAATTTAAAAAATCCAATACATTTCCTTAGTGATGCTTATTCTTTCATGACTTTCTCATTTCTTAAGGATAAAGTGAGGCGCTTACCCTCGGACTACAGCCCTGTTATACTGAGTCTGGCAAGCAGTGCTGGATGTGACCAAGGTCTGTGCTTGAGCATCCCTGAGCCAGGGGGAAGCCTGCTCCCACCCAGTTCTCTCCCAGCCATCAGGGCCAGGTCCCATCACTGCATCTCAGATACCTTGGTACCTACTACCAACACCTGCTCAGGAGTAACTACTCAGAAACAATAGTTGATATCTTTGTTTGTTTGTTGTCCCCTTGTGTTGTGTGTTTCTGTTCCCTGATGTGTTATGATTTAAACGTTGCAGATGGCCCCCATGGTTCTCCAAATGAGCATTTGCCTACAATCTCCACAGTAGCCTGTGCTGACAAATTGCTGAAAAGGGCTGCACAATGAACACTGTAGAATTGCCACAGCATAACGTGCGAGCAAGATTATAGAGCCCATATTTATCTCCTTGAGTTGAAAAATTGACAGTGGAAGTTTGAACAGCTGCACTACTTTGTTTAGTCACCAGAGCTGAAGTCTCGCATAAATTATTTTGACTGAAAGAAAAATTGGAAAATGTTTGCATTTTTAGTTAACGGGAAAAGGGGGGGAACATTAGAATGGAAATGATGCTATGGTACATCCTGCAAGGATTCTGGGTGGTAGCACTTAAGAGTATATTGACAATCCATAATAAATAGAAATATAGATGTGATCCGTGCAGAATAATGAACAGCATTGTAAGTACACAGTAAAATATGCCTTGCTGTTACCCATTTAAAATTGACTTTAGGTTGTATAGAAATAAATCCATATGTGTTGGAATATAAAAGGAAAGACAAAGAGTGATAAAGGAATAAGAATGCAAAGACAAAATGCCTGGTCCTTGTACCCTTACTTGTGTAATAAGCTATACAAACTCAATAAAATTAAGAAATTTTTGGGGTAAAAAAGTGACCCATTTTGGAATGTAATGTAAAATTCGAGAAGTTCCTGAATAGAGGAAATAATAGAATATTCTATTTTAAAAGGTATTTCAGTTAAAAAAATAGAGTTCAGTTTGTCTGTATTTCCTTTGTGACATGGAGGTGAGAAGGCCAGAAAGCCTTTACTGTTTTCCAGATCTTTAATGGAAAGATTGAAAAGCTTGAAAGCAGCCATGTCCTTCCTCAGGCCTCTTATCTGAGAACCTAAAGCCTGAGTCAAATCACATGCATATAAACATTAAACATAAAGAGATAGGAAATGTTTCCGAACATTGGGCCTAAAGGGTCACATGCATGTTCTGGCTCTCTAACTCTTGCCACTGGATTAGCCCTAGAGCACAAGGGTAGTGGGGGGTTTATTTTTTAGATTTATTACTGTATGAAATAATGCTAGCAGTGCTGTTGCCTTGGAGTGGAGTAGATCTGAGGTTTTGCAGCACTAATCGATGTTGCATGCCTTAGGGTATTCAAAAGAATATGCTTTAATCTCAAAAATATATTGTGGAATAGCGATGGAGTGGCACACAAATTGAAGAATAATACAAATGTTAAAACTTGGTCATACCACTTGTTATATTGGTTCCTGATCTGGATGACTCCCAAACCAACTGTTGCCTCCAAAAGTTTTTAAGTTGTGTGTTCAAACAGAGAGTGCAGTCAAGAACGGCCTCCATTGGCTCTATTAGAAGCATCATGGTTGAGCTCTCTGTTTGCAAAAATAGACACATGTAGGAGCTGTGTCATGGGGCTGTTGGAGTCTTCATTAAATTGGTATATTTCACTGAAATGACTTGCTCCTCAAAAGCCCAACTTTGCAAAATACCTTTTTAACCACTGTTAAAAAGGCTCATTTTTTGAGGGAAAAGAGAAGCTTGGTGCTATACAGAGGAGAATAATTTCTCAGAGAAAATCAGATTGCAAGATGGTTAAATAAATTGAGTTGCTTCTATATCTTCCTCATTGAAGAAATAGGCAGTGACACAAATTAACAAGGCGTAGGTTGAGGCTAACTTCTTTCCTAGCTGGATATTGTTAGTCAACCAAATTTTCTGCTGTCATAAATTCCCAGATGTTAGTGATCCCAGGATTATATGATGAGATTGTATCACTTCACTAGGAATATATGCACTATTACAAAGGAAACTTGTCTTTAATATAGAATTAAAGGATTCAGAAATATCAAAAAGAAGGGTAGTTAAGGCCTCGTCTGTATGTATATCCTGTATAAAATCCCCAAAATTTTTCTTCCACACAAACTATGGAGGTCATATAGCTTGAAGGCTAGCGAACTAACTCAACAAACAGCAAAGGAGGCATGGCAAGTCATTCACATCCTCTTGCACTTGCAAATAATAAATTCAACAGTAATCAAAATGGCCAGGAAAGAAGCAGAAGCTTCATGATGGGAAAGCAAGAAAGATGTAAGACTATCTGATCTTGCACTAACCATATATCTGAGGCTGATGAAGAGGCGTTTTTTGGGAAAAAAACACACACAAATGAACAAATTCATTCAGAAAGTGCTGAAGGTCTTTCAGCCGCAGGAATGCAATGGAAACAAATTAAATTTAGAAACAGTAACAGGGACAATTTGAGTATGTTGCTCTAGTTTATTTCCCATTTGGGAGAGAGTTAATTTAGAAACTCTTAATCCTTTGTATTGCAGGAAACATCACAAAAAGAGGCAGTTGATCACAAAGGCAGAACATTGTTTCACTCAAGAAACCTTTGTGCTGTCTACTCTTGCTTACGTTCAGTAGCAGAATTAGAATTGGATGAAAAAGTGGTTATTGCTTTCCTTTAGTCTGTCAGCACATTTGTAAGTGTATTAGGTTTTGCTACTTGTCTTGGGAATGTAGGACTGTGAGTATCCATAGAAAGCAACTGAGTAATAAAAGTTGAATCAACAGAACCTGACTTCCACACTACAAGTCAATTAGAACTTAAAATAACCCTATGACCTCATATTCCCTAGATGTTTCTTTTTTCCCAATGCTTTTGAAGTGCAGTAGCAGGGACTGTGGACATGTTTGCAGTTTCTTCTGTCAGTCTGTCAGATTATCCTGAGCTGTAAAACGAGGGACGGACGGATGGACAGACGGACGGAAGGAAGGAAGGGAAAGAAAAGAAAGAAAAGAAAGAAAAGAAAGAAAAGAAAGAAAAGAAAGAAAAGAAAGAAAAGAAAGAAAAGAAAGGCATCTTGTATGGCTAGCAGAGCCAAACTTCCTCTTCAGGAGCCCAGGCTGTCAGTGTTGTTCAAGCCTACAAGTACAAACAAAACCACATAATACCTGCATAATTCTATATCATAACAGCCAGGTTTGATAGATTTAAAAGGACAGACCTCCATCAAAAAATGGCAAAGCACAGATGGATTCGGACAAAATTTGAAATAATTGTAGGAGGACGCAATATGGGTAATGTAGAATGTAATCTTATCCCCCAATGAGTTGCAGCTGGACCCTATTACTGAAGATTAGGAGCAGGCCAGATGGTAAGAGGTAACACCTATAGCCAATAAGAACTAGTGGCATAAAAGTGGATTGGTGGGAACTGAAGTTAGAAGAGTTGGGGAAGTTGGATGCCTGCTGCAAGGACCAAGAACAGTCACTGCTTAGAGAAAACATCGAGGAGGTATGAAACTCTGGTGCTATGGAATCCTTGCAACGTCATGATAAAAGAACTCTTGATATATAAGACAACATATACTGATAATAGAACTGTTGTGATATATAAGACAATGAATAATAATGATATCAATAAAAATTATGAATGATAAGCTAAAAATAACAGCAATAATAATAGTAAAACATTTTTACATTGTTTGTGTAACTATTACTACATGGCTTAACAAATCTGTGGTCAAGATTATTAGGTCTTCAGTCTTTTTAACATGCAGATAAAAAATGTGGAGCAAAGCATAAGAGAGGGATACAAACAAGTGGACAATACTACTGTTCATTCTGGAATAAAGTACAGTTGTATAAGGTACAATGTGACTAGTGAGAGTAGCATGACCTGGCTTAGTATTTTGGAAAGATATGAGATCTCCCAAAATTTCTCTGATTGTATCCCTTCTCATCTACATGTATGACCTGCATCATCTTTTCATGAAAACTATCAAGGTGAAATATAAATAGTATAATTAATTTCTTGTATTATTTATTATTTTTAGCTTGGGATAGAGTGAAGGAAAGAAAATTTAAAACTTTACAGTTCTAAAATGTAAGAATTCTATACAGTAACAAAGGGTTGTTTTCCCCTTCTCCTCTATTTCAGCATAATGCTTTAGACCCCCTTCACATCCAAATGCACACAAAAGTCTGTCTACTCAAGTGAATAATGCAGACCTTTTTTTAAAATTTTGTTTTTAGTGATCCTAGCTTAATTTGTTTTATTAAAAATAATATTTTAGTAGGCTTTAATCAAGGGGAAAAAATTACTTTCATTAGCCTAGCAGAGATATCACCTTGAGTTATGAATCATTGTTCTAGGTCAATGTGTTGTATTTATGCTAAACAAAAGTATTCATAGGTGTACAGTAGAAAATGCAGAGCTTTGTTTATTTGTTGTGCAGTGTTAATTTCTGTAGAAAGGAAATGTCTTTGAAACTGATTCATACAGATATTCACTATATATATAGTGTATACATATATAAAACATATATATAAAACATATATGCTATTGTACATGAGTATAGAAATGTGAAATGGATTCATAGAACTCGCTGTCAGGACTGTACCTGTTGGCCTTTAAAAAAGTAATTTTCTAATATATTTTAAATGAAAAAAGTTGGTTGAGGTTTTTTAATGTGTCTGTAATTTAGAGATTGTAAATTATTCCTGTTTGGCAATAAAGATCTGGATTAATATTTTTCTTCAAATACTTTAAAACACATTTCTTCATACTCTTTTTTTTGACATTCATTTTCAGAGATTTTTTTCTCCATTTAGCTGTCAGATTTTGTATGCCAGTGTTGTACAAAATTTTCATATGTGTTCTTACAGGAAGAATGCATAAAAGCAATACAGTTAATGTTGTCAATGCTTTACTTATGATCTCAATGATCTTTTTAAAACATGCTGCTATGAATCTATGGCTACTGACTAGTGTTTTAAGGAAAAAGTGTTTGATAACTGCAGTTTACTTTCCTGCTATTCATTTAAACTGTGCACTTCAATGGAAACTTTTTTATTGCTGTTATTGTAGCTGGCTAGAAACAGAACCTGAGAAATGGTAGCCGAATAACTACAAAACTGTACTTAACTGTGTGTATTTCTTTATGAGATTGTTTCAAATTTTGTTACCTTCATAGAACTTACTCCCTATCTTAAATTTGTGCCATGTATTTGAAATACAATGGTAGGAGGAGAAAGTTAAGCAGCACTTTCTAGTTAATCAAAAAGTGATTTCAGGGAGCAATAAAGGTTATTTTATATAAACATATATAAATATAAATATTTTTCTGTTTAAAAGCATAAGTTTGCTAAATTGAAACAAATGAAAAAATTATCATTTGGTATTTGCAAAAGATACTTCATATTCAACTGTATTTTCCAACTGTAGCTGCAAAAATTTTTCCTCTGACTTTTTACTTCAATTATGACGGTGGGGTGCTCATGAAAGAATAATAATTTAATATTAGATTGCATAGCTTCAGTTTTTCAGTGATCTATATTCATAGTGGTAAACTGAGCTCAGTCCTTTTTGACTGCAGTGAACCTATGCCAAATTGTACCCAGGCAGAATAAAGGACAACCAGTATTTTTATCTTATGATTGGTTAGCAAAAAAGTTTTCTTACGTGTTTTGTCTCCTTCATTTCTTTGGTGGGATACAGCACCTATATAAACTACGTTCTAATGTTTATGCAAAGCACAAAACCTGGTGTCACACAGGTAATCCCTTGGGCACCTCTGTGCCAACAATTATCCTTATTCATGCAGACATGCTAGTGGGAGCAATGGAAGCATTTTTATCCCAGTATTCCACATGAACTAATAGTGTCATTTGACCTTGAGCAGCTGCATTTGTCCCATTTGCATGACTTCATAAATTGCACAGCAGCCTGGGAAAATATTACTTGATTCCTGAAACGTCTGTCTTTCTGAACTGGTAAATGTACGTGAGAGTATATTTTATTCCAGCTCTTTCAAATATACTAGTCAGAAGATTTGACATAGTGAAGGATTACTGTCACCATCACTTCTCTGAAAGTTGTCTTCACAGTGAGAAAATCTGAAAAGACCAAAAATGGAAACATGAGATAAGTTGGAGTTTTGGGGTGTGGGTCTTTGAGGTTGGGATTTTCAAGGCACTTGAGTTCATGTTCAGACTCAGGTGTTTATTATGTCTTACCAGTGAAGCAGCCTCGCAACCATGAGTTCTGGCAGCCTTTCATTAAGAAGGCACAAAATGGCTAACTATCTCTTGCTACAAGGTCTTTTAAGTTTAAAGTATCCAATCAAGAAATGACACCTACATTATTTTCCCTATTAACCCAATAACTGATCCCTTGAAGCCTGCAATGTGGACTTTTCTGTCCAATTACAAAATACCGCCCAAGTCCATGAAGAAAAAGGAAGAAGGAAAAGAAGAAAAACTTGCCTCAGCCTGAAAATCTCCATCTTGCTTCATATTTATTTCTATATTCTAAAACTCCAAACTCTAAGTTTTCCACCCTGTGATGTTACACACTTCTAACCAACTACACACCCATAATGCCAGTGCTATTAATCAATTTTGGAAGCCTTCTCCACAGGTTCAGGTCAATTACAATGTTCTCTTGTGGGTCTGTGCCTTCAAGCACAGAAAGTTTAAAATTCTCAGCATCCAGGGTTCCAACATTGGGGAGTTGGTGTTTTGGTTTTTTTGTGGGGTTGTTTTGACTTATTGGGTTTTTTTATGGGTAAGGAAAGATCTGCCCATGTGACTTGTGCCAAAGAACTTCTTATTTTTTCCCAAGGTTAAAAAGGATGGAACTAGCACACTGCCCCATCCTCATATAGTATAATATAACTTGTCAAAGTTAATAAAAACCTCATGCAGTTTCCTGACATTCTGCAATCATTATCAACTCCATTTGCATTTCCCATCAGAGATGCACCCAAATGTGTGGAATTGCCAATAGTTTTTCAGAAATCTTTAAAAGTGAGATAGCCATGTTCCATTTATAAAATGAAATTTGAAGGACTGGCCCTGGACTATGCTTTGCATAATCAACCTAATGGCTTAAGAAGCTCATTTACAATACAAAGAATCTAAAATGGGTCTGATAAAGGTTTGATTACAGTTACATTTGAAAGACATGACATCTGTTTTTGCCTGTGACTAAACCTATGATTTGGACCCAGTGAGTAAAGGCAGATGCTGTCCTAAAACAAGTTAAAACGGTTGCTTTCAGGTTCTGTAAAGCATCAGCTCACAGATAGGAGCTTCTAGGGGAAAGATGTCAAAAAGCAACATTGGTCTGTTTGCTTCATTTACCATTTACCCCTCTAAAACATTGATTTTCTATTGCTTAACATTTGCTTGTGTTGGAAAGTAAAAATGCCATGTAGACGCAGAATTCACTCACATGAAATAATGAACTACTACGTAACATTCAAATAATACACAGGGGAGCTTAGGGGCCTCTAATTACTTTTTATTATTTGAAGTCTAGTGAAATAAAGACACCTTGATACACAAGGAATTATGAAGCACTGTTCTTTGTCTCTAAAGTGCTCTTATAGAAAAAAAGTATTAAAAATTAATTTTTTTAAAACATCTGACATGCACTTTATTTTTCATGTTTAAAGAACAATTTGTGCAAATTGTCATGCATATCCACAATGATGGGTCTGGATTTTCTCAGGAGGTTTTCAATTATCAAGCTCCAATGAACACCAATCTCAGCTTTACAGGCAAACTCTGAAATTAAATTCTCCTTGGTGAAATTCTGCAAATCACATATCAACATTAATCTGTATTTTAAATTTATATTACCAGTTTTTAACCTCTCTTATTCTCTGCTCAAGATATAGCCTTAAGGAACTCTGAAAGAACAGAAAAAGGGATATAATATTTTAATTTGTAGAGAAATAAACATGTGTGACTTTTTCTAATTTTGAAAATTCCAGCTACTCAGAATGTTTGGTTCGGATTTGTTTGTTTTATTTCAATAAAACTGAGGGCTTTATTTCTTGCTAATTGTCAGGAACAATTATCAAGATTATTCTTTGAAAAGGTATGTTAGCCTCATCTCTCCACAAAACATTGTCTAACCAAGTTTGAATCCAGACACTTAAAATCAATATATGGCTGGAGGGGACTTTTCTTTTAGCCATTAGTTCCTTCCCAGAAGTTTCCATTTAAAGAAAATGCAAGGAATTTTTCAGTTGGTTTATTTGTCAAAAATAAAACACATATATGTCTGATGAAAAAAATCTTATTTTTTATATCCTTCAGTAATAGATGTTTTATTTCTTGTTTAAACCTTAGACTGAATTGCTATCCACCACCATATTTCAACCTCTAAGACCACAAGACTTTAGGCTAGACAGTTAGAATGGTAGAACAAGAGATGGGGCATGCACTTCATTTTTCTGAATAGCCTTTCCTGCACACATTATTGCTCAAATAAGTCTTGTACTCATCATATACTACTTATAAAAAAGCTTCACATCTTGGAAGTCAAATGTTTCCTTAAAAATTTGCAAAGTACTTATGGAAGGGAAAAAACTCAGAGAGAGTAGGGTACACTATCTCAGTGAAGAAGAATTCCTCAAAAGGCACAGAGCAGTGGCCTGAACTGAACTTGTTACCCCAAAACTCTCAAAGGGCCCTACAAGGTGCTAGAGATGCAAAAATGAGATTGTCTCTAGTCATTTAGGGATATTCTCTGCATCTTTCAAACTAAGATCTGATGTGGGTTATTGCTCTTAGACTTTCATTTTCTGTCATCTGAAGAGAGAAGCCATGGTGGGATTGGCTGCCAATAGCTGATAGACAAGCAAAAATTATGGCGTTCAGTTCTGCTGATCAGTCCTGCTCTGCCACATGGCCACAGGCAAAAAGCAAGACTTAGCATTTTTGGTGCATCCATTGAGACAGTATATGAGCAGCTGCATAAGAGAAGGGATGTTTAATCAATGCCTACATTTTTAATGACATCTATTGGAGAAAGGGGAGGTAGTTGGAAATAAGCTTTGCTGCAAAGCTTTTGCTTCTGATCATAACCTTCTTGATGTGAACGCAACATTTCAGTTGAAAAAAAACTATCGAAGCCTTAACTTCAAAAATACACTTACAGTTGATAATAAAATCTACCTTTTCAGCACAGGTGGTCTTAAGCCCAGATTTTATCAACTGGATGTCAGTTGGAGACCTGCATTGAAAAGTTGCATAATAATCCTAGTCTTCACACCACACGTTCACATATGACATCTGAATTGCCACACCTTAGGCTTGTGAAGGTTGTTCAGAGGAACAACATCGACTTGGGAGCACCCTTCCAAGGGTTGCATCGAATACCCTGATGCTCAGATCATTCCTAACCCCAATTTGAATAGCAGATGATCCAAAAAATAAGACAGCAATATAAGTGATTGATATATCTTAGGCCACAGTTAAGATTTGCAAGACTTCAGAAAGCTTTTTTTTTCTTCTTTTGCAATGATGAAAATGAGAGGTGACAATGTTCCTTCTACACTTTTTCATTTTGGAGTAGTCTTCTCTGCGTCTGCTGAGGAAACTGAACCTTATATTTGGAAGCATTGACTTAGACCTCTTTTTCCAAATGAGAGCAGTGACATTGAGAATAATATTTCTCCTTTTCCCCTGAAGTGTCAGAAGATTTTAATTCAGACAATGGTTCACAGTCGCTTGGTGCACGACCGTGGTACAGGAAATGCATCTCTGCTTTTTGAATTGCTGGGACAAATATATTGTTTTTGAGTTCATAAACTGGCTAAGCCAGCTTGTTTGTCTTGGATCATCACTAAAATCTAATTCAGAGTACAATTTAGCCTTGAAAACTCTGAGCTGGGAGGCAGACACAACTTTCAAAGCCCAATGAAGTGTGCACAGGAAATGTGAACATTCAGCATGTGAAATGTATGACTTCTTTTGCATTACCAGGAAATACATAGTCCGCAATATTCTTCAAAGCCAGATAATTAAATCTGTCTCTGCTCTAACATGATCAGAAATGCCCAAAGGAACCCTATAATTCTTAGCCACTACATAAATATCAAATTTGAAAAACAATTTTTGTAACACATCAGACAATTGCCAAGTATCCATTACTGTAATGTTATTTGCATTGCCCCTAATTATTTGTCAATTTTATCATCCACTTTTTTGCATTGTAAAAATCACAGCACAAAATAATTCAACCTTCAGCTTTAACAAGAGATTATCATAATATTTCTCTTTCATAAACCATGGCAACCGCCCCCCCCCAAAAAAAATAAAAATTATCAAACAAACTAAATATAGCATTTTCACATTCCATATAGAAAAAGCAATTGAAAATTGCACCTGATGAAAATGTAAGTCACGCAAATGGCTAGAGAAAATGTGCACTTCATACACTGGCACATCCTTACTCCCTAGTTTCTCTTAATAAAGCTAAAGGAAACCTGTTTTTTTTTTTTTTGGTAAGGTTTTCTTGAGAGACAAATAGGGAACAACGAGAGGGATATCTATGAGGTATAGAAGAAATGATAGCTTGAACAGTTTTATGCGTCAGCACTGTGACTGAGGAGTGACATGATACGGATCAGGGAAAGACTTTTATATCTCTATAACAGGTCTCTGTTGCTTCTTTGACTGTCCCTTATATTACACAGAAACAAAACCAAACCAAAGTCAATCCTCTCTTCATAGTGGAATTTTAAGTCTATTTAACACAACTATTAGATGTCTATTTATAAAATATTTCCCATTAGGACATTTACTTTTGGTTCACATATTACTTTTTCTGAACATTTAGTGGTGAATCCATTAAATCACTTATGAATTTAAACAAATGAGATCAGGCTCCTTTAGGAATTTCAAAATTTGTGTCAGCCAGATCTCCACATCAAAGGATTTTAAGATTAAATAATTATTCAGGTAATTATAACTTTCCATTAAATAAATTAAAATTAGTAAAAGTTAAATATTTTAAATTAGCTGTATTTTAAATGGCTATTAAGAACACACTTAAATCTCAGTTGTTGCATCAAATGGTTATAACTATATAGGTTTTTGTCAACAAATTAGAGATCTCTTCTTGGGCCATATGAAGACATTGAAGATACTGTAATTATTCAGTCCCTCTTATGTACATTTAATTACTTAAGGTGACAATCTTCTTAAGAGTAAGGCAGACCAGCACCTTATAAAGTCTGGATCTCAATAATACAGTTTCATAAGAAATGTTAGCAAACACAGCTCTAAACCAGCAGCAAATGTGCTGATGTCTTCTGTTAAAATTCTTTCCAGTGCAAAAGTGCTTTTGCTACAAAATTTTAAATAACCAAGTGCAAGAACATACTGTGAGCATGTCACCTGATTCAAAATGTATAAGCAAGAAATTCAGTAGCTCCCTACTGGCTTCCTGGAAAGAACAGGAGAAACAACAATTTATTTAATTTGTTGAAACCTGATGGTATTTATGTGGAGTTGAACTATATATATATTTTTATATATATATATACATAACTATACATTTTATACTATAATAGTATATTGTATAACACAGCATGACTTGCATTTTCTGCTACATAAAAATCCCATGAAAACCAAAACCACAATGAATTAGAAACAAGTGTGGAAAGAAAACCAAAAACAACTAAGCGGATGCTAATGCAGTAGTGAGTCAAATTTAAACAAAAATTTTCTCGTACCTGACCATTATATTTGCATCTTAATGTGAGGAAGGTCTTCTTTCTTTCTTGTTTCCATTTTTTGTTAAATAAAAACAATTTGCTTAATCATTTAGTTATGTATGGAATCTCTTAAGCAAGTATTGTCATCTGTGATCATAGGACAAAAGGGAGATCTGATAATATCAGCTGACCTGATGTAAGGTATTTCCAATCTTTAGTTAGGGTAGTTTTCAAAATCTGGAACATGTACACATGCCTTCAGCTTTTATGTGAAAGATATGAACATCCTTCAACCAAAATTAAAAGTAGAAATACATATTAAACCACACATTCATTTCTCTCCCTTTATCCCTCTTCTTCAATTCCAAGCATTAAAAGCAGATTCAGCAAAGAACCATTGGGATCAGTATTTTCTAATCTATTGATCAGTCCTTTTCTTTCAGTGACCAGACACTCTCAGCCAGTATGTTGTCTTCTGTTCTACAACCAACCTGGTACTGATTAGACAGTCACAAAAAGTCGATAATTTCCAACACAGTTGTTTTTACAGCTAATCAACAACTAAAATAGTTATTAATTCTCTTCTAGGTTGGATCATGAGAGAGATTTTTACTCCAACAAACTTTACTTCTTACATATTCTGTTTGAACTGATAAAGATTGAAGGCAGTAGAAATTCAGTTCATAAAGGTAAGTTCTTTGAGCAATTTTTCTCCCTTTATTTTAATATGCATGTTAAGCCTGATGGAACTTTGGAAGAGATGTTCTAGCAAATGTCTGACATTGCTCTGTTAAGAGTTTCTGCTGCTTATTTCCCTCAAGGCTTCCAGTAGTCATTTCCTGAGAACTATAAATAGTGCTTTTCTTGATGGAAAGTGCAGAGACTTAATATCTTTTGCAAGAGGGCTTTTGAGCGGAGTGGCTAACATCTCCATTCAGATTCACAGCACAGGCAAAAACAACTTCCCATCTTCATTCTTATGGGAACTGCTTAGTTCCACTTTCTTCACAGGAGAACAGCAGACACAGAATGAATTGTTGCTGATAAGGTTCAGCTTTAGTTTCAGCTAAAAAGACCCCTTTATCCTGTTTACTTTGGAATAGTTGTCTAACTTCTTTATAATAGCAATAAAGTCTTTCTGCAATGGCCAAAAGCCAATCCAAAGTCCTCATTAGTGCTTTTCTTTAGTTATTGCCTCTCAGGGACTCAACTGTGGGACTTTTTTCCACTGTCTGCATGATCTAACAGCTTTGCTGAGCTCCTTGCTCTGTTATCAACTCATATATAAGGTCTGACACACACATATACGAGCACAGAGAGAAGTGTATATACACACAAGTTCCATTCCCTCACTTCTTGATTGAAATCTTTTTTCTAAGAGATTGTGTGAAGAAATCAATTCCACACTCCTATCAAACCTGAGCAGCCATGCAGTAATTTCTGACAAGTTTCCATCTTCTCTCTGTTATGTTAATTGCACTGTCATTCATTTTATGGCTTCCATTGCATGTTGTGACTTATATTTTCTTCTTTCAGTTTGTGACCCTTGGGTTTCTATTATGTATAGCTCTGAAGTAATTTTCCATATCTGTCTATAGTGAGAATCTGCTAAAGAGAAGGTTATGCTGAGGGAGTTGTACCAACTGGGCTTACTTTTATTTAAGCTTCAATTTCCAGGCACAAGTTAATTGACTGTTTTAGTGTTTTATTGATGTTTTGAATGTTGTGCAGCTCTAAAGTCAGAACTGTCAGTTCTTTGCAACATTATAGAATATGTGAGTGGACGTCTGAAGGATTTTTTATATTTCTAATATGGATCAGAAAACTCTCTCACCGGTGAATCATTATTTTAGCAGTATCTCTACATATTTAAACATTAATGCTTTTTTTAAAATTTCTTTCTCTTTTTTTCCTTTAAAGAAGAATTGTAATGTGTCTTTATGTGTTTACTCTGTCTTAGCAGAAATTTTACCTTGTAAAAAGCACCTCAGTAATCCCAGTTTTCTATCAGCAATCAGAAAAGATGTTTTCTCAAAAACCCATGTGTAAATGGTTTCTTAAATTTGTTTTTAAAACCAGGGGGGAGTATGTCATAGATTTTGAGCGTGTGATGTCAGGAATATGTAATACAGTTCCCAACAATTAACTGATTTACTTACTACACTATCTGCAGTCAAAACCTGTCATGCAGTAAGTACAAGTGGGGATCCTCTTACTTCTATACTTGTCATTACTTTCAGAATGCAGATCTATCACTAATACCAGTTCAATGAAAAAATCTTATTATAGAATATGACTTCGAAGTGATCATTGTCATGTTGCAGCCTTGCACTCTGCACTAACCACATCCACGTTTGACATGAATGTTCTGCATTGGCTTAACTGTATAGCAAATGTGTATAGAAAATTGACAGAACTTAGATTTTGACTTTCTCAGATGAATTAACATTTCTTCAGTCTTGTCATCTTTAGACATTTATTAAGACAATGTCTCATATGAGTCACAATAATCACATTAGATATTTTTAGATTAGAACATGCCCTGGAAAAATGGTCATCTAGTTTTTTAGCTTCAGAGACAAAAGGAAATGTTTCGTGTGCTTGACTGATATTGTCAGGTTAAATATAGTTAACTGTTCAGTGACAATTTTCTTGTGTGATTTAAGACAAGTCATATATATTACCCTGCTAGTAAAAACAGTGTAGTTTTCTGGATTTTGAAGAGAGTTATAGGCTAAATCTATTAAAAAGGGCCAGGCATTGAGTTACTTTGAAAATTAGGACCATATTAATACAGGAGTGTATCATTTCCTTTTCCCTTCTAATAGCTTAGAGGATATGCAAATCTCAAATAAGACTTGATAAGGCCAGGAGACCCTTAAACAAACTGAAAAACCCCATCTTTACAGTTCTGAAATATAATATTTAATAAATAAATATTGTAAAAATTATAAAGCCTCAGTGTTTCGAAAACAGAAAATTTCATATTTTACCTTTCAGATTTGAGAAAAGTATGACCTGACTAGCACTCTGTTGGAAATAAACAGACATTCTTAACTGGCAAAAGTTTCTTGCTATTTGCATGTGGGCACATTTGTACTCTATGCCAGGCACATCATAATGAATTTACTTCACAAGTTATTGATTGAGTCAGATGATTCCTGAAATTTCAGCTCATGAGAACTGAAATGACTGCAGCATATCAGCAGGAAGCTTGAGCTTCACATTGTGGCTGCTCAGAAATCAACCCAAGTCAATCTTTGCTGTGATCTTAGATCAGGCAGCAAAAACAGAAGGACTGGTGAGTAATGGAAACTGGGTAATTGACAAAGCTGTTGTGTAACCCCTCACATGTTTCTGCTACAAGGCTTCAAGACTATGCTTTACCCATTCTTTGCTTGGGAAAAATGAAGTAGCATAGTCTTAAACAGATTAACAGGAGCTTCTGAGGTTTGTTCTTTCTTGTCTATTTTTCCTTTCAGTTTATTGGCAGACGTGCCAGTTCATTTGAAAACCACTGTCTAGTGCAGCCTGAAGATGCTGATGGTCAATAATGGTTACGCCAGTGACAACACAATGCCAAGGAAACCAGGCTATGAGAAAATTTCAGAGCCTCCTTGTTCTTCTGTACCTGTACAATTATTTTACTCCTCTCAATACTTGTAAAACATAGTTGCAATAATCCTTTACTTCATAAACAGTTTCTAATGTTTGCTTTTTTAAGGTGTACCTGGTCATTAGAAAATGATCACATTGGCAAAAATGGGTGGGACTTTTCAATTCTTCTTTATGTGGTAATGGGTTTGTCACATTTGCTATTTACAGTTTAACAGTGATTGTAGCCACAATCTTAAAACTTAAAAAAGGTGAACTGTGTTTTTTTCAACTTAGAAGAGTGCATGTAAATATATCTTTAAGTAGGTCTGGGCAGGAGCTGGTCAGGACAGGAGAAGGCTGAAAACGAGACCTAAAAGTGAATACTCAGGCTTTAACTACTTTACAACAAATAGCTGTCTCATGAATGCCCTGTTCTTAGGCATTAAAGCCTCTGCCTTATTGCTAATAATTTGGCAATGTTATTAATAAAAAGTTGCTTTCTGCTTTAAGTCAACTCCTCTGAAAATTTTCGACTAACTGTGCTAAAAAGTTGAAGCTGGAATTAATCTTGCTAGAGAATTTGAACCTTCTGCTCTGCACACTATGTAGAACTTTGCCTATAACAACACTGAAATTTCCCTCTCTGACAAAATATCTAATTTTAATTTTTTTTCAAGGAACATAGACTAAAGAAACTGAGATGCACAGGAAACTCTCCATAAGGCTTCACACTGTTTAATAGTCTGTTATAAAAGAAATGGGGCAGGTTTCCTTCTCCTGATCCTTTTTCAGAATGGTCTCTGATGGGAATATCTTCAAATCTAATTAAAGAATCTGAGAAAATCAAGGTTTAGACAAATAATCTTTTTTTTTTTAATTTGACTATAATTTCTGGTTCTTTCAAAAACTTCAAGACTTAACATTCCAGAAATGTAACTGATCTCTTACATGACGGGAGGATATTCATCTGCCTTAGGGGGAAAAGAACCAAAACAAAAACCCAGCTCTGTATATTGACCATTACAAATAAATCAAAGGAAAAAAATCCAGGAGTATCAAATCAACACAGTATGTGGTATGGATGTGTGAAATCTGGATATTTCAATTAAAGGAGTTATCATCATGAATTTCTAACATAATATTTTCTTTCAGATAAAATATAAATATGTGTATCTTCTGAAACAGAAATTCTATTAAAATGAAGACTCATATTAAAAGGAAATTGAAGACAGAGCCAATCCCACCCATAATATATCAGCAATCAACATGAAGATTGTTTGAAGATATGATATTAGAGGCTCAGAACTCTTGCATAAGGGTTATAAAAAATATTTCTTGAAAAGTTGCAATGTTCTCTGCTTGACAGTGTTTATCTCTGAATACCTGCATGAGTTATTGACAGTGTTCAGAAGCAAAGAGGTTATTTGATCTCTCTCTGTGTATCTGGGCTTTCCTTCTACAAAACCTTTCAGTGAGAGAAAGTTCTCCATGACTAGACAGTCTCCCAAAACATAATTTAGGTTGTCAATGACCCGATATGCTGAAAATACTATTTAGGGAAGCGGACTTATACTGAGGAAGATACCTCTACATTTCACATGATTGTATGGTTATCTTTTTTACCTTCATAAAGAGGTATCAAAAAATTTTAATTTAAAGAGCTAGGATATCTTGTATAAGTAAATTATATAGAATATATTCTATAAATTTTATGTAAATAAAACAAATTCCTCAAATAGTAAATCTATTTGGACATAAGCTTAATAAACTCATCAAGAGCTACTTTCTGGACTGAGACAAGGTAGAGAGAAATGGGGAATAAATGGGAAAAGAAAAATATTTTTAAGTAGAACAGCAAAATTAGTGCTATTTTGAAAATCAAGTTACAAAAACTTTTAGATACCAAGGATTACAATAAAATATTTTCAGCAACTTAGTAACAGCATCTTTGTGCTTCTGTAATGTTTCTAATACAAACATGATGATGAGAACATACCCTGATAAAAATAAATATTGTCAAAAATCTCTTCTGTCATAAAACATAAACTTCTTGAATAATTTCTGAGCAATTATCTTCTTGAGTGACATCATTTTATGCAACGAGTTACTAAGTTTTATAAAATGTCTGAACGTCAAATGTCTGTGTTAGTATGAAAAGCTGATAAATCTTCATTAAGTAAATTCCAATTCTCTCTCAGAGGGGAGGTTAATAACTTCCTCATCTCAGACAGATACATTTATTGTCAAAATATGTAGCTCACTATTACAAAGTTTCAAACAAGAATGAAAGGAGAGAAATCCCATGAAATCAAGTGTCTTGAAACTATCTCTTAGATGATAAATTTAGTGAAAAATAGACTTCTAAGGTTAAAAAAAAATTAGCTGCAACAATGTAAATTTCCATTTAGCATTTTTAAAGCATTTTTTTTTGAAAATGTAAAAACTACCTCACTGCCTTTAGTGCCTATAAAATAATAATTTAAAGTCAACTTAATATGCAGATTGAAATCAAGATTTAAGAGCAGGTTGTAATCATGACTGACATGAATAGCAAAAAAAATATCTCTTTTCACTAGCAAGAGAATATTTCTTGCATAAACTACAGGAAAGATAACTCTTTCACAGAAAAAAAAAAAAGTCATGTAAATATTTTGGTTCTCACTAAGGAAGTTCTCTAGTTTACTTTCCAATGGTCATATATATGGACAGAGCTGTTGGGGGTGGTTTCAAAATTTTCATCTTCATTGGGCACGATGTTAGATATGCATGCTTAGATACACCTACCAAGGTCATAACCGTTACCTGTAAAGCTGGATCAGATCATATTTACCAGATTCCAGGAGGAAGACCTGGGTTAACTTCCAGGTTCAGGTTGGGTACATGTGCATAAAAAATCCTATACCACCTTGACTCCAACTAATTCCCTTTCATACTTCCACTTTAACTGCTGTAAAAGAGAAATAGAAGCACATGGAACACAAGGTAATTCCTGCACTGCAGAAACAACCACTATAGTGACTGCTTCAGTGGGCTGATTTAGACATTTACTTTTGAATAACCTTGTTGTATTTTGTTATGTATTCTCCAGCTAGGTTTATATGTGGTTAAACAGCATGTTATAAATAAATTACTTGACATTTCTTTGTCTTGCCAATCATTCCATCAAAATTCTGTGTGTCCTGGAAGGTTTTTTTCTTTCAATTCATTAGGTAATTAGGTTGGATAGCTGTAAAAGTCAAAGCAACACCAGCCTCTAGCAATGCTTGTAACATAAATGAGTCAACACAAATGTATTTTTTAAAGCAAACACAATTTAACACAACATGGCATTATTCCCTAAATTGAAGATGATCTCCAAAGTGTGTGTATTCCTATTTTTTTTTTGTCTCTGTTTTGTGGATAAGGCACATTGATGTGCCAGCTATATGTAGATACATTCTTTCATGTGAACTCCCTCAGTATTAAGTTTAGCAGTCAAACTGATAAGAACTTATGCTCTTACCAGGTCCTATAGTGTACAGGTTTTCTTTATGACCTTTTGCTGTAAGGTTCTTTTACTGTAGGTCCCTCATTAGTTCTCTATTTGCATCTGCAAATATGTCCTGAATCACTGGGTGATGGATTCTGATTTGTTTCTTTAGCTAGTAGTCATTCTTCTATGTATTGTTATGGTCTCTAAAGTTGAATAAACCAAATGAACAAACCTTTAAAAAAGATTACATCATATTGTGACCTCAAAGCATGTGTAAAAACAGTTTAATTGTGGTTATTCGTTTTGATTTGATTTTTTGTTTTTTTTTTTATTTTTGGCTAGGGTTAGGCTTAGGATTAGACGTTAGGGGTTAGGGTTAGAATTAGGGGTGGGTCAGGAGTTAGGATTTGGGCTAGGTTTAGGGTAAGTGTTAAGGGTTAGGGTTTGGGTTAGAGTTAGGGTTTTTGGGTTTGGGTTAGGGTTAAGGTTTTGGTTTTAAGGTTGTGTCAGGGTTAGTGTTATGTTTAGGGTTTGGATTATGGTTTTTGTTAGGGTTCGGCAATTTGCACTCACAGCCCAGAAAGTCAAATATGTCCTGGGCTTCATTCAAAGTAGTGTGGCCAGCTGAATGTGGTAGGGAATTCTCCCCCTCTACTCTGCTCTGCTCTTGTCTCCTCTCGTTGACCCCAGCTGAAGTGCTGTATCCAATAGTATTTAGAAAACTCAGGACTGTTCATAATCAATATACTCTCAGCAGTCAAAGCAGTGTTTAGGATGTACTAGAGGCATCTAACTATTAATAAGAATTCTCTTTTACAGTTTTCTACATTCTTGTTTCTCTATCCCAACTCCATTCCAGCAGATACCTCCTCTTGTTTGTGTTTATATCTAGAGGTTGTTCCTGTGCTCATATTCTTTCATCTCCTTTCACCTTTAGGAATAGATGGCATTTGGCATTTTTAAGGCACAGCCCTTTTCCCCTCCCACCAGATACATCTTAAGCTATGTATGTTGTGTCCTGTGGCAGAAGCCTTTTTGGAGTGAGCTTAACAGCTGAGAGAGGCAAAGCTGATGCCTCCAGTTTTCTCTGAGATTGCTTCTAAATGAGAAGTAAAATTTAAATGAGCGGCAAGATCTTTTAACAGAGAACTTGGATAGAATATATAATAAGAGTTTTCTTTGAGGCTTGGGTTAATAAAGACTGAATTTCAAACTCCAGCATTAAAAATTTCTACTCTCTCGCATATGACTTGCGGATGCCTTTGATACATACAGGTATAATTTTCATATTGATTTCATTAGCTACATTTTAATGTTTTTTGTTTTTTTACTGGCTATGAGAATTTTATTATCCCACGTTCACAATATACTGACATAGTGATTGTTTACACAACTACAAGATTGTGATTAATTCTGATTCAAAGTTCCAAACAGTTTTGGTAACTCAGATATATTTGTACCCAAGAAATTTATAGATTTGTGATTGAAGTTTAAAATCAGACTTTCATCATGAATGGTCATTGTGGGATCAAATAATGTCAACATGAGAGATATGCAGCTTAATTCTGACTATATTTGTCATACAGCGGGAGGCACTTAAAAATAAGAAAGGTAAGCCTAAATAAATCATAGTTTTATCTTCTTTGCATTCAAACCCACCAAAGGTCAAACTTCACTTGCCAATTTTTAACTTTAATATTTTATTTATATCTATACTCATATTTATATGTGTATTGGGGAATATGTGTGGGGAAAATGTAAGCCATAGTTCTCACTGAGAGTACTCTTCCTTTCAGAATAATTAATCAAAAGGGCTAAAGTTCACAGTGTTGTGCTGCAGTGAGACAAATCTAATACAGACCATGCAGCAACAGGGACTCTAGGTAGGCACCCATCTTGCACAAATAGTAAAATAAGGTTCTTCACATCTATTAACTCCTGACAGACAACCTATTATAATAATTGAAAAGCTGTTCTTGTCTGAAATGCTTAAAGACATCTTTGTGTTTGCATATTCAAAACACTTCTTTGCATATGCATTCATAATCACCAATTGCTTAAATTTCCATGTAATTACATGCATGTCAGGGTCTTCGACCCTTGGAAATAGCTTAGAACCAAAGCAGCTGTCAGAACCCCTACTCTACATACTTTTTTCTAGAGGTCACCTTGGGTTTTCAAAAGGAAGTTTCTTTGAAGCCATTTTGGTGGTTTGTTAAAATAGAGAGGGGGTGTTGATGCCAAAGAACCTTCTAAAAGTGATTTTCGTTTTTCAAGAAAATCACATCAATCATTAAACATATAAGGGCTAAAGTTTTGTATACAGAATTTTTATGAATAATGACCCTGATAAGTGATCGTGTACTTTGATCCTGTGCTTTTGCCTCCCTTAAATCTGATTATGATGATTTCCTTTTTTGTTTGTTTGGTTGTTTTTTTCTGGAAGAGCAAATGTAAGAATTTATTCCCCCTAAAACCAGGTCCACTCCAGCAAAATTTTTGTTACCTTTTCCTTTTTTGCTGTGGTGTATAGATTGAACCATTAAGAATGTGGAAATACTTAGTAATTTTTTTTTAATTAGAACATTATTTGCCATATTTTTGTGCCAACATTTTAGCAACAGATGCACAGAAAGAAATATCCAGCATTGCAATATGAACAGGAATCCTTTCTGTTTGGGAAAAGACATGCAAAATTCTATATGGCACATAGAAAATGTTCTTTTATCACAATTTGATGTTAGATAATTATTTATTTATTAGTTTGTATAACACACTATGATACCCTGAAGGGGTGATCATGGAATATTTATTCAGAATCTCACAGCTACTCTAAGTACTGCTAACCAAGCTGTATTGTTTTCTGCATATTCATCATAACCTACATGATTTTATCCCTCATTGTTATTAACAAAAGAAAACCACCAACATTTAATATAAAATCATGATTTATCAAGGATTCTGGATTCTTTGTGATAAGCTTTAAAATTACGTACAATTTCTAAAATCATCTCGTTCTATAGGTCTGACAATCTGAACGTAAAACAGTGCATTTAACAGAGACAGCCGAGAAACACAAAATAAATAATGTGATTCTTATTTCTATAAAGAAAAAAACCCGAGAAAATAAAAGATGAAATATCTCATTTGCAGTATGGTGAGACATATTTTCCTCTTGTCTGTGCTTTGGAAGAGCTTATAATGTTACGACTGACATAACAGTGCAAGTGTAAGCCTACTGAGGAAAAGTAATGTAAAACTCACATTGTCTATACGGGGTCACAGTGCTTTGACCCATTAGAAAGAAGGTACAAATTTTGAAAGCCGATGGAAATGTGGGTAGAACACGTGTAAAGCAAGATTAGGTGAACAGGAAATGTCTGTTATTAAATGTGCTGGACTGCTTTTTCTGAACAAAGTCACAGTGTAATGAAAGGGTGGCAAAGAAAACATGAGTTTTTCAATAAATGCTTTGAGCATTTGATATGGAGTTTAAGTTTATTATTAGATAGCTTGAAGTGGACTACTTTATACTTTTATGAGCTCATATTAGCCTTCATCTATTGTTAGAAACAAGAATGGAGAAGGGTACGGAATATTTTTTCAAAATCCCTAAGTATACTTGCCTAAGGGACAGAAGACTTTTACTGTATCTTTTATTTGAAGCAGTTAGAATTAGCATTTAACATAAGAGTTAGCCTATTATCTATACACTGGTAAACAAAAATGTGAGGCCTTTTGACCCAACAGAGCCTTGCATAAAAAGAAATCATATGAACTTTTCTTGTCAGGAATAACGAAGCTCACAAAGGAGTCAAGTTCCCAAGTTCTCCTATCTTTGGAATGTTCTCTTATCTTTGCAAGTCTATTGAAATATCTTTGAAATTACAGGGATGACTGATTGACAGCTCCTTCCCATTTTTTAATTTCAGAAGTTTTTTTGTCTGATTTTATGGTTAAAGTTCCCATATTTACATAATTAATACAGTCCTTTGGGAAATATATCACTTTTACTGCAGTCTCTAAAAGCCCTGAGATGTTACTGAAAGATCATGATGATTGTATTAGGCTTGTAGACAAGATTCTCCACCCATATAATTCCAGAAAACATTAGCAAGGACTTCCTTAGTCATCATATGCAGTGTAATATGCCCTACTTTTCACTAAAAATAATAATATCATTTTGTGAGGAAGTATATTTATTACATTCTGGTTACCTTTTAAAATGTCTCAGCACCTCTCAAAAAAAAAGGGAGTTAGCATTCAGTGATTCACTGTTGTTCGGATGACAGCCCATAATTTTTCTGGTTAAGCATTACAGTGTGTAATACAGTTAGACATCTTTGACTACTGAGTATGGTTCTTAAAAAGAGCTGTCATGCAAAAGTTCAGATTATTTTACTTTACTTAAGGTGCAGGTATATGATGACAGGTGCTTCAGACTTCACAATATGTTTAAAACAGGAGATATTTCCTATTGCTGCTCTTGAATATGAAGCTTTTCAAAATCAAAACCTGAGAAAATACGAGAATCTGTTGTGAAAAATAGACTTCTAAAATAACTAAGCATCAGCTGAAATTATGGATATTATAAACAACTATTTCTTTAAAATTGTTTGGAGTTAGAAACAACTGTGTTAATAGTTCTTTAACTTTCTTGCAAAGCATATAATGAGCAATTATATCACACATGATAAATTCAGCAGTGAGATATTATCAGTTGGCAGCTGGGTCTTTTGCAAACATAACAGAATAGAAACATGAAAGGGACTAGAACTAACCATCTGCTGAAAAAGACTGCATTACAAATTTAGTAAAACAAACCAACAAGAAAACAAAATGAACTTTAGAATGCATTTTAATTTACATCTATATATTAATCTTCTGGGACATGCATAAGGAGTATATGAAGTAGATGATGGATTGTTATAAATCCATAGTTGTATTTGCAAACCAGTTAGTTTTTGAGTCATTGAACTGTAATCTTGATAAAGACTTATGTTATCTGTGTGTACTGACATAGATTGCTTGCTGACTTTGAGACCGTAACCAATACTAATTTGACAACAGAATTTAAGAGTCAGGCATTACCCAATATTGTTCAGAAGATCTGTGAAAATATATACTGGTCTCAGTCTAGGACAGGCCTTCCAGCCAGAATAAAACTTACCATGGAGATTGGGAGAGATAAGAATTTCTATTTACATCTTGAATGCCAGAGAGCTACTCTGAAATTTTGGATGTGAACAAAAATTACTATAAAGATTAATCAGCATACCTTCTCTTCTTAAGAAGCAGAACAATATTGAAGATGGGGAGATTAATTTTATGTTTGCTTAAATGTAACACTTATAAACTCTTAAAGAAAGCAATATTATTTTCTATTAGTGATATAATTCAATGTAAGAGAAATAACAGTTGCTAGAGAAAGCATCAGTCTATGGCAAGGCTAAGAGGGCATCTGAGCAGTACTATATCCTATAAAAAGTAGTACTCAATCCATGGACCTGATGTTGAAAATCCTACCCATACATATAGCTCTCTTTTCTCAGATTTGTATTCAAGAGCCGAAGGCATCCTCCTAATTGTCTCATTCAGTTGATGAAAAGTGCCCTCTGTGTATGTCTGAATTTGCTTATTCAAACCTTGCTCACGACCTTCTTAGAGTCTTGAATTTAAATTCTCCCCTGATTTCAATTCTTGGTTTTAGCTTTGAGATTAAATTTTAGCTTGACATGCACTTAGCAAGCGCACCTGACATTTACGATAAATAAAACGCCTAGTCTTTCCCAGGTCACCTTGTGCAGAACGCACGATAATGAAAATGACTCATACTTAAACAACACCTTTTAAAAGTCTTACTGAACCTGATAGTTCTCTTCTGAGGTCACTGCGCTTGCCTTGTACATGAAATAACCCTTCCTACCCCCATTTCAAATAAAACATGTAAATATTTCCTAGAGCAGCATGTAATACTTCATAAAATATAAGGCTTTAATTTCATAATGAAACAGGTTTTAAAATATTATACAAAAATTTAATCTGCTTCTTTAACTTGTGCTTCATGTGATATACTCACTTTTCACAGTGATATTAGCAGGTTTAGAAATGTTTTTGAGGGCCCATTCAGAATTTTTATAAAGAAGAATTTCCAGGTCTACAAGATTCATGAAAGAAGGACTCATTAAATTACAGATCTGAATGCTCACAGTATTTATTGCCTACATATTTACATATCAAACTAGAAACATCTGTAACTAATTTTCAAGGATATTGAACACCCGTAGAATCCACTTACAGTCAGACTGTTAGTGGCTGGCAAACTGAAATTCTGGCTCTATGCATACAATCCTCCAATATTTCTGTAGGTCATATGTGACCAGCAATGAGTCTGCAAATTTCCATATCCATTCAATAACATCCTTGTAGTTGTTATGTGTCTTTTTTCCTGGTGTGTCCTCATAAATGAAGTAAAAAATATTGTCATTTTCAGTCAGTGCTGCAGCCTTATTCTCCACATACTCTGGAGTGATGCTTACCAAACCTGAGAAAAGCATGGAAAAAGAACTGAGTTTCTGCTCTAGTCCAACATGATCCAGGAAGCAGCTGAAAACTGATTAAGCCTTTTGACTCTGTACAGCAGCAGCTGACAATATTTCAGCTCAGCTGAATCTCAGGTGTTGAGCACCAACGACATTTTCTTTCTCTTCCCACTATACCCCAGGGAAGCTGCACCTCCAGCACGTCCAGCATCATGATAGTTCTCCTTTCGTGCTAAAGACAGCATGCCTCTGTAATCTAGCAGATGAAGTGTAGAAAGAGACCCTTGAGTATCTGAAACAAGAGTCCAAAATTCTGTTGACATTTTTAATCCAGGTTTTGGGGGGTTTTCTGATCTGTCAGTTGTAATTTGTGTGCGAACACCTATGCGGGCGGTAATTACCCGTATTTCTTCAGGGATGGATTCAGATGGTGGCTGTGTGCCTGTGTAAGAAAAAATGTACATTTCTCTCACAGCTGTAATGGGGTAACCTTTTTTCAGAAAAAAACAGCTTTAATGGGTCTTAGATAATACACTACTCTTTTAAAGGAAAGATGGTGTGATTCTGCCTCAGAGAAGAGTAGCTCATTTCATGTGAAGCATATCTATTACCACCAGGAAAAAGTACATTCTATCCATCAACAAGCTTTCCAACACCAAGACCCACCATTATCCACAGTTTTCCATTAGTAGGTAACTATCCTATCCTGTTAATACTTATGACTGAGTATTCAGCCAGGAGGTCATTGAGAAGGACTAGTGTCTCTTTCTTGTGGTGGGGAGTTAAAGAAATATCAGTAGTGGCAAGTTTCCCACAAATGACAGAAGCTTCTATAGGAGAAACATGTCAGGAAAAGGAAGCTCTGTCTTTCACAGAAAGTTTCCTTAAGGCATTAAAATTGAACAGACTTTCAAGTAATTTCTAAGATTTTTCACTGTCACCTTATAGGAAAATTTCCTTTGGCTAATGGATAATTTAACTCTTTCCTTGAAAATTAAAATTATATGAGAGAAGACAAACTACAAGAATTAGGAGTAAAACAAGATGTTAAATACTTTTGTGAGGATGAATTTTTAAATCCTGGTCTGTATAGTCAGAGAGAATGAAACAACACATCAAGTTTAACGAGCCCACCATGTTTAACAATTAAAATGCACAAGAATTCTGACAGAGATGGTTCCTACTACATCCTGAAACAGGAGATCAGAAAAACACAAATACTAAATGTCCCTTTCTCCAACTTTTACCCAGAGGTTCATGTAAACAAAGGGAACTTTAACTGACTTGATCTTTCCATCAAGAGCTGCTTTAAACAACTCTCTTCTCTTGAGAGCTACATAAGAAAGCCCACAACCTTTCTTTTCTGTTATCAGCAACAAACCTTTGCCACTTATAAGTTTGAAATGGGTAGATTTTATATTTTTAATGAAAATTGAAAAACCAGCTAATCGTCAGGATCTTGATTCTTTGACTGAGACTAAACCATATGTCCTCCATAGTAAATTTGCATGCCCCTATGTGACTCTGGCTAAAAGAACTTGACCCTAAACAAGGATCAGTCTTATTGATAACCCCATACTTCTGTTCCAATATTGGTCTCTGTAATTGTTTTCTCACCAGGAACTAGGTTGGTTGTATTTTATTGACATGCTTCTGTTTAGAGAGAATTAACACTCTCTTGAGACTTATTAATTGTACATAAAGCAAAGCCATTAAACAGTGGACATCCCTTTTCAAACAGACAATAATCAGAAAACCTCACTGTTAATTCCAAAGGTGACTTGAAGAACCCACTGGCAGTGTGAATTTACTATTGGGGGTTCAGAAATTCCTTTTTCATGTATTCTTCACCCACTTATTTACCAAGTAAAATTACTCAGAACCCTAATTAGAAGACTCTAATAGAGCTTGTGTGATCTAAGTCTGGAATCTTCATATGACACAGATTCATACATTCAGCTTTGAGTTCAGATGAAGAGAATTACTTGTGTGTCCCTTAACCTACATTACAGTGAAGATAAATGTCTAGCCATGATATAATCAGATCATCCACACCTATTTCTGTAATTGGACAACACCGGGAATTCCTGTTTCCTAAGATCTTCCTTTAAAAATCACTAAATTTTTCCCATCCACCATAAAGTCAATCAGATATTTCAACATAATTTATCCATGATTATGGTATAGTACTCCACCCAGCATAGGTATTTTCTTGACAGAAGTAGCATCTAGATGTTAAATCTGACCCTTCATCTGACAAAAAGAACAAAAAAAACAGCCAAAAGAAACCCCACACCAAATAAACAACCCCCAGGAAACCACTGTTACCAGATCTGAGGGTTAAGTCTGTACTGACACAGAAATCATATCAGAAACTGTTGATTATGTCAATGGATAAAATAATGTCAGATAGACACTATAAATTTTGGTGCTTCATGTTGCATATCTATAATTAGGTATTTTAACACAACCAAAAGTATCTTGTCAGCCTAGCCTTATCACTAGCACTTCCATTTTCAATTTACGGTCATAATCCAATGAAACTGTAGACTGCTTGTAATCGATCCTAAAAGATAGCTTTAAGAATTTTCTTTTATGCTAAATGATAATATCCGGATAGGAAATTCCAAAAAGGTGATTGCCCATGGAAAAATATGTACACCTGTAAACTAAAAGCATTAAAGTGGTGAAATGTAAACCCATTGAAATAGTCTATAAATGGTTTAGTATACTTTATATATCACATGAACATAATTACAATAGTAGTAATAATAACAATAGCAAAAATAGCAATAAAAATAGATCAGATAAGCAAAAAAACTTAGTGTTATATGTAAGTTATATTAATTCATGCTATAAAAATAGAATTGGAAATATAAGTGTAATATTAAAAGGGACTAAG
>JAWWEY010000115.1:83271677-83347664 GCA_035582745.1 Loriotus luctuosus | reverse complement strand
GGAGAAGCTGAAGCTTCCCAGCTTCCCAGGAGAAGAAATCCTGGCAAAGGGATTTTTCAGAAAATATCATGGTGACATTGTACAGGCTGGAAAATAACACTGCCTTTCAAAGAAAATGACTCTTCCCTCTCCTCCTCCCTCCTGGACCTGCTCATGGGATCCAACGAGGATGGTGCAGGACAGCAATAATAGATGGATAGCATGGGCAAGCTCTCTCGTGCATGCATAACCCGGCACCAGCTGGGACTGAGGCCCCAAGAGCTGCCTGCTGGGCTGGGATCAGGGTGGAGGTAGTGCCCAGTCGGCAGGACAGACAGACGGGCAGAGGTGCTTAAGCTCTTGTGTGTGCACAGTGTATAATTAGGGCATAACAAAGTCTGGTATCTGGAGGCTCGCTCATGCTGTTCAGTTAATTATGATAGGTAATTTATATCTTTTATTGTTCTGTGAACTTGAAACTTCTATTTCAGTGAGACGGGAGCGACAGCTGATGTAAAATGTGCTCTTGTAAATAAACATGGGCTGCAGCAACTGGAGGGAGGATGTTCTACAGCAACAATCATTCTCGCTTAGAATATTGGGGGGAAAATTGCAGCACATTAAGAAAGCAATAACACTCAACAGGGTGTGCATTCATCAGGCAATATGTATGCACGGGGAGCATGCAGGAGCACGGAGAGCAGCCAGCCATGCAGGCTTCGGTAACAATACTCTGGTGAGGTGAGTCGGGCTCTGCTGGTCGATGCACAAACCAGTGCTGAGCAGAAACATCCTCCAGCTCAGCTCTCACACACTCCAAGTGCCACTAAGGATTTGCCACACCAATGGGGCAAGTCACGCACCGCCTCTGGGGCCCTGTTTTCCTTAAGGATGAAATGGATTAAACTGACTGACTGTCCCGGGGGAGTCACTTGTTCTGTACCAGGAAAGAGTGGCAGTACTGCTGCTGCTGCTGCTGACCATGAAATGAGGATAATGTATCTCTTCAGATGGTGTTGGGGAAACTCCTGGCTAGCACAAGTGAGTCACTCATTGTGCAGGGCTGGTAGGAAGGGGGAGCAAGCCACTCCATTCAGAAAGAGTGGTGTTAATTCCCAGAACGGTCTTTGCAAAGATCAGAAGACAGAACAAGCCACCAACATCTGCTCAAGACTCCTGCTGGGTCCGACCTCTCCTGTAGCTCCCAGGACCATTCCTGAATCAGTCATCTACGGAGGTTGGGTCCACAATCACACGGCACCCTGGGAGGAACCATTCTGCAGCTGTAAAGAAGACCTTTGAGACACAGACTACCACATTCAAAAACAGTATCAGAAATGGAAACAATTTTGAGGTTCATTCCCCCACTTTGCATTTCCAACTGTGTTTTTTTAGAAAAAAAATGCTTTTCATATCTGCTGGGTGTATTGTTTTTTTGGGTTTTTTTTTTGAGAAATCAAAGCAAATAAAAAAAGAAAAAATACTCTTTCTAAAAGGAGAACAAAATTAGCAAGGCACACCTCAGGGAATCATGCAGGCAATCCACAGAACAGCCTTCAAATGCTCCAGCTGATTGTTTCTCACACCCGTGATGTATGTGCACATGACAGGCATAAATCCACTCGCCTCACATGGAGAAAACAAAAAGAGAGCGAGTTCATGGGCTGCTTTTCATTCCCTCCCCATACACATGTTTCATTGCTGAGCATATGTATGCACGGCACATCCACAAAGAGCAGCAACAGTTACATGTGGTGCCTGCTGCCGCTAAGAGCCTGTCACAATGCACTTCCCAGTGTTTGAACCAGGGCAGGCTCATTTGAAAGGATTTTGCCAACCACTCAGACTTACATTTTGGAGGAGATGGATGGGAGAGGGTTATAGGACAGCTTTAATGTTATTTTTATGCACAATCATGAAGCTAAATTCCCTTCCTTTATCTCTCTCCTCTCTAGCTGACATCTCAGCATCTACTTGAGAGCACAAATTGACCAGGAGTCTGCATCTGCCAAATAACTCTCCTTCTTAAGCTGTATTCATTAGCCATCTCTTTTCATTCTCTCCCTCTGCCCTTCAGGAATTAATTCAGTGTATACCTTACAATATATTTCTTTTCACAAACTGCATTTCTTTAATCTAAAAGTAAGCCAATGTCCTGAATCAGGGACGAGAAATTCCTCCTTCTACTGTCCTACCAACATCCAGGCACAAGCAGACCAAATACACGATGTTGTGTGTGAAAAGAGATACAAGTACAGTAGTTAGTGGAGGGCCAGGTCAGAATTTTAGGGTGCAGTTTTCATATGCACACCCATTTCAATGCTCTATTCCTTCTCCTTCCAACCTAGCTTGTCAGTCCATTTGGATCCTGCTGTTTACCACTGCCCAGTTTTCTATCTTTTGTTTCGTGGCGTCGGACATGGCCAGAGCCCACAACAAGATGAATTTACCAGTGATATACCAAGGTCCTATACACATCACTAAAGGGTTAACCCAACAGATAGTGAGCTCATTGCTCCCCAGGCCTTGTGTTATCCCCACAGAAAGAGCACCAATTCACTGCAGCAGGCATTGGGATTGGCCCTAAAAATCCTGTAGGATTCTCAATTCCAAATGACATGCAGATAAATCCCCACCAACTCTATTTGTGCATCAGAAATATAACACAAAATTGGAGGGATGGAATACCTCTTCTATGAAAAAAGGCTGAGAGGGTTGGGTTTATCCAGTCTGGAGAAGAGGAGCTCTGGGGAGACCATAGCACAGCCTTCCAGAACAAAAAGGGGGCTTGCAAAAGAGATGGAGCCAAACTTAAGACAGGACAAAGGGTTTTAAATTAAAAGAGGATTGATTTAGATTATGACAATGAGGGTTGTGAGACATTAGTTCAGGTGCCTCAGAGAGATGTCCTATCTTTGGAAACACTCAAGGTCAGGTTGGATGGGGCCTTGAGCAACCAGTTCTTGATGAAGATTTCCCTGCTCATTGCAGGAAGGTTGTACTAGATGACTTTTAAAAGCCTCTTCCAAACCAAACTATTCTTTGAGTACAACAATTTTTTATTAATTTTTAAACAGCTGTAGCCATTGTCTTTTATTAAAATAAGTAAATGCAAGCAATGACTCAGCACATATAGAAGGAATCTAATATCACCACAGTTTAATAGAAAATATCCTGTTATTATAAACCTGATCTTGTCCCCTATCACTATTTAGCTTTGCAGCAGTTAAACCTGTCTTATTGAATTTTCACAGGCCGAATTTGATGATAATGTGAAATAATGCTGGAAAGTTTGGAGGTAAATGGAATAAGATATTTAGGTGAGGAGTACTTGCACTACTTCCTCTCTTTTCCTTGGCCATCTTCAGATGCATTAGCATGCTGTGGGGAACCACCATTTTTCCCTTTCTCCTGGAACACCTAGTACCTCTCCAAAGGAAAGGAAAAGAAGCTGTTCTCATGCTCTGCAAAGAGGTTATTGGTTGGTCCATGCTCAGCAGCTTCTGTTCAGGACAAACACCAGATGAAACAGGAACATTATTTTGATGCAGGGACAGGCATTTATTAGCTAAGAGGTCAACAGCCTCTCCAAATCTCAACAGCCCAGAGCCAGGCACAACCTCAGAGGATGAGGTTGGTGTGGGTGGAACAGGAGACCAAAAGTCACATGCTGAGAGGAAGCAGGCCCTTGGAGAGGTGCAACTCAGTTCCCTCTCCTGTGTGTGCAGAGCCACAGGATCCCTTTATCTCTTTCATCTTTGGATAAGCTTGAGCTCAGATTTCTGTTGCTGCAGGTCTTGCCCTTTTTTTCTGCTTCTGAATGCAATAAAGCACAATGTTCTACGACTCTGTAAGCATTTCAAATTACTTCACATATGGTTTTGAATGTTTGACAGATTTATATTAAATATAAATGGTTTTTATGAAATAAATGTGTGAAAGTGTTTCTTTGCAAATCACTGTCGGCTGTGAGCAGAACTCAAACCCAGGGCTTAAATATACCAATCATAGCTTCAATTTTGCATTAGGCTGTCTGAAAAGCCTCTGGGAAATAAAAAACAAACCCACAAACATTTCAGTTTATGGTGCACCAAGGGGTTAAGCTAAAGGACAAGAACAGAATATGATTTTAATTGTGCATATTTTTCCTAGTTACTCCAGCAGCTTCTGCCTCATAAATTCTCATGACAATTGCATAGTGCTGAACTTATCTGCTGGGAATCCCAAAGGAAAGCCTTAACCCTTTTACTTTCTTGAAGTTTGCTAATTAATTTTATTTCTTTCAGCGAGAGGAGACAGCTTACCCAAATGACCAGTCCCGAAACAAACACTGACGTAGGTACTGTACTGTACTGTATGTGCCTTGTACTTTCAATTTGCCTGCCTGGGTCACTGAGGAATAGGCAAAATCATTCAGGTAAAATTAGAATTGACACAAACCTTGCTATTTAATAGGTTTTTGAAACACGGGGGCCTATTAACCATTGCTTTGTAGGATGGATCTGGGGGCTTGTGTTTAAGCTAATGTCCCACTGAAGTCACTATGGGAAGGGTGGAATTGGGCCCTGGGTAGTTTGTTTTCCCCAGCAGAGGCTGCCTGCTAATTGCAACTGTTGAATGTATGCATATTCATTACACCACGGAGCTCAGGAAGCTGCAGCTAATGTACTGAATCAGACAGTAAATCAGACTGATTAAGATACACTTTGGTTTAAAAGACACACTAATCACACAGCCTTATCTTTGGAGCTGACTTTCAAATCACAACACAAGGGATGCTGTAGGGAAGACAGGGACCTGAGCAGGTGTTTAACACCAACCTCCAGGGGCAGTGAGGCCCTGGGGCATCCAGCTGTCTCCTGTAGGACTGACAACCAGCACAGCCACTGCAGTGGGAGGACTGACAGTGCTTCTTGCAAACCCTAGTGATCGTAGATTTCCCACGGCTCCTCCTGGCTTCTACCACACTCAAAGAGCGGCACAGTTCCCCCCATCCCATAAGCAGAAAGTCTTGGAAGACTCCAGCAGAACCCTCAAGTGCAATCTTTGCAACCCAGGAGCTAACCCAGACCAGTGGTTGCCATTCCTGTTATTTTTAACATTACTCCCTGGGGTTCTGGATGTGGTAAATCCTTGCTTTGTGATAAACTGGAGGAGGTCAGCTGGAAAATGCTTAACCCAATTACAGAATAACTGCCTCAGAATACATACGAGCAGCTGAATCTGCAAGCCATGCCTCATGCTTGGAAGCCCTGGGGACCTTATGGTATGAGATTTTGGGAGGTGTATGTAGGCACAGAGGTGCTGGGACCTATTTCTGCTCCTCTCATCCTTGCTCTGTGCTACAGAAGACAACATGCATGAAGGTGCCCTGCTGTATGCACAATGGGGCTCCTTTTCACTTTAATACACTTTTCTTTGCTTGGTTCTCAAACACACTGTGGGAGTAAATGCACTCTCAAGAGGTGACTGTGGAGAATAATTGTGGATTCATGGTAGAGCACCTCTGCAAGAATATCTGTTTTCAGTGTTAGCCATTTCATGTCTCTGTGTCCTATACAGGGAGTTCTTCCTTACACAAGGAGTTCTGCATCTACCTGGTAAGCCAAGCGTGGGAGAAGAACCAGACCTCTATAAATGTGCTCAGTGAGTTGTTTGTTTTGGGATAAAGAGCATGTTATGCTGATACCTTCAAGTCTTTAACATTCATGACTCACAATTTAAAGCCTGAAACATGTAGTGGTGTTTGTTTCCAGATTTAACCTTCTGAAGCCCCCTTTGCTTTTGCTCCAGACTAATTTAGTTTGACAGTTATGTGAATTCCAGCCATTGGACTGAAATTTCCACCCTGGTTTGAATGAGCAATGCCTCCCCTTCACACAACAATCATGTCTGAAAAGGTGCATGCACACAAAAAAGGCACTCTCTGGTTTCAAAGTCTGCCAAATGTTTGCAAACACATCTCATTTTTGTCTGGTTCACTCTCAACCTTCTCTATACAAAAGTGAAAGTAGTGGGAAGAAACCTTCCTCCCCACTTCATCTCCTCAGCCATGCTCCTCTCAGCAGCAACATACACAAAGGTACTGCAGTCTGTAAGGTGTGATTTGAAGGATGTGTTGGACTTGCCTATTCTGCCACAAATTTTGTCAGATCTGACAGCTCTGTTACCTTCCTCTGGCTCCCTATAACATAGATATCCAACGCAGGAGCATTTCTGCTGTGCTTGTGCAAAAGACACACATACTAGTGCAAATGGTGACAAAGGTAATTTCCAGGAGAGATTTCTGAAGTAGCCCTAACAAATGCTGTGAATTAAACCCTAGGTCAAAGGATTCTGCATCTGGGGTGAGCTTGTATCTCATTTTCAGCATTAAGTGTCATCTTCATCCTAGTCATCTGACACCAAACTCAACCCTTAGCCATCCTGAAAGCTGCAAGTGTTCAGAGTTGTACCTTAGCACTTCAGCCCTGTGTTTAGCAAGTACTAATGCTTCTGGAATACACTGTCTTCCATCTCCAAATAGCCATCATGCTCACTGCCTCTGCATTGCTCACCTTCACTTGGATTACCCAGAGAGGAAGCCTGGGAAAACAGCAGAGATGAAAGAAACAGATGCAATTCAATAATAATAATAATAATAATAATAATAATAATAATAATAATAATAATAATAATAATAACCAAGGGAAGAAGTGGTGAATTAGGAAGCAGAAGTGAGGAACTATTTCAGCTGAGGTTTGAATGCACATGACACAAGTTGGTATAGAGTTGAGAGAAGACAGATCTCTCACCAGCCAAATTTAGCTGTATGGCAGGTGACAGGCAGAGCAAGACAGAGAAGTTAGCCTGGAGCAATCCACAGAGAGTTTTGAAAAGGAGAGTAACTTATGAGCAAAACACGGCCTGAGTGGGCAGTGCTGTTGTGGTCAATCCCAAATTAGCAGAGAATTCAGTATGAAGAAGTGTGATCATGCCTTGAAATGATACTGGCAAAAATGGCAAAAAATGGAAAACATCACTGTTTGGCACATCTTTCAGTAGCTGCAAAGCAGGCAGCAGGAACAGTCAGAGAGGAATGACTATTGGAAACCATTCCTGTGAGATAGAGTGGCAGAGTTGTACCCAGGACAGGAAAGAAATCTGTAACCCTGATTTTCTGTGACCCTGTCTGTGTCACTAAGCAAGGAAAAATCCATGACAGGGTGGGGGTAAAAATGGTGTGTGAATCCAAAGGATGACTGACTGTTTCAGCTACCTCTTCATCACTGCGAGCTGCAGAGATTCTCTGTTCTAACTCAGGGTACTGACCCAGTTGCTCAGGCTGCCATCTCTACCATCAACCTACCACCAGAGAGGATCACCCTCTTTTTCAACCACAAGATATTTTCCTATGCCCACAGTTCAGGAACCGTTTTTTCTTTAAAAGGCACCTTGAGGCTAATGTCCTGAACAGCCCCTCTTCCACAGGTCTCACACCTTGAATGGCAGTCAGAGCAGCAGGGACAAAAAGCACTACAAGAGGAGCGTTCAAGAGAGGCAAAACAGATAAAGGACATCTTTTGTGCTTTCAAAGCCTCTCCTATCAAGTTCTGCCAGTTTCCAACAGTCACTGCCAGAAAAATTCACATGGCAGAGAAACTCTCCTCATCTCTTGCTTGGCAGCAGGCTCTGCCTCCAAAGCAGATTCTTGCACTTGCTTGTCTGTCTCCACTTTACAATCTGATTTTGCTGCACAATGGATCACATTTAGGATACTATTATATTAAACCGTGTAACTTCACTGCCTTGTGCAAAGCCTGTTAGGTGTCTGGAGGAAGAAAATACACATCTCTTTAAGGTACCTGAAGAAAATGGTATCAAATTGGCAAATGACACTTCCTTTCTAAGATGAAAACAAACAAGTGCTTCAGAGGAAATGACTTTCAATATATAATTTTCAAAAGCAGATTTTATAGGCTGATGTAGCTCAACTGAGTTCATAAGAAGATACCATCTTAAGCCTGGGGCAAGAGAAGAGGAAGCAGCAGCATGCTGCATAGTCAGACCTTTTGCCAACAGCAGAGATTAACTAGCATGCAGATATACTTTATAAGGGTCCAAATGGATGTTGAGCCACGAAGAGAGACTGCAGTTAAGTGGAAATAAGCTTTGCTGAATACATGAAATGCCAAAGGATCTGCAGAGGAACTCTTAGCAGAAAGAGCCATTAATCACTGTAGCCAGCTGCATCCCATATACAGTGCTCACCTTGTGAACCTGAAAAATATTACTGTAATAAGAAAAAAGATGTCCTTCAAAAGCTTCTTCAGGTGCCCTGTGCAGAGACTGCAGTAACTCTTTGGGACAGATTATTTTCTGGCTGTATTTCTTAGTAGGCGGATTCCTCTGCTCCATTTCCAACAGCAACTGACATAACTAACATCACTTTCATCTGTCGCAGTCACCTTCCCCTATCTTTTCCTTACAAAAAGAGCTCAGATAAGTGTGGGAATGGCAAGGGGGGGAGCTGAGGGGGGAAGAAACGAATTGGCTCATCCAGTTGTAAACTTTACCACCTCCTGTCTGCCACAGGTAAAGCTAAAATTCCCAAAGACCTTTCATGAAGGGCAAATTCCATGCCTTCTTTTTTTCTCCAATTCTTTTGATGTGGCTGTGATCCTAATCAAACAATAAAAAATAAAACTCCATGCACAGAAACAAGATCACCTCTGGCTTCAATCTGGCTTACATTTCCATCCCCTGGAGTTGAGTCAGCATCAGGCGTTCCAGCTGCCTAAAGAAGAAAAAGGTGATCTGCAAATATTACTCACAGGCGGAGGCAGCAGCAGGCAGGGACAAGTGAGTCAATTCCCAGTTGGCCACAAGAGCTCCCATCATCCTCTCTACATCAGCACATTTTAAAGTAGGTCCAACATGACCTTGTAAATCCCCCCCTACGTCACCACAGGGGCCTTGAGGACCTCCTCTTTCTTTACAATTCAGCTTTCATCTTTCTCCCTTTCTCATGCATATTGCATTTTATAAGTCACTTGCCCTAAAAAGGGTACAAAAAGTTGCCTGTGTATGTCACATTGCCTACACAGAGGGGACTTTTCTAAGCAAGGGCTCTACAGCTGGGACTATTCACATTAAATTGGAAGCCAGCTCCTGAGGATACCAGGATTGCTGCCTGGAACACCCACTTAATTTTCTAAAAATAAACTGCTGTTATTTGTAGAATACCGAGTTGAAAGGGATCCTCAAGGATTACCTGGTCCAACCTTTCTTGGCAAAATGGTGGCAGCAGCACGATCTAGATAAGATAGCTCAGCATCCTGTCCAGCCAAATCTTAAAAGTGTCCAATGCTCAGGAATCTACCACTTCCCTGGGGAGGTTATAGTTGACCGATTGTTTTCATTGTGAAAAATATTCCTCATGTGTCCAATCATAACACCCCCAGAAGTTACTTCTATCCATTACCCTGCACCTTTTCTGTGTGGCTCTTTGCGAAAAGAGATGGTCCATCCTCTTTGTAGCCTTTATATGCTGAAACATGGTGACAAGGTCTCCCTAAGCCTTCTTTTCTCAAGACTGAACAAACCCAGTTCTCTCAGCCTTTTCTCATATGTCAGGCTCCCCTCTATCTGCCTCATGTTTGTGACTTTTCCTCTTACACCCTGTATAGGGAATACATTTGCTCGATCACCACTCTACAGTGCCTGTACACAAACACACACAGCATGAGGAATAAACAGAAATAGAAATCTATCTGTGGTTGCAGGGCCACGATCTCATTGCAATTACAGAGACATGGTGAGACAGCTCACATGGCTGGAATGCTATCATGGGTGGCTATGTATTTTTTAGAAAGGACAGGTCAGTGAGAGGCAGTGAGAAGCAATTTTTTTATATGAGGACAGGTCAGTGAGAGGCAGATTTTTTATATGTGAGAGCAAGAGGAATGTATTGAGCTCTACCCAGAGCCAGACAAATGAGCTGAGGGTTTACAGTTAAGAATTAAGAGACAGGGTGATGCTGCTGTGGGTGTTTACTGTAGGTGACCTGATCAGGAGAAAGAAGCTGATAAAGCTTTCTATGGACAACTGAAAATATCCTCAGAGTCACAGGCCCTGGTTCTCCTGAGGGACTTCAACCACACTGATATTTGCTGGAGAGACAAAATGGCTGGGCACAGACAGTCCAGGAAGTTCCTGCAGATCAGTGATGAAAACATTTTGATGTAAGTTGTGGAGGAGCCAACAAAGAAGAATGTGTTATTGGACCTTGTACTAAAAAACCAGGAGGAACTGGTTGAAGATGTGAAGGCTGGGGGCAGCCTTGGCTGTAGTGACCATGAGATGGTGGAAATCAGGACCCTGCATGGAGGAAGCCAAGCAGTAAGCAGGACTAGAACCCTCAACTTCCAGAAAACCAACTTCGGCCTTTTCAAAGACCTGCTGATAAGAATCCCATGGTTTAGGGCTCTAGAAGAGAAAGGGGTCCAAGAGACATGGTCAATATTCAAGCATCACTTCCTCCAGGCTCAAGACCAGTGTATTCCTATGTGCAAGAAATCAGGTAAAGGGGGCAGGACACTTGCATGGATGAACAGGGAGCTTCTAGGGAATCTCAAATGGAAGAGAGAAATTTATGGAATGTGGAAAAAGGGAAAAGCCAAATGGGAGGAGCAGAACATCAGAGTATGAGAGGATAAGATGTGGAAGGACAAAGCCCGCTTGGAACTGAGCCTGGCAAGGGATATCAAGGACAATGAAAGGGGCTTCTACAAGTGCATGAATAGTAAAAGGAAGATTGGGAAAATATGAGGCCACTGCTGAATCAGATATGTGTCTTGGGGATGGAAGACACAGATAAGGCAGAATTACCAAATGCCGTATTTTCATCAGTATTACTGCTGGTGTCAGCCCTCAAGAATCACAGAACTTTGGAGAAAAAGAAACTGGAGAAAGGAAGACTCAGCCTTGGTTGTGGAAGACTAGAGATTGGCTAGACAGAGCTAACAATCATAAATCCATGGGACCTGAAGAAGATTTTGCTAAACCACTCTCCATCATCTTTGAAAAACAGGAGCACAAGAGAAATACCTGATGACTTGAGCAAAGACAGTGTTACTCACACCTTCAAAAAAATTGATGACCCAGGAAACTATTGACCAGTCAGATTCACCTCCACCCTTGGAAAGGTGATGGAACAGATTACTCTAGAGGTTGTCACCAAGCATGTAAAAGAAAGTCATCAGGAGTTGTCAGCATGGATTCACCACGGGGAAATTATGCTTGACCAATTTGATAGCCCTCTATGATAGCATGGCAGGAAGGATTAATGAAGGGAGAGCAGAGGATGTTATCTATCTCAACTTCAGCAAGGCTTTTGACACTTTCTCCTATTAGGTAAGCTCAGGAAATGTCTATTAGATGAACAGTGAGGTGGATCAGGAACAGCTGAACAGCAGAACTCAGAGGGTTTGAGATCAGCAAAGCAGAATCCAGGATGAGGAACAATGGCCATAAATTTAAACTTTATGTTGAGTGCTGCAGAGCACTGAAACAGGCTGCCCAGGGAGGTTGTGGAATCTTCCTTTCTGGAGCCATTCAAAACTCACCTGGGCACATTCCTGTGTAACCTGCTCTATCTGATCCTGCCTTGGCAGGGGGGTGGACTGGATGATCTCCAGAGGTTCCTTCCACCTATAACGATTCTGTGATTTTTTGATTTGTTCCATAACTTTCCCAGGGGCTTAAATAAGACTAATGGACCTATAAATGCCTGGAGCCTTCTTTAAAACTATCTGGGAGATGGGGGCGATATCAGCCTTCTTCCTGTCTTCTAGTATAACCCCAGTCTCCAGATTTCTCAAGGAATATACAGAGTGACATCACAATGATATCAGCCAGCCCTCTGGTTGGATAACACCCTTGGACGGATAACATCAGGGCTCATCAAGTTCCTGTTCACACACCAAATCTTCTTAGCTGATGGTATGTCTGTGTTTGCATCAACCTGGGTTTTTGTTATCAAAACAATAGTGCTGGTAAAACCAGAGATGGAGAATGTGTTGAGAACCTTTTCAGCATTTTTGGGAACTAATTCACCTCTCTTGTTTGACAGCAGGCCAATAACTTCCTTCTGCTTCTCCTTGTTGTTTTCCTACCTTAACAGCTCATTCTTGTAGGTTCTAACACCTCTGACCAATTTCAAGTGAAGAGCTTTTGCTTTTCTAATTGCATCTCTACATGTCTTGGCAATGCCCTTATAATTCTCAACCATGACTACTTCACAACTGACTCTCATGTGAAGTGTGCTTGGTACACTGTTCAGATGGACCACACAGGGCAGGGCTCACCTGGTTGCACTATTGGTTGGGATAATCTCATTTACTGAGATGTCTCTTGTGAAATGCCTGGGGCATTGGAAAAGTCGAAAAGCTGGAATACCTCATCCAGCTCACATCCAGACTAGCCAAAGGAGGTGTGGGTCAGGGTAACCAATACTCTGGTGTCTTCCACAAACTAACAGCCCTTGCAAGAAGAGGTGGAGACTGCTGACAGTTTTTATTCTTGCCTCAGAGGTTCTCTGAGGTTGTCTTCTAATCTAAAACACAGTTCCTCAACTATCGTAAATTGCTTGAGACCCTCTGGCTTTCATAGAACAACCCCAGTTTATAGCAAGTGAAAACTGAGGTGAGTTTCCATGCTTTTCACAAAAGAAAAGGAAAATGGAGACCAATAGCTTGCCAAGTGGCAGACACTTCAAAGTGATAATGCTTAGCATGTCTTTCTGTAAATGTATTTATTCATTTATTTTAATGGTTTCCATAATAGTTCTCAAATTTTGTAGCTAGCATTGTCCTCTAATGCAGTCCTTGAAATATCTTGTCTCCCTCTTGTAGAGAGATTTTGCTCTAAATGTGCTCTACAGCTGTATAAGCTCTGTAACACAAGTTCACCAGACCCTATCTTACTCACTCAGGTACTGGTGAAATAGCTCAGGCTTTCAGAAATGGCATCATATAGTAAATGTAGACACCTGAGTCCTGTTTCCCTTATTGACAGGTACACTGTCAGCTCATTAATCAGTTGCTAATTTCCCTTCTTCCTATATAGAGTGCCAACCCTTAAGGACATATACTTTATCATGCTGAGAGTTTGTTGACCCTCCTACACCTCTTTATGACAAGCAGCAACACATCAAAAAGATTACCCTGTGTCCACTGAGTTTATGGTGATGACTTTGGCAGTCACACCCAAAGGAAAGTAATGAATGTTTTATACAGCAGGATTATTTCACACCTACCAGTGATGGATTTGCATCCCCTCATTGCTGTTTGATTCCCTCAGTTGAATCCTCCCCAATGACTTAATAACAAGGTGATTGCCTCAAGCAATTAAAAGCTCCAGGATCTATTCCAAACTCATTTTGTTGCCAAGTTAACAGTACAGTAACAAAGGTAATTTGGAAGCATTGAGTGTTCGTCACTTACCATTTTCTGCTCTGTTTTCATGTCACTCTGAGGACACCATGCCCAGAAATGGGAGCTGATGTAAAAAGCTGAAGGAAAATGTGGAAGAGCTCTTCCCTAATGAAGCCACTGAGGGGCAAGTGCAGGTGGGGCATACCTGTGTGTTTCCCTTTGGCACAACTCTTGCCTTCCATCCTTCACACCCTTCTGGTGTTTAGGGGTCTAATTTTCTGACTTCATATGGCAAGACTAGAACTAACATAGCCTGACCCAGTCTCTGACATTCAGTTCTAGTCTTTTCTTTCACACTTAGACATACACACACTTTTTAGGGAAAAAACCCCCATGAGTATCTAATGTGCTTCATAGGGCTAAAGAAGAAAAATCTTCCCTCCAGGATGGAAAAGCTCCTGTTATGCAAATCTGCTGACCAACACACAGGACCGTGGCTTCTGAGATGTTTTCCTACAGCCTTTGAAGTAAAGCTGTCTTGCAAATAAAAAAAACATGCTTTTGCACAGAAAAATTCAAAAGGAACTTTTGAAATGAGGTGTAGAAAGAGTGTTTTTGTCAAAATTTGCAGTTTTTGAGGGGAGGTTAATAAAAAACTGGGGAAAATTTTGGTCTTGAGAAATTTTCATCCTGTTTTGAAATAAAGCATATCTAGGAAATGTTTCAAATAATTCAAGCAGGCCTACATTTAACTACTTGGAAAAAGTAATTTCAGTCAGGTAAATTAACATGGAGACCTGCAAGCTGATTATGAAGGTAAGAATTAGAAGTATTCAGACTTAGAATTTTCAATTAAATTTCCACATCATATAGACCAAAGAAGGACATTAATTATTTATATAAACACACCACCTTCATCCAGGTGGGGAAGAGACTGAAAAATTCTCAAACTTTTATAAGCATGTTGTAAAAAATATCATACTTAATAAGGAAAAAGGATACACTCTTTGTAAATCCAAACTGTCCAAGTTTTGTTGGGAAAAAATGTATGTTCTGAAAGACCAAATACACAGCTTTGTCAAATCAGAGAGAAAAAAATTATCTGCAATATCTGCCACATCTTTAAGTTAAGTACATTTTTAACACTACATGGCTTCCAGCCCTCACTCTTTTTCATCCATCTCGCCTCCACCAGGTTGCTAAAGTGGTAAACATCTAGCTGGCCTGATTTCAGCTCAGTATTGTGGTAAAGTATTTCCAGATAAAAATAATGACATAGTTAGGTAGCTCTGCTGACATTTGTAAAGCACCTTGGTATTTCTTTTAGGGCAACAGTAACACAAAGTGAACGTGGGACACACATAAATGCAGACACAGTTTCACTTGCTTGTCTGTATTTATCCCCCACTCTCAGTTTCATTTACTTTTCCAGCCACTCCATGGTTTTGTTCTTTAAGTTGTTTGAATCAGAAAAAACACGCACATACATTTTCCATCAGTGATTTGGACCATGCTATAGGAAGATGATAGGGAGTAGGGTGTTAATTGCCATCCCCAATCTCCTTCCAGCCATTTAAAAAAACACAAGCTGTCGATTGCCCTGCTATAATTGAGATGAACCTTTACCAAATGTTTCACGCACCAATCTAACACACCGCAGTGTAATAGTCTTTGACATCTTCCTGCTTTGTGGCTTTATGAAGGCTAGATTTACACTAATTTGCAATTAAAGGAAGGATGACTTTATGCCAAATATACACTTTTGAACCCCAGTCATGTCAGTACTACAGCTGTTCAAATAAAGTTAAATATCCCTAATAATTGAAAAAGTGTTTTTAGAAATATTCTAATGGTGAAATGTCTTCACTGTAGGCTTGGGATTACTTGGACTATAAATGAGTTAATTAGTAAAAAAAAATCCTCCTAACAGAGAGTGGAGCTGTGCAGTTGCTCACATAGACCATACATGTGGATCAAAACATGAAGAGTAGCAACACCAACAGGTTGAGTACTCCAACCAAGGTAGAAGCCAGTGCTAGTGGGATATCTGAATTCCCATGAGTTCAGCCAGCCTTCCACTTATCCAGAAAACAGGGAAAACAGCCTGGTGAAGGGGTATCTACAACAGAGGAATGATGTGTGTTTCCTGGATGGGTAAACAAACTCTGTCCAAAGCAAATGTAAATGTAAATGTATGTTGTATTCTTTGGGGGGTAGTGGGGGGGAAGCCAAATTCTTCTGCCAGTCGGCCGCTCTCCCTGTTTGCAATAGTGTCCAGAGACAGTCAGGTGCTTTATCATTTGTAATGTGGCTCTCACAGAAAGAAGTCCTGGAGCATTTCAGACAGCATTTGCTGGCTAGAGGAATCAGGGTCACGATCTGTGAGAAGGGCTTGCTCTGGAGGGAGACACAGAATTTGCTGTCCCTTCTCAGACTTTCCAAAAGTAAGTCAATGTTCCACTGAACCATAAAATGGTTTGGGTAGGAAGAGACCTTGGAGATCATCTAGTTCCAAAATCCCCACTATGGGCAGGGACAACTTTCACTAGACCAGGCTACTCAAAGGCCCAGACAACCTGACCTTGAATACTTCCAGGGATGGGACATCCATAACTTCTCTGGGCAACCTCTTCCAGTATTTTACCACCCTCACAGTAAGGAGTTTCTTCCTAATATCAAACCCACCCTCTTTCAATTTACAGACATTCCTCCCTGTCCTATCACTACATGCCTTTGTGAAAAGTCCCTCTCCAGTTTCCCTTTAAGTTCTGGAAGGTGGCTGTAAAGTGTCTCAGAGGCAGTCTGCTCTTCCCCAAGCTGAGCAAGCCAAACTCTCTCAGTCTGGCTTCAAAAGAGAGATTCTCCATCCCTCTGGTCATCTTTGAGGCCTCATTTGGACCTGTTCTAACAGGTCTATGTCCTTCTTATTCTGGTGGCCCCAGACACAGCACTCCAGGTGGGTCTCACCAGAGCAGAGCAGAGGGGCAGATCCCCCTCCCTCACCCTGCTGGTCTCACACTGCTTTGGATGCAGCCCAGGACACAGCTGGCCTTCTGGGCTTCAAATGCACATTGCCAGATGCTCTGCAGAGCTCATCCAGCACCACCTCCAAATCTTTCTCCTCGGGGCTATTCTCAGCCCATTCTCTGCCCAGCCTGTATTTTTACCTGGGATTGCCCTGACCCAGGTACAGGACCTATACAGAGGCCAACCGAGGCACTCATTTTTCATGGAGTCATCTAATTAATAGTTCAGCTGGTTTTTGCCTTAAATATCTAAAAGACAACTTTTTGGAGTATAGATGTTCAATATTTTTCTGCAGGTACCTGTGCAAAAAATCATTAAACATGTTTTAATATCAGGCCATATATATTGACTCTCAGACCAAAAACTGAAGTGTTCAGAAATTTTTATCCACATATAAACATGGAGTAGTGTGAGGCCATCCACCTATAAACTCACAGCTGAGAGCATGGATGGGGGGCAGTTTCCCTCAGTGGTCAAAGAACAGAAAGGAGACTGAGTTATCCAGCACCTTGGAGCAATAAATGGCCTTGTGCCAGTGTCCCATATGGGCATCAAAAAATCATTACCCAAAATTTAACTTGTGATGCCTTAGGTGCAGAAAGCCATTGCACAAGCATGCTGGGAGGAGAAAAAATGTAAGAAAAGAAAAAAAAAATCCTGCAGCAGTCCTCTCAATGCTTCTTTCCTGATGGTTGAGTTTGTCCCACAGCTGCTCCTTATGGGTGCTCATCTTTCTGCCAAATGTTTCTGAAAAACCTGCAGGTCATGAATAACTAATCTTTCAGTAAGTAAGGCATGAAAACATGCTGGCAGCAGAGGGAGGTAGGAAAGGACTAAAAGAAAAAGGCAGTTTACAGGCTTTCCAATCAGTCTCTCACACTTCATCAATCATCTGCTGAGAAGGCATTTGAGAGGGAGAGTCTTTATGTGCCCTGTGCTCTCTAATCCACTACTCAGACCCACTATTGACATGAGCTGCCACCAAGGTAAGTACGCGCAATAGTTCATTTAAGAAGAAATCAACCTGAATGGCTTTCTCCTGGCTCCAGGCCCAGGTGCCCAGGTGCTGCAAGGCACCTTCCATGAGCTAGAAAGATGTAAATATCAAATAACCCTGGCTTCAGGGAAATGCTATGGAGACCCACAGAGTGAGCACTGTGGGATGGTTCTGCACAGCACAGAACCAAGGCCCTGGGTGTGAGCACCATCCCTTCCTACCACAGCATGAGCAACACACAGCAGAAGCAGAGCACAGCTGAGATATTTGCTGCATCACTTAAACATGTTTGGAGTAAACCCTTGCTCCACCACTTATGGAAAGGAATATAATGCATCATACTCATTTCCAGCTCAACTGAACTGACACCAGTCAAGCTACACCAGGATAAGCCACTTTGTGCATTCATTTCTGGCACAAAAGATACCTTAGCAACTTCCGTGGTACCATGTACATAAACAAAAAGGGATGTAATTGAACGCAAAGGAAATGTCATTTCTTGTGCCAGTTAATTTGTTTTGAAGCTGTCTCGGCACAGCTGTCCCTCTTCTCTGAGAAGGCAAGGAACAGCTCTAATAACCAGTCCAAGGAGGAGTTCACAATGATACATACTGTATCTCAAACAACTTGACATTTTCTCTAGTGCTCCAAATACGTCTATTCTGTAAGAATAAGCTACCTGTAAGCTTAAAAATATGCCATAGCTAAACAGAGAAGACTAGAAGAGTAAATTCACAGAAAGGGTAGCTTTCCAAAATAGAGCCTGAAGGTCAAGAAAAGCAACATGCTTCTTCAACTTCTGCAATTCAATGAGGCTCCTGCAGAACATAGAGCTCAATGGGAACATTTAAGCAGATTAATTTAACATTTCTGAGCAAAGTGTGTTACAAGATCGAATCTAGCAAAGTTCCCAGTTTGTCCTGTTGATGGCTTTCAATTCTGTACCACAGAGGTGTGATAAGAAGATAGACAATGATTTTTGACCCCAGAACAAAGGCCTCCACCAGCAGTCATCAAGGAAACACCCTGACAAGGTGCATGAGGCAGGCCTTGACATGTTTTACACTGTGAAACACACCTGAGAGGTTACTTTTGCTCAGGCTGTAATGTGCACAGAGAGGAACATCATTCACAAAGGTAATTTACAGTACAACAAACCTCGGGTATATTTGCTCTACTCACAGAAACCTACACAGATTCAAAAGCCTTCAAAGTTCAGGACTCAGTTCAGAGGTTTAATTGCTCACTGAAATTCTAATACTTGGAAAGAGAGTTTTACCTGCAATGTAACTATACAATTCTCCCTTCCTGCTTTCTCTGCCCCTCATTTTCACCACATTCCATAGTTTATGAAAATTCTGATAACGGCAATTAATTTTGTCACTAGTAACTAACCCTTGCAGAACAGAGAAGTCTGACCCTGAAATAATTATCACCCTTTCTAGCTTTTCTTTGCCTATGAATCCTGTGTCCAGTATGTAAGCACAGATTTTTCCCTTGCTTATTTTTTAGTGCTTTATCTTTGCTATGCTACAAATGTAATATTTGAACAAACACTAATATAATGTTGATATATGCGAAGAGTCTTCATCACAGAACTTTTTGTTGTCATTCAATTCAAATGAGACACTTACCTATCCCTATGCACTAAAATGGTTCCTGCTACCATTCATTCAGTACCACAACACAAAACCCGGAATAGTAAGAGTAGATTGTGGCTTTATATTTTGATTCTGTCTGTAAAAGATTAATGAATGCCATGATCGAGCAACACTTGAATGGGCCCTGAGACACAGAGGCTATTTGTCAAACTTCTTAAAATCACAAGGGCTACAGTGAGAAAAACACTTAGAAAGGTGTCAGAGGTATTTGTTATAAGAGCCCAAAGAATGTCTCTATGTTCCTGAAAATCTGTTTTTAAGTTCCAGAAGAATCATTAACATATTTTGGGCATTGCCATTTTCTGTAAGAATAGAAGTTTTTGAAACTGATTACATCAGAGAATACAGATTTCACGCCCCTTAGTGTGAGTTCTTCAGATTTTCCAGCTCAAACAGGCTTGTCCACAGTTACAAGCGAGAACTGGGGCAAGACTCTTCAGGAGCAGATCAGCAGCGAGTCCTGCAGCACCACCCTGAGGTTCAGCCAGTCCCCCTCTCCCTTAGATGGTGCACAAATGCAGCAGAAGAAACTGCTCAGACCTCAAAGGGAGGAATCCAATTGTTGCTGGGGACCACTGAGGCCAAAAACTATCTCAGTGAAAATCTCAACAGGGAATATCTCAAATGTAGACAGGTGTTTTACCATGCTAACACAGCTTTCCTAGAGGAGAGAAAGGCCCCAGCATCCTTACTCCATCCCTACACCACCCCACCCCCACCTGTACCCAGCAGGGCTGCACACACCCAGTGCAATGGCCCTTCTGCTCAGCATGACTTCAGTGACATGTCCATGTTTTAAGAGTAAAAGCAGTTGCAGTAGGTGGGATCAAAAGTCCATTTAGCCTAGTACTTTATATCCAACGAGTTTTCAAAATATTCCATCTAGAGAAGAGTTTAGGAGCTGGCCTCTAAACTTTCCCAGCACTCTCCCGTGCACTATACGTGCTTCAGGAATTTCCTGAGCCAGCACATCTCTAGATTTTTCTATGTTCATTGCATCTTACCAATATCTCTGTGGTTTTTTTGGCATTCCTCCCTCTTTTCTGCCCCTTTCCTGAGGCAGGTCAGCACAGCTGTGCTGACTGACTTCAGTCATTCTCCAGAGGCTGAAATGAGAAAGTAGAATAAATTCCTTGCTTACCCAATACTGCTCTGGGTTTGCTGATGCTCAAAAAAAGATGTTCCAGGAGTCTCTAAAATGGGGTGGGGGGGACCTCCTCTGCTCTAAAAGAACTCAAGTAAAGAATAAGTTCCTAAGTGAAAAGGCTTTTCCAGAAAGGTAGATGTGCTGCCAGGTAAGATCAAGACAACCATCTGCAGGTGGAGGTTGTAGGAAGGGAACCAGCTGCTGGTGCAAATAGGAGTGACTGCTATCTATCAGATGGAAACAAGTCTGGGAAGAAACGTGTTTGAAATTCAGTTCTTCCTTACTTGCCACAAGATGTACTGAAAAACCATGTTGTGATCAGCCAGAGGAGAGGACATGGTACATGAAGTACAACATTTCAACTTGGAAATAAACTTGTTCAGGGTCTTAACGAGCAGTCTGGAGAAAGGGAACAAGGGACTGTTATTCAATTTCATAATATATCACCATGGAAGGAGTAGGAGGAAACTGGGGAAATTATCAGGTGGCAGGTTTAAAAAGAGACACAAGGAATTTCTCTTTCACACATGTATACATAAGTGTGAAAATCACTGATCTGAGACATTGCTGACACCAAAAATAAAACTAGGTTAAAAATAAAATGGTTAGACAAATAAAAAAATAGGTTCAACACGGGCTCTTAAATATGTGGTGAAAATACATGAAGTGCATGAACCACAGACTGCCAGAAGGTAGGACAAGACCAAGGAAAAATCACCTTGTGCTCCCTCATTTCTCATGTGTTCCTTAAATCTCTGCCACTAGTCATTATAGAGAGAAAATACTGAGTGAGATGAACTTTTAGACTGACCCTGAATTGCTGTTCTTATTCCCAAAATTCAATAGAATTTTTCAGCAACTACTTGTAAAAACATTTGCTTCTGCTGTCACTGTTCTAATGGAGTGTGCCAAGATGTATGGAAATTAATTATCCTTTTTTATTTCTGGAATGTAGGCTGTGGGGATCTGACATTTAATGCATCAAATGCTCTGCATACATTCTATATCTGGTAAGTGCACTTCTCACAACTTCATCAACAAGTTATGGTTCACAGTCCTGATATGATTATAACATTAATTCCTACTGTCAGAGTGTGTTTACTGCACCAGCTTCCTGAAGATGGCTCAGAGCCACTGAGTGCAGAGAAGTTCTGTTTCCTCTAATCAGTGACAAACCACAATCTAAACTCGGAGGAGAAAGTCCTACTTTTTCACTATCTCACACGTCAGGAGAAAAAATAACCCATTTGTCTGAACCAACTGCATTTAAGAAATCCTCCATCAGGGTTTAATAATGGAAGATGATATCATCTCTGTCTTGCTGCTGTGCTCTTGTCCCAAATCATTGGACAAATGTTATCTGGCAGTCAGGCAGGCTAGGGGAAAGTCACACTTTTCTCTAGGCCAAGCTCTTTGCAAAACAAAGTACATTCGTTCTCCTTAGGGCACAGTTTTTGTCTGTCCTCATTCCCTGCCACTTCAGAACCTCTCAACCACTTCCCACTGTAACTCCCAGGGCTTGCATCACGTGTCCCTTTCTGCCCTCAACCTCACCTCTTCTCTTGCTGTGTGCCCATGAGCATGGCAGCACCTCTTCCCCCACCACCCTGCTGCTGGCTGGGTCCTCCCTCCCTCTGCCCCACGCCAGCATAATTGGGGCACCTCTGCCACACAAGGCCAGCAGGAGAACCAGGACAGGAGAGAGCTCAGGATGCTTAGGCTGGCAGGCCCAGAACATCATCCAGCACAAGCCATAGCCTCGTTAACCGCAGCGTTACCTGGGTTTGAGCTCCAGAGAGAACCAGGCACACTGCAAGACATCTGCCCCTCTGTCTCTGTCAGCTGTGGAAAAATGCCTGCCTGTAAGCTCATGTGCCCTCAGTGTGTCCCTGAGCCTAGGCTGGATGCTTGAATTCAACCACAAATCTGAGGTTTTCTAGCCTCCCTCCTTCCTTTCTATTCCATGAGTTTTGCATACTGTCTTCCTCCCTCATCTCCCAATTTCCCTCAGCAATATTATATTCCTTTACCCACTGAGCTAGCATGTTTTGTTATATATTGTTCAACAGATGTTAGAAAAGACAGGGGTAACAGTCTAAGAGAGTTCACTAGGGTAGCTTCCCACCTTCTGCCTTGTTATTTAGCCTCTGGAAAATACTCAAGAAGCTTGAAACAGTGTGTGTACTGAGGTTTAGTCTATTTCCTTTTTTCCCACTTAGTGGCTTATCACCCCTGAACATTCTAGTTCTGCCCCTAAGCACCCCGTTTGTCCCTGGAAATCCTGGAGTTAGGTAGAATATTTAGAGGATATCACCACCACCATGCTTTACCACTTAACTCTAATGAGCCCACACTGGAGCGCTCCTAGAAGCAAGGTGCAATGAAAATAAGTTCAATGGAAATAAATCAGTGCTCTTTGGGGACCCTCATGAAAGATGAGACCTAAACTGTCTTTTCTTCCAGGCCTGTGTTCAGCTAATGCCACCTGCTCCATCTATTTTCAAAAGCTGGACCATTTTGCTGATGAAATAGCTGCAGACATTTTGTGCCCATTTCATATTTATCAGCAGGTTGCTAACAATGCGGAAATGAGCAGAACAGCAATTTGTAGCTGTGCTGTAATACAGCAGCCCTCCTCCTTTTGATTTATGATCTTTTTTTCTGTATGGATCTGTCTTAATGACACTCATTTATTGACAAAATTCTGCCTTTTATAGACTTGGAATTATTTAGAGGTCAAAAGAATAATTCTTTTAATAATACAGTTTCTGCTTCCTCAGCAGTAGTATTTATGAAACCATCTTTCTTTTCCTAAGTTATTTCCCTATCTTTAGAATAGCCCATTTCCCTTTTGCTCCGTTAGGCATATTTTAGCAGGAGCAAATGGATTATTCTCCCATCACACTTCATCGTTCCTCTTGACCTCATCTCTGAAAATAACAAAGTGATGAGCAAGAAGCCACTGAGAGTTTAACTGATAATCCTTGATAGAATGTAATTTTTACCTGCACAGGGCTTGGATAGTTTAGTTAAACCCTCCACAAGCCCTTGAAGACACATGGACTGTGCCCATACTGCAGTAAAATGTTCCTGTCTCAGCACAGAGGCCTGGGCTGGCTGTCCCCAGAGCTTTGTGCCTGGATCATGCACTCTTTGCATAACCAGCCCATCCTCTACGTGTTCCCACTTGCAGGAGTTGAGCTAGGAGACCTCAGACCCAAGTCTTAGAGCAGCTAATGCCACGTAAATAATATTGTCATACAAAGGATAATATGGCTATCTAATAAAAAGCAATATATCACACTAAAGATAATACACCACTGCTAACAGAAATAAAAGGAAGAAAGATTCTAAGGAAAATGAAAGTCTAAAAAATTCCAATAGGCTGCATAAAGCCTAATAAACCAAAAAGACAGAACTAGCCATCAAGCATGCAGCAAACAAACCAGCCTTGAAAAAAGCATTTTTATTCCCAGCTTTGGACTAACAAAAACTGTTCCAAGCTGCAGGCTAGAATAGCTAAACTCTTAATATTTTCCGAGACCCTCATGACTTCTACACATACATCATTATTTCATCTCTAAGATTTTAATTTATCAAATGGTAATATGACTTTCCATCCCTATTTCAAGCCTATCATACCAGAAAATAGGCTTATACCAGCAGACTCCATCTTTCAATGAAGGAGCTGATGAAAACTAAAGCTTTTGCCAAACGTACATTTTAAAGCAATATAGATTCTTTTCTGGGCAGGGGTAGTGTTTGGCTGTTTTTCAGATTTTTTTTCTTTAGAAAAGACACAGCAAAACAAGAGTAGTATTTATGCTCTCCTGTTCTCTTCCCAATTCAAATCAGCTTCCTTTTCATCGTAATTCCCCCTTACCTTGGGTTGTTTGTTTTTTGATGCTTTTTTTTTCTTTTTTGTTTGGAGGGGAGGCTATTTTGGTTTTGTTTCTTGTGGGTCTTTTTGGTATTTCTCCCCCAGGAAAATGAAACAAAGAAGAATAAGGAAATCAGAAAAAGTTGTTGAAGTTTTTCCTTTTAAACTTGTGATAAATATACTTGTGAAACAGTGATACAAGAGCTGGTCCAGGTACAACTAGGAGCAGCTGCAACCAAGGTTGGAGGCGGGGCTGGAGTTGGACCCTACAGCACTTTGTGTCTAAGATCCAGCCAGGAGAAAAGGCCCTAGACCAGGCTGGAGACAAGCTGCCCACAGAGAGAGACTGATGTAGGGCATTTTGGATGGGATGCCCTGACCTGAGCTGGAGCCCCCAGGGTGCTGGAAGTGTCCCCAGCAAGGCTGCCAGTGGCCACCAAGAACTTTAGTGCCCCCAAGGGTGCCTGCCATCCCACCTGAGATGGTAAAATGATGGTGTCATCCAGCTCATCACCATGATTCATCATATTTCCTTTTGCTGTTTTGGCTGGATAAAACTGTGAGGGGGAAATCTAAACTATCTCTGGTCTGGCCATGACATGCAAAGTTTGGGCATGGAGCAAAATCTGAACTACCCTGGGCTTCAGTAAATTGAAACCAGGATTTAGGTTTAGGCCTATTTCTCTCTTACCTGTTGACTTCTCTTCAAGTGCTGTCCTGAGTCAGGGAAGGAAAAAACCAAAACACCCAAGAAACACTGTGAAGGTAACTAACCTCACTCTGAATTCAGCTCTAGTCACACAGCTCTGTAATCTTTTTTCTCCATTCTCTGAAAAGCACTTTCTTCCCTCTTAACATGAAACAGTCTAATAAAAGCATTGTTCATGGAGTCTTTTCTGTTATTTTTTCCCTGTTAAACTCCACCACTTCACACCTGACACCTTCTGACTGAATGGCCCTTCTTAGCCTACAAGATAGAATAGGAATCAGAGAAAGAAAAGGATGAGGTGGGGGTGTATCTCAAGCACTGCATTTATGCTAATGCAACATGAAGCCACAATCAGGAGCTGCCAGGGAAGGGATGATTAATAATGAGAGGAATATAAGACTTAATTTTGCAAACGCACATTATTTCTCACACAGATTTAAAATTTAGGGCTCAGGGCTGGAGAGCAGCAGTTAAGGGAGCAGAACAATCTGTACAGCAGGCAGAGGTTATAGCTAGGTATTGACAGCACAATCATCATACACCATTATAAAGCCACTGAGCACAGTCATAAAAACTCCTCTACCATGTACCCAAGGCCACAGACTGTGTGCTAGGATTATATTGAAGGTGAGATATGATGATGCCACAGTGTTTCCAATTTTTATTGACATTCTGGCCTTGAGAGTTAGGAGGTGTCAGGATGCATCTGGGTATTCAGAGGAAGACAATGATAATCCCTGCCCTATCTCAGTTATGCGTAACAGCTTACTTGGACTGCGGTGCAGGTGAAAATGAGAAAAAGCAAGGGAACGCCACATCAGAGCAGTAGCAGCCCAAATGAGACCAGGCAGTCCAGAGTCATCTGCCAGAGCATGGATGAGAAAACCAATTATTAACTACACGTCAGTACAGTACAAGCTCAGTACACAGTAGCAGGCACTGCACATGGGCGTATCACCAGCTGACTTTGACACAGAGGGTTTGAAATACAAAGATTAGAGGACAAACAACAGGTGAACACAAAAAAGAAGTTAGTCGGGTCAAAATGATGTATGTCTGCTAAAAACCATTATCTCCAAGTATTGCTGAATTCACTTGATTTTCAGTATTTTTTTACTTCTAGGTTCCCTCAGGAACTGTTTGCAATACTCAAAGGCTCCTCTTCTGCTTTCACTAGTGTATCCTTTCAATAAGAGAGGGAGATCAGAGCCTGATGCCCATTCACTCCAGAAATCACAATGCTACATGCCCTTCTGAAAGAGATCAAAACACAGATTTAAATCACTTACCCACAGCTATTAGCAGGACCAAGCTCTGATCTAGGAGTCCTGCCCACCAGTTCAGAGTTAAATCATTAGACCACATTGCCTCGTGGAAACTGGAGCTAGCTAATTATTTCCTGCCTGTAATTACTTCAAGCCTCATGCTTTTTTACACATTACCATGGCCCATAAGGGCAGAGTGAGTTGCAATACTTTTCTTGGGGCTCTCATTGCCGAACAGACTTGGGTAACAGCCCTCACAAGATTTTGTCCGATGTCAGAGCTGATGAATGCCTTTTCCTCTTGGAAAATTGTAATGAGCAGAGAAAGCACAACAACATAAATCTGCGGCAGTGACAGTGACTGTGGCCACAATCAGGAGCAGCTCACGCATAACCAAAGTCTGAGTGAGCACACGGGATTGCTCCTCTGAAACTCCCTGTCGGGTGCTGCTGGGGACCTGTGCACTTCCCTGCTCCCCACCACCATCCTCTGGTTATCCAGCAAGATGAAAAATAACCTCGCTGACTCCAATGACCTCTCAGTGTCAGAAAAGGAAAAAAAAAATAGCAGTAAGTTTAACTGTGCATTGGGACATTAATTTTAAAAAGACTACTTCAAAGGCATGCAAGCACACTGCATGACCCAGAGCAGTCAGTTTTCTTCTGTTCTTTGAGGAAATTGCTAACCCAATTTCAATCCTACAGATAAAAGTATTTTATGGTTCCAAAAGTCTCTCTTTCAAGTGGGGTTTAAGCACAATCATGGGAAAGGCTGCATCATATGTTTGTGAATGTTCAGTGCCTCTTTTATCTCTAGTTTGGGGAGTAAGAAAAAAAAAGGCAAATTATTTTATTTTGTCATTAACCTTCTTGCTAATCTCAAAATGGACGCTGAATAAAGTCAAACCCCAGTGAAACAAGGGCATGAGATTTGGATGGAAAAGTCTAACACAGGACAAGGAAGGAGCTGTTTTGGGCTAGAAAGCTGACCACTGTGGTAACATTTGTATAAGCAGCTCGGCTTATACAGAGCAGCCTTCCCACAGTAATTGTTTAGTGTGCAGTACATGGAATGCTGTGTTACGCATTGGCAGTTTTTGAGGCCAAGTTGCTGCTGTAAGAAATCCACAGGCGGCTCTGGGGTGGAATAAAGAAAAAAACCTAAATTTTTGTTCCCCGAGATATTTGGAGTACTGCCCAGCCCCTGTGCTGGGATAGGTTTTGTCCCACTGCACAAGCACGGGTACACATGCTGCTCCTTGGAGCTGTTTGCTCCAGGAGAGAAGGTCAGTTTTAGGGCCACAGGGACAGCACATTCCTGCATAGATGATTGCTCACAACTTTTGTGGTCCAGAGCTGGCTTTAACCTCTCCACAAAATGGTTTGTGAGCTGGGGCATAGCCTGTGAGTTGTGAAAGGGCAGAGTTGCTGGGAAAATCTCAGTGTAGAGCAGCCCCAGAGGCAACAAGGGGTTATTAGAGCCTTGGGCCATGCTCCTAGCCCAGAGCATTTTCCCCTCTGCTCTTGCATAAAGGAAAGCCAAAACTATTTGGCTTCTTGTGGAAAAGAAATCCCTAAGAAAAGCTGTGGAGAAAAGAAGAGTGCTGCATAAGCTGCCTTAGCAATGTTAGAACTTTGCTTGTATTTGCAATCTCCTTGAGGCAAGAAGGGGGAGCCCTCGTAGTCATCAGCCTCTTGGAAGAACCACACAGGGCCCATCAAGTCACTGGGGAATCCTGTTCCTTGGAAAATGGTGAGTAGGGTTTTAGTGTAACCTATTCACTGGGCTTCCTGACAGCTTATCTGGGGTCAGAGATGGTAATTATAGAAAAAGTAAAAGCCAAGCAGCCATCCTTGCTGCCAACACATCAGTGTTTTTACATCAGCTAAGTAGAGGATTCAGAAGGAACCATTTTGCCTTTAAACCTTCTCCCTTCAAACAAGTGCCAGCTCCATTTCCAAAATTACATGCTGCTGTCTAAAGCAGTCCATACAGTTCTGCAACAGTCCTGTTATTAACTGGTGTCTCATTAGCCACTCTTGATTCATAGCTTTGTACTGACAAAATAAAATGATTGCTGCAATGTTGATCACCATATCTGGAATTTTGCTGAGATGGTTGTATTGCAGATATTGGTTCCCATCAATACCTTCCTTTGCTTCTGAACTTTAATAGTGCAGACTGCAAAGCAGGTCCCTGAAAACAGACTGTTGTTACTGTGGATTACTATCTGAAATTAATACTGACTTTTGCCTACAAACTCACAATGTTTCCCAGGAACTCTCATGCACACAGTTGAATATCTGATAATTACACCAGCCATAGCATTTTTTAGTGTTTTTCAGAAAATTTGAGAGCAAATCTGCCCATGCCAACTTGAAGTTCATCTTCCAAATTCTTTCACCTCTGAATTGGCTGAGACACCCTCTAAAGCCAAAGGCATCCCTGCCTCCAGCCTACTCAGAGAAAACAGCTGTGATGCTCTTTTCTGGATATACAGATTAAAACTCATTTGCACTTATGAAGAGGTTTCACATTTTCAATTTACTTTTACAACAGGCTGAATGTTTGCCAAATGGGGAGCTTTATTTTCTATGGGGAACTCACAGGCAAACCATCCAGATTTACTTTGTTCCTTTTAAGCTACTGGGTGCCTCCAGGGCTACTGGTGAGCAGCAATCACTTCCATGGTACCCAGGCAGAGCAGCCTGGCAGGGACAGGCTGCTCTCCCCAAGCTCCAAACAGCCATGCAGGAGCGGAGACTCAACTCAAGCTCTGTTAATTCTCCTCTGGTGGTTCTCCTCCTTTGTGGACTCCCATTGAAAATATGCTAAGATAAATGCATCTATAGCCCTGGTTTTCAAGTCATGTTTCTAGAGCAGCCAGCACAGAACTAACTTGAAAAATTCTAGTCCCTTTGTTATGTGTAAGTTATATTAATTCATGCTATAAAGGTAAAATTGGAGATATATGTGAAATATTAAAAGAGACTAAGACCTTATGGGAATAACTCTCTCTGCCAAGAGCAGAATCCAATCCACATCTTGTGGAACCAGACTGTCAGTCTCTCCAAAGAGAAGGTCGAATTGTGCATATGAAGAGACTAAGCTCGGGCCATCAAGAGCTTCCAGTAAAGACAGATACCATCTTGACTATTCCCGGAACAGACATCTCAGAAGAATGCACCAGATCCTGCACCTGGGACACTCTTCCTGCGGCATTCAAGAAATGGACATCACATATTCCATATGTATAAACTTGGGACTCATGTACTCAGACTCTGGTCTGAATTCAGACACTGTCTTTGTCCTTTCCTGCACCTATGTGTATTCAACTTTACATGTAAAGGGACACAAAGGAATATGTGGACATCCCTGCCTCGGGCGTAATAAAATGTATAAAAACCTGGTCTCTGGGGACAGCGGGTGTGCTCTTTGGGGAAAGGCTGTCACTACGCCAGCTAGAACCTAGAGGCACCCAGCGCTGATTCCCGGGGACAGGAGCTGTCTTGACTGTGGTGAGAAACTTTGTATTTTGTATTTTTTATTTTTTTGATCTAATAAATTGTTCATTTTTTTATTAAAATTGGCTACGGAATTAAATCATAGATAACAATTAGTATTATATAGCCAATCTTTATTGATTTTACTGAGCACAGTCTGCTTAATCTCAGTTTAGGAATTAATGTTTAGTCTCTCCTGTGTCAAGAAATGCCTTGCCTGTGCAAGCTGGATGTGCTTGTGCTTTGACTCAGAGTTTAAGCTCATTTATCAAAAGAGGATCATTGTTTCCATGTAATTGATCAAATGGCAGTGAATTAGCACCATAAAAAGAAATCTAAAACTAATATGGGGTTTTTCAGACTTAGCTCTTTAAATTCTAGAACACTTGGTGCCTGTGTTCTTAAATTTACTTAGAAGAAAGGCTCATATTTAAATAACCATGTGACTGCAGAACCCCTTCTTGACACCTTACTCCATTTTATGTTGAAACAACTCAGAGCTTTCTTTAGCCGTCTTCAGAGAAGCCCCAAGGCTTAAGTAGTGCTTAGCAGATCATTAGAGAGCTTGTGTTGGATCCCCAAACTGGTTGTTTCTCTTCCTCATAATAATATGGGATTCTGTTTTGCAAGGTATGCTCTCAAAGTGTCAATGAATACTCCCAAATTATGCGATAAAATCAAAATACCTCCAGCCTCTCCTCTTGGACATATATCACTGTGCTGACAAAATAATTAACAGATTTTAGTCTTGAGCGGGAAAAGCATGAACATGAGACATTATGAACATGTTTCCAGATTACTGAGGGAACAGAAGGAGATAAAAACAACTTGTAGAAAACAATGGAGGGGACAGAAAAATAGTTGCACAAAAAGGTTATATGGAAATCCCAGAGTATGAGTAAAGTGCCAAAAGGAACAAGTGGATTAAGAGCAGAAAAGAATAAGAAAGAAAATACAATATAAAGTATGAAATGGATCTTTTTCTAACATAAGAAAGTATACCCTCAGCAAATTGGCAGATGACACTAAGCTGAGTGTTGTGGTTGAAACACCTGAAGGACAGGATGCCATCTGGAGGGACCTGGACAAGCTCAAGAAGTGACCCATGGCAATCTCATGAGGTTTAACAAAAGCAAGTTCAAGGTGATTCACCTGAGCCAGGGCAACATCCAGTACCACCCCAGGCTGGGGGATGAACAGATTGAGAGCTGCCCTACTGAGAAGGCCTTGGGGGTGCTGGTGGGTGGGAGGCTGGACGTGACCCAGCCATGGACAAACAGCCCAGAAAGCCAAACATGTCCTGGGCTGCATCCAAAGCACTGTGGGCAGCAGGATCATAGAGGGGATTCTGCTCCTCTGCTCTGTTTGGATGAGATTCCACTGGGAACATTGTCTCCACCCCTGGGGATCCCAGCACAGGAACGACATGGCAATGCTGGAATTGGTGCAGGGGGGCTACCAAGCTGATTAGAGGGGTTTGGCATCTTTCCTATGATGAAAAGCAGAGAGGATTTGAGTTGTTCTGCCTGAAGAAGAGAAGGCTTTGGGAGACCTTACTGGGGCTTTCTCATACTGGAATGGAGCCTACAAGAAATCTTGAGATTGGAGAGGAAATTTTTAGGAAGGCATGTAGTGTCAGGATGAAGGGAAATGACTTTAAGCTGAGAGTAGGTTTAGGACGAATATTAGGAAGAAATTATTTACTGTGAGAGTGATGAGGTACTGGAGGCCCAGGGAAGTTGTAGATGCCTCATCCCTGGAAATGTTTAAAACCTGGTTGAATGGGTCCCTGAGCAACCTAGTCTAGTGGCAGAGGGATTGGAACTAGACGATCTGCAAGGTCGCTTCCAAGCCAAACCATTTTATCATTCCGTGATACTAACAAAGTGGCTTTCTTTAATTCTGTTTGTAACTTCGTTATTAGTTCTACTCACCAAAAATTCTTATAAGTTTGTTTAGTATTTTTCTTATCTGAATGAAAGGGATGAAACCTTATCTTGGAAAAAGTGAAATAAACTTGGCATTTCCATATATAAATAGTACCATTAATATTGTAAATGGAGCTGAACGTGACAAACCAGAGAAAAAAAATATTCTTCTAATGATGTTGTCCAAATCATTATTCAAAAACCAAAGCAGATATGATAGTGTAAGTTCAGACATTGTGTTTGTACTTTCTCACACTCCAAGTAGTAATACTGTATTGACCAACTGTAGAAAGTCTGGTAATGAAATGCTGATGTAAGAAGCCTGAAACACTGTTCAGGAAAATATCTTTGTTTTGAAGATTTCAAAAGGCTTCCCCAGAGCATCTGATTCTGTACAGTATTTAAAGGAACTATCTGGTCTTAATGGTCTTTCAAGTTTGCACAGGGAAAGAAACAATTGTTAATAATAGACACTCATCTTGGCCAATGCAGGTGCAATTAAACTGCTGAGAGGGTTGATAGAATGTCTTCTTACCTTGTCTTCATGAACTTGTGTAATTTATTTGGCAGCACTCAACCACGACCCTTTTTAACTTAACTTATAAATCCATACCTGCTTAACAAATGCTTTTCACTGCAGGGCTTAAGGCTCAAGGGTCGAGGTTATGAACATTGAACATCAATAGCCCTGTTTTTAGTCAAAAAGATTAATTCTGTCTGGAAAAAAAAACAAGGGGTGGGAGGTGCAAGTCAAAAGAAACTGGATTGGAAAAAAATGTCAAAAGTAAAGCTGTGGAGAAGTTTAAGTCCAAGTTCTGACCTTCCTAGATGTACCCAGTTTTTCAGACTGCTCGAAGGAATGAAGACCTCTCAGGAAAGACTGAGGTATCTTAAACTAAGCTTGTATGTGCATGGAACTGTTAAATTAAAATTTTGCAGTTTCTTTTTTCTCAAAGGAAACAGACCACTGCAAGGCAGTGGAATTATAAAGCACTGCAAAAATAAAAGTGAAAGAAAATTATCTTGAAGTTTGGTCCTGAATCACCACCCAGAAGCAGTCCAAAGCACAGCGAAGCACACCTTAATCTATTTTTCTTTGATGGAAAAACAGCAAACCATTTCTTCTACTATCCTCCAAGGTAATCTGCCCTTGATATTCAAGAAAAAAGGTTAGTTGTATAAACCATGTACGGAATCAGTTGATATAAAAATGGAAATAAAATGTATAAAAGTATTCCCAATGCCCCAGACTGACAGAACAGCAAAACATTTGGACATACTATTTTTCGCTTGTTTCTGATCTAACAGGTTCTTCTGATGAATCAGACTTGTTCTTAACAACTTGTTGGTCATTAATGTTCCTACAAAATGTTCTCTTGAAACTAAACAGATACTGAAAGGAGAAGGATGAATATTCTTATGTTTCTCATGGTTATTTGGGATATTTATGCCTTTAAGCACAAACAACTTCATATTATTCAGCCCATTACAATAATTTTAAAGAACTTGATATACTTCTGATGTGATCTTGAGTACTGAATTTTGTAATCTGACAACTAGGGTCAGTACAGAATAAGCAAACTTTGCTTTCCTTCCTTAAGACTGGAGGTATTGCACAGAGTCTATTTCCCACTAAATAAATTAAATGAAATGGCCACCTAAAATATACCTGAAAATCCAGAACAGTACCTTGGAACAACATTGGTTAGACTAGTCTAAGATGACATGGTGCTAGTGTTAGTCCAGTAACCTTGGAAAAATATGTTGGATTGATTTTAGCAGCTATTGAATGAAGAAGAAATGAAGATTTAACTTAGTGCCAGTGTCAAATATTTTTATAGTTTGTAAAACATAAGAATATCTAAAAACCTCTTCAGATAGTCATTTTGAAACAGCCATGTAAAAAGAAACACTAGGAATAAAAAGAAGGTAGCTTCCCTATGCAATCATTATTTAAAAGAAAAGTAGTAATAGTAAGCAGCTTCAAGAATAGAAGCCAGAAGAAAAAGGGATTTATGCATGTTATAATTTTATGACATTTGTCTGCGTCCTAAACTTTATCAGCAAAAATGGTCTTTCATAAAGTTCACCTGTAAAGATTCTTATAGTTGTTTTAACTATTTTAATTAGGCTGTATGTATTATTGAAATATTTCCACTTTGATTATGTGTAGAGAAGGTTCTCTTTGCCTATGTAAAGAGACCAAATTGGCATTTGCTTCCCATCTCCTTCAGAGCATTCAGATAAGGATAATTGCATTAGTTCCTGTCTAAACAATGTTTCAGACTAAAGCCCTAGGGCCAAAATACTAGGTCTTAATTGGCTGCACTACCTACTCTAGTCATGTAGCCAAATTAAATTAATTACAATATTTTGAAAATGCTTCAACAACAGCTTTTAATCACAAAACAGGGAAAAGGCCTCAGGAATTCCACAGAAGCTTGAATATAAGCTCTCTTTGGAGAGACAGCCATGGCACTCTGTATAAAAGACTGCTTTTATAAATCAGGGGGGAGGTGAAAATAGTTCTGTTATTCCTGGATAATTTTGCCATTAGTACAGCCAGTTTCATGCTGGTTTGAACATTAGGGTTTTGCATTATAAGCACTGCAATGTCCTAATTTTTTCTACATCTCAACTAATTAGCCTATTCATGAGGCAAGTATCTTGTGGTTATAGAAATCTGCACCTGCACACTTGACCATTCCTTTGACATCATAATTCTAAAATATGCAAAATAAATATAATTTACAATGCTGTCTACTTTCAAGAACCTAGTCTCTGCCAGACAAGTGCTATAGAAAGCCATAATTTTTATGCAAAAATCTGGAAAAATGATTTTTTCAGTTTTTCTTAGAAAATAATTCCTAAGAGATATTGCTGAGTATTATACCAGAAGATATCAGTAGTACCTGTTCAAATAAATGTCCAGGTTTTAATCTGAAAATTCTTGATCTGTTTATTGTTGTTTTTATTAAACATATCAGATGTTTCAATTATACGCTTAAAATTTAATTACATTTTTATATTTACTTAGGAATGTAAGACAATTTGATCCTGGTTTCACATGGAAGCGAAATGTATGTAATCATCCTATGTATGTGTAAAATCTTGACTCATTCTCCCAATATGTTAATCTGTTAATCAAATGGGGAAACTGGATAGAATCCTCATTGACAATAAAGTTTTGTGAAAGAAGATGGATGAAAACACTCATATGTCAGATAATTCACAAGGGAAATAAAACTTATACATTACCTAACAAAAAAATCCACAACAGCCAGCTACAACAATGATATCATTAGCATCAATGCCAAGGAAATCCAAGATATGAGCCCATAGGGCATGTGTTTAATTTGTTCTTCAGCTCAGGGAAATTCTTGCTCTCACTTTGATACCTTGTCAAATTAATGCATGCATGAATTTTCAGTAATGCAAACTCACAATATTGTTTTTAAGAAGATGACAGGTGACTACTGATCCTGAAAGTCATATGTTTCTTATACAAAGCAGACAAAAAGTCAGTCTGCTAAAACATATCCTGAGTTTGTTCTGTCCCAGAGAAGTTCCCTCTACTTGCTTGTAGAAAATATTGTGAAAAGTTACAAAGTATAAAGAAAGAAGGTTAAAAAAAGTACGATTACTCAAGCAGATGATGAAATTTTGTTATTGAGTCATAATAGCATTAGCATAAGTCCATAAGCATAGTGGAAAAACATCAAAAACCTGAGTTGCAGCCTTCTTACAGTGCAACTGATCTAAAGGTTATCAAGCTAAAAGGCCCTCAGAGAAGGATGTATTAGCAGCATGACAAGAAGCGAGAAGTGAATCCATGATTTTAATATAGGACCCTGTTTTCATGAGCTAAGGCTCCCTTAAAAGACACAGGTATGACAAAGTAGGGTGGTGGATTACGTCTTTAAATGAATTTAAGCAAATAAATCAACCTGGGAAAAAATGTTCTGGATAAAAAAAAAAAAAAAGAAAGAGTTAATATGAAAATATTTAGTTTCACAGTTTTATTTTCTTTTCATTTTCTATTTTACATCACATATGTAAGAAAACATTATACAGAGAGCTTCAGGCAATTGATCAAGTGCAGCGTCTTCCCCTTTAGCTTAACTTGTTCACTAGTGATAAGACCTAGTTTAGATTTCAGCAGCGTTCCATCATAATAATTCTTATCTTACTGAAAAGAATTCACAGACATAGCTTAACGTTTATTGCTTTTATTTCCAACACTAATTGCAATGGATGATTCCCAGTAGTGTCTCCCAGAAAGGTGTAACTAATCAGTTTTATAACAATTACAATATATTCTTAATAGCTTTAAGAGGCAGGATTCTAATTCTGCTGTTATCATGGGATCACAGAATATGCTAAGTTGGAAGGAACCCACAAGGATAATGAAGTCCAACTCCTTGCCCTGCGCAGGACCATCCCCAAAAGTCACACCATGTGCTTGAGAGCATCGTCTAAAGGCCTTTTAAACTCTGTTAGACTTGATTCTGTAACCACATCCCTGGGGAGCCTGTTCCTGTGCCCAACCATGCTCTGGATGAAAAACCTTTCCTGATAGCCAACCTAAACCTTCACTGACACAGCTTCATGCCATTTCTTTGAGACTTGTTATTGGTTATCAGAATGAAGACATCAGTGTCTACTCCTTGTCTTCCCCTCACAAGGAAGTTGTTTCTGCAATGAGGTCGCCCCTCTCCTCGCCTCCAGGCTGAACAGACCAAGTGACCTCAGCTGCTCCTCGTATGGCTTCTCCTCAAGACCCTTCACCATCTTTGTGGCCCTTCTATGGACATTTTCTGATGGTTTAATGGGTTTTTTTCATATTGTGGCACCCCAAACTGCCTCCAGCACTCGAGGTGAGGCCACTCCAATGCAGAGCAGAGCAGGGCAATCCCCTCCCTTGCCTGGCTGGCAATGCTGTGTCCAATGCTCCCCAGGACACTCCTGGCCCTCCTGGCTGTCAGGGCACTGCTGACTCATAATTAACTTTCCAATGACCAGGCTCCCCAGGTCCCTTTCACAGGACCACTCTCCAGCCTCCTGTTCCTCAGCTGGTCTGTCCATCCAGGGTTGCCGCATTCCAGGTACAGAATCCAGAGCTTTCTGCTAATCTTCATATGGTTGGTGGTTGCCCTGACCTTTAATTTTTTATGGTAATTATTGTGGAGAGCTGAACTCAAGCTATTCTTGTATGTAAAGAATTCATATTTCAGTAGGCATATAATAATTGCTCAGTCTGGCAGAAATCTCAGGAGATAACCAATCCAAATTTTGCAAAAGAATCCATAAAACTTATCAGATTCTGAGAGCTGATTGCAACAATAAATGGGCAACAATGAAAATTTTGGGACTATTTCAATCCTCTAGTTCCTTTTCTGACTATACATGTGATTAATTAATTTAATTAATTTGAATTTAAAAAAATATGAGCCCAGACTACTTTCTTCTGACATTGCCATTTACCAAAATATATGACATGTAAATAACATAGTAAAAAGTATATGTCCAAGACTAAACTTCTATGTTCACTGTGGCTTTAGATGTGGATTTTAGAACTTCAAAGAGTACGATGAAAGTCCTTATGTTGTGTATCATGGTTACAGGCATTGAAACAACTTGGAATGAACCCATATTTTTAGTAAGCATCCAAAAGTTGTAACTATAGTGGAGAAGGGATTCATGTCACCAAACTACACTTGTTTAAAAGTTTGACCTCTAGTCCGGGTAGTTGTCTATGTTCTCTGAAATAAATCAAGAAAGGGACGCATGCTTTCCATTCTTTTTCAAAAATATCCTAACAGGACATTAATGAAATACATTAATTGTATTTCATTAATAAAGACAAAAACTTACATTTTGGAGAGCAAAAGATAGATGAGACTGATTTTAATTTATGTAGTCAAAACAGAGAGCATGACTATAAAATATTCTTAGAATGAAACAAAGAAAGTAGGGATCTAGGGAAAAATAAAAATTTCTCACTTGAGGAAAAACCATCACATTGAGCAGAAATCTGTGCTTCATGAAAAAGAAAAGAAATTTTAGAAAAAATTGCATGTTTAAAGGACTGTATTTAATAGGTTTATTTACACTTGTAGATTACTTTTCTACTAAAGAAAATTGAACTTATAGAAATATTTCAGACAATAAGTTGGGGAGTGTGGATACTGAAATCCTAGGAAGAGCTTAAATTATAATTGAAAGGAAATGTGGCAATTGTATATGGTACAATAATATTTAACAGAGATTATGAAGTAAAATCCATTTTAAAGGTATTTTTACATTACAGTTACCAAATTTAAAAAAACACAATAGTTCCAAATTGTAAAGAAATAGCTGTAAAAAGGATGGCACTGCTTCTGATTCCATAGATAATACCTGGCCTTAAACTAAAAAAACACTGCCATCAGGTTTGAGATTTTTAGCACTTCTCTCATGGTATTTGATTTAGAATTTGTTTTATACCTCTTAGAAATTAGTATCTAAGATCTTTTGATTACCTGAAAATATTAGAACTTGTTTTGTGAGAAGTAGATTTCCATCTTCCTGCCTGCAAACAAAATATTTAAATGAAGAAACTTGAAGGTGAGAAATCAAAGCCAAATAAATGAAACCCAGTGGTCTTGTTAAATCATTTGTAATCCAGTCTTCTGATATTCAGATGCTTTAGCTATGATTTAAATGTATGTGCAACTGCAGCACTGAGCAAATTTGTTTCAAGTATAATAATTTTCTACTTCTGTTATAGGAGAATCAGAAATTCTAAAGGAATCCAACGGAATAACAAAGAGGGGCTTGGGAGAATGCAGAATTATTTGTATATTCTAGTACCTACTCCCTTAGTTGCTCAGACATTTTTGTCCAGGACTGAGACTTTTGGAAAGGTCAGTTGTGAAACTCTTCAGGAAGCACAGGAAGATAAATTGCCATTTTCTACATCCTGAATGCTCTACCAACTGAATGAATACAATTGAAAAGATACCATCCCCATGGGTTTCAATGTGCATGCTTGAATATCTCAGTCCAGCATACTTATGTCTTCACTGATGCAGGACCCACTAAGGATTGTGAGACAAATTAAGAACAAAACAAAACAAAAAAAAAGAGAACTAGATCACAGAGACTTTTCTTAGATCCCTACTTGAGAAACCATTTCATCCAAAACCTTGAAATGGAAAAAAAACCAGTATTTGTTAGAGTTTACAGTGATACCACTCTAATATATATTACTGGAGTATATAAGGCCTGGGCTTAGATGCAAATATAAAACAGTATCTAGATGCTAACATTAACTAAGATTAATTCCTTTAGAAATATCATCCATAAGCGATAAAGATTGTGTTTATTTAAATAACAGAAAAATTGGAATAACAAAGTGTTTTTCTTATCTTTAACCTTTTAAAAGAGAAGATTCATTCTTCTCTTTGTTGCAAACATTAGCAACAAATAATGATGTAGTAGTCTCTGCTCATTTCATTGTTCCAGTCATTAAAATCTGGAGATCTGCAAAACCAGCTCTAGCCATGTGTGTGCCTCTAACTGAACAGAGGATATTCTTATAATATCTATCTTCCAATTTTCATGTCTAGGTAATGATGTCAGTTTTACACTGACAGTTAACAGGCATAATGTGATGTTAATCGAATGACCTTTCAATAATAAGTGATTGAAAAATTAACTTCTCTGGCCTTAAATCACATTTTCACTGAATAAATTAGGTGGAGAAATATTTTTCCTAAGTATCTTCAAGCACAGGAGCAGTACTAAGAATTAAAAGATTCTGCTATCTTGAGAACAAATAATTACTGTATTTTCTGGAATGGCAAGGATATGAGAAGAAATGCAGACTAATTACTCCCCTATAATTTTAAAAAAGCCTAATATTCAAAAAGCAGAACAGAATTACCAAAATCAACACACACATACATACACATAATAGTTGAGAAATTGTTTTTAACCTGACTTCTTCCTTATTTCATTGCAATGCAACATCATTGATATTTATTCATTTGCCCATAAAACATTTTTGTGAATCCATTTTATTTCAAATCAGTAAAGTTTTGGTCATATCTATTGCATTATTTCCAAAAAGTGGGCTCTTAAACAGATTAAAAAAAAAAATAAATCAAGGTGACATCCAGGACATTCAGGAGTAGCATATCTCAGTCTCACAAATGCACAAATGCTAGTGATAATGCTAATACGCTTTCTTCCTAAACACTGTTTACAGCAGAAAGAAGAATGGGGCATAAACCCTTCCCTCCTCTTTTTTATCCTCTTCTTTCTTGGTGGGCATTAAGAGCGAAGTTCAGCTCACTTTGCTCTAGGTTGTTTCCACACCTTACCTGCCTGGTACTGATACCACTCAGTTCTGTTCTCCATGAAGCAATGACATCTGTAACAGATCATAAATGAAGTTTTCTTGAGAAATATGAGTTATAATAAGATATAAGGGCTTAGATATAAGATATTAGGGCTTATAATAAGATATAATGGGCTTAGATATAAGCACGTTTTTGTAGTAGGGTACTGTCCAACTTAAGGAAGTAAGTCAGAATATATCTATGAGAAGAAACTATTCTAATCACTGAAAATGCGGGATAAAGAAAAATACATTAATATGATGCTTTTCTATCTGATAGAACCCCAGGCTTTAGCTAACAAGAGTAATTTTACTGTGTACAGATCAAGAAAAACAGTATACAAATTCTGCATTGATATATGCAGATGATGCATTCATAAAACATCATTTGGCCTACTATACTTCCTGTCTGATATGTGTTGCAGAATATGAGTGAGATGCATCTTGCCAGACCATGCTCTTCAATGTTCTCCAATGATTACTTGGTAAGAGATTGGAAAAATTTTACATGTTGATACTGTTCGACCTCTTTTATTCTTTCCGCTCTCAATTTCCAAGAATGTAAATACATATGTAATTGTGAAGAAATTCTGATTGTCAACAAGTGAGAATCTGACTCAGATCACTAAATATCAAGGAATACAATAGATTATGCTTTTGAATATAGTGCCTCTACGTGCTTTTCTGGACAACTGTAGAAATGCTCACGCACAGACAATGACAACCATAGAATAGCTGGAAAGCACATTATATTTACTCTGAAAAAAATAAATGAAGGTCCCAGGCAGCATAATAGACATAGTGTCAATCACTAAAACATGCATCACCAAATCCCTCTATTGCAAAAGCTGTCCCAGATTGCAGTGCAGAGTAATTACTTTTTGGATTTGTAATGACTAATAAGCTGTATTTCAACAAGTTATTCTCTTAAGCATAATTCATAATTAATTATGAATATAGGCATTATAACATCTCTTTGCTTCTTGTTTATCAAGGTTATCTTGTATCTTTGGAGATGTTATGAAGAAAATGAGGAACTGTTAATTGAAAAAAAATTCTCAACATTTGCCACAATCTTTAAATGTCATATCAATAGCTATAGGCAATGAATTTCGAGCAACATTGTTACTCTACTTTTCTGTCATTAATAAACTGTAGAAGGGCACTCTACACTCTCAGCAGCTGTGTGCATCTCTGGACCACTCTCTTCATTCTTGCTCACCATTAGCAATGTAAGTTTATAATTAAGGATGAACTATTCAAGGTCCTTTCTGGATATCAGAAATCCCAAAGCATAATTAATTGGAATGAACAGAGCATCTGGTTGTTTGTGATCTTACAGTTTCAATGTATATGATATTTAATTAAAATAAATGCCCTCCCTCCCTCTCTCATGGGGGAATTAACTCATTAAAATTTTCAAGAGTGAGAATCAGTCCTCCAGCAAATATTAACATTTGGGAGGAAGCAGAAGACTGGTTGGATAAAGCAACCTGTCTTCTGTGTTATACATTTGTCCCTTGATGCTGGATGACACTGCTACCACTACTCATTCATCTTAATCTTGAGGTATGAATCTTTGATGTTCTCTCAAAACTATGGGTTTTTACAATACTTAAAAAAAACCCCATTGGTGTCATGGGTCTTTTTGAATTCTCCAGGTGAGCACACAGAGAGCTACATAATTCTGTCAAAATTAATTAGTCACTATGCATCTAATCAGCAAATATTCACAAACTAGAAAATCATCTGTCTTATGGACATAACTTACTCATTAGGTTCTTAAGCATCCTGTACTTATCCCCATCTAGGCAGGGACACACTTTCTCATTTGGGGAGCCTGCATACACACGTTGATGAAGGTAAGGTTGTGGATGGAATCTAGCTGGACTTTAGTAAAGCCTTTGAGACCATTTCCCACAGAATTCTCCTGGAGAAACTGGCTGGTCATGGCTTGAATGTGTGCACTGCTAAGTAGGTAAAAAATTGGCTGGATGGTCAGGCCCAGAGAGTGGTGGTGTTGAAAGGGTTGTCATGTGTTGGTACAGGCTGCCCAGGGAAGTTGTTGCATCACCATTTTGGAGGTATTTGAAAGACATGTAGATGTAGCATTTGGGGATGTGATTTAGTGGATTTGACAGTGCTGGGTGAACAGCTGAACTTGGTGATCTTAAAGGTCTTTTAGAACCTAAATGATCCTATGATTCTATGTGATATGAGTTGCCTGAATTCTTACTAATACGTGTGGATTTTACACACACAGATGAGGGTGGATCAGACCATAATTCTACTGAATACCTTGCTGTACATGGGAATTCTACACGCATTTTTATGCTCCTTTCACTTTGTCAGCTGACATCCAAAGTGTCCTTTACCTTTGTGCAGGAATGCCAGGACTCCTGCATAGTCAGTACCTGACATTTGAGGAACTGAGTTGTTCTTGTCCCGGCAGATCTGACCTTGAGGGGTAGATGGGGAAGAAGATGGTCATATCTGCAAGCCTATTTCTCAGATTTCATCTGGTATAGTCCAGGTAACAGCCAAGCACAATATTCTGCAAACCAGCTTGCTGTAATTTGAAACACTGGAGTGTTAAACAACTGACTTGTCACACTTTCTGCTTCCATTTCACTGAACCGTGAATTAAACAGACACACATAACATCAGACTGACTTTATTGATATCAAATAAACCCAAAACTGGGCTCAGATAGAAGGGATCTAATACAATATAAACTGCAATGATGTCAAAATTTTGCTCACTTTTGATTACACTGATATGAACATGTCAGGAACTCTGCCATTTTCCCTCAGATTTGATACAATAAGTAAAACACTTCATAGTTTAATATTTTTATTTTCCCCAAGGCTCCCATGATTAATTATTAGGAGTTGTTGAATCTGGTGGCCTCATTGAGGTAGGACTGCCACAACCCAACACTTCAAGGTCCAGCCAGTAGTAGAGTTGATCAGGAATTTCCAATAAGCACTCGTACAAAAGCAACATAAACAGCATGGGTGTACATGGCCAACAAAATCACCACAGACATTTGGGCCAATGCCAACAACTCCAACAGCATCATCCTGGCCCCCTCTCTGGGTGGTCATGGTAAGACCCATTAGTGGGAAATATATACATCTATATGTTAGAGATACCTCAGCTAAGTGGCCTTAGGCATCCAGTCTACTGAGTAACTAGTCATTGGATTCTCTCTCCTTCAACTGCTCCACACAGGGTAACACACATACAAACAGTTTTCTCAGGCTTGGACCTCCTTGTTCTTCCAGTAGACTACCACAGATCACAGTCCATAGCACTTTTTTTCTGGGATTTGGGAACACTATTCAAAGCAAACTTGAAAACCCACCACTAGGAAAAGCTGTTTGGTAACAACTCTATCCACAACTCATCTTGAAAGCATTTCATATTGTATAGAAATTTAAAACATTTTTTGAACAATTTTTATTATCAGAATCTACAGCTGGGTCACTTTTCACTTTTTCAATATTTATGAAGTCTTTTTTCCATGATGTCCTACCTTATCTATCTAGGTACTTGACCTGAATTGTAATTTTCAGTAAGCAGTGGTTCCTTAAAAATTCAGTGATCTTAGCTGTGCGCTGCTACATTACTTGCCCTTTATGAACTGGCTCTTAAGTTATGAAGAGAGAACAAGAGATGCAATAATGAAGTAATGAAGGACTCCTGATCAGAGCTAATACAAAAGTCATATCAGCTAGGGGTTTTGTTGAGTGGTGATAACCAGTTGTAAAAAACAACACTCTAAACTTAATGCACTAATTTTCTGAGATTTCAACAGTACAATATATTTATCTGGTACAGTTCCATTTTTCTCTACTCTGCCACAGCACCAGTCAGGAATGGCATTAAGAAGAGTCAAAACTGATTTAAAAGGTATTTGAGTAGAGTCTGAATGAGATGTGAATCATGATATTTTTGTGGTTCTGTTTTAGTGCACATGGTTGTGTACAGACATGTATATGCATACGTACTCTCAGGTGCTGGAAGATACAAATATATTAAAAATGCACTTACTTTATAAAAACCTACTAAGATATTAATGTTGACATCTAAACACAAAGATTTTGGTGACAAGTATGACTGTTTTGACTTTTCCAATCAGGAAACTGAGTGTGTTGTCTTTTGGGAACTGCAGATCAATTTATATAATGATCAAGAATCTATCAACCATGCACACATCTGTTATAACTTTGCCTTCCCCTTCTCTGTCATGAAGCTCTGAGAATTATTTCAGTAATACTTTTGGGAAGTTTCACAAGGAAAACTTTACTTCTGCCTAGACATGCAGCTTTAAAGAAAGATAAGAAAGGACTGCAAGAAGTAGCTGTTTTTCAAAAAATATTCCCAAAACAATATTAGAGAGCAATAAGCAGAATTTTTTTTTCTAGTGTTTCAATAATTTTGATGTGACTGTGTATTTAGGTGTCCCATCAAAGTAAAACTACACTGGAGATTGAAGTCTAACTAACATTTGACTTCAATATTTCAACATAGTTCATAGAGGGCAGAAAAAAAGCATTATTCAGTTGAACTTCATCCATTTCAGGCCAAATCTTTGGCCTTTTCAGGTAAATTCAGCACCCCTTTTTTAACTGAAACTCTCTCTCTCTCTGTTTTATAGTGACTTACAGATGAATATTTTTTTATAGTGATTTACAAACTGATATTTGTTTATATCAATACTTCTTGCACCAAATCTTGAAAACTCATTCTTGCTAGTCATTATTATTGCTAAGTGCATTCGATATATTCTGAATGAAAATTACGCTGTATAAATGTTTTCTGATGGTTTTTTTTTTCAGTAGGAGTTTAACAGAGAAAATTAAGTTTCCTTTTTATAGCCATGTGAATGCTTCTACTGGGAAAGTGGGACTTCAGTTAGTTGAAAGGTCCCAGCATCTCTTAGCAAGCCCCAGAGTGCCAACTCCCTGACTTTTCACACCTAGAGTGTGCCTGGGGCAATCCATCACTCCTTTACAGCCTGTTGATAAAGGTGGAAAGGCTGAAGGAGTACATCAACATGTCCCTAAATCTCCCTACCATTCTGGGTTGCAACCTTGTCTCACAAACATTCTCATTCCCACAAATGTAAGCTTATCAAACTTTGCTCATAATACTGTAATTGGTATATAGCTTAGAAATGTCTAGGATTCTAGTCATGTACTCTCATATACTTTAATACATAGATGTATATTGCTAGGATTCTAAACTTTTTTCTTCATTGCAAGCCAGAGTGTGTAAATTAGTTATTAAAATATAGCAATTTTTCTGTTACATTCTCAAAAGAAACTTTTTAGCACTAGTTTCTCTCTAGAGCTAAAACTACTTTGAGGAGGTAAACTACTGACCTTCCTATAGCTTCTACTTTGCTTTAAAAATTCTTTGTTAAGAGTCAAGGTGATATATTCTGAGTATAATATTAGTTTCCTTCTCTCACTAATCATATTATCCCACTAAATATGTATGATTCAATTAACCATGCAAATACTGTAGTCCTGGGTGGTTTGTTTGGTGTTTTTATTACATTTTGATTCTACTAATTATAGACTACAGGGTGAGAATATTTGTAACATGTGAATAACTGTTGAAGACACAGAATAATAAGTTCACCTGCTGAGTAGATTACTACTTCTTGCTTGTTAAGCAAGTAATATAATATGTAGATCCATATCTGCATACTTTACCAGATGTAGAATAGGTCTTTTCCTTCCCAAACACCAAACAATATCTTGGCAGGTCATTCTTTTATCAAGTTGAATTTTGCTAACCATCTTTCCTCCAAGGCAAGTTCATAGCTGTAAAATGGCCATCTTCATTACGACGTTTCCCAGAGTGTAAAATACTTCCCAAACCCCCAGAATACGCTTTCCCATTATCAAAATTCTGGGTGATAACATCATCTGTATGGTATCAGCATTAAGCGGTTTGATACATTCACAGTGCTGAAAAACCGACTTAAAACAGTCATGTAAGATTCATATTATCAAGGAAATTTTGAAGTGTCCAAAAACCTTCTCCCTTCTAAATTATATATAGCTCATAAAATTGATTGAACAGTTATACCTTTCCAAGTTATTTTTTGAAAGACACAGAACTGCTGTGAGCAAGTTTGTGGGTGATTTGGTACTAAGAAACACAAGAAAAAGTATGAGAAAGAAACTCTGCCATTCAGAAATACAAATCAAATTATCAAATACTGTATAGATACAACCTGAAACCCTATGAACTCTACATGGTGCTATTACTCTACAAATAAATGTGGAATCCTGAGATTGAATTCTGGTACTGTCCTGAAGTCTTTTAACTGAAACGTGTGACATAAGCACTGTTATTTGTCTTGATTATTAAGCTTACAAGGAAAAGCAAAGGGTGCTCTTCCATTTTCCATCTGAATTAAATTCAAATGAAAGGGTTAAAACCTGTCATTTTAAAAGCACATGCATGGATTTTCTGGGAGTCCAAATAAAGGTAAGAGATTTTAGGCCACATATTCTCTCTGACAAGAGTGAAGGTTAATACTTTATGTTATAGGACACTCTACCCTCAGCATCACCTACAGCAGGTACTTGTAAGTTAATATTATGACCAATTAAGGAAAATTAATACAAATGATAGGACATATGGCTCTGGCAGACATTTGGTTAGAATGCATGATTGGTCACAGAGCAACATGAAGCTAGCTAGAGAATTAATTTCAGTTAGGTAGATTCTTATAACTCTACTGATTTCTCTTTTCAAGGTCTCACAGCTTGTACAAGATTTATCAGACATACAATGGCAATTACCAAAGTATTAGGAAAGAGTAAATTCAGATGTTCACACTATGCTAGATCTGCTGTAACAGTAGGAGGCTCTCTTGGTACAAACAATTAGTACTGAAAGCGGTTTTTTTGTTGAAAAAATAGTAACCAATCCTGAGTCATATTCAGTTTGCTACTGCCTCCTAGATATTACCGCTTTTGGATAATTCAAGTACCAGGCATCACAGAAAAACAATAAGAACTGACTTTTTTCAAAGGAAATCTTTGAATCTGAGAGGAAAAATAGAGGAAAAAGGTAACCTCTTTTGGCCTAGTGCTGAGAAAAAAGCCACAGGGTCTGCTCTGCTATCAAAATAATCTGAGAAACACTGCTAAAATGACCTCTGTAGGATCTTTTCCCTGGAAAATTCTTATTCTTTTTTCTCTATGAAGGACTTTTACCAGCAAATTTTTTCATCATTTATTGTTCTCCAGAGTTAATTGTGTGACACCATATTCTATAGTTAATATTACTATCAAGAACAATCTTGGTGCTGCTGCATTTATAGATGGTATTGAAACAGTTAATTTGTTGGGTGAACTGCTTAACTACAGAAAGTTCTTAGTACTTCAGAGAATTGCTTCCTATATCCATGTCCTTAACGCAAATTGGAATGCCTTTTTTGTCTACTACAAACTACATTAATAGAGTCTGAAAGTACTGGCATGTTTTGGAAGGTATGACTCATGTTATAGAGAAATTTGAAACCAGTTTCATTAAATCAGATGAAAGGCCTATCAGACATAATATCCATTCTTTGATCATAGCAAATAGCAGAAACTTGCAGAAGGCATTATGAATTGAGCAGGCAGGTAGAAATACCAGTTCTCTGGTGAGAACAGCATCCTCTGTTGCATCCATCTGAAGTTCAAAGATTCCATAAATCACAGGTCATATTTAGTATTTAGAGGTCTGGTGTAGATTTTCTTCAGCAAACTTTAGCTGATTTTTGAAGTCCTGAAAATATGTAGCACTCACAATGTCCTTCGGGGAGGATTTCCTTGCCTTACCTATATGAAGAGACAAAAACCTGTTTTATTTTGCTTGTCTTGAATTTATCTCCTGCTAGTTTTTGTTTCAGGTTTCTGTCTTTACTGTTCTTAAATAAATGAGACACTGTCATGTTTGTGTGAAACCATTAAACATATTCTTTTTGACTATACTAGAAGCTGGATCACAGCACCACACCTGTGGTGTAGTAAAAAAATATGTGCTTATTTGCAACATGATTTGGACTCATAAATAATCATTTAGGTACAAAGCACTGCAATAAACATGTACCTCATTTGACAGTAAATCAATATTAAATCTTGATATCTTTGATGCTATTAAAGAGTTATCTTATTTTTTCCCCATTTCATACTTCAACTATCAGGTTTCTGTTTTCTTGCCTACTATTTTTACTTGAGCGTAACCAGTTGATGGATTTGCTGTCCTTTCTTCTGATGATAATGACATCTGCTGATGCTGGCATTGTTTTTGCTAAGGAGTTTAATATACATGAGGCTCTGTGGTTTGTCTTTGCACTATGAAATTACTGAAATAGCCATCCATCACTGATACATGTCTAATATGTTCTATGAAGCTTACTTTGGATGTATCAATGCCTCAGTTATGCTACAGAGGCAGTTAAATGATGCACAGTATCTTTCAGGAACTGCACGGCATTATTAATTTCTGATTAACTGTGGACAGTTCTGTCTCTCTGCTTCAATTATTGACTCTAATCAGTGAAAATAGGCCCCTGCTATTCCCAGAAACTTGTGAATCATCAGCATATGCCTTTTGTCCAAGAATCTTCCTTTTATAGTAATAAAAGTAATGTGAAGAAAGATGTACAGTGTTCTTATGCAGAGGTGTTTTCCATTTTAGGTTTATTAAACCCTCTGTGCAGGAACTGTTCCTGCAGAATCTGCTTGTTTGGTGTGGGGTTTTTTTTGTTGTTGTTTGTTTGTTTTGTTTGGGTTTTTGGGTTTTGTTGGGTTTTTTGGTTGTTGTTGTTTTTGGGTTTTTTTGGTTTTGTTGTATTATTGTTGTTGTTTGGGTCTTTGGTTTTGTTTTTTTTTTGTTGAGTTGGGTTGGATTTTTTGTTTGTTTGTTTGTTTCCAAGAACTAGCAGGGTTCCCCAGAGCTTAGTATTTGGGTCAGTCCTGTTTCTTTATTGATAATGTGGATGAAGGGATCAAGCGCACCTCCAGTAAGTTCATAGACAATGGTAAGCTGTGTGTGAGTGTTGAACTGCTGGAGGGTAGGAAAGCTTTGCAAAGGGATCTGCACAGGCTGGATCTATGGGCTGAGGCCAATGGCATGAGGCTCAACAAGTCCCTTGCTGTCTCTGCTTCTCAGCTTCTCAGAAAGAAAATTTGCAATGTAGTAGGAAACACAGACAGATCTTCTTATTTCCCTGTAAACTTACCATGGGCCTCTTAATGAAATGACTAACATACATACTGTACATCTGAAGAGCAGGAAAATGCAGTCTCTGGGAGAAGGATGACCATCTGTTTTCTGCTTGCAGCACCCAGCTACTCAGCAAAATTAGAGTCCACTTTATATTCAAAAGAACACGCACCGAGCTTGATCTGTGTGCACATTGCCAGTAGTTTTGAGCTGCATTATCCCAGAACACTGAGAAAAATACTATGACTCTAGCAGACAAGGTACTCCTAAAGGTTTAGTACAGTACTGTCACTGCTCAATGCAGAAAATATCAAGATATTTTCCCTTCCTTTTTCCTCACACCATGCAGAAGGCAGTTTGAACAGGAGAGAAGAGCTCTGTGCACTCTATTTACTGGGTCCTCCATAAAGTGTCAGGAAACTGCTGTATTTAGTTGCCACAAAACCTATCTCAATAAAGCTAAATTAAAAATTTCACTGAAAATTTTGTGTTCATTTGTGTTCTATTTCTGATATTTGACCTCCCATTTTCACAATTTAATTCCTATGATTTTTTTTAATAAAAGTAATTTCTTAGATCTTTATAACTTTGGTAAAATTCCTCTGCCTGGAATACTTTTAAACACTTAAATCTTATGAGCTGGTTTCATTGAGAAGCAGTTGCTGTCTAGTCCTTTGTAACAGAGAGATGATTTCACAGTCTTTAGTCTCAAAAGAGATAGTAGAAAGTAAAGCACGGTAGAATTTCATTCACAGTAGAATTTGAGGATTTAGACCTGTGTTGCACTGTACCAGCTAAATTTTCTGCTAAGTTAGGAGCTCTCATCCTTACTCTCTTTCCTCCAAATAAGATACTGATTAGCTACTCTGTTTTGTTTTTTTTTTTTTTTTCCTTGCCTGTGAGACACTTGTGTTTAATAAAGTATCCTTCTGGAAAGGCCAGGAGTCATATGAGTGAATCTACTTGCCAGTATATATACCTATACTCACAATTTGATCCCAAAGAAGGGTTTGTCTTGAATTAGGAGCCAAAACAAATTTGGAACACTTTACACAGAAGCAAATATCTCAGATTGGAAGAGTCCCAAGAGTAAGGGTCAATAAGTCCAAATCCCTACTTTTTGCAGGACTGCCTAAGACTAATCCACGTGACTAAAAAGTGTCTGTTGTCCACACACTTCTTGTATTATGACAGAATTGCGGCTGTGACTTCCTTGGGGAGCCTGTTCCAGTGACTGCCCATCCTTGTAGTGAAGAATCCTGATCTCCAACATGAGCTTCCTCTGATGCAGTTTTATTCAATTTCCTCATGCCCTGTTGGTGATCACCAGAGTGAGGAGATCAGCTCATTCCCTCTGCTGCCCCTCTTGAGGACACAGCACATTTGTGAAGAGCTCACCCCTCAGCCTTCTCCTCTCCAAGCTGAACAAGACAGGCAGCCCCAGTAAAGCTGAAATTCATCTCTGAAAATGCCCTCACAGGATGGAAAATTGCAAACATATGTCTCAGTTTAGCTGTTTATCACTGAGATATTTAGTTGTGCAGTAGATTTCAACAGCTACTTTTTACACAAAATCCCTTCCTTACTACCATGCCCCGACTAGACTCATGAAGGCAGGGAAAGAGAGGCAGATCATCCCAATGTCAGAGGAGATGGAGGTTATGGGAAGTAGAAGATTTTTGTACTACTCAAACGCTGGTAATGTAGAATGCAGTCTTAGAGGCAGAAGGAAGTGATACAACATGGAAGATAAGTCATTGTGACGGAATTCTTACTAGAGCAATGTGCTAGAAAAAGTATGCCAAGTGCATACCACATGAAATAGGGATATATGCAACTATTTCCATGCAATGGAAAATTAGTCTATATTGCCAAAAACTATAGAAAGACAACTAGCTCAAGTCAAATAAAGCATCTACCATGAAATTTGAAAGAACTCAACCATAAATGCATTTGCATCTGTAATTTGTTACCTTTCATGACATAAATTTCCACAAGTTAATTTTCACCCTGAAAATTCAGAATATATTTGCCTTAAATATTTGCCATTCTTTATTTCCTTGCGAGTTATCATGAGCATCAGTGACACAAAATTAATAAAGATAAATAAAAATTGTACCAGGAATTGCTAGAGTTTGAAACAAAAGATACCATCTGAAACAAAATGCCATAGCACTTGTATGTGGTAAAGGGAAGGAGGATGCTGGGAAAGGTGAAATAAACTTGGGATAAGCAGTTAATGGAGACTCTATTTGGATTATTTGCACTAATTTTCCAACATACCATTATTTGAAATTGTGCACAATTCAAACAATTTCCTTTGGTTCTTCATTCTGCCAAAAACTAAGTTGTAACGAAATAAGATTCTGTTTTGTCTTTTTAATCCAAGCATCTATAATAAAATTCTAAAAGGAAACAGGGAATGGCTGTAAATTGTAAGCCTATAGGACAACAAAATTGTTTTGTTATTTTTTGGGGTTTTTTCCACTTATGACAGCTTAAATTGTATCTATGTCTCTAAGTATCCTGTTCAAGGTTTTGCTCATCACTGCTGTGGAAAGGCACCTCATGTAACTGATTCAAGGAATAAATAAAGTAATCCAGTTTTGTTATCTTCTACATACTCTTAAAAACTGTGTAAGTAAACATTCCACACATGTATATATACATATATATATAGAAAGTTTTAGCACTTTCATGCTCAGAAAGTTTGAGGATTCTGTCATTTCATGGAAGCTTCAAGTGAGACCCTTTCTTTGTCCATGTGAAATTATTTTCTTGTCTTTCTTCTCAGACATGCATCAGTTCATGGTCAAAGTCTGTTTGCTGCATTGATCCATCAACCTTTCATGTTAGCTTTGGAGATACTTCCAGTAATCCCTGCAAACTGTGTGGTTACAAAAATAGGTGTGTTGGTGTTCCCTTTGTTCAGCTCTTTGCTTGCATCTTTTTGCAGCACAAAGACAGATAAGAGCTTTAGCAACATAAATATTTCATATGAGCACTATCCTTCTTTCCTTTCTGGTGCTTTTTTTGTACTACTTCTTTTCCATGTGGAGTATTTTGGGATGACATCAACTATGAAACATTACAAGTATAAGACCATGATTTAGCAGATACATAGTGTAGGCTCCTGGAATCAGACCTGCTCCAATCACCTTTTACTTTCCATCAGGACACCAAAACTAGAAAATTACACCGTTTTTTTTTTCCCCCATAAATTTAAGGAAATCAGATATAATTATACACCCATTGTGCAATTACTCCATTGTAATTAGAGCCAGACATCATAAAAAAAGACATTACCAAAGGCATTTGAAATATGGAAAGAGATTACCTGTTGTATGGGGGGACGGTTATGAAAGATGACGACAGTATCTTCACAATGGGTTGGACCAAAACCAGAGGGAAGAAAACCCTGAAGTGTATGCTCCTGAAATGTTCTGGTTATATACTAAATTTGTATTGTATTTATAATAGTTTTTCAAGTTACTAATATTTTTTTTAGTTTTCAGAAGAAATGTATGAATTTTCATTCCTCAAGTTCTCAATAAGGTATGTAGATGCTCATGAAGAACACAAAAAAACCCAATATCATTTAAATCAACAAAAACTCATCCTTAAAATCAACAAAACCAAGAAATATCATTTAAGATACAGACAATTTTCTGAAAACTTGAAACTTTAAATATTTCAGGAAATCCATTATTTCTAATTCTGTCAATTACTAAGCATTTCAATGAGCTTACCTGTGTGTGAAAACTGTATTTTCATAACTAGAACCTAATTATATTGTGTTGAAATACATTTTAAATTAATCTTTATCCATTTCAGGGGTTTTATTATTTTTTTTTGTTAGTCTATATTTTTGCGAAGGGAAACCTGACGGGTGTTTCAAACGGTGTTTTCTTCAGATGCATAACAGTGCAAAAGGACCACAGATGTCAGAATGGTGTCATTATGGAAACAAATTCTACATCTCCAGTGGAAAAACCCCTCACACATTTTTTGCTCAAAACCACTGCCTGCTGTCTGCTCCAGCTTGCCTGAATAATCTCTTAAATTTCGACTGTGTCTGAGATAGCTTCATGTCTTCACAAATCAGTGTGCTGAGATTCTGTTCATTTTACCCTGGGCACATTTATCTTATAAAAACAACTTCCTGTTGTGAAGCAGAACTAAGGGGACCCATTTGTCTGTGTGTAGTTAAGACCTTGAACACAGATTGTACCACTCTCAGAGCCTTTACTTGTTTGTGAGAAAAGCCCCTGCTTCGCAAATTGTGACTTCTCTTTTTATAGCGTAATTTGGGGAAAAAAATGGTGAGTCGTTTCTTAATTTATTGTATTTATTATATTCTACCACCAGCTGCCAAATAATTTGTAGAGATGCATTATCTTTTTGTGAGTGTGCCCTAAGAGAGAGACAAATGTAGAAAGGCTGTTTGTTAAGTGTATGACAAAGAAAAACAAATACTGTCTTCTGGAAAGCAATTAAAATAGATCATCTCTCTTGGGTAAGGATTAATTGGAGAAGAAGTAAAAGTAGCATTTTCATTTAACCTCAGGAAGAAAATCACTAATTAATACAATACTCTCAATACAATACAAATCAATTTAATGTTTAATTACATACCTTAAGCATAGTTCAGTGCAAAGCCTGGCTTTACCTTCAATATCCAGATCCTCCTCCAGAATTGCCTTTCAAACACCTTCAAACATTTCTACACCCACAGTTTTGATTTAGACTCCTCTCAATTTCAGCTTCTCAACTAAAAACTGGGGTGCCTCTGATTCAGGGACCTGTGTTTATCTCACTGATTCAGTCTTGGCTCTTGGCATGTGGAAGGGAATGCACAGGTATTTGTCTACCTAATTCCTCTGTGTGTGGCAGACATCTTTTATGAAAAATCCTTTCCTTAGGATTTTTCCTCCTGAGAAGCTGAGAGGCCTCAGGAACAAAATTTAAACATTGATCATCTGCTGCTGTGGAATGCAGCAAGTGGATCTTTGATTGGCCCATGTTAGATGTTTGTAATTAACGGCCAATCACAGCCCAGCTGGCTCAGACAGAGAGCCCAGCCACAAACCTTTGTTATCATTCTTTCCTATTCTACTCTTAGCTAGCCTTCTGATGAAATCCTTTCTTCTATTCTTTTAGTATACTTTTAATGTAATATATATAATAAAATAATAAATGAAGCCTTCTGAAACACGGAGTCAGATCCTTGTCTCTCCCCTGATCCAAGAACCTCTGTGAACACTGTCACACTGTGTCTGATTAGACATCCCATAATACATACCAGGGTGACTAAAACTATGCAGGAAAAAGAAATGGTGGTAATGTACTTTGTAACACTACAAGAGTACTCACTGACAGGAGAGGAGCTCTGAGCTTCTTTACTTGGTTATTTCACATAAATTAGGCCAAAGTGTTTGTAATACCAGTTTTGCAAAGATTGAGAGCTCTCCTATGGTGAAACTCAACTATTATTTGGGGGGAGGATGGGATATGTTGAAATCTTTTGAGTGCAAATTCAGAAACCTTTTAGTTTAAATAAACAGCATAGATTAAAAAGCAGAATGGATGTGAATGTGGAACAAATAAAACCACTATATCTGATAGCCCAAAAAAATTTAAATGAGGCTTAGATGAGGTGCATCTCCAGTAGAGCTTCAAGAAATAGTTTTGCTGCACAATTTCCAAGAAAATCACGAGTCCTTACGAGAATATATGATGACTTTTTGTTCCTGTTTATTTGAAGATGCTGGCGTTCAATATTCTAGATTCAGATGCAACAAAGTCAATCTCTTTCAGAGACAATACCAAATGGCATCACAGAATATGAACATTGACAGTAGAAACCTGAACTCATTGAAATCTGATATTCTTTTAGTTCAGGAGTTGGATTTGATGATCCTTGTGGACCCCTTCCAATTCAGGATATTCTATGATTCTATGAAAAGTAACTTTATCACTTTGTATAAAACAATTTTTTTTTTGGATGCAGAGTGCCTGAAGAAAGGGTATATAGACTCTTAAATTAAAAGTTACTGAAATTGACAAATTCATTTTAAAATTGTATGATATTATTAATCATCAATACCCAAATAACTTCATGTAACGCTTAAATTTTATTATTTTGCTCTAGAAGGCAATGGTACTTTTGTTGTTCCACTGCTGTAATAAGGTTTATATTACTAACAAAGATCTTTGGTTTTTAGGGAAATATCACCTATTACCTATATATGTATGAAAAGTATTTCATTACAGTGATGACTTTTAAAACCTAATTAGAAAGTTAAAGTTAGACCAGAGCAACTCTATTACTTTGTATTTCTTTTAATGAAATTTTTTTCTCCTCATATTTCATTTCCATTGAGCCCAAGTATAATGAGGGTGGTAAGAAGGCTTATTATTCTCTAGCTCAGTAATTAATTATCATAACTTTATTAGTGATGATTTAGAATCCATCTCATTATTTTGAATCAGTAATGTAATTAGTGTCGATATGATTTCTTGCAGGTGAACTCCAGGTTAGCAAAGTCTTAAGCGTTGTTTTTTTCTTTAATGGCTTAATATTTTCCTCCTTGTATTTCTTTACATGTATTTTCTTTTATATTTACTTGACTGATCACCACAAAAATAGAAAAAGATCCATTTAGATAGCTTAGTTTTCTGATATGGAAATATTCCTGTGACAACAGTAACTTCATCAATGACCATTGAAAATGAACCCATTAACAACTTCTTGAAAACAAACTTTTTTAGCTGTAATACTTATAAGTAAATTTGCAAAGCAACACTTTTTTTTCTTGATTAGTTTTTTAATCTCAAGTCATAAATAGATGCTATTTCACAAATATGTCATCATGATAAATAAAAAAAAGGAGGCTGATTCTCCCGCTTGACATCCAGTCTGGGTAGTTCCATGGAGCTTCATAGGATGGCTAAGGTTGGAAGAGACCTCTGGAGATCATCTAGTCCAACCTCCCTGCTCAGCGTCCACCAGAGCACATAACTTGGGATTACCTTCCAAGCAAAAAGGAGGCAAACGCTACACTAGCCGAATCAGAAAGCAATTAATCAATTCTCTGAATTTCTAAAATATTACATCATTATTTTTCTAATAAGGCACCTTTTTCCTTCCTGCACTGATCCATGGAATGAAGGAATGCATTTGGAAAAAATCCACTGTCGATCACATGGGAGCATCATATCTCAGCGATTCAGCTACAACTGGGCTGCAGTACAGATATTCTTTGCACATGTAGCCCATGTCTGCATTGGTGAGGTTATTAGGGTCAATGAATGGCCCATGGCATGAATTTTGACTTGCTTGGTCCCAGCTTTCCTGCAAGGTGCAGGAGTTAGCCCTGTCAATGGACTTTCCCAGTGGTCAGTGTGGGTGAGACTGATCTGTTATGAGGTTAAAAGGGAACTTAAAATGACAGATGCTGTTGCCATGTGAAAGGTGGTCTCAGTGTCAGATAACAAACATCTCAGTTAACACACCACTAAACTAGAGAAGAAATCTTGTTTTCCTAATTAATTTAATCTCAGACTCATCAGAATGCTTAGATAGCAAAGAAGTTCTGGTTCCCTGTCCTGCTCTAATTTTAGTAGCCTGTATTCTGTCCTCTTAATTTTCCTCCTCCAAAGCCAAAAAGCCAACCAAGCTTTCAAAGGTTGTTTTTTACTCATTGCTATAAAGTAAATTAGAAAGCGTCAGCATGATTTCTTCTTGATGTGATGTGAATACCAAAGACTCAAAGATATTATGGTTATATGACTGTGTTTGCCTAGAACAAATGAATGAGTTCTTCTCTGTGTAACATAATCAGTTTGACTTTGTTCTCACACCAAATCAGTGGAAAGCAAAGCCTTTGAGAGATCTGCAGGCAAAACCTCTTCCGTTCACGACATTGTGACTCACTGCAGTTACACCATTTCATAGGGTGAAAACCACTAAAAATATTTTTTTGTTCAGGGGAGTTGAGGAGGTTTGGGGTGCATGGATTTGCTTGCTTTAATAGCCATGTGTTGAGATGGAAAAAAAGTAATTTGCTTTAGTTGTCTTCTGTATTTATTGGTGTTTCTTTTCAGAATTTAATGCAATAATAATCTTTTAAATATATACATTATCTGGACATTTATTGTTATTATACATTTAGGAAAAAATATTTGTTTAACTGGCCAACATCAAAATGTAAGATAAGCATTTATTTTTTCTGCATTATAGGAGAGAAGCCTCTCAAAGCATTATTGTAAACATTGTGTGTTGTGACCAATGTATGGTGACAAGCAAAGGACAAGAACAGGGCAGGAAGGTGAAGAATGTTCGAGATCAACTGCCTCTAGCATTGGTTGATTTAGTCTGTCCAAATAAGTGTTCACTACTAAGTTTTGATTTTAGTTTTACAATGATAAAAAGACCTTAAATGTTGAGTAAGCTCCCCCTGTCTTGTAGAGGTCAATGTCAAACTTATCCTCACACTTTTTATGCATGAGTTTCTATTATCCACATATCGTGTTATTGAGATTTCATTTGTTTTCTCTCTAAAATAATACTGATTTGCTATGGCTAAGTTCTTCATGGCATATTACACTTCAGAATTTGGTTAATGTAATGCACAGAAAGAGCAATCTGGCATTTTTACTATCTCTAAAATAAAAGTATATAGCCCATAGCAAAAAAAAATAAAACCCAATAAAACAAATTAAATGTGGACACTAACAAAGAGAATTATTGACTGAGAACATGGACAAAGAGCAAGATGAACTGAGAAAAAGTCCTTCAAAAACCTAAAGAAGGAGGAGGAATAAAGGCAGTTCCTTCAATCATAGCAAATTTCCCCAACACAGTTCGATTTTTCTTATTTTCACTGTAGGATTTTGTCACTAAGATTTCCCAGGATTTAAGATAATACTGATCTTAGCCTTAACAAAAAGGAGGCTACAACTGATTCCTATGCTGGAGGTGCGCAATAATCCTCTGACGACTTTTGTCTAAAGATAGAATGACACCTTCAACTACAGCATCAACAGTGTAAAACAGAACGAACAGCTATCACACACTATTGTTCCAGTAACGTGTGCTTTAGTGCCCCTGAGGGTGTATTTATGGGGATAGGCCAAATGATTCCTGAGCAGCTATAACTGTCTTTTAAATCAATGATGCCTGCACTGAGGAGTCCCTAGGCTCTCATTGACACTGTCATGCCAAACTGCTCCCTTGACACCTGCACTGAGGGAGAACTTCCTTTTTCAATGGTAGCCAGGGAACCTAGCCACAGAAACCTGGCTACGGCATTGCCCCTGTTAAGCTGCAATCACCCTAATACTACCACTGAATGAAAAATTCTACTGGCAGGTGTAGATTCTGAAAAACTTATCTACTATTCAGTGTCTGCTTTGTAGTGTGATTAAGGGAAGTAAAAACACTAACACAGAAAATACTGGGATTTTAAATTAAGCAACATTTTAAAGATATGTCCCTCATAAGTAAGAGAAAAAAGGTAATATTTTTTTTAAATCTATCTTTCAAAACAAGTAGAACGATGATAATTTTGCCTTCTTGGAGATTATTAAGGTTTTGTCTATTCCCCCTGCTCTAAACTAGCTTAAAGGAGCTAAAGCACATGCACATGGCACACACACTGGAATTTTTATGCAAAAGACAATTGCAGAAGGAATTAGATAAATGCATGTCTCCTAATGGAATAAATTTACTTTCTTTGATAAGATAAGAAAATATGAATATATGAAAAGCACATGTTTACACAAAGGCATAAATAAAAATCTATAAGTATTATATATAAAACCACATTATATACATTCATAAGGGATGCATATCTATTTTGGTATTAGCAATGCAATTTTCAACACTACTTGTAGATCTTAGTAGCAAAAGCTGCCATTAATCACATTCTTCAAGAACTACTCAGGAATATTGTACACCTGCAGCTGTGAAAAGAGTGAAAGAAAACTAGAGTTGTCCATTTTGCTTATGTTTTGTATTAAATAAGTGTTTTTACTTGCTTGGGGGCAGCCTGCATTTCTGCATGTCAAACCAGTGCCTTACCTAGAGCAGGGGATTGACACCTCACTGAAGAGCTGTCACTGAGCCACCATGGGGATCCCCTTGACTTTGATTGGCCTGGAAGATGCTAAACCTGGGGAAGAGAGTTTGGCTTCCTCAAGAACAGGCATGATGAGGACACTGGGAATAGGAACACACCTTTTAAGAATATGACATATTGGAGAGACAAAAATTACACTGTGAAATGCAGGCATCAGCTGTGTACACACAGCCTCAGACATCTCAGGTCTTTGTTATAGTTAAAGGTTAGTTAATGTTTCTAGAGTTTCAAGTGGAAGCAAAATATTTGGTTGGGTGCTTTTTTTATGGTTTTGTTTGTTTGTTTGTTTTGGGGGTTTTTGTTTGTTTGTTTTTTGGTTTTTTTTTTAAATATTTCTGTGTAGAATTTCAACTGGTAGTACCCAATGTCCTCATACAGGGCTCAGGTGTGCCCTACTGTTTCAGATGTCTCCAACAGCCAAATATTACTTTCTTTGCTAAACCAGTCAGATATAATGCCAAGTCTGGAAATGTATCCCACACCTCCCTGGCTAAAAACAAGTGGAAAAAATGCCACTTATGTCTCATTTCTGTGCTAACACCTGGGAGTTAGTATCAGCTGTATCCAAATATGAGCTTTGCACTGCCAAAATTTAAAGTTACATAACTTCTTCCATAGGTGACCTCTTGAACCAGTCCTATTCCTTCTCATAAAATGCACTGCCAGGAAAACTTTCATTTAAAAAACTTTAAATTAAATCCTTCCAATTTAAAATATAGACTCTATGGTCAAAAATCTCCTTCAAGAGACTGGACAATATTTTCTGAAGAACAATTATATGAGCAGTCTTAGCCAGTTTTACTGAAGGTACTCTGGCTTGTACAAGTGCATAAATATTATTTGCAAGAGGAACTGAAACTTGAGAACCTATCTCCAAGGTAAACATCCTTATAGTTGGACTGCTGGAGCAGTCTTGCCCTTCCACCTTCCCAGCAAACATCCTGCAAAGTCAAGTTTTACATGGAAAATTTCTGTATAAACAGAATCCAACACAAATTGTTTGATTTCAGCAAACAAGGTATATTTGCTTGCTTACATATTGGTATAGCACAATTTCTTTTTTAAAGGAATTAATTGTTCACAGTATGCAATTTTCTTCTAGTAAACATAATTGTCTAAGTTATATCTGGAAGTTCTATTCATTATAGTCCTACTAAATCAATATCTTTTATGGATCACATACTCTCTAATATTATGCTTGAAATAATGAATGCTTGTCACTGTACTGCAAGGAGAGAGTAAGTTAAAATCCACTCAATCAGTCAAGTATGTTAATATCTCAGATGAATTATTTTTTCTTTGCTTATAACAAATAAAAAGGTAGAGTTAATCTTGCTACTTCAGGGGACATTTAACAGACTAAACTGAAGTTCCTAACCTGGAAGATCTCTTCCTTGGAATCCTAATGTGGCCAGATTTGAGATAAACACCGAGGCACCGCAATGTTGTGTTGCTATGTGCATACTTGCAAAAGGAAAAGTCATTGCTATACAGAAGTTTGGGGAAGAAAGAGATAATAAAAGAGTTTAGGTATCAAAGTTAAACATATGCAAATCTGGCATGAAGGTCTTCAAAGGCTTTTCCCTCTGACTACCTATGACTAGTTCAGCAACATGTATATAAAATAGGCTGCTTCAGCAAACACCAAATGTGAGAGAAAATTATACTCTGACCACTTGAATTGTCTTATCTTTCATTATCTACTGGTTCCATGCTTCCATTTCAGAAAACACAATTTCTCTTGATGGAATTTGTGTATATCATTTTTTCTCTAATGATATGTTTTTTAGTTTCATTTGAAAAATGCAAGAAAGCCTTGAGAATTTCTTTTGTCTTTAGTCATCTTGGCTTGAGGATGAGCATCATTTTAATTTCCCTTTCCTTTTTCTCATTTTTGATAGAATAATTTTATCTTTCGGGATGAGGCCTCAGAAAGATTGCAAAGCTGGTTTTCTCAAAGTCTGAGAATAGTGATATTATTAAAATACAACATTAGCTAACTTTTTAAAGAACAATGCAAAGTTCAAGTAAAAAAATCTTTAGACACTTTAAAACCACATTTCATGGTTTGGAGCAATAAATCAGGTTTCACTTTTTAAAAGTTTGATGTTTCACTAGAAGTCCCTTTAAAACCCAATTCTATTGTGCTCGGCTCTAGGGTGGGGAGGCAGCACATGAAGCTGAGAACCTTAGAAGAAGGAGGAGGGAAAGCACTTTACAAAGGAGTAGAAACACCTTCCTTAACATGCATAGTCAGTCTAGAAGTTCTAAAAGTCATTCATGTTATCTGCATCCTGGTCAAGGCTGTACCCAAATGTCCATTAGAGTTTTCATAATCATCAGCTGAGTTCAAACATTGGATTGAATGAGCACTTAATGTATCAAATCATCCTTAAAAAGAGATGCAGCAACATAGGAAAGGCAAGTGTGCTGGTTTCAGCTGGGTAGAGCTAATTGTCTTCAGAGTGGCTGATATGGGGCAGTGTTTTGTATTTGTGGTGAACACAGGACAGAACTGATAACACAGAGATGCTTTTGCTGTTGTTAAGCATGTTTTACACAGAGCCATGGCCTTTTCTGCTTTGGTACTGCCATGTTGGTGAGGGAGCTGGCGGGGATGCATGGGAGGTTGGGAGGAGACACAGCCAGGACAGGTGACCCCAGCTGACCAATGGGATGTTCCAAACCATACAACATCATGCTCAGTATATAAAGTGGGGGGAAGAATGAAGAAGGACTTGGGGGACATTTGGTGATGGAGTTTGTCTTCCCAAATGACCACTATGAATGATGGGCTCCTTTCTCCTGGGGATGGCTGAACACCTGCCTGGCCATGGGAAGCAGTTAATTAATTCCTTGTTTTGCTTTGGTTGTGTAGATTTGATTTCCCTATTAAACTGTCTTTATCTCGACACATAAGTTCTCCATCTTTTGCCTTTCTGGTTCTCTTCCCATGTGAGTGGCCATGACGTCACCTGGGGCTTGGTTGCTGACTTGGATAAAACCATGACAAAAAGCTACTCAAATTTAGCTGTGAATTTCCATGCTTTTGTGAAGGAAAAACATAATTATACAGCCATAGCTGTAGATATTTTTTAAATCTATCAGAGTTAAACACACTGGTATCATAGAATTAATTTCTCTCAGCTGCTCATTATATTACTTAGTCTCCCAACTCTTCACGAGCTTAGTTGCCCTGCTCTGGACTCCTCCAGCACCTCAATGTCTTTCTTGAATGAGAGGCCAAAAACTACACACATGACTCAAGATATGGCCTCACCAGCGCTGAATACAGGAAGATATTCACTGCCCTGGCCACCCATGCTCGCTCCTGGCTCATGTTCCATTCCAAATACTCTGCCCCCAGCCTGTAGTGCTGCCTGGGGTTCTTGTGACTAAAGTGCAGGACCTGCTACTCTGATTGTTGACCCATTTTGTTGATCCCAGCCCATGGATCCAGCCTGTCCAGATCCCTCTGTAGAACCTTCCTTCCCTTCAGCAGTTCAACACTTGTACCCAACTTATGTCATCTGCAAACTGACTGAGTGTGCAATCAATCCCCTCATCCAGATAATGTATAAAAACATTAAACAGGACTGGACATTAAACATATCCCTGGGGAATCTCACTAGTGACCGGCTACCAACGGGATGCAATTCCTTTCGCCACTACTCCCTGGGTCCATCCATCCAGGCAGTTCTTAACACAGAAAATACTACACCTGTCCAAGCCATGGTCTGCCAGCTTCTCCAGAAGAATGCAGTGGGATACAGTGTCAAAGGCTATGCTGAACTCCAAGTGGAAGAGGATTCTAAAATTAATGGCTTCTGGTTAACTGTCATCTGGCTATTATACATAATTATTACAAAACATTATGTTTAAAAATGGAAAGGAGATAAGCGCACAAATCCTATGAGATTGTAAAGGAGAGTAGGAAACTTGGAAATTTGAAGTAGCATTCCTAAAAGATACTGGAGGACCACATCCTAATACTTTAAAGGAAATTATTTAGGTTTCAGAAACAGAGGGCTTATACAAAGTGTTTAAGAGTACTAATTTATAAGCATTGATGTTGACCTTGCCCAGAGTTTAGGAGTTTAATAGTGTTTCTTCTCCTTCATACACAAAAGAAAAAAATACCAAGGGCTGATTTGATTTGGCTGCTAGTCTTCTTGAGGGAAGATTGCCTCATATTTCTAAGTGAAACTTATGGTATAAATCTTGTCATCTAAATTTAGCCTCTAAGAGAGAAGTATCTGGTCCAAGCTAATCAACCAGTCTGTCATACAGTCAGGAGAAAGTTTCCATTTTAATGATGATTTATTCTATTTATGGTATGCCCTTATTTCAGTACTAAGTAAATATGACTTCAAAAAGTCTTCTTCTCTCAGTACTGACCATATGGAAAACTCAGATCATTCCCTTACACTAGATATTTCCTTTTTAGTTATACAAAATGTAAAAGAATAAACCTCAATTGAACTAAGTAAAGGCTTTGAACTACTGTCTATTTTCATGAATCAATCCACAAGGTTTGTACACAACCAAACAGAGAATGCATTGCCAGATCAAAAAATCTTTTCAATCTTCCATTTTTTTTTCTCTCTACAATGATGTTTTCTATGCCTAGTAGAAGCCCTTTCTCACCCCGATAAACAAAAGCCTGAAAGCTGATTCATTGTTTCTCACAGCGAACTCAGTGGATAGCTCAGTATGAATCATATCATTTTGGTGGAACTATTTTGTAAAACTTCTTTGCATGAGTTGGATCTCTCTGAAATTCAAAGTTTCTTTTAATGTACTGAGATTTGGGCTTCTGAGACATTTGTTGCCTGGAGGGTAGAAAAGGGATTTGGAAAATTCGCCTTGCTTCACTACTTTCCTCTCATTTATATCAAAAAGACTCACAACTGTGTCTCTTCCCTGTTTGTTTGCTGTAGTGTAGGACTTCTGAAACATCTGCCAGAGCTACAGATTTTGCAGCACCAGACTTTGATTTATGCCTACATATTGCATTAAACATGTCATGCGTTGGCTTGTGCAATACTTTCATCAGTCAGCTACTTTAGCAGAGTCCATCTGTACTCTTGTAGTGCATTAACTTGTAGGCTATTTCAGAATTTCAGATTTGGTCCTTGACCTCTCAGAAAGATAATTATAAACTACAAAAGCACAAACTAATTTTCACATATTGCAATTTCAGGAAATTGGAATTATAATCTCTCATTAGAAATGGCAACTCATATGACGTCTAGAAATTAATGGACAAAAATTGCGAAATAGGACTACACTGGCATTTATAACATTGATAGTTTTTTTTTCTCTTACCTTTTTCGGGGGCTTACCTCAAAATATTTAAATAGTTTTTTTGTGGTCAGTTTTTACTGAACTTGGAAAACAAGATTTTCTACACTTCAATCTACCATTCAATAAATGTGATGCTTGTCATATTCCTTGATTTTTTGTTTAAATTCTAAATACATATAACTCATAATTTTGATTTTAACACTGGCATGATTTTGAAGTCCTGTACAGCTCCTATCTAGTAAACAGAGTTCCTAGATCTGTCCACTAGATAAATTTCACAGGCAAACCTAAAAATTCTATTGCTTTGAATGACTGATGCACAACAATATATATAGACATTAATTTCAGAATGGCATTAATAACATTATGCAATCCTTTTTCATTTAAAATCTTCTCATTACCACGATATTGCTCAGGAATATATTTTACTGAATAAAAATCTGCTTTCAGAGAAATCATATTGTTCTGTGGTTGGAAAATTAAATGTCATGGTCAATCTTGCCTTATTACATTTTCCATTTTAAATGGAAATGTAGCATGGCTATTGCATGAGATAACTTATTTTCAGTATTGAGTCTCAGCTGAGACCTTACAGACAATAATCTTGATTCCCATGCTAAAAATACTACAGCTGTAATTTTTGGGTGCAATACAGTACCATGAAGAAGCTGAACTGATAGAGAGATTCAGTATGAAGAATTGCAGATAGCCAAAGTGTTCAGAAAACTTAAATCTACAATACAAAGTGTTTGCAATTTGAGCAAATAGGGTTGGAAATCTTCTACAGTAAGCAACATGCTGGTCAATCTAATATCAAAGAATTTCAGTTACTGAGTTCACCGAAACAAACTAATGCAAATCAAGAACCTTTATGAGGAATAAACATTAAATCCAGCTAAACACTAGATCTTAGAACAGTCTATGTCTTATTTACAAAAGGCTTATCTCAGGAAATAGGCTGAGGGCACAATCAGAAAATAATTTATTTGTTCATTCAGCTAGAATGGTGTGAGTCTGGCCACTAAGATTTAGGCCCACATTTAAAGACCTTGTTTAACCAAAAACTAGGCGTATATTAGTAAAGAAAACACAAGGGAGAAATTCATGATTATATAAAAAATAAACAAAACAATAACCCTCTCCCTTTAATGCAATTTTTTTTTCAACTATTTAGATCAAACGAGGTAAAAAACATTTCTTCAAAGTGCTTCAAAGTACTACAATTTGAAACTACTTTGAAAAACTATGCCAAATGAACCACATCATGCAGGTCCTATTTCTTATTGAAATACAAAATTGTGCTCCTCTAAGAGTAGAACACTCTATCCAGATCAAGTTACCGTGTAATTTTGTTATGACTGCTACATTTACAATGCAATGTCACTTTGATTACGTGTTTCACAGTAACACCCTAACCATGCAAGTATCTTGAGAGCAGTCAAGAAGCATGTAATGAAGACAATCTGGTTACTTTTAACTAAAGAAAATCAAGGGCAAGGAAAACCTACTTTGTCTTTAAGCTCACTATGAAGATTCATACCTATCTTTAGGTGAGAAATTGCTTTGTAAGCATGACACAAAAGAGCAGTACCAGCTTATAGTTTTTTCATAAGCTACAGTGTCAACTGATGGAGTTTTATTAGGGATAAAGAATCAGCTCACATTATTTCTACTTCTACTAATTTTGTGGGTGGTAGTAATTAGCAGAGGATTTGGCAGACAGCTGGGGGCAGAACAGTAACCTCTTAAGTGGCCTTACATGATTCTCTAAAGCTCATTTGTCAGAGTCATTAAGCTTGTCTGTATAAAGACATCCATTAGCAGAGACTTGCTCTACTCATGCATCTTTTGAAGCACCTTTGTTAGAGATTTGCTGTCATGGTTCACATAGAGATACACAAATGAAATCTATTATGGTAATGACTAAGTCTAAAATTAAGAGCTAAACCCACACTCGGTGTTACATGTTGCTTATTCTTTTGTACTACTTGTTCTTTGCAGTTGAAATAAAAGTGTTTCGGAGCAGGAAATGGTTCTTCAGACTGGATTTATGAGATACATAGTACAGAAATGATTGAGGATGACAACTGCTACCATTGTACAGCAACTGCACTTAAAGTTATCAGTATTTTGCAATGCACATTTGCAACAGAGAGGAGCAAAGAAGGCTATCTCCAGCCCATAAATCCAATATTAAAACATTCAGATGCAGTTTCAGTCTATTCCAATGCATGAATCATATGTTGGTGAAGAAGTTATGAAGGTAAGAGGCAACTGTTGCACTGGAAGTTCTGCCTGAATACGAGGAAGGACTCCTTTCCTGAGTGGGTGACTGAGCTCTAGAAGAGGTTACCCAAAGAGGCTGTGGACTCTTCATTGCTGAAGATATTCAAGAACCGTTTGGATGCAATCTGACCTGTGCCCTCAAGGACAATCCTACTTAGTCAGGGAGATTATACCTGTGGTGTATTTTCTGCAAGGTCTAAATTCCAGCTACTGGAGAATCAATGGTGACCACAATGCCCCCACATCTAGCTGCCTGAGGTTGGAGGGATAGAGTGTGTATTTGTGCTAAAAAGTATAAGCAACAGTGCACGGAGGAGAAACTTTGGGCTGCAGAGCCCACAGGAAGCAATGGGAGAAAGCAGGGTGTATGGGGGTGTAAGTGCAAGCAACGGGAGAAGGATCTGTCTGTGGGCAGTGCTCTGCCTGGGGACACTGCTCCAGCTCAGGCAGCCTGTGTCTGGGGCCATGCTGGTGGCCTCTGTGAGTGTGTGTGCTGGAAGAGGGGCCTCTCCAGGTCCTGGAGAGCTTGAAAATTCTCACAACATTCTTAATTAGTGTTAAATTTAGTTTTCCTTAATTTTTTCCCCCTGGAATCTCTTTCTAGTAAGAATATCAGCAGAACATCATATCATATAAAAAAATTTTATGAGAGAAATTTTCCTAAATCAAGATACAAATCCAAAATAAAATCAAAGATCACTTAAAACAAAATTACTTATTGCAAGGCTTCTTAAAGCAATAGTAAAGATACAGATACAGGTTCCATATCACTCTAAGTACAATTCTGCTTTTTTTGAAATGCCAAATATTTTTATTTCATCCATCAATTTATTATCATTCATTTAAATTTATTTGATCTTTATTCTGTCATCCCAGCAAGCAAATACAGAAGAAAGCTCAAGATAAAAGTTATAAACTAACTACTTCTGGAAGTGAAAGTGGCATTTTTAAAATTATATGAATATTTTTGCTTCCCCTTTCAATGGGGCAGATTGGGTACTTTGGAAAAATATCTGGTTGCCACTGATAAATATTAAATTATTGGACACTCAAGGATTCAGAGCATTTAATTTATATCTTGATTAATATCTGCAATATGTAGTTGTGCTTTTGAACTTTCAAAAATGGAACTTAAAAGGATTAAGTCTCTCCACTGCAGAGTACTACTTCATAAAGTTCCAGTAAATGCATTTAAATAAGAGGAATTTATCAAAGAGAGTAATTTTTAACTGATATTTTGAACATCTCATATATTAATTGCAGGGCAGTAGTTCAGACATCAGCTGACAATAGTTTGATTAACTTTTTGAGAAACACAGTCATTTTACACAGTATATTAAATCAATTGTTTCATTCTGAGGAGGGACAGAATGTCATAATGAAACAATTAGGTGGTAAGTGATGAAATAAATCAATCAAGAATGTATTTGATCATAAAACCTCAGCTTTAATAGTATATTGAGGAAATATTGTCAGTGAGCTTACTAATTCACTATGGGCATGGTATTATTTTTGATTTGGGAAAGACTGTGAGGTATCATATCCTTAACATTTTACATTTTTTCTAGAAAGAGGAAATAGTTTGCAATGATTGATACTCCCTTGGTATTGTGCCTAGCATATTTGGAGTAATATGATTTATTTATTTGATTAACTTCGTCAAGCAAAACAGCTCCAATTTTAAGAAAGAAGCTGGGACTTAATAGTCATTGACCTCAAATATCAATCAATTATTTTTGAAAATACATTTTAAAGTATCATTCTCTGATCTCATAAGGCACCAGCATCTAAGGGTATGCATTAGACTAGCAAGTCTGTGTGTGGGTTGGATTCAGGACTATGCCTTTTATGAACAAGTTTCTAATGTTCAGGTCAGGTTGGATGGGGCTTTGAGCAATGCCATCTTGTGAAAGATGCTCCTGTTGATGACAGGGTGCTTGGAGCAAATGATCTTTAAAGATTCCAACCATTCCATGAGCCTATGATAGTGCTGGAGCCCTGGCTACAAGCAAGCCTCTGTCTCTGGACAACAATTCCTCAAATCCTGCCTGGTCCTAACAAATCAGTTCCAATGGGAATCCTGTCAGAATATGGGAGATACATTATGGCATGCATTAGGTCCTTGAAAAACAGTCTTGCCTTTCTTTTCTTCTGTAGTTTCTGTCTAGCCTCGCTGGACAGCATAAAGAGGTAGTAGTTTAAAAGTAGTAATAGTTTAAAAGAAGCATATTTGTAAGGGAAAATGAGTTTTTATCCTTTTCCTGAACACTTGTTAGTTATTTAACAGTAATGTCACATTCATCGTACTAAAATTTAGTCTGTTGACTAAAGCAGAATTAAAACAAAACCATTTTTGTATATTAACCAGCAATATTGTATTGAAGTTTTCTAAGACTCTCTGCAATGCCAATTTCAACTTGCAGTTTAAATCCAAATGTCTCAAATATCATTATTAACAGTTATGCTAACATGCAGTGTTTCCTTTTTGTTTCCTAAGTGTAGAACTTGCAAGAGCAAAATAAAATAAGTTGACCATTACTTGCCAAAATTCCTCCATCAGATGTGATGCCAGTGCTGTGCTGATATGCAGTGCTTAGATCACAAGGAATCTTAGAGTTTAAGGAATTGAATATTCCTGGCACTGAGTTGATGGACTCATTTTGCACCAGAAGAATGTGAAATAATGATAAATCCACATAATATTAGGTTTCTTTTGTATTCCAGGATATGGGAGAATACAGAGATTAGAGAACCATAAGAAGAAAAGTGAAACAAACTCTAAATTTTAATAGGGACATTGAATAACATCCAAACATGAATTCAAGCATATCTTGAATCATTTTGTGGTATCATTTAGTTCAGTAGGAGTCTGAACCTGCCTGACTCACACCTCAAAACTGTCTTGAACAATCAAAATGATAGAAACACATGATTCCCAAAGATGCATAATCCCACATTTTTCTTGTCATTGTTTTGCGACAATAATGAATGACCAGAGACGAATCAAAGTGCCCTGCTGAAGCACCACACCTGTAGCAGAGGAACAGAGGGAAGAAATGGATGGTACACCATTTCATTTACAAAAGGCTTAGGTCAGAATTAGCATAGAATTAAAATGGTTATCAAGGCTCATATCCTATTATCGTAGTAACATTGACTATGTTATACAATGATTTTCATAAATCGAGTTCTGTCTGCAAAATATCTTAGTTTTTCATATTTCACATTCCTCCTGGAAAAGTCTTTCTCACACTGAACATATTTTTGTTAAATAAAAGCAAATATTTTTTTTTAAATAAAATTCTTTCCAGAAAAATTACCATCCCTTTTTTCACATTTTTCAAGATTTTCTCCAATTAACCAGACTTAACTTTCCTTGAAAAGTTAAATGCTCACAGTTAAGTTCAAGATGTTTCAACTGCCTGCCCATCTGTATTTTGATGTTTTAATGTACAAATACCATGTATTTCTCAGGTAGAAATGGGTATCTCCCATATATTGGTCATAACCTTCCACTGAAATCCACCACTTAAAACTACATCTCTATGTCATATTTCCCTTTAGCACACCAAGCACTGAAATGTGATTTGTAGATTTCCATGCAATTGTATGGCATTAGAATTGTTCCAAAGAGGTGAAGAAGGGAAATGTCTTTAGCACATCCATAAAAATAATTTATATTTTTAGCTGACTAGAACAAAAGCTGGTTTAAAATTGCCACCGTTTTGGAAGATTTAGGTTGTCTAGTGTTGCTGTAGTTGTTAGTAGAGAAATTGTTCTCAATAAGAAATCAGTAAGTTTGTAACAGTTTGCAGAGGTGTTTCTACTGAGCAACAGCAACTTAATAAATGTACATAGTAACAACATTTCATGTACTGCTATTCAATTTTGCATCTTCTCTTCTAATAGCCATTTCATATTCTAAATTATATTTGTGAGCAAGAATCTCTGCCTTCTAAGTATTGTTACAGAAAATCACATCAATTACACCATCCACAAGGAACTTCTTGAGGTTTATTGAAGAAGAAAGTCTAAACTATTCCTATAGGTACACATTTATATTGCACTCTCTAATCTTATGTAGCTGCCAGCACTGTTAATTTACTTCAAGAATAGAGAGTGATCATATTACTTAAAGAAAAACAGCGATGGGGTTTCATGTTATTGCTAACAGACTCAGATATATTAAAATATAAAGACAGGTAACACAAAATCCTGAAAGGGAGGAAAATCAATTCATTGAATTACAGAGCCCTGTAATTAGGAGAAAATAAGATACTTTAAAAATGCAAATATATTCCAAAACTAGCCAGAACAGACCCGGAGCTGAAAATGAACCATCATCCATTAGAACAGAGGCCCACTCTTCCCTCAAGAGGTGTGGCACCATGTGATGTGGAAAATCTGTAGCTATTGGTAGAAAATATTTCCACTTCTTGCGCCAAATCTACCTCAGATATGTGGGTTACCACCAAGATATAAATATGCCCTTTTTTAAACTTGTGAAATTATAGGAAAGCCTACTCATATTCCCTTAAATTGTGTCATAGCCATTTCTGTTCCTCATTGACTATCATGTTTTTGTAGACTTAGAAATTACTTTTCCCAATCAGCTGCTCATCCTTACTTGCCATTGTCCCAGATGTAGCATTTAGGACAATTAGGGCTATTTCACAGACCAGTTCTGGTGACAATGTGTTTCATTATCATGAAAGCAATGATGATGTCATAAGTGTTGAAGATGAACATTACTGAAAGAATCAGACAAAACACAGAGATATTTAATCAGCAATGAGGAGAAAAGTAATTCAGAAAAGGACACAATGTCTTCAAATGAGGCTTGGAAATTGCATTTTATTTTCTAAAAAGTGTACTGGAGTACAGAATTGTCCATTAAATAAAAACCCAAGAGAAACATCCCTTGCAGTTGATCTGAACAGACAAGTAAAAACAGCCCAATCTGACAATGAATTTCTAATCAGTGACCTGACAGTTTGTTTTTTTACTTGCCACAGATGTTTTGTGTAGCATTTTCTGCATATTCAAGATCAGCTGTGTCTGTGATTTTGCATATATTAACAAAAAAACTTTTTTCGCCTGCACTTCAGAATGGAACTCAGGAAGGAGTGAAAAAGTGCAGCAGGGAAACTGAATATGTCTGCCTTGTCAAAGGTCTTTTACTATGTTATTGATTAGGAATAAACCTATTTGATTATTGATTAGGAATAAAATCTCTTTTACACAGTTAGCTTTTATTCTTCTATTATATGACAAACTTTCAGTCAGGAGAATAAAGCTAAAATTCTGTCTGCAGTAGCCAGTCCTCATTAGTGGTTTGTCATGAAAGCCCCTACAGGTTTACCTAACCCAAATCCAGACCTTCTGGTTCCTGTTAAGCCTAAAATATTAACAATCCTTTCAGCACATTTTCTGAAAGATATATCTGTCTCTATAAGACTACAGAACCCATTGCGAGTTAAGAATCACACAGAAATACTTAGGTGACACCATGAAACATCTATCCGAGTTCAACACGTACTTCAGCAACAGTCTGAGGTAAGTTTTCCTGTTTCAGATTTTAAAATGAGGTTGTATCCAGAAGTGAAGCAGTTTTGTTAGGACATTTTTGTTGTGTGAAAAGAAAAATATATTCCTTCTCCCTACAAACCATACATTTCATAATTTTTTTACCTCTCTGGGTGCAATACTGCCTCTATTATAATTTAAACTTCCAAAGACAGAATTAGATTCACATAATAAATAATTAACCAGGTGTGAATCCCACCTGTTGCATCCAACTCTGATATTCCCACAACAGAAGGGACATAGATCTTTTGGAACAAGTCCAGAAGAGGCTCATCAAGATGGTTAGAGGGATGGAACATCTGTCCTGTGAGGAAAGGCTGAGAATATTTGGGTTGTTGGGCCTGGAGAAGAGAAGGCTTTGAGGAGACCTAATTGAGGTCTTCAAGTACCTGAAGGGACCCTACAAGACAGATGGAGAGGGACTATTTACAAAAGCATGAAGTGACAGGACATGGGGGGAATGGATTAAAACTGAAACGGAGTAGTTTTAGACTATATATAAGGAGGAAATTCTTTACTATGAGGGTGGTGAGGTACAGGAACAGATTGTCCAGAGACTCTGTGGATGCCTCATCCCTGGAAATGTTTAAGGGCAGGTTGGTTGGAGTTCAGATCAGTCTGATCTAGTGGAAGGTGGCCCTGCCCACAGCAGTGGGAATGGAAGTGGGTGATCTCTAATGTCACTTCCAACCCAAGCCATTCTATGGCTCTTTGAGTGAATAAATGCAATTGTCAGAGTATAGTGCAATCCACAAAAATCCAGGTTGATCCTCAGACTGTCTGATGTCTGTCTTTGTTTCTCTAGAGAGCATCCCTAAGCATTTTACTTCCTTCTAATGAACATAAACCCAATAATGTTTTCGTATTCACAGCTAGTTCATGCTTGCATCCCATTAAAATTCATGGAAAGTTTTTGCTTTATCTTGTAAGGCAACTTCAGGCAGTTGTGCTGGAGATACTAGTCAACATTTTAGAAGAGCGGAAAAAGTAAGTTGATATATAGAAGAAACAGTTTGGTTTAAGGACCATTTTCCAACTATCTGAGACCTCCTGGAAGTTTCTAAATTATTCAGCAGATTATTTTCTGTTGGTGAGAAATTTCTCTTCAATTTTTTTTGAAGACCACTAAACTTCAGGGTGATATTTTTCAGTCCCAGAAAGAAACAGTAATCCCAAACAGAAAGGACTTAAATGTTCTAGGTCCTGTAAAGAGAAAGACAACTATTGACCTTGTCTTCCCCATTCTTACTGCTTGATATTAAGCAGTTCCCTATTTTTTGGCTAGCTTTTGTACAACACATTTGTCCTGGGGTGACCAGCCATAAAAAAACCCAGGAAAAGAAAGGAAAGCTATAAAACAAGGAGAATTAGTAAGCAAGAGTCTTGTTAGAGACTGCAAGGAGTAGTTTTAGCATACACTACAATCATGATAAGTCATTTAACCTAAAAGTACATTTATTTTAAATGTATTTGCATTACATGCTCATCTGATCCAATGCATTCAAGGTTCCCTGAACTATGAGAGTAAGCTGTATTACTTACTTGCATAGTGCAGAGTTTTACAGTTTGCAAGGTCTATATTTTAAAAATGGGACTAACTTCATGCGAGAGAGGTACAGTGGTTCTGTCCCCATTTTAGGAATGATAAAGGTACTTAAAAGCACAAGATGGATTGTCAAAAAATTATTGTCTAATATTTTAAGTTAAGCTGAAATTGTTGTTAATGTACCTTCAAATGTAATTAAAGTATTCCAAGGAATTTATAATTTTGAACTAGTTTCTCAATTCCACCTTGTAAGCAATCATCTGTTACTTTATTCTCAATATGTGTATGGCTTGGACCAAACCTCTGCCATCTGTGTCAGTTGTGTTAATCAGCTCCCCACAGATCCTTGGCCAAGTGGTGCAGAAAGTTGATAGCCTTTATGATAAAGTCCATGCCCTTCAAGCTAGATTCCATTCATACTAGATATTACAACAGTGCTCCATTGAGTGAGCATTAGTCTCTCATTCTTTTTTTATTTAAAAAGAAATTAGTTTTAGAGAATTGCTACAAGTAAAAGGAACAAAATTCAGCATAGATCACAGTCATGGTCTATTTTGCGCTTACATCAGTCAAAGAAAATACTCTGGACTAGCCTAAGTTTCTCTGTCTTGAAACTCTTCTGATTTTACTTGCAAAAGACCTTGGGCATTAAGTACCACATAATGGGCACAAGTGGAGGACCAAGACCACAAGCCAGAAAGTAAATGAGCTTGGGACAACAGATGAGGTTTTCCCAGATGAGGCTAAGAAAGTATCCTGATCTTTTGATGCATGATTTGTACTCATCAAAGTGAGAACTGTTACCATGGACTGTTGTTTATTTTTATGGTTTTTATTATTTCCTCAAATCTTCCTTAAATGCCTCTGTCACTCTCAATTATATCTTCCTTCTCAAATACAACTCTTAATCTGAGGTTTTCTATTTAATTTGAGTATACTTAACATCAACTCTTTAGAGGCCATGCTTGCTTAAATATGGTCAATTTAACCTTTTAAAATTTTCTTCAGTAGAATAAAACTTTGTTTATAATTAAAGAGTGGGCGTAATGTGAATTTCCCAACTTGAATCAACACAAATATAGTATTCTAAATGTGTGATCTCAAACTGTTGCAATTATGTAATAGCTCAATGCTCTCTGCCCTTTGCTCCACACGGATACCCCAGGAGCAGCCTGTGGACAGTCTGTGTAAGCAGGTTTGGCAGCAGAGTGACCTGCCGAGTGTGCAAAGTCTGGATGCACTGCCTGTGTCCTGCCCTGCAGCTGCTGCTAGCAAAGCAAGCCCAGCTCCTCCCAAGGGTCTCCTTCCCAGACAGACCAGGTATAGCCAGTGGCATGCAAAAGGCCACCAACCTCCTCCACATTTTTGAAAATTAATTAAGGCAGAAAATTTTGTAAGTGAATAACCAGACCTGATCACAGCAAACAATCTTTCTAGGGATAAGTCCTTTAAAATTCTCGCCTCCTAAATTTTGCCATTTTTTAAAGTTAATATGTGTATTTAAGACATTTTTAGATGCATTTAATTCTGCTTTCTGTTACTGTGCATCATTCAAAATGGTTCTTCCATCCAAAGCATATACTTCCACAAATTAAAGTCTTCTAAGTGAATGGACAGAAATACATTTTAAGTTATAAATAAGAAGGTGATGTAGTGGTTAAATATATTAGTAGAGTAACACTGTTAGTTCTGCCAGTTTCCATGCTTGTCTAAAATGTCTTAATCTACTTCTCTTATCTGTGAGGAAATGAACTTCTCCCAGTGGCAACAGTATATAAAAATTAAGGTGCTACCTTACTGGAGTATATATCAAGAACCCATAAATTATATAAAAGTATCCAATATATGTCGAAGACATTTCTTTATGAAAAATCCTTATTTTAGGATTTTCCTTTCCTTTCCTGAGCAGCTAGAGCCTCAGAAGCAAATGTAAACAATATACTGTCTGCTGCTGTGGAATGTAACAGGGTGCTCTGTGATTGG
>JAWWEY010000115.1:83124472-83271577 GCA_035582745.1 Loriotus luctuosus | reverse complement strand
ATAAAGTCAAGCCTTCTGATCATGGAGAATCACGTCTCCTCATTCACCCTGAAGAACCAGAGGAAAAATCATAACAACAAATATATTCTTGCATATATCAAAGTATGCAACAGTGTTGGAAGGCAGGACCGTTTGGTGATGCAGGGGACTGACAATGTGACCAGCAAGAAGAGATATTCTTTCAAATTAAATTGCTGCTTGAATAAAATCAAACAGAGGAACTTGGGAGTTCCTCAGTTGAGGCCCTTGCTCTATAGGCAATAATATTTTTTTCAGAACCACATAAAGCAATATCTAAAAAGGTTTAGAAATGTTATTTCATAAGGATTTTACAGAACCTCACTGTCCAGATAATGATTTAAATCCAGATTAAAGCTACTTGTCCAGTTACTTTTCTCAGGTAAACCATAGTTAAAGAAAAATAAGCCTATGTAAAACTTATTACTAAGATATACTGAATGTTAGAACATACTATATTAAATTGTGTAATGCCATAAAAAATACTGTCAATTAACCATATGATGTTACAGTGCTATACTAACAACATTTATACTTTAAATGTTATACTTACTGTGATACAAAATCCTTTAAATGTAATTAAAATGGGAAAATTAAAACATTACATATTTTTGAAGTAAAAATTATATCTGAATAGGAAATCTGCAATGCATTCTAGTCTCAAATAATTTTCTGTAAGAAATTCCAAATTTGTAAGTTTGTTCTGACTTGGAATAAAAGTAAGTTCTGAACTGCTGAGTGGAAAATGTAATTATGAGTTTCAAAGAGTTCTGAAGAAGAATAATTAATCTTTTTTTCCCCCCTCCTTTTCCCTCAAAGTGAGACTTAAGAATCTGCAATTTCAAGGTTGCAGTGTAAGCAGTGATATAACTCAGTTACTGTTTTTCAAGAGCAAGAAAGAATATAGTTTTGAGTAAGAAAAAGGCCTGAATGTCCTCAGCCAAATTATTTTTTGTTATTCCATAAAACAAATGTATGCTAAGATGAAATAGAAAGGTTGATTCTAGACCTTGTCAATACAGATTCCATGATGGATTATTTGGAATTGAATTGGGCAAAATGCAAAACTTTTAAGTCAGTAATCTTGCTTTTAAAATAACGCTTACAGATCAGTAACTCAGAAACTCAGCATTTTAACACAGTGTACTGCGAAATCACAATGTTCCTAAATCTCATTACTGGAAAGTGTCACTGAAATATCTGAATGCCTCAGGTCAAAGGAGATAGTGATAAAAAGCAGTAGAGGGGGACAAGTAATAAACTTCTTGCCTACATATAACCAAGGTAATGGAAAAAAATACTCAATAAGAGAGAAAATCCCTCTGAGATAGTGAGAAAAAAGCACAACACCTTAAAACTAACCAATATATCTCTACAGAACTATGCTGGATAAAAATAATGTTAATCTGTTGCAAAATATGAAGTCCTTATAAATGACTGTGAAATTGAACTATTTAGAAAGTTTTCTTTCTGTGTACATGCTTTTCTAAGTTAGAAGATTATTTTCATGTTAAAATACAACTATGGTTTTTATAGCACTTAAAAAAACCCCAATTTCATCTTTGCCAGCAAACTTCTGTTTAAAGAATCTTATTAAAAATTTGTAACAGATTTTGATGTTAGTAGGTTATTACCTAATTTTGAAGGCATTCCTGGATAATCAGTCACACAAATGATTAAAACTTTTCAGACATAAGCATTTTAAACACAAATATATTTAATCACAAGTATATTTAAAGAGATTTAGGAGTGTACTTTTCCCTTGGACAGGGAAAAGTTTGAAAAGATCAAGACCAATTTGTTCTAAAAGGCCTGGACTGAGTGGGGGTTTTAAGCACCTACCAGTGAGAAAAGCTTAAAATAAGTACATCCTTAAATATCTTGCTTAACTAGAATTTCTACTACCACACATCAGGAAACATTAGCCAACCAGCTGCTAAATTTCATTGTAAAGCCAGTCCCTTTCACTTTGAGGACAAAGTGATTTTTTTTTTTAGGGGGTGCTGTTGGGATATTGTACTGAGTCCAGCTAAGTAACCTCACCATGAGTCTAGTCCTGAGCAGGCAAAGAAGGAAGAGCCATTTTTAAGGCACACCAGCCTTGAAAGATGCTGGTGTGAGTGGTCATGGGATGTAGGATGTGAGTGGTCATCCACAATGTGTGCTTTAGTAGTGCAACTCTTTTTTCCTCCCAATGCACCTTTTCCTCCAGACAGTATTGTAAGGGTGTGGGGAGGGAGAGCATCTGTTCCTTTAAGGGTGTTGGATAAGGGACTTTCTTCACAGCAAGGAAGGACAAAAATAAAGGGAAGAAGCCACAAGACAGAACATGCAGGGGGACAGACCTGACAGGTGAATGATAAAGGAGGAAGTGGTGAGACCTAAAACTGATGAGTATTACAGGGATGACAGCTTGTGCAAGCGAGAGAAGGCTTATTCCAGTAAGGTTATATAATTGGAGAACATGTCAATTGGGAAAAAGGGGAAAAGCGGGAGACCAGAATCAAAATACACAGAGATCACAAAACAAACAAGTAGACAAGGAAAAGAAACAAACCTCACCAGTCAATCTAATCGACAGGCTGTCAAGGAAGGCACCACTTCCAGGAAGATCAACTTGGATTTGTTACTGATAAGACTGTAAACCAAAGACTTGGACTGGGAGCAGTGAGGGAATAGGGGGAGTGAATTCAGGGAGGAATGAAGCAAAGGAAAAGCAGAAAGAGGTTAGTACAGTTATCTGTCTGAGCCTTACACCTGATGAACAGAGTCTGTCCTATAATTTTACTAATTCTTGTCTCAATGATGTCTCTGAACAACCCGCCTGTCTGTGTATGAGCACCATAGAGACTAAGGGCCAGACACTGCTGAGATCTCTTTGTGTATGAGTGAAAATTTCTGGCTGCTACTGGAGTCAGAACAGGGATACCGGTGTCCCTGGACCAACATCCAGCAATGAGGGGAACTTTCAGGAGTCAGGTGGGTGAGAGTCTAGGTGTCAATGGTTGAAGCATGGCCACAGGCATGCCCATGTGCCAGCTGTTAGACAGTAACTGTATCTTCCACAGTCCTGGGGTGTAAACCTGTATTTGCTGACAAACTTGAAGCTGGCCCAGTCATCAAGTAGCTGGGTGTCAGATCCAGGACAGAGTATTAGGAGGGTAGAGGATCTGTGCCAGTACATCTGGGAGACCTGCAATGTGCATTGCAAGACGCATGAGTGTCTGTATATGTGTGTATGTGCGTCTGTCTCTGTGTGTCTGTGTGTGTGCACACTCGTGAGTGTTAAGCTGGACCAGCTGGCAGCTGGGGACCTGTGGGAAGGGATGGAATCTAGGCAGGAGAGCCAGTCAAGCAGATGGATCATGCCAGTGATTATAGGATCCACAAGTATGTGTGCATTTTGGGGAACGTGGAGAGTATCATGTGTGTACCTGCACTGGTGGCCTGTCTCAGACAGCTGAAGCGGAGGGGATCATGGCTATCTGGGCTTGTGTTTCATGACCATCCTCTACATAGGCAGGATGAGGTGGCTTCTAACATTCCTCAACAAGCATGACCTTCTGTTGTCAGATCGATGCAAGCATAACATTGTGGTGAGCTGAGAGCCACCAGGGTGCCCTGACCCATGGTCTACTTTAATCCATGAGGCAGATCTCAAGCTCTTCCACCACTCATGACTAACCCACAGATTTACGTCCTCCTAAGTCTTCTCAGTCAGGGACAACAATGCGACATCCAATAATTATGTTTTCAAAGGTCCTGCAGAGAAAAACCAGACACCTAATATGAAATGAGGAATGAAGTTCCTAGCTCTTAGGTGTAGATCAAAAAATATTTTAATGTTATAAATTAAACTAAGCTACTCATACTTCTCCTGATGATCATACCTGTATTTTTTTTCGTGAGAATTCTATAATTATTCACCATTTTTGGGGTCTGCTATTTTTCTGCTTTGGATTTGGTTACATGCTTGGATTTTACTGTAATTAAGGTGACTGGCAACTAAATAACATAGCAAACCATGACATTATCAAACAAGAGGTAATTTATTACGGAACAAGATATTAAAAGTGTACCAAATTATGAATAATTATGCAGTTTTTCACTTTGCTTTTTAAAAACTATATGAATAATTATTTGGTGCAAATGTCACATCACAAAAATGATCTTATTGCTCTGCTATATATTCTCTTCTGCTCTTTCAGAAGGTGGGCACCATGCATTTGCACATTGTTATTTTTAAAAGATTTAGGAATAATAAAAAGCACAAAAAGGCAGATTTCTTTTAGTGAGGTTTGACTTGTTAATGTACACAGCTTCAAGGTTTCCTTGACAGCAAAGAAAACATTCTTGCTTGCGTAGAGGTTGTAACAGATTTACACTATTAGACTTTACAAAAGCAACAATTGACAGAAACAATAATAAGAATAATCCTTTTAAAGTGATCTCTTACAGCAACAGAAATTATGTTAAAAGTATTATAGAGAAAATTTGCAGATGAACATACTATGAGGGTTTTTTCTGCACTAATAAAAGTCTTCTGGCCTTTCTCAAAGTATTTGGATTCTATTTCTGCATAATGTGAGGTGATGATATTTAATGCCCAATGGATGCTCAACATTTAAATGAGGTACGAAAAGATTAAAAAAGTAAATATATTTTTAAAATTAATTTTAATTATGTCAAAGAACTGGTCAGAAATAAGCTCAGATAAAGGATACTTTCACAGAGGTACTGTGCAGAGTATGTATCCCAATCTCTAGGTATCCTTTCCATGAATTTGATCTACTCCCTATTGTATTAAAGAACTTTAAACAAAACCTGTTGGAGAAAAGGAAGCTCAATCCATCACACTCGTACTAATTTGATATCAGAGACATCAAGACAGCTCCAGAGCCTGAAGAGGGATTGCAGGTCGTCAGGAGAACACCTGAAGAGCAGCACAGAGGAATTCCAGTCACTCCAGACAGTAAAATATATTCATCAGGGGCCCAACACAAATATTGCTATAGAAACGCACTCAGCATGGGCAGTAAACAAAAGGACTCAGGGACACACAAATGCCTGCAGGGCTGTATCTTATTGATATTATGGAGTCATGGTGGGATGGCTCCTATGGCTAGAATGGATGGATTCAGGCTCTTTAGGAAGGACAGGTATGGAAGATGAGGAAGAAGTGTTGCCCTCTCTATAAGCACGCAGATCAACTGCATGGAGCTCCACCTGGGGATGGATGAGGAGCTGAGAGTTCAGGATTAAATGGATGGGTCAAGATTAAGTGGAGGACAGGGAGAGGTGACAATATTGAGGGTCTGCTATGTGTTGTCTAACCAGGAAGACTGAGCAGATGAGGTTCTCTGTAGATGTATAGGAATGGCCTCATGTTCACAAGCCCTGGTCCTCAAAGGTCCCGACACTTCAACCACCCTGACACTTGTTGGAAGGGGAATACAGCAGGGCATAAGCACTCCAGAAGGTTCCTAAAATGTGTTGATGTTAATTTCTTCTCCAAGTGACAAAGAAGCCAATGAGAAGAGGTGTTATGCTGGAACTTTGCCTCACCAGCAAAAAAGGGCTGTAGGGAATGTGAAGCTCAAGGAAAGCCTGGACTACGGTGTCCATGGAATAGTGGAGTTCAAGATCCTCAGGACAGTGAGGGGGATGCACAACAAGCTCACTGCCCTGGAATTCAGGAGAACAAACTCTGTTTGTCTCTTCAGAGACCTGCTTAGTAAACTACCATGGTATAAAAAACCATGTCAAGTAGAGGGGCCCAAGAAAGCAGATTAATATTCAAGGATGACCTCCAAGATCCCCTCCCATCATCCCAACAGAGAAGAAGTAGAGCAAAAGTGCCAGCAGGCTGCATGGACAAACTAGGACAAACTCAAACAGATAAAGGAAGCCTACAGAGAATGAAACAAACACAGGTAGCCTGAGTGGAGTAGAGAGAAATTGTCCAAGCAGACAGGCATAAGGTTAGGAAAGTTAAAGCCCTGATGGATTAAATCCAGTCATGGAAGCCAAGGGCAACAAGAAAAACTTCTACAGGTACATCAGCGATAAAAGGAAGACTAGGGAAAATATGGATCCTCCCTGGAAGGAATGGAAGACCTATTTGCCCAGGATGTGGAAAAAGCTCGGATACTCAACCACTTTTGTACCTTCATCGTGCTGCTCAAAGCATTCAGTGGTTCTATGAAGGAAGAAACAATTAATTTAAATTAAATTTATACACATTCGTGTGATGGCAGATTATGTTTCAAGTTGATATAAACCCATGATGACACAAGTCATCAATAGGCTCTTTTTTTGTCACAGAACTGTCAGAAGAAAGCTGGAGTTACTGATCCCTCCATAAGAAAAAGGTGGAGATTGTGATGCTGGGGAAGAATGGGAGGCAGCTGAAATAATTGTCATTGATGTATGTTTTTGCTAAAACAGTCATTAGTGCAATGAGAAGTGCCACCGGCACTTTGTAATCATCATGTTTTCAACAACAACTTAATAAAATAAATTTGGACAAGCTTCTTTATTCCCACTTGCAATCATGTTTTCATATTTGTCTTCATGGCCTTTTCCTTTTGCATCAAAGTTTAGAGGTTACAATACTCAATTCTAGAGAAAAATAAGACAAAAATTTTTTGGCCAGAAATATTCTGAATTTGAGTAGAGGATTCTCACTTACCCATTCCTTCATACATATTGATTTTAGTGATGGCACTAATTTAATAATTTATACCCTATCAATATAAATTTAAAAAAATCTGTAATTTCAGCCATGCTGAGGTCAAGGTGTAAATTTACAGTAATATTAAAAACAAAACAAAACAAAAAACTAGGAAAATAAAAAAGTAAAAATTTTAAAGAGAAGTTGTGTGTAAAACCTCTTCATCAACATGGCTCCTGATCACTTGTAGGAGGAACATGAACTAAATCAGTGCTGGATTTGACTCAAGGTCAGCACAGCAGTGCCATCACTGCTCTGGGAGCAGCAGTGGGGAGATAAAGAAAGATCTGAGGACAGAGATCAGAAATTTCAGCTGAAAAATTCTTCACTTGAGAATAATGACAATGCAGGGTCAAGCATATGAGATACCATCACAGAAATGGCAAACAGTATCAAGGATATGTGACAAGCCTAGACAAAGGCTTCTGCAATCTCTTTTGCTGACTCCTTTGCAACTGAATTTTCTGCCACGTCATGCCCAGTACTTGATGTTCCCAGAAGTTTCCACCTGCCAGGCTTGTTACAGAGGATGAGACCACAGCTGTACCTAAAGAAGATTTTATTGGCCTAAATAGGTATCTAACATATTAATTCCCAATAGAGATTTAATTTTTTACAACAAAGAAACTAGCTAGGCTGCATCTCTGCTTGAGCAATTTGAAGAGGTTTCATGATCATGCCTTCACTGCTTGTGTTGGCATATGTTCCTATCTTTCAGCATATCAATGGAAAAGAAGAGCTTAAGTATTTCATATATTAAGATTCTAATCATATCACAAAATAATTTGTATTCCTCTTCTCTCTTCTTCAAGACTCAAAGGTAGCAGCAGGAAATCCTCATGGAGTTTTGTTATTATTTCTAATTTTCTTCCTACATTAAATTTCCTGTGATTTTAGTTTTCCTTCTTTTTTACTCCTTCACATATCAGTAAATGTTCACAACTTACAACAAGAGCATATTTGACATATTTGACATATTTGTTGAAGACCTAACTCTTCTTGCAATTATGTGGTAGATTTTATCATTGCATCTGATTCAAAGCTCATTGAAAACAATACAGACTGCAAATTCCTGTTGTAGAGATGTGTTTCAGTTTATTTTTCCTTGTGTACACTGTAAGGCATTTTTCTATAATGAAAATTTATTGTCCTTTCCTCTCCACACATCACTTAGAAGTGGATGTGCCTCATTAGAGAACTGTAGGTGTTCCAATTAAATCCCTTAATAATATAAAAAAGTCAGAGTAAGTTCATGACAGCTATAAAGCATTGCACGGAATAGGACACACAAGAACAGCTGAAAAGGAAGGTAGAGCAGGTATGGAATTAAATGTACTCCACAGTAAAACTGATGGCATTGCAACTTGCTATGCACTCTCAAAAAAACAAAGGAGTATCTTTTGCATGTAAGTCTGTATGTCCATGTACAAGTCTACAAGCAAATAAAAGTCTGTATAATACAAGAATGAAAATTTCATACTGAAGGACCTAGACATGATTCTGGTACTGTAGGATCTTTGGAAACTGAGAATGGTAGTCTCTGGCTAATGTGATTTGAAACGGAAAGTGCTTTCCACCTACACGGCAGAAGAAAGCTGCAACAAATATCTGAACTGAGGCTAGCAATATTTCCTTGAAATCTGCGGGACCATTGTCATATAGCCACAACCTTCATTGATTTTGGGTTAAAAATTTTCAGCTTCTAGACTTGAAGGTTATTGGTAGGTTTAATTCTTTTTCATCATATTAAATAGTGCTCTGGTACCTTCTTGATGATGTTTTTTTAAATTTTGGTTTGGATTTTTTTCGTTTTTTTTTTTCTTTTTGTTTTTATAAATCAGTTCTTAAATATGAAAAAATACAAAGTAAAAATAGTTTCAAAATTCTCTCAAATAACTACAGTTTATAACAAATCATCAACTTATTAAATAATTTCAAATGAGACAATTGTCTTTCCTCAAAGCGTTTTTATCACTTATAGCAAGATTTGGAATCCCACTTCTGGAATTTAGTCCTTTTTAATGTTTCCCAAAGTATTTTATTTTCTATTTTCAGCAACTCAACACACTATCACTAAAATAACCTGGCTGTTATTTTTGAAGGGTTTTTTACACAAATAGCTGTAGCATAAACAGAGATTCAGGGCCTCACAAGGTTGCATGCTATCTGAATAGATTAGAATAAAGTTTTTCTTGCCTAAATAGGTAGAGAAATTAAAATTACGATGTAAAATAGGTCTCAAACCAAATCTTTGTTTATGTTTTAGTTTTTCTCCTTCCAAGAGGTCCTGTGACTTGCATGGGTACCTTTCCTACGTGTACCTTTATGTTGTGAACTTTTATCTTTTTGATCTCTACCTGTTTCTCCAAGGCAAAAATGAGAAGACAGCTCTTAGATTATATATTATACCTATAATATAAAAAAGAGGAAAAAGGCTCAAGATACTCAGATTAATTTCTTTCCATACTTTCCAAGTATGTCTCCACACTTTTTCTTCAATAGAGATTTTTTCTCCTGCTTCAGACATGCCTATTCAAATGCCAGTTCCAGTTTTGACCAAAATAAGTGCTTCAACTTCTTTTTTCTGTTATGGAAACAAAGAAAAAAAAAGTATCCCAAGTTGTCAATGCATGTCAAAACACAGACTCTAAGCCAAGAACTTGTATAAAAGCCTCAAAAGCGCTAAACATAGATCCAAAACAATTGTGACAGTTTCTAAACCTGTTCTTCCCTTGCAGACTGCTACTTATGTCAGCTGCACTGCTTCTGACAGGAATACACAGTGGTTAAAAAGTGCTAATCATGCTGCAAATAAAAAACATCCTCTCTGAAAGGTGAAATAGGAAGTATTTAGATTACATACTTTTGAAAATGACCAGAATAAGACTTAATTTGTCCTTTCTCTAATTAAATCACTGTATATATCCATATCTATATATCCATGCATATATATTCATATCTATCTCCCTACCTAATTTTCTACATTTTGAAGTATGCAGGTTGTATAAGCTCATTCTTACTCAAAAGTTTACCAGAACTTTTAATGGAAGGCTACTTTATGGTCAGATACTGGTGTGATTATAAATTTCAGCTGATGACAGTGTTGAATGTCTTCAGACAAAACAGGGAATGTGAGCCCATTACCAGAATTAGGATAAAGAGTGGAGTTCAGATAGACCGCAATTACATTGGAATAGCTTGATTTTCTCAGATTTATCCAAAGCTAAAGAAAATATGATGTTCCTTGCAAAAGTAATTTTTATATAAGTGTTGCAAAACCTTAAAGTATCTGTCTTTTTGTCTCCTTTGCTAGATTATGTGTCTTTCCAGTAAATCACACTGGGCATCACATTTATGACCAAAAATAGCTGGGTTTAATCATTTAGCAAGCTTCTTTTTTAGACTATGAACCTTGTGAAAGTCTCTTGAAATTAGATTTAGAATGTTACACTGCACCTCATGAGTTTTTGATTGTATTGAATGATGTTATTTGTATTAACTTCAGGAGAAACTGGAATTGTTCAGCAGCACCAGTTACCAATAGAGATTTAAGAAAGGAACTAGGATTTAACACTAAAGAGAAGAGTCCTAAACTTTAAATTGTTAGTCTGAACAGCAAATAAAGGATAAGTTTATTTTCTGTGCTTAGAACATCTGAAAGAGAGTTTGGGAAAACACATTTTTGTTCCTGATTTCTGCACTGACATTCCTGACTTTAGCTATATGAAGGAAAAAGTATTTCAATTCCTTGCTGCAATATGAGAATTTCAGTGTTTTCTATTCCCACTATTTATCCTCTTAAGATGACAAACTCTCCAGGGCAGAATACAACTGGAACACCAGGTTTGTGCATTGTCTAGGTATTATTGCAAGGTAAATAATTAATTAGATTTGTACTAGGAGAAAGGGTGCAATCAAGTATTGAGCATTTGAATTGCTGTCTTTTGGAAATATCAGATTTTGATGATGAGAATAATTATTACAGTCATCTCCCTCACAGTCCTTCTGGTGCCCCAAACCATATGTAAGTCCCAATATTTTTGGTCCTCTAAATTTAAGCATGTTAATTTCATTATAAAACACTCCATACATATTAAACTGTTATCTCTAATATCACAAATATTATACCTAGATATAGCAATAGATTGATATTGTATTTCTAGAAAGAGATTAATTAAATCACAAAGGAAGCACTCATTCAGCAATCCTCATATCTCCCATAACAGGTAAATAAAGCATCTTTCATGGTGTTAAGATTTTCACCCAGATGAAACAGAAAATATAGGTCTAACTGTGTAGAGGACCAGACCTTAGCATGTTTTGCATAAAACATTCTGAGTATTTCTACAGAAAAGGTGACTGAAGGACAGGATCCTGTAGAGGTGGGGCAGTGCTGGCTGAGCCAGAGTCCTGCTCTGTCTTGAGACCCATGCTCAGGCAACAGCTTTGATTGTGTGTTGTGTCTTGTGAGCCAGCACTTTTGAGGAGTTTGTTTTGGAAGTTGAGAACTTATTGAACAAAATTAAGGGCTTGTTAGCCAACACTTTTTGTGGAAGAAGCTTGTGAGAATTTAGAGGCTTGTTAATCAGCACCTTTTGAGTCCAAGCAGTGGGCTGGTTACTGGAGTTACAGAAGACTGTATAGTAAAACACAAAGAGCTCCCTGACACATGTCCAGTGTCTTTGTTCAGCCTGATAAGAATTTATAATGAACATCACACCCCCTACTGATGGGTCATGATAAACTGTAACAGAAATTACCCCAGTAAATTGATAAACCTGCACGTGGAACAAGCACAAATCGGGCATGAGCACAAAATGTCTGCTGTTATAAATAAGATTGAGTTGAATATGTCACTTGGAGTTGGTTTTTATACACATTCAGTTAGATTACACAGTTCGTTCGTGGTTATTCATACCACATGTCAGATATGAAATTTACCAAATTACATCTATTACATATAAGAGGTCATTTTAAGAAGGCCTCTGCCCGTCTTCTAATTATTTTCCTACATTCCTTCTCACTAGAAGATTATAAAGCAAGATTCAAAGATTTTAAAAAGCAAAAGTTTATAAAATCTACTCTACTTACCATTATCTCTTGCGATTCTCCATCCATACTCCTGAAGAGAGCTTAACCTCTGCTGCTGACCCTCTATGGGCTCACACTAATCCTCTAACCACTGTAATCTATTTATTAAAGTACCGTGTCCACCCACCTGGCATCGTTAATAAATGTCAGCCTTGCATGGATAAACATAGACCTCTGACTTTATGTCTATATTCTTTTGCCTTCAAAAATTATTTCAAGTTAACGTTATATTCTCCATAACTTCCAAATGAAGGAAAAATAAGGAGAAAAATTTAGAGGTAAAAGGAGAAACAGTAAATAATATTTTTTTATCACAAAAAAAGTCAAGACTTCTCACCTGAACAACTGAATTTTTCATAAAATACTTTTTATCCGCCAGCAGCTGTTAAGTTTGAAACTCTGTCCTCCAAAATGCTTCGCTGATCTGAAAATCTCACAGACAAGAGGTGACAATAAGAAGAGAAAAGTACAAAACATCTACGTGCGTTTTTTCTAGCCTTAAACGTATGGAAAAGCAAACTACATTTTACAGTGTGTTATATAAGTATTTTCTTCAGAAATAAAAATATAAAAATGAAGGTTTATTGTAAACTCATGTTACCAATATTGAAACCATGTTTTATGTACCAGCATATATAGACTCCACTATTAAACAGCAAGCAGTAAGGTAATTCAAAAAATAGTGTTCTAGAATTTCATTAACACAATCACGTAGATTGCGTGAAGGAATTTCTGTTTTCCTTTTGGTTTAACTGAATGTGAAGATCTACTTTCCCCCCACACTGTCCATAGTGCATATGACAGGGTTTCGTGTACATCACATTATCTGTGAATTTGACCAGCTCATTGTTGATTTTGGTGATTTCTCCTCCTACATTTCTTCAACTTTTTAATGAAAGATTATTATATTGACATAGTTTCTATTAATTACAAATCAAGTGGAATTGCTCCTTGCAATAAGTCGGTTGGTACAGTTTTAATGGAATGGAACGAGAACAGCTCATTCCCTTACCTGTAAAATTATTTTATTTAAAAATATATACGTGACCCAAGGATACACAAAGCTGTGCCCTATCAGTATTTATATCAAATTATTAGTTTCATAAAAATAGCAACTCAATATGAATTGGTTGACAGTTTAATCAAAACCAACACATTAGTGCTTCACCAGCAATCCCTTTTTGGAATTCTGATTTCCACTAGATAAATAATCTGTAAAGTATATGCTTCAGAGTGTAAATATATCCACATTCATAGTAAGAGTGAGGAAAACCAGAAAACCATGTGCTCAAAAACAATTTTTAAACAATTAATTTAGTCTCATAAATAGCTCCAGAGGACTACATCAAACAATTATTTTTCATAAAAAAGATCAATGCAATATCATATCAAAAATAGCTGAATAGCATTTATTTTTCTGAACAGCTAAAGATTCAATCGATGTAATTAATGAGTAATTAGTTTTTGAGTTAATCATTGTGTAGAGCTAAATTCTGTGAAATATGAAACAGTGAATGCCCCATAGGGGAGAATTTCTCCCATTTAATTCTTGCCTGTATTTCCTGAAGGACTTCAAGCCTCCCCTGAACTCATGCCCTTTGCACAGCTGTGGAAGCAGAATATCCCAGCTCTTTCAGGGGATGCAATGTGTGTGTGTTGTGTATAACACCAGATCGGCAGCATTCAGGCCTAGGAAAAGATCCCATTCCAAACAGTACTGTATTTCTCTTGTTCTGGGTGCTCTGCAGTTTTTGGGAAGAAAGTCTTTCTATTGGCCCCAAGCAGAGTATGTAGCACCTCCATCCATCAGTGGAGAGAACTGCTGACCCTATTCTCAGTGCTTTGCAAACAACATATACTGAACAACCAGGATAGGAGTTTTCTCAGATATTCTAATAAAGTTGGTTAGTAGTAAGTGCTTCAGCTTTTTTTTCTTTTTTTTTTTTTTTTTTTTTTTGGAGTGTGTGTGTGTTTGGGATTTCAGTCACCTTATTTGTAGTGTAGATTTACATTTTTAAATAAATGAAATTTAAAAATTCCCTTTTAAAAAAAAGCAAAATGCAAACTATAGGTAAGATACAGGTTTTTTTTTCCATCCAACCAATAAGTGCAATGTCTCCCATGGATTCAAATATTTTGTATGTAAAAATCGTGTTAATATCACCTTGTTGAGTCCTTAAAGCTATGTCTGAGTGTTTAATTAGCAATAAAGAAATATAATTGCTCTCTATTTAGCAAAGGTGAGATTTTTTTTTCAAGATTGCTGTAGCTTTATTTGCCAGAGATTTCTTTACGCTCCTGTGGAAGCAAATGACAGGACCCATATTAAACTGCAACTCTGTGAAGGAGAGAAATAAACTGCTTTACCAAGAGCTCCTGACTTCCCCTTCCCCAGTCCAATTCTAGTCATTTCAGCAGGGATCAGCTATAATAAATCAGCTTCATGCTCATTTCAGCAATGGCAAACAATAAATCACAATAATTCTCTTACTGTTCAGAGAGATTTCAATTCTTAGGAGATTTTTAATCACAGCAGAGAGGCAAGAGTGTTAATGAGGTCTATAAATTACCTTTAAAGAGGGTAATTATGTCCAGTGTTGTAATAAAGGCTGAGACAGTTAATATCATTAAAGCAATTAAACACTTTTTTAGATTGTGAAGATAAATTTGAATTAAAATATTACTGTAAACAAGGGGCCCATTTATTATGGAGCAATAGATTAGATAGTGGCCCAGCTAATATTGCTCTGGCTTAAACAGGTCCTGTGAACTTCATTCAGATTTTGTAAAGTAACAAGGCTACATATCACAAGTAGATTATTAGTGCATTATAATCACATAAATCCATGAACAGCATCTTTACTTGCACGCTTAATTAGATTTTGTTGAATGCAATTAGTATAATTTTTTCTTAACTATCTTCTGCTCATCTTTTTTTCTTTTCTAGATTTGTCCTTACCTTTCAGCTTTCTTTTCTGTGGTCTGCATTTCTAAAAAAAAAAAAATTATGATGAAAGAACCTCATCATGAAAATTAAATAACTGGACATTTCTGCATGTTAAGCTACAATCCCTTCCATGGATGCATTAATCACAAAAACATTAGCTTCAGAAGAGCTTTTCATGATGAGCAGTCATAAAATCTGATACCTAAAGGAACAAGTAAAAATTTACTATCTTCTATTTAAGGTATACTCAGTGATAGGCTGAAATTAAAACCTCTGCTGCGTACCTAATCACCCTTGATTTTGTGCCCAAAACTGAATTAATTTTTTTTCTTATCCTCTGCCTTTTCAGAATGATGCAATGTATCGTTTCCTTCAGCACAGTGGCAAAGTTCATTAGAAGAAGAGAGAAATATTCTTACACTAATTTATCCTGTAGATTTGTAATTACGATGTTTTTAGAATGGAAACAAAGATTTTGACTTTTATTAGCCCAAAGATGACATAGAATTTGATTTTCTGTGTAGCCGATCTAGTAACTCCAAGCTAATTACAAATTGTTTGTTAGTGGGGAGCAGATACCTAGAAGATACAAGAGAACAACAGCCCAGAAGAATCGCCTAACCAGCAGTCTGTGGGCTAATTAGGGAAAAAAATCAGAAGAAATAGCAAATCAAGGGGAATAGTGTGGTAGTGTCACAGTATTTTATGGAAGACTTAAATAGTACTGTGGGGAGAGCAAGCCAACACAAAACCACTGGACTAGCGCCTGAACAGAGACATTCACTTATTAATGACAGACCAATGATTTATGCAAACCTTGTCTCTAGGAGCTGTTCTCTTCCTGATGTAATGCCCAAACCCAGTGCACAGCAGAATCTTGATTTTCTGGTATCAAAGAACGTTTAACTAGAACAGCAAACTAAAGTTCATTGGTGGAAGAAATGCACTGAAAGGCCGGGCAGAGCATTCATACTGTGTTCCTGCATAAAAGGGAGAAGAGAGCAGAATCATCTGTCAATAGTGCTTTATTCCATATTCATTTTATTTACCCATAGGTTTTGAAATGGTTAAATAAATTAGTTCCAAAGAGTGTTTGTGGACACGAAGACTGAGAGCTCCCTAAATCTGGAAAAGAATTTAATGCATTTCTCTCTTTTCAGTAATTTTTTTCAAATCATAAAGTGGTTTCCTGCTCTTTCTTTTTGAGGCCTTTAATTTCTCCTCTGTATGGTTTAGTGACCATAGGAACACACCTTTAGGCCTAACTAAGGACCAAGAAGAAGATAAAAAAACTATGGAAGAATCTAATGAATCTCAGAAAACACCTGTGACCCTAGTTAAATACTGGATATATTCTTTTGTCTGCTGTTATTTGCCAAGGTTACATCCAGACTCTGTCAACATACTAAGATTTAAATGTTTTTTGCTCTTAGTTATTTTTTTATATGCCCAGGAAGCTGCTGGACTGTGGATTACTTTTCTGTCTTTTGTTTCCAAAATGTGCATTTTATTTGTACTGTAAAAGTATATAAATTCCTTTTGAAGATGAGATGTACACTTCAGTCCACATCATGTTTAATATCTCTTCTACATTCTGCAACAGCAGGATTATAAAAATAATACTGTAGGTGTTTTCAAGGCAAGTTATCCATGCTTATGTGTACATGTGAACACAGTTTTAGCTTTTTGTTTTAAATGATTACCAGAGGAAATAATTAAGGGAAAAGTGACAGATATATCTCAAAGATTAATCTTGATAGCTGTGACTGTAAATCAAAGCACAGGTTGAATACAAATGTCTACCTAATGTTAGACATATCAGTGAAGTACCCAAGGGAGAGATCTGGGATCTGGCTACAGACAACAGAAAGAAAGGCACACATGAGCAGAAAAGACCCTAACTGAGCAAACTGTTTGCTCTATTCATTGTCTAGAAAACTGCTTTATATTATGGGCTCTAAATTTATAATTTCAGTTAAACAGGAAACAAGATTTTTCTAAGGAAAAAAATGGAAAGAAAACTGAATTCAACCTTGAATAATCTTCTTAATAGCAAAGAAAAACTGGTGAGAGGGAATTATTCAGAAAATATATTTAAATTTGTTTTCAAAATCTGTGCTTTTTATACAATAGTCCAAAATTGCAATTAAAAATAAATAAATCCTGAGAAGGCTCGATTTTTCAAAAGCAAATATTCCTTCTCATGTATAAGAGAAGCATGCATTCATTTTTCTCTTTAACAGAGGAAAAATAATTCTCTGATATTATTTGATTAGCAAGGTAGACTAGCACCTACTACAATATTTCTTTGTTACACAGAGAAATATTCACAATTTTGAAACCGATACTTGTTTTGAGTTCCATTATGTGTATAGTTAAAGGGTAGCAAACACCTTACCCAAACCTCTTGAATATTTTCTTTCCAATTCACATAATACCACAGATGTTTGCATGTGCCTCCTCTCAGGGTGAAATTGTGGGAGGCTGCTCAGCATATCTAATGATTCAGGAGTAGTTGCCCATATTATTAAGCTTTCTCCATCTCTTAGCCAGCAGTTTCAATCCTATTTAGTGTGTATATTCGGGTGTCACCATTCGTTAAACCCAGTTGCAAGTTCATAAAACTTTCCAACTCATTGGAACTTAAGAACATTATTTAGGTAATTTTTTTTCTAGACTAGTGAGTTATGTGTTTGGGTGGAGGATAAAGTTGGGAGTAGAGAAAAAATGTTGTAATACTCATGTCTAGCACCAAACTATTACACAGTCTAAAAGTGACTCGCCCGACTTCACCCACAGTATAGCCATTACTGGAAGAACTCCTGGCATTCAGCTTCAATTTGCTTGTGAAAAATCCTGAAAATAGACCAGTAATTGAAGTATACAGTATGGGCAATCAAATATTTAGCTATGTTAATGTAACACATGCAAAACAACGTGAGACATCATTTTCATTCTTCTTCAGGTTGAGGGGTAAAGGGAAATCTCTAGTCAAGGAATGAATTATGATGTCTCACAACAAGCAATTGTGCTATGCTTGAGTGCTGCTTAGTTAGAAATTTGTGAATGTAAATAGTGTGAGAAAGAGAATACTACTTTTTCTGGTAGTATTTTCTAATTGCTACCAGCCATCAGACAATTGGATTTCTCAGGGTTATAACAAATATAACCTGACTTCCCATGTAACCCTCCATGGTCCTCCTCTTACTGGTGCATATATTTATCTCACCTAAATGTCCAGAGATTTCAAGATTTCAACACAGGAGTAAAGGAAAATTTACTTAATCAAATTAGTAATATTATGAAGGAAATGGTATACACAGCTTGTCAACAAATCAAGAAGTCTGGACTCAGTATGTGTATATCTGTGGTTTTCAGACCTACCTGTGTTTTTCAGACCCAAGCTATTGATGTTTCATGTCAGCTAAAGATTATTTTTGTACAAGAACTGGACCTGAAAATGAACACTGGCTGTTTCAAAAGAAGTAATCAGGAATAAGTCAGCAGCACCTTCTTCCTAGTCACTAAAGTCAGAATGATCCATGTTCTAAAACTTGAAGCTTCAGGTGGTTTTGAAAAGGAAGAGGGACTGATTGCTATATAGGATTTTCCATACTAAATCTGGCAATTCATCCATCTTGTTTGGTAATGTGCCTGAAGTAATTTCAAGTATCTTGTGGAATACTCCTAGGGAAAAACAGAAATAAAAAAAGTCCCAGGACACAATCCAGTGTGATGTACATTCAGTCACACCCAGGGTGATGTTTTGCAAGCTTCATTTGTTGTTAAGGTGCACCTTATTTTTAGTTTAAGCTAAACTGTCCAAACAAATTCAAGGCAATTTATAACCTGTAAAAAATTAGGTTTATCAAACAATGAAAGCTATTTACATTTCAGATATATTTTTAATGACAATCTTGCTTGGGTTTCGTTTCAGTAGATGCCTGCTATCAGTCATGGACATAGTTTAGTACCCACCTTGCCCAACCTAATGTTCAGGAATAGATTTCTGGTTATTAATTGCAACTCCACAATAAAACAGGTGCCCCACACATCTCACCCCATTTACATTCAGGAAGGCTGGTACACCTCATTCTTATATGCACACAGCACCAAAGCAATTACTGCTAAAAGCAGGTATATTATTCATTGTGCTATGAAAAGTTCCCTCTCTGGTAGAAAGGTAATGAGTGCTTGGAAAGACTAATGTTTAATAATATTCTGTTAACAGATCATCTGTTAGAAATACTGATTAAAGGAAAGAGTCAAAGCCAGATTCACATTTGGTGTTCATTTGCACAGCTCTGCTGAAATCAATAGCCCTGCATAGGTGTCTAAAGATCCAAATAAAAAGTGCTGACCTTAACATTGACTCCTGGATCTCTGATCATTTGTGTGAATTTTCAGCTACCTCTGAAAATACATTGGAATTCCCCCAAACGATAGTTAAGGACATTTTTAAAAAGCATTAATTCTGAGGATGTGTCTGAATTAAAGAGCTAAGATTTGGATGCAGATACAAACCTTCTAGAATAATCACCAATCTTTGTATACCATACTTTGAATGAGAAAGTCTTAGAGGAAAAAAAAATAGATTACTATGATATAGAGAATCTCATCCTAGAGGAGATTTCAAAGTGCAGGTAAAGTTAAATAAACAGCTTGATTCTCATCTATTTCTGTATCTGTAATGTAACACTGAAACCCTAGAGAGATTTAATTAATATCCTTATTTAGGCTACAAATTTCAGTAAGGTCCCCTGAGATGCAGGACTTGACATTGCTCTGTGTCAGTGCTTTGACTTCCATTTAAACAGCATGGAGCAGGATGCAAAGGTGAAAACTGGACAACAGTTCAAGACCATCATTGCCTGTATTCCAAAAGACCTATTTTCAGATTATTAAAATAGATTACATAGTTTATGAGAGATAACTTCTGATAACTGACAGGTTAGAGTCTCTTGCCAACATCCCTCTGGAAATTTAACAAATGTGAAAGAAATAAAACCTATATTAAAATAATATAAAAATGAAAAATATGGAAAAATTGTTAGCAGCAAGCAGAGAGATTATTTAAAGAATTCCAGGAATAGTCACAAGATCACAAAACATATTAAAATGTATTTAAAATAAATGTTTAAATTTAAAATATTGTTTCAATTCCCAATGGAGTGTATTTAAATGCTTAGCTACATTCATAGCTTTGCTTTTTACTAGTGCATTCTAATGCAGTTCTAGATTAAAACATAACAAAATGCTGAACAGATTCCCAGATTTGCTATACTCAGTTCTAAATTATGAGTACCTCGGAGACAATTTCAGAAATGCAAGACTGCACAAATATTTCTTGAAGGAGGGTTATTTCAATGTTTTAGATTAATGTGAGGAGGAAATTGTAAGTCCTTGATATACAGTTAGTTTTCTTTACCTCCAAACTTTCACTGATGTATATGATATGTATGGAGATGAGTAAAATTTGGTTACCAGAAGTGACTGAAATCCTTATAATTAAAGCATGTATCCATAGAAAAGTGAAATTCTTTCTCCAATTTAAACCAGAAATATTTTCAATGTTGACTGTGTTCCTTCCTACCCTAGTGGACATTTATACTCAGGAGGAAGTGGCTCAGGTTTCCATGTGTCCTTCTTATTCTTTTGCCAGGGGAATTTAAGAGACATAAATCATTTTTGTGTGCCTTTATGCAGCCTATTGGTCAAAGCCATGAGACCTTAAGATGGCATTAATCATTTTGTGGGTATTTATTCTCTTTATAGTTGAAATCCCTGAATTTTTTACAAGTTCTACTACTGACCTTCAAATAGAATAGATTTGCATGTCAGATTTTAGGGGAAATACAAAGTAGATGACAATGTTTCTTCATGCAGCATATAAAAACAAATATCCAATGAAGTCCAGAGGATGCAAATGTTTTATAACACTGAATGGAATAACATGTGTGAGCAAAGTTATGCACATGCGGAAATGGCTTAGGATGGGAACCTAATTTTTCAAGCCCTTATTTTTGCTGCAGTTCTGCCAACATATAAGCAATTCAGTCATTTCCTCATCCATCTATGGAAGGAAAGTTCCCCACCTTGTTCAGTGAGAGAAAGACATTCCTAAGAATAGTCCCTTGGCATAACTGAAAATCTACTGCTCTCATTAACACACACACACACACACACACACAAAGTTTTCTAGTTACACAGGAAATATTTCCAACAGTTTTTGTGTATTCATCTGCGGACTTATAAATTTTCTTCTAACATAAAGCTTAGCTCCTCCTTTCCTTCAAACACACCAACAAGGTACCATGGCCTTTAGGGATAGGAACACAGGGTAAAAAACATTTATAAGTGCATTTCTCCAAATTATCTTGAGTTCTAATTGCCATGTATTGCAGGTTGTAGCACAGTGCTGCTAACACCAAGGCTGTAGGTTTGAGCTCATATGGATCACTCACTCAAGAGTGAGAGATGATCCTTGTGGGTCCCTCCCAAGTCAAAATGTTCTTCGATAATATATGGTGAAAATATACATCTTGGCCAGGTGATCAGTATTTTCAGAGGTTTCACTGTGTGAAAAATTTTTCAACACCACACAACTTTGTCAAAAAATAATTCAAAAGTTTTCAAAAGTTTTCAAAAGTTTTTTGAGGTAGGCACCCAGTCTTAAACATACCTTGGGCAACACCTGACTTTGTATCAGAGATGGAAATTTGGAAACAATTATTATTAAACAATTTTTAAAAAATAAATACAAACTAATTTCATAAATGTTTGTGGTTCTAATAATTTTTCACAAGTATTGTTAATGGTTCATATACTTTACAAAAATTTGGAAGAGGAACATCTGCCAACAGGTCAGTAATTATTAGATGTACTTTATTTGATTATTTTAATTGAATTTCCTTCCATCAAATCCACATAAAATTTGCCTTCATGAGTCTGTACACCTAGGAATTTTTTACCCAGGAAGTTGGTTTTGCTGCAGACTTAACTATTGGATTCAGCCTGACATCTATTAAAAATTGCTCAGCTCTTCATTGATAAGCAGACTAAACTGTCCAGTGTTTCTCCAAGGAGGGATATTCCCTACCCTGTTGCCAGGTTGTGGGACCAGTTTGGGAAAACATCAGAAGTTTAAAAAGAAAGAAAGATGTTGGAAGTGACAGAGGAGAGAAAACTGCAATGCTTTGAAAGGAAAGGAAATAAAGGCTTTAAAGCAAAATGTGATGGAGAACAGAAAATAATTGCACAAAAGAAAAGATGAAACAAGCTATAACATAGAAACAGTTAATCTTCTTGGTTGTCCTTTGTATTTAAGCTAAAAAATTCATTCTAAGAACCTTAGTCAAGATTGAGCCCCAAAGTGTGGATACTTCTGAGTCACATGTAACAATAGTTTGATTCTGCATTGAAAAAAATGATCAGGTTGTTTAGTAAGGTCATTGCGGTTTTCAGTTCATTGCAACTCGGAACACTGAGAAAGTGGGATAATTAATCTGCACATCAACAAATGATGGCATTATTGTGCTTATGAATCTTGGACAGCTTTTTTCTGCATTGCGTACAAATATTCATAATTAAGGATGGCTGACACTACTAACCTTCTTCAATTTCTCTCTGTTATTTACCAAACTTTGATCATGTTTTAGTGAGTTCCCTGTACAACTCTTAAGAAGACCATGTCTGCAGTTAACTGGCAATTTTATCAAAAACCTTATTTAACTTTCTAGAAGCTGAGAGCAGTCTTCATCTGTGGAAAACAGCAGATGGCAAGTAAGTTGGCTGCCAGTAGCCAGGGAGATTTAAAGAGATATATAGATCCTGAGTGTAATTTACTGAGGACAGCTCTCAATGGTTTACACTAAAACTCTTTGTTTAAGCACAATTAATGCCAGAACCATTGCTTTCACATGACTGGGTTCTGCAGCAGCTATTAACATTATTATTCCAAAACACCTAGGGAGTAACACAGTGCTCTGTGAGGAATGATGCATCTTTCTTATAGTCTGTAATTCTAGTATTTCAAGATATTAAAGATCACTTCCAAGTACCTTAACGATGTGAGCAGATTTTCAACAGCTCTCAGTGGCAGTTGCAGGTTGCTGACAGAGATGCTGAAAATCCAGCCAACCTATTGTAGGTACTCAACAGAAAATTAGCAATTCTGAAAAATGGTTATCAACTTTCAAACCTGGAATTTCTCCAAAAATGTGGACCCATTTTACAAGGAATGAAATTGAAAATTCACGGCAAAGCATAATCAAAATTTTGCCTGCCCTGACTTCGAGATGGTTGAAGAGTATTCAAGCTTGACCTTTCTCTGTCATGATTCAAATACCGGGTTCAGACACATAGTGACTGGAGAATTGCTAAAAAAAGAAGGAATGCTGAGCACTTTGCTCAAGGCTACGGAGGAAAGCTCAGTATAAGAATCTGAAATCTGAAGCATTTATCTATAAAACAACCCCAAAACTAACTCTCCCTTCACCTCTCCGCTTCTGTGTCAGCAGAGGTCTGCAATATAAAGCAGATGCTTTAAAACCCATTTAGAAGACCAAATGCAAAAAGTTAATAAGTGATATGTATTTTTTTTATATATAAGATTCATACTCAACCAGAAAGATTTTTTGACTAGTGTAAATGAGAGCCCTTTAGACAAAAATGTAGTACCATGATCATTACTTGACATGTGGAATGTACCACAGTGGAGAAGAGTGAATAGAATTAGGGGGGAAACACGTCTTCTCTGTTTTTCCTTTTTTGTCTTCTATTCAGCTCATTAGGTGAAGCAATACTAAATTTTCACGCACCTAAACTTCGCAAACATCAGACAATAGAATTAATCCAAATCTATTCTGAGTACTCAAAGAGAAATGAACATTAGGAGCAAAGAATCTCTGTAATGACTTGTAATGACTTTACAGAGCAAAGATGTGCTCTGTATTCAACTCTCTCAGACGACTGTTCACCACAGCAGCTAAGATTATGACCACGTGGTGTAGCTTAATAAGCAACATAAACCAGTAAGAGCAAGGCAGCTGCAGACAAAGTGAGGGGATTTGTCCTCCCTACGTTCCCTTTGTAGGGCAATTTCTTTCCAACATCAGAAATTTCTTAAAGTCCTCACACAGGGGTTTCTTTTCTTTTCTTTTTCTTTCCTTTGCCACAAAGGACTTCTAATACCACTGCAGTAAAAAAATTCTTCTTTTATGATTTGTCTTTCAAAGCTTTGTCTTCTGTAGTCCCCTTGGTGTATGTTTCATTACACCTTTTTGTACCAAAATCAAGTAATGATGGGTCACAGAAAGCTTATAAAATGCTATAATCCCTGCTTTTTACACTGTGTGCTGTGTGGCATATCCAGGAGCAACACAAGCATTAAATGTCAGTATTGACTATTGTAAGAAATAAGTTTCAATGGTGGTGTAGATTTTTTTTTCAGAGGAGGATGGTTTCTCTCTCCTTTCCATATCAGTTCATGGCACTGTTTCCTTTACAATGATCAACTTTTTGACTGTCTTCAGAAACTGGGAGCAGCTCGTATTGGAAGCATTTATATTAGAGAGAGATGAACCAATGTAGCTAAAATAACAAAGACTGCCTAGGTACGTAATTTCTCACCTTTTGTGTTTCATTATTTTTCATTTCTGAAACGTTGGTGCACATACAAGGTCAGACTGCTGGTGTTATCAAAAGAAAAAATTCTGCATGCAGCCCCAAAACTAACATTATTTCTAGTGCTATTTTCCAATTGCTCTGGAAAGACAAAAAATTTCACAGCAGGACTTGACATACCCAACTCAATACTGGACATCCATGTTGCTATCAAATGTCATATAAACACCCTTTTTTTTGACAAGTCTTTATAAAAATACCACTTTTTAATAAACAGAAAAATATTGTGAGGGGTAAATACAGAGGGAAAAGTAAAACTTAGTCAATTAATATTAGTAAATCATATTAGTGGCTAACAATGTAAAAACAAATTATTCACATTACTAGTAACCTTATCATAAAACATTCCCATAAGTGTCAGGTCATAGCTACAGGCATCAAAAGGCATCCATTAAGCAATACAGTCTAAAATTCAAGATGTATCATTTCCAAATGCGATACAAAAGAGGGCTGGAGATTTGACTTCTTTGCCTGCTGTTTCCATGAATATTCCTGTACAGAGTAGTATAGCAATGCTTGCACTATCTCCAAATGAATGGACCAGCTGACTGGAATACCATCAATAGATTTTGTTTCCCCAAATCTGAGCTAAAGGGATGAATATTTTCTTCACGTTAGGACATTATACAGAAAGGAATTAATGCACAGCCTTTAACTGCAATCATTAAGCTTCTCTTTAGAGGTTCTTTGTCCCTACGAAACTCAACCACACCTCTTCAAGGGCACATGTTGGCAAGCATACAGATACGTCCTAAGATCCCTTTGCAGGTGCTCTCAAACCTAAGTCACAAGGGAAAGCTACCAGCAAGGAGAAACTAATGAAAAGCATTTCTCCACTTTCATTTCTTTCTGAGCTCTTGAATCTCTTCAGATTAGGTTAGAGTCCACTGGAGTAGGAGAGTTGTGTCAGATCAATCTGTACTTCAGTGAGAAGCAATTAGCACCTCATCACAGCATAAAACTTACAGCTTAAAAGGTGCTTTGTGCCTTTTCTGGGGATGTGTGCACACTTTGCTGCCAGCCTGCACTTCCCCATCAGAAACTCTGCTCTGGAAATGTCAAGACATTGTTACAAGACACGGCTTTATGTCTGAAGTGTAAAATCCATTAGTCCTAACTCATTCTGCCTCTATTCTACAGGAGGAAAAAAAACGGTTTTATCACTGCAACCCATTTGGATCTGCAAGCCAAAGTTATAGTTGCCTTTCCCTAGTCCATGCAGATCTGCTTGCATTAATGGAGTATGTTTCTATGCTTCTGTTGTACTCGGAGGTCACAGATGAATGTTCCTAAAGCTAAGATTACAAAGAGAAGTATCTCAGCTGTTACTCAAATTTTGCTCACAATTTGAGAGCTGTGGAAGGAATCTGAGGAAGTAAAAAGTTTTTATGCCAGTTTTTATGCCAAAACGTTTTACTTTATGACAGAAGCAAATAAATATTTCAACTAGAAATTAGTTGTTCACTGATTCTCAACAAACACACACATCCAGGAATTATATGTTTTAGGTTTCTGGGGCAATGAGCTGCAGTGAACTATCCTGATACTACACACTGCTGTAGCAGTGAAAGGAGTAGTGATGGACCCCCAAAGAGACTTTGATTATAGCAAAAAGGAAAAGTGGGAAGAGGAAGAAGAAGCAGAGAAAGAAGTAATGGTAAAATAAACAAACAAACAAACAGGACAGTTTTTTTTTAAATTGCTGCTGTGAAAAGAAGAAATTCTAGTACGTTACCTACTGGTATTTAAATGAGTAGTAATTAAAGAACAATATCAGATATAAACAAGCCTTGGGAACCAACATCTACACATACACAAGTCAATTCTGTGAGAACTCAGCAGCCATCCAGATTTCTGTGTAAAAGAAATAGAAAATAAATCTAAGCAGATGCAAACTACTTATTGTTCAACACTGAGGTCCTTTGTAGAGCAAATCTCTACAACCTGTGTGTATTTGTGTATTAAACAGGTAAACTTGCCATACATTAATGTGATTGTGATACATTAATTCATTCCGCATTACCATATGAAATGCAAAATTATGATAACTACCTTCATCAGATATATTTAGAGTAAAATTTTTTTTCTCCAATTCTTTCATTTTTCCATTTTTATTCCTCCATTCTGCTTAGACAATTTTTTAATTAGAGTTGGAGAAAGTTGGACAGGTGTTTAAGAGAATAGCACATAAAAATACTGTCTCGGTCATATTTGTTTCCTACTTCAGTGAAAACGTGTTGATTCAAGAGCATTCACTGTTATTTCTCTCTCTTTTTAACACATAGAAAAAACTAAGATGTCTTCACTATGTTTTTTACAGATAAGTTTCTAGGACTCTGATAAAAATTTGAAACTTTATGACAACATGAATTTTCCCTCTTCAACTCACACTTTCACAGATACCATAAGGTTCAAGGAAATTGTAAGTCCTTGATATATATTTACTTTTCTTTACCTCCAAACTTTCACTGATGTATATGATACCTATGGAGATGAGTAAAAGTTTAGTTACCAGACAGGACTGAAATCCTTACAATTAAATCATGTATCTATAGGAAAGTGAAATTCTTTCTCTTGCCTCAATCTTTCCCCCCCTTAATCTTTTACTTTTTTTGCTTCCTTGCACACTCTTCTCCCAAAAAATCTGGTTTTTCACACCTCTGAATTTTCTTGAGTCCCACTGAGTACAAAAAAATACAAAAACTAATTTTTTTGTTTTAAGCTTTCCCTTTTCTAATTTTCTTTTACAGGAGGAACAGCTTAAGCTCTTAATTTTGTGAAAGATCATGCAAAAGTACTTTTCATTAAAATAAGTTATCCTGTTTTACTGAAAGTTTTGTTCCCATGAAATCACATTACTTCTGTGGCTTAAAAATATTCAAGAATGAACAGGAATAAAGTGTAAATCACGGAAATCATGTTAAGATTAAGGTTTTTCCCCCCTCATATTTAATTCAATCTAGCTGAATAAAATACGTGCAAGTTTTGATAAATTCATTTTCTTCTGTTGTAACAACTGGGATTCACATGAAACATGGTTCCAACATGCAGATATCTATAAATCAATTAACTTCTGGCATTTTAAACCTGGTTCATGATTTTCTCTTAGTTTTTGCCCTTGTCTGTCATTATACAATTGTTTTCTGATTCATACATTCTCTTCTCATGGAAGGTTTTTATAAGTAATCTCTGTAGTGATCTACATTTGCTAAAAACCTCTAGAGTGATAAGAAGGGAACAGACTCCCCTTATTCAACATGGAACATGTTCAAAGTGTGAGACACAAGCCCAAATGCAAGGTTTTAAAATCATGCTAGTGATACCATCTCTTTCTGTGGTTAATTTACTGTCACTCCAACATGGTTTCTTAATGACAGCCCTCTCACTATCTATCATCACAACCAAATCCAGACCTAGGGGTAGATGACACGACTGTTCTTTGTGTAGTGCCTGTAGCCAGGGTTAAGAATAATCCACATCACCTTTTGAAATATCTCAGATAAAATAACAAAGGAAAAATGATAGAATATCCCAGGCCATGTGTCCAAGAATTTGCTAATACCATCATTCCAGTACTTCTGCTATACGACTCTTATTCTGTATTATATGCATTTCCATTAACTTTCCATACTTTTTCCCTACTCTTATTTTTGAATGATAAAAACAAAGAGACAAAAAGAAAGACAATTTATATGACCTGAGTGCCTGGAAATTATTAATTTGAAAAAATTACAAATACCTGCCTCCTCTTTTGAATGAAAAAAAAATCAAACATAAGACAATTAAATGTGTTTGCAGTACACACATCTTTACCTTTTTATTTTTTAGTTACCTTTTTATTTTTAGTTTCAGAATTTTTTCTCTCAAAAAAATCACTGTTAGGAAAACAAATTCTTCTCTGCTGTCATCAAAAAATGCTGCATAATTTCACTCAGAAATCCACAATATTCTTTTTTTCCCCTCACCAAAGTCTTCTGAGATTCCAGATGAACAGTTTTTCTTTCAAGCTCCCTCAAAGAAATGGATAGGTGAAATAAAATGTTCACTCAACCAGAAACAGAAATATTTCTCTTTGGAAATAAAAATTTGTGCTGTCTCTGTTTGTGTGGTTCTTTTAGGTTTGTTAAACATAACTCTGCAAAACGCTTTCAGCAGGCATAAACTTTGGAATACAATAAATCAAGAGCATAACAGTGGTCTCACAGCTTGAACATGGAAAATTATGTCATCCAGATAATGTAAATAGTTTGAAAATAGCAACAGACACAAGGAAGATTGCTGTGGAATAGTAGTTATAATTTCGAAGGGCAGAGATATATTGTTTCTGCTAGAGGCAAGAACCTGAAAGTGATTCATCAATACCAAAGAACTCCTATGAAAGATTGTTATTTCTTCCCTCCATCAAAAAGCTAGTTGAAACAATTGTCAGTGAACTGGTAATGACTTGCCCTGCAGAGACATGTCACAATGGGATTTGGTCTCCCTATCTCTCCTCCAAAATATATCAGTTTTTAATTGCTGATGAGAAAAATTCTATGGGTAAAACTGAAGAGGCCCTTGCTACATTTTCCTGCTGTCTTAGTCAATCTTTCTTACTCTTATAGGAGTATATAGTATCTAAAGCTATACTTAAACTCTTCTAGTATCAAGAAATTAACATTTCAATAGCACCAAAATGAAATTTCTTTTTTTTTCTGGTGTTTTACTGTTAAAATCACTCAAATTATTATACTCCCATCAGTTCCCCCAGCACACACCCAAATGGAAAACTTATTCAAGCATCTCTTTGATTGAGCAACTATTCACAATATTAAGGTTTCCCCAGAATGAGTGGGCCTATTTGCATTTATTAAATAATTTAGAATCTTCCAATTGCTAATCTAGCATAGGTAAGAGAAATTGTTTGATTGAAAACAGGGCAATAATACAGGTTTTTATAAGGAATGTGTCACACATTGTCATGGCTTAAGCCCAGTAAGCAGCTAAGTACCACAAAGCCAGTCTTTCACTCCCCCATTGGTGGAACTGGGGGGATAATCAGAAGAGTAAAAGCCAGAAAACTCATGGATTGAGATAAAGACATTTTATAAGGGAAATCAGAAATCATACATCCAAGCAAAACAAAATAAGGAATTAAATCACTCCTTCCCAAAGTCAGGCAGGTGTTCAGCCTTCTCCAGGAGATCGTGGTCCCATCAGATGTAACAGTTACATGGGAAGACAAAAACCATCATTCAAAATATTTCCACTTTTTCTTTCCCCCATCTTTATACAGTGAGCATGATGTCAAATGGTCTGAAAAATCCCTTTGTTCCTGGCTGCGTCTCCTCCCAACCTCCCAGAGATCCCCAGCCTTCTCACCAGTGTAAAAGCAGAAAAGGCCTTGGCTCTATGTAAGCCCTTCTCAGCAATAACAAAAACATCTCTACATTATCAACACTGTGTTCAGCACAAATCCCAATTGGATTACTTAAAATGAAAGTGAGGTCTGCACTATAATTAGAATACATAAGTGTAATTGAAAATGGGAAAGTAAAGAGGGAAAAGTATAATTGGACCCCTTTGTCTGTGTGGTCACAATAGGATAATAGGTTTCCTTTGTGCATGAAAGGATGTTTATTTTAAGACAAATAATAATTATATTCTATGCTCAGTCAGAGGAGTCTTGAGTCTCTTGCTGCCACGTATGCCCAGGTATGCCAGATAATTTAGACCATTCTTTCAAAGGATATTAAATTTGTCTTCTTAAAGTGATATGGCCTGTGGTTGGTCATTCCAGCATCAATGGAGAGAATCACACATTTAAAAGCATGGACATCTCCTTTACAATCAAAAACTACATTTGGAGGCATTTAATTTAAGTCCATGTAGTTAGCATGTTCTGCTGTTCTATTAAAAACCTGGTACCTAGGGAAAAAAAAGGAAGATGGCTCTTTTGGTCTGGATTGGTGTTTTTTTTATTACAGATATTTGGGAAGCACAATTTCTACCTAATAGATCAAACAATTTTAAAAATCTCATTAATGCAAGCAGAAAGGTATAGCTCTGAGCAAAAGAACCTGGGAGCAGAAAAATCTCAAAAAAAGAATGAACTAAAAGCTGATGACTTGTGGAAAAGTGCTCTGCTCCAGCCTCTAGTTTTTCAGCCAATATTAAGAAATATTGACAATACTGTTTTTTTACATGTGGTTATCAGAGACCTGCCCTAATGTCCACTGATTTTTTCCTCCATTAACTCTGACCATCTTCTACAATGTGACCTAGCTGTCCAAAACCAATTTGTTTACCATGGATAAACAGCAAAACACACTCAAAATCCTTTTAAAAACAAAAAGTAATGCTTCAAAAATGACAAAGCCTAAAAGACCAAGGAAAGATAACAAAAAATTAAGATAATGCAGTTAATAGTTCTGGGAGCAGCTGCAATGTTCATTCTAGCATACCATAGAAATTATTTGACTCCAACATTATAATTTTTCTTGAACCACGTCTGGGACTATTTATATATACATATTAATAAAATATAAAGAGTCAATTTATTAAAACTACTGGTTGATTTATGATAAAATATTCATAAATTAATTAAGCGTAATTAGCATGAAAATATAGACATAATTTAGATGTTAATTAAACATTTGTTTCCCTTATCTTACAAGAGCATATGTGGCATGTCTTGCAGCAAAAGACGTTATACCAAAGTATCCTCTGGAATGTAACATATCTAAAAAACCACAGAGATGCTCAGGAATGGTTTCTAAATACATTTGTCATAGTAAGAGCTCCAAAAGCATGTAATTGTCATTATATTTGAAAAAATGATGTGTATTTAAAAAAAAGGTCATGAACCCCTGATTCCAAGTGATCAAGGGAAACTTATCTATTAACTTGTCTATTCAGTCCGCAGATGTACCCTGACATTGCTTTTGTCTCAAATCTTTTTCGAAACCTATCTCTATTGCTGCCCTTTGTGCTGTCAGTCATGGTGGAATAATGCTTACTAGAAAGTCAGGCCTCCTAAAGTGTATGCACATTTCCTATAAAGAAATTTGAAATAAACAACATTTCTCAGGCTGGAGTTTAGAAAGACATTTCACAAGTTAATTTAAATTGAGATCTGTAAATAAAGCAAATAATTTTGAAGCTTAGCTTCTCAAAATTTAATTTAAAATAAAAATCTAAGGGCAACAATATTTTCAATCACTTTTCTTCTGCAAAAAATCAGCTACTGTACTTTTGTGAAGGTATCTACTGGGCCTAAATTTCCTGAAAGTATTTGGATCATATTCTGATAGTTCTCAATTCAGATTACCAGTTAATAGATGAAAATAGTATTCATTCAGATTTATACATACAGGAGAGATGGGCAGAAAATAGATAATGTTGCCATTTCATGTGCTCTGAACTGTCAGTACCTGAAGAAAGGAAACTTTAGAATAAGTTTAATGGGTAAAAATCCATTATTTGTAGGTAAATTTTACTTATGCATTTTCTCTAAGAGTCATCAGCACTTTGACTATTCCTTGATTGCATCCATAGTTCAAACAAGGTTCTTATGAGAAATTCACTTTTGTTTGATGTCAATGGATCCACTAATATTCTTATGGGTCTTTATGTGCTCAAATAATTGATTTCCATAAGAATAAGAAGCATTTCTTTAATGGACATTTTTAATTGAAAGTCCAACCAAAATTATGCACAGGAGAAAACACCTAGATAAAATAATCTTTAAAAGTAGCATCATGTAAGGTATTTTTATACAAGCTGTAAGGAGTGGGCTATCCACCTGGAGAAGATTATCAGTAAGTGCAGAATGTATCAGTGTCCATAAAAATAATTAAACTTCAGGGATGGGAAAGTCATGGATGCATGCAGCAGTGCTGCAATGTATTTTATATTCATGCAGATTCAAAATATGAAATATGGTCAGAGGAAATATTTCTTTTTAACCTTGAGGTCTGAAAAATGATAATTCAACTTGATAACCATTTCACTGCACACCGTATTAGGCTACAAGCCAGACATTTAACACTAAATGAGGCCATATTTGCATAAAGTTGTCAGGATCGGGGTTTTTTCAAGATGGGGGTTGGAAGAACATGTTCCTAGGAAATATTACGTATGCAGAAAGAAAGAAATATACTTAATATTTTTAAAGTTGATTTGAGTTTCCAAAATGTAAAGTACTCCAAAAAATATCCTTTTTCAACTACAGTTCTTTCCTGAAATATTTGAAAGCTCATTTATTTGTGCTATTCTGGTTGAACAAAAAAAGTCAGTGTTAAATGACACTTCTTTATTTCCTACTGTTTTGTAATGATTTTTTTTCTTACCAATCAGAGTTTCCAAAAAATTGCAGTTTGATAACAAGGAGAGCTCAGAAAGTCATTTTAGATAAACTACCAAAGACAGAGAATTAGTAAGTGCCACAGAATGAGAAGAACATCTGAACACAAAAGTGGCCTTTCTGATATAATTTATTACACAGCAGTTAAGAAAGTTAACATGAAGGAACATAAAAATTACTGCAATTGAACAAACTAGTGAACCAGTAAATATAGCATTTTCTTTCTGGCAGTAACATGAAACAAAGACTTTGAACTATATTTTTTCTATTTTCTTCTCCTCCTTCTTCTTCTCCTTCCTTTTCCCTTCTCCATCCCCTCTCATTTCACTGGGGAAAGTAGAAAAACAACTCAAGGGGATTGAAGTCTGGTTTGTTTATAAAATAAAAATGTTTATAAAACTTGTTTACAAAGATTATGTGTAGCAAAAATTGAGAACAACCCTTATATTTAAAATCACCATATTTAACTGACCAGAAATATATTTAATTATTTTTTTCATTTAGGAAAAAAATGTGTTGTGTAGTATCAGGAAAAAAAATTTTTTGAATTCTCCGAAGAGTTGAGAAAAATGGAAAATTGATCCTTTTTTAAGTGTTGCTTAAACTCAAAGTGAATACTTAAAATTATTCAAAATTTGCAAATTAATTTATTTTTGTTATATATATCTTGATCCCATGAAAATTTAACAATGTTTAGCACAATTATGAATTAATACCACATATGTATTTGATAAGATGCATCATTAAAATAATAAATTGCTTGATGTATGGACATTTTTAGATCATGGAAGATAGGTTTGAATGAATTATAAAACACAAAATCGGAAATTACAAGTGAAAGTAGAAAAGTCGTGACTACTTACAGCTACAGACAACACCTAGAAGAGATTATTTTATCTTTTCTGGAAAATTATGAAAACACATTATGCCAGAATTAACTTTTTTCAAGTACTACTCTTGACTATTTTCACTGAGCTTCAATCTTAATATTCTCAGGTCTAAAAAAGAGAAGTGTGATCCAGGTACACATACTTTCTGCATTTACAGCTATCAATCCTGTAAGTTTTACAGTGTGACACCTGGATCATTGTGAAAATATACTATCCTATATCTTATAGTCTACTCCAATTTTTTCTTTTTTCTTTCAGGAAAGGGAATGAAATCTTGAATTAGGAGGACCAAGTTTAAAAAACACTCCAGAAAGGAGCAATAGCCAATCAAAAATGAAATTGAAAAAGCCAGAAAATTTGAAATGGAGTGACTACAATTAATTGTATTGAGATGAAATTGGGTGTAGAAAAATAGACCAAAAGTTGCCAAAATTATTCCCATTGAAATCCCTAAAATCAGGAAAGGAAGGTAAACAGACAGGCAGAGATGGAACTAAAGAAATTAAATAAAAAAAACTCAAAACATGTTACGACATGAAAAGAAGGAAAGCAAATGGGATGACATGAAGAGCAGGAATATGGACCAAAGCTTGCCCAATTGATCCTCATTGAAACCGCAAGATTTCATTCCCTTTCCTGAAAAGAGATTGTCTTTTTTCAGGGGGACTAAATGACTCACTACCCATATTTTGACTATTTTTGCTTTTTTCTTGATCAGAATTTAGCATTGGAGCCCTGCCAAATTTTCCTGTATTTCTCATACCAAAAAATGTATTTTAAATTTCCGTCTTTATGGCTCTCAATCTGTTCAGGTCTGTGATGACTTTCTCTTCTTATTCTGAGCATTATTGACTTCCAACAGCAGTAGGCAGCTCTGTGTTTATTCCCTACCCAACTTGGTACGATTCTTTCTGTTTCAGATATAAAACTTGCAGTTTGCCTTTGATGACCTTTAAAGATTTTGCATGTCTTTAACACTTTAGGAAGTAATATTTCTCTTAGGAAAATTTACAGATAATTTTAAAAGAAAATGAGGTTACAGCCCCCTGGAAGCCATTCTACATGAACAAAGATTGGGCTGAGATCAGGTAACAAGACAACTTAAATCAAAATAGATATACCACTTTAAAACTTACCTCTGGTCACTGGGTACAGCTCACTCTCCTGTCTTTCTAAATTGTCTTATTGCAACCTATCTACAAATGTATTTAGTTACATCTTTATTGCTTCTAAATCTTGTTGCCTTTTCTTTAATCAATTTTTATGCTGCTCTTCTCTGTCACCAAAAGCAAATGCCAATTTAGATATTCTTCTCTTTGCCCCTTTATTGCTGTTTTGCACCTATTTGTGAAAAAAAATTATTGCCTTCCGAGAATCATTTTAGAAAATAGTATTTCCTGTATTGCCAAATGATCCTATAAGATAATGAATAATAAGGAAGAAATAAAGGGGAACTGCCATTTCTTTGGGTTTTCCCAGAAGCCCACAAAAAGATTTAAATCAATAGGCTGCGCTGAAAATATTTATGCCTTCCAGGGTTGAATTATGGTATTATAGCAAGTTACAGAACTATTACTATGGATAAACACAGAGATTAATAAATTCCCAAGTCAGTAACTCTTTCTGCTGCGGAAAAATTTGGCATAACACCATTGGTGATTAAAGTAAAAAAGACTAAAGCCCTAATTTCTGAACATCTGATGCAGGATCTCTGAAAATCATCTGGTTTTCACAAGATGACATAGTCATTTCCTGAAAATCACTTCCAAGAGTGCCCAGCTATTACCAGACCCCAAAGGTCACTTGAGGGAGAAAATCTCAGGCTTTTCTGTGAGAGCTAAGCACACAGCAGAGCATACACCAAGCTCTTCACAGCAACCTATACAACCATCACGTTAAAGTCTGCCAGAACCAAAATGCTGTGGGGAGTTCCCTGTGCCTAGATTCTCGTTCCCTCACGAGCACACACATCACTCCTTATGAGACTGCAAAGTTAGAAAGGACTAATCAAAAAAAGGCATTTGATTGAAATATTAATATTGTTGTCTGAGAAAAGAAAATTAATTTTGGACTCCTAGGTTTGGCACTCTGAGTGCCAAATACAGGACCGTATACAAAACAATGACTTTACAATTAATAATTACACAGACATGAATGAAGCTGCTCATGAGGTTCCCACTGATTAGGCCAGGCTGGGATATTTCAAAACCAAGGCAATATCCTTTGAATTCACATTTCCCTAATTCATTTTTTTACAATGAAACTAAGTCTTAGTAAAGTGAGTTCTAAAGAGAAAAAATAACTCCTCCTGTAATTTCCAATACAAGTAACACATAGAAAACCACACACAAAGACCACAGTGTGACTACGGTTTAATGTTTACCATTTAGTTCAACAACAATTATTTTAGAATCAACATATGGAACATCTGCACAAAAAACCTATTTACCCCCTTGAAGAAGTAAATACAGTATTTTAGAAACTACGTTTTAGATAGGTACAAACCATGAGCTTATATTTTATGCAAGATGAATATATGCATTTAGCACATATTACCAGATTTTTCAGCAATTTAACACTTCATATGAGTACAGGCTTGTGTTGTAAATTTGTACCCAATTTGTGAAAGATTTGTTTAACAGACAATGGGAGGAGGGGAAACATTCCATTATAGAAAATGAGTCTGCAAAATAACGCTATCCTACAGAAACTGCCTAGCAGAACATCTAAATCCTATCATTTCTTCTTTATTTATTCATGGAAACATAAGAATTAGAAAAGTTTAACAGAAAGTGCTGAAATGAAATGCATTAAATATATTATCTTGCTTTAACCCTGAAAAAACAAACCCTGAAGAGCAACACAGGCTTTCTCATGGTTGGACACAGTTGAAATCACTAGCAGCAACATGCCAAATGAAATCAGACACACTCTTTAACATCTGATGCTGATTTGAGTAAATCCAGTCCAGCTGACAAAGCCACAGCTTTGTTTTACTATTAGCCACAGTTTTAGTATAGTGTACAGAAAAAAATTACTTAATTTATCTTTCTCTTCAGTATAGCTGCAGCAAATCTTACAGAGACTCTCTTCTAGAGCTCGCATCCTCTACCAACCAGTGTACAGCAGCTTCAGGGACGGGAGTAGATCATCACCATTCCAGCTACCAATACAGAGACAGATACACAATGAGAGTCTCAAAATCACCAGCTGTGCTCAGTATTGGGGTCAGTCCTGTTTAATATCTTTATTGATAATCTGGATGAGTGGATAGAGTGTAGCCTCATAAGTTCATGGACAACAAACACTGAATTGTTTATCTGCTAGAGTGTAGGAGGGACCTGGACAGACTGGGTCAACAGGCCAAGGCCAAAGGCATGAGGTTCAACAAGGCTAGGGGCTGGTTCTACACTTCTTTCACAACAATCCTGTGCTCAGGGCAGAGTGGCTAGAAAATGGCCCTGCAGAAAAGGCTGAACATGAGTCAGTGTGTGGCAAGGACACCAAGATGGCAAATTGCATCCTGACTTGTAAGAGAAATCGTGTGGCCAGCAGAGTCTGTGATCATCCCCCTGTACTTGTTACTGGTGAGGCTGCCTCTAGAATCCAGTGTTCAGCTCTGGGTCTCTTATTACAAGAAGGACATTTAGGTCCAAGAGCGAGGCCAGAGAAATGGCACTGAAGCTCATGAAACACCTGGAGCCCAATTCTTATGAGGAGCAGCAGATGGAGCTGCTTACTTGCTTAGCCTGGAGAAAAAGAAATTCAAGGGGAACCTTATCACTGTCTACAACATAAAAGGAAGTAGGGGATCAGTTTTCCCAAGTAACAAGTGACAGGACAAAAGGAAACGGTTTCAAGTTGCACTAGGGAGGTTCACGTTGGATATTAGGAAAAATTTCTTCACTGAACGAGTGGTTGGGCATTGGAACAGTTTCTCCAGGGAGATGGTGTTATAAGTATCCCTGGAAGCATTCAAAAGTTGTGTGGTTATGGCAGTTATGGACAGGGTTTAGTGGTGAACAGTGTGGTCCTGGGTTAAAGTTAAGCTTGGTGAACTTGGAGGTCTTTTTCAACCTTAACAATTCTATAATTGCATGAATATGAACAGCAGTGGAACTGCCAGAAAGAAAGTGGTTTTAAAGGTGAGCCAATCATGTTGATATAGTCTGAAAGATATTTCCTACCCTATTTGGTTCAGATTGTTTTCCTTTTGCTCCCTCTTTTTGGTTTGAATTTACTGGACTTTCAGACAGTGCAAATGTTAAGAGTATTACAAAGAACAGCCATAGATGTTAAATTTGAATTTACAAATATGTACCTTTGGACTTTCATGCCCCTTCAGTCAGAAAACAATGATGTACCACATAACTTGTAGGTCTAGCTAAAATTGTGACTGCTTCGTACCACAATAGGGGTAAAATATTAAATTTTATCTTAGATAAATAATTATGGGCAAAATTATTTGTGAGGAGTCTGAATTTATTCCTCCACAGTATGAAAAAATGGATGCGTACCAGGAGACTGGCTGACTTAAAATAAGACTATACAGAGACAATTGTATTATATTCAAGACATACTAAAGTAATTGAATTATTTTTATGAACTACAAAAGGCTTTGGATAAGACCTTAATTGTTTAATTTCTTGGTGCATTTAGCAAACAGTTGAGCATTTTTGTTAAAGAATGATCTTAGGGAATTGGGATATTGATGAAAAAAAGGAGGTAGAATTTTTAGATAAATTATCTTCTATGAGCTGTTTGCCAAAATTGGCAAAATCCCTGAATCTCTGTGGTTTCCCAGAAGTAATCATCAGCTGTCATCTGTGTACAACAGGTTTTATTTTCAGCCTTCAAAAGTAAAAACCACATTTTTGACAACACCTGCTGCCTACTACTAAATGTATTGCCACACAAATGGTACACTGTGTACTGCAATTCAGGTTTAAAGAGTTTCAAGACTGAAATGTCAATTTAGGATCTGTTCTGCACCATATGCAGGACTGAAAAATTAAAGTCAAGGAACAGATACTGAAAGACTACCCACTGAAATCCTACATAAATAGTTACTCTCACTGCAACTCTGCTATCACCTGAACTGAAATTAGTACTATAGGAAAGTGAGGGGAAAAAAGCTCCCCACTTAATATACCTTTCATAGTTTTCAACACATAAACTATTATTTATGATTTATTATGTATAGAGCAATTTTCAACCTTTCTGTGATTCATGGTTCCAATGGAAATTTGTAATGTTGGAGAGTTCAATTTTGAGAGTTCATCTTATGCAGAATTCCATGTAGCCCACATTAAATTATTCCTCTCAGTCAATTTTGCAAGTTATTTCAAAGAATGGGTAACTCCCTGGAGTCTGTGGATCACAGGCTGAAAGCCACTGATCTGAAGGACAGTTGTCAATGATTAGTGAGGTTTTCAAGCTCACTTCTTGTCACATCTATTCAGATGGTTTGAGAGTGTGTGCTTCTACTGGTGCTAGCTGTGCACTAGTACAATTATGAACCTGATTTTCTTTAAAGAAAGAGGGAAAGAGGACTTTTTGTTTAGACAGGCAAATATCACACAGCCATTTGCTCACTCTAACTGAGTGGGGTGGGGGAGAGAATAGGTGAAAGAAGCAAAATTTCTGGATTGAGATAAAGGCATTTTAATAGGACAGAAAAGGAAGAGAAAATAATAATGAAGATAAAGAAAATGTAAAAAACAAATAATGTACCACGTAGTTGCCTACCAGTCACTGATTGATGCCCAGCTGTTTCTTGTGCAGTGGGCCACCACCGCCCACCCCCTACCCCATTTATTTTATTCAGCATGACACTATATGGTATGGAATATCCCTTTGGTCAGTTTGGTTCAGCCATCCTGGTTTCTTGTGCACTCACAGCCTCCTCCCTGTCAGGGCAGCATGGTAAGGGAAAAGCTCCTTGACTTAGTGCTACTCAGCAATAGCTAAAAAACCAGCGTGTTATTAGCCTTATTCTCATGCTAAAGCAAAACACAGTACTCAGCCAGGTGCTAGAAAGAAAATTAACTCTATCCCAGATGAAACCAGGACAATGGGACCAATTCAAAATTAGGAGTTTTAGTTGTTTGCTGGTTCTTTGAATCTCAGTGGTTAAAGTTACCTTCTTATATAAGGAAACTGGCAGACCATTAGAGATTGGGTGTATGGGGTGAGGAGATGGGGAAAAGTCAAAGGAAAAAAACATTGAACTTTTATGTTTGGGAGAAAACTGCGGAATTTTCAAGTTTCAAACCAAAGATAAGCCTTCAAAATCAGAGCCTACACATATTTTGCCTGGAGTTATTCAAATTAATGGGAAACATTATTAAAATTATGGTACACCTTATCACAGAAAAATTAATCTATCATTATTTTAAAGGAATAATAAAAGATATGACTTATGTACAGAGCATCAGAGTGTATTTTGATAGTAGGTCAAAATCAGTCTAATATTTCCCTCACTGAAAAATACTAAGAAATCCAAGTAATGCAAATCATTTTCATTTCAGTTCACTCAAAGTTTACAGAGATCCCTGTTCAGCAATACAGATAAGACTCCAATAAATTCCAATGAGAATGGAAGAACTATATTTCTCTGTTATCTATTATAGAAGAAGAGGATGTGCTATGAGATCTGATGGCATCAGCAAAGATAAAGGAAAATTCCAGAAAATACACTGTTGATCTAATCACCTTTGAAATATTTATATTCATTTCAACAGAAACTGGATCAGATAATTTGTGAAGAGAATTATACAGATTAAGGTATCAGTCTGTTCCTCCTGCATGGCATTTCACCAAACTGAAAATTACTGTGCAAGACAGGGATCAGAAAGAGAACCAGTTCTTCAGAACAGCCCAGAGTTCAGTCTGTGTATCACAAACTCAAATGTCATTGTACATAATAACTGTGTGAACACAGACTACAGAAAAAAAGTCCCAGCAAGTGCTACCCCTCACTGAGTTGCTGCTTCTAAATTTTTTGAAAACTATGAAAGAAAAGACAAAACAAATTATAAAATTACACTTCAATAGTCTCGTTACAATGGATACAAGAACCATGCAAAAAATCAATTAGAAATTAAACTGCTGAGCTGTATTTAAGGACATAATATTTTTCTTCTTGTTTCTTTTTTTTTTAATGTGAGTTATGGATAGAGACAAGCTGATTTACAACATTACAACAGTCATCTGCATTTTCATGAAATACAATGCTTAAAGACTATAACTATTTTTTCCACCGCCATAATGGATGACTGTAAAATATAATTAAATGATTCCTTTAAAGCTATTTCCTTAAAGAAGGACAATTGCAACTATAATGCACAAACACCTCATCCTTACTATGACAAATATATTAATCTACAATACATTGCCCAAGAGTCTCTTTCATTGTCCTCTGAGTTTCTTACATGCCAGTGCTGTGTTCAAAGTGGTTCAGATTTATGTAAGTGCTAAAATTTTAAAGCTCAGGGTCAAGGACAGGTCTTACCAGTTCCCTTCCTGCTGCATGAGGTTCTGTACCCTACCACACCAGTCCCCGCCACAAGCATTTTATGGCAATTCTAAAATTTTGAGATCCAAAATACTTCACTTCTTGGAAATACAATGTGAATATCAATCAGAATCAACCGAGAAAAAGTAAGGTTACTTCAGCAAATTGCTTGAATTCTGGACCCTTTATTATTGCTGTTCTGGATGTTACCGTGACATATAATAATGTAACATAGTATTACCATGAGGTAATCCGCAATTTAAAGTTAGCAAAAATAATATCTGGTCTTTTCCATTGAAAAATAAGAGAAGGAAATGGAGGAATTCCTGCCAAGGAGGAAATGAGGATAAATGAAAGCACTAAGTAGCGTAGGCCTGGCTCTTACTGGAGCTAATCTGTCAGATCAGATTTCCGATGTTTCTGTAGTCCATCACAACCATTCAGGGTGCTCAAAATTATACTGTCTATAGCCAAACAAGGAGACATCTCTACTGATAAATTACTTGAGTTTTGTTCTCTTCCTCCTGTAATTTCCACCCATCCTAGACTCCTCCAGCCATAAAAGGCGATGCCATTAACATCAAACTGGGCAGTATGACTACCATGTTTCCCTCCCTGCTTGAGCACTATGAGTATATTCTCTTTTCCTCCACTGGGGAAGCAGCTTTTCCAACACATCAAACAACCACCACTGAAGCAGTGAAATCAGACTGTCAGAAAGGTGAAGAAACACTGTTCACAACCTAAGACTCTTCTAGGTTGTGGAGAACAAAATCTCATTTGGTTTTGCACAGCAGTTGGTAGCAAAACCCAGAATGTAAGTGGTCTCTTAGAGGCACAGTAGAGTTGAGATCAAATCCAAGGCTCAAGGCAACCACCATCCTGTGGTTAATGCTGAACAAATAGAACATAAAGATATTGGTAAGTAGCAACAACAAGGAGAATAGTGGGGTTTTTTTGTTATTATCAACACCTACATTCTTGAAAGCCTTCTTCATTGCCAATATTGAGGCAAAGTGTTCCTGGTGCCATATTCACTGTTACCACCTAGTTGGCCAGATATGTGCCCCAGAATGTTACCCAGGCAGAACCACAGTCACATTTCTTCAGAACTATATATGGGATTTTGTTAAACAATAGGGAAGATGACTGCCTGTAAAGACAGCCTATCTTAGTACCTCTTTTTGAAGAATTGAACTCTGTGTACCTTCCTGAAATAATACACCTATAACATTTTTCCTCCCTGAATCCAAAGTTAGGCATTTAAAATATGCCAAAAGAATCTGTAGGACTTCTATTGGCTGAGAAGACACCTTAATTAAAATACTTTCAAAAACACAACCAGGTCTTTTTGATGAAGTAGGCCACCTACTTCTTTTGGGGTGGAGTTTTGTCCTCTCAAGGATGCATTGTACTTTTCAACTGGCAGAAACTGTTGCAGGTGATGAGGAGCAGCCAGTTTGGACATTTTGTGATGGCAACCGTCATCAGCAATAACATCCACAACACTTTCCTCTTGGCACTTAAGCAACATTTCCCTAGGTATTTTCTGATGTTGAACCTTGTCGTTCTGCCATGTATGTAGTCACAGAGAAAAAAAACCCAGAGTGTTAGTCAGGGTAATTTGTATGATTAGTTTGGTTTCTCTCTGCTCACAGATGTGAATAGTTGGGAGCCAGAGGACTGTTGTGTTTCCTCTGCAGACCTTCTTCAAGAAAAATTTCTGATAAGTTTACATAGAAATCCATACTAACCTTCTGTGACCTGTATACATTTCTGTATAAAGGATGTGTTTTGAATCCTTCCTCCTTCTCCATGAGCAATTCTCTATCTGTCCCTTTTAATCACCCCTGTATTTGCTTGTTACATCTGAAACTAGCTTTAGGATCTGGGAGAATGAATTTGGGATGATTATTTAGAAAATTCAGCTTTAACTCAAATTTATTCTGTAATGGCCTTCCCTTATGCTCCCTAAGACCATCCACCATGTGACTTCATTGGTGTTTATTTTTCTCACGTTATTCAGTGCTGTTACCTTACTTATTCTGCATTTGATCAAAACCAAACAAGCCCTCTGTGTGACTGGCAAAGCTATCCTGTTTTCTTTATAGCTCCCAGAATTCAGGGTGAGATAAGTATATGCAGCTGCAGGATCTGCATGAGGGTCTGTCAGTCACTAGATTAGATTGAACATGGATCCTGGAGAAGCATCTGAGCAACACTGACATCAGAAATCTTTTACAGAAAAACATGGCAGAAGAGGCAGCATTCTTTGCCTAAAAATAAAAGAGAGAAGTCCCAGCTTGGAAACAAAGTGCAAATAAGGTGGGTAAAATGTCAGAGATGCTTGGATATCTGTTACTTACTGGTTCACTGCAGGAATAGTGAATGATAAAAAAATAAGTTGCGAAATAAACCACAATAGAATAATAAATAAAATTACAAAAGCACACAGGGAGTTCTAGGCCATTTCTTCTAATTTGTTTACTTTTTCAATTTCTTTACATTTCAATGATAATTCTTAAATCTGCCCGTTGGGACAGGTGCTTTATTAGGTGCTATTATCTTTATGTCATCTTATACTTCAAATGTATTTATATTACAACTGACAGTATTCTAGGAATTTATTTAATACATTTATAGATGACCATGCATCAGCTTTTTACTTCCAAACTGCTTCTTGATCTCTCAGTTCTATCATGAAGCTGCTATAAAGGTCTACTTGGTTGAGTCACAAGGCAGCATAACTATTTCTTAACAAGAAATACAAACCGTAATTTAGTTTTTCATCTAGATCTATTCCATCCAAAGAAATAAAATGAAAAAGAATCTATCACTGGGAATACAAGTAAGCAATACAGAGTTGACCTAAAAGTGTTAGAATTAATATAAGAAATGATGGTGGCAAAACGTATTTTTAACAGCAGGTAACAATATTGATGAGATTAAATTGAATTAACCTGGAAAATACTGTTGGTATCTAACCAGCTGGCAACACAAAGCTCACCAATATTGTTAAGTGAATTCAGGTTAGCTGGATCTAGCCAGCTGCTTGGAAGCCTGATCACTGTCAAACATCGGCTACTCAGCTCAAAAAATACTTCTCAGAAATCCCATAAAAATGCTTGCGTGTCTTCAAAACTGAATGTGAGCAATTATTTAGGATAGAAATTCTAATATATGAAAAGGAGAATTCTGAAAAAAAGCTTCATATGAAGTAGCAAAATTAAATTAAATTTGATGATTATGCAACATCTTTAAAAATATTTTTCTTCAAAAAACATGGGTTTTTTGGCCTTTAGTTTCAGTTTTATTTGATTTCATATTAGTTTAAAAGAAACTACTTTCAACTGGAAAAAAGCTGTTTAATAGTTGAAATAGGATATGTGGGAATGTTTTTCTGTCCCTAGAAATCACCATATTTTATAGTGTAGTTCCATTTTCACCAACTTATATAGTCCACAATAAGATGACATTTAATTTCCTTATACTATGTCTTAAGCCGTTACAAGCAAGTCCATCTGATTGTGTATTTGCCATTACTGGCATCCTGCAAACATTGCATTTGCCAATAATTCATTTCCAGAGTAGTTTAAAAGAAGTGTCTTCATTTACTAGCCCCAAAATGTGTTCAGGAAGAAACAGAAACATAGTAAAATGGTTCAAAATGTAGGCAAAGACAGCTGGAGGTCAATTCATGATGCTAAGTCTGTGTTTTCAGACATCTATGCAAGTTTCCCAGGATCTTTGTCTAATCTTCTCGGATGTTGAACCTTAGTTGGATAAGTGTGAATCTGACATTTTTACCTGTATACACTAGGCATGTACTTAATTTGTAGCTCCCATATTTAGTGCTAGGAAATCACCCAGTAGATTTTTACAGCAGAAACTGAAGCTGAATCTTGATTTAGGGAACTGAATCGAGAGGAACAGTGAATGGGAAAAGATCTGAAGAAGCATGGCAAAATAGAGATATGGAGAAGGGGAATAAATATGTATACATGGTTGAAGTTAAAAAGCATACCACTGACCTGAAAGTTAGTGTTAGATTTGCTGTAGGTTCCATTTTAAAATATATATCTTTTAAAAATAGAGAAAATGAGCAAACAATAAATCCAAGAGAGTCATCTGATGGGAATTTGTCTTGGCCTAATATTCTTGCTAACTTGAAAAAAACACAGAAAAGCGAAAAAAAAGAGTTATATAAGGGTGTTCTTTTCTTCATACATATATTTCAAATGCAATAGGAATTCATCATGCAGTAGGTAGATTTTCTATGAAAAAGGAAATACGCTTTCTTTTTCTGGGCATCTCCAATAGCCCATATCCATTTCTGGAAGTATGGATGACACTATCTTTGCCATTTTCTTGATGCTGCTTGCAAATTTTATTCTACTTGCCTGATCTTTAGGACAAGCATTTTAGTGCCAAGTGCTTGTGTGGTGAACTTCAGTATGTTAAAAGAATCCAGTTCCCCAACTCAGTAAACAAAAATAGCCTCAGAAAATCTAACAGCTTGGCTTGAATGTATTTTAATCGCATTCAATATTCTAGTATTTTTAGTGAATACCATTCTGCTCTGTGTTGGAAGTCCCACTGTTCCTGGAATTTCAACTTCACTATGTTTATCAGTAAAAAAAACCAAAACAACAAACCAGTCTATGAGACTGCATGTATAGTTTCATTATAGATTTCTGATTTACCACTGAATGGAATGAATAGCTGGAAAACAAAATAATTAGTGGCAAAAAAATTTCATACGACTTTTAAAAATTATCTAGAAAGCTCCTATGAGCAACAATAACGTTAAGATGTTTAAACTATACTTATATTTGTTAAAAAGGCATTTTTTTAACAAAGATAATTTTTGCAACTTTTTGAACCAGTTACCGTGATTTTCTTTACATGCTTCAACTACCACAGAAAAAACAGTCTGTGAGCTCATTAATTGTTGATCAAGATTTAACGATTCTACATTACTCTTTCAAAAACATAGAAAAGTATTCAATGGCCCATCCTTGAAGAGGTTAAAATGTGAACACAGAAGAAAACTGACTTAGAATTACATAGTGCAGGTGTTCCTTTGAAAATTTTAACAGGATTTGTGATGTTCTTTAACCAAGTTTCCATAAGATAGATGAGGAAACCATTAAAATTATAAGCATTGACTGCAGGATATTTAGATTTATTCATTTTACTTGAAACAAAAGTAAGGAACATAGACCCTGCATTCTCAAAGATACTTAAAGCTTTAACACTACCATGCTGCCTAATCCTTCTGTCACCGGGATATGAAAATGAACCTCGCCTTGATTAATATTCTATTAATCCATGACAAAGTAGCCATATCACTCACTCAGTTTCTCGGCAAGTTCCTGTGATATGCCTCATTAACTGGATTACACGTTTGATCTGATCGCTGTCATGTCGTTCTGGTGACAGCCAGGGTGCCTCATGCTGGACTGTGCAGTGAAGTGTCTTTATCAGAGCCAACCCTTTCCTGTAATGTCTCTCTGAACCCTCTCCTCTAGTGTAAGAAATGTTGCCCAAGGTCAAAATGTTTGTGATTAAATATGAAAGTAAATGTTGGTGTCTTGCCTGAGACTAATAGAACTAATTTGACTAACCTTTGATAGATCTTTGAGATAAAATAAAGATGAAAAAGTCTATGCTGAATAATTTTTCATTCAGTAAAAAAAAAATATTTTCATCTCTGTTGACTTTTTTTTCCTTATAACTTCTGAAGGAGCTTAGGGCTGCTTAAAGGTAGCATTCTAACAGCCCTGACATGAAAATTCTCAGCTCGTTACAGATCAGAAAAAACATGATCAACAGCTGCCCTCTTCTTTTCTCATAGAGAACAGCTCCTCCAAATGGAGTCAAATTTCCCACTGCCTGGGGCTGCCTGCTCTTCTTTCATCTTACAAGAACTCAGTCAGCTTTCAAAGTACAATGACTTTTTATCTTGTCTTTAGGGCAAGTGGATCGACCTTGAACAAAAGCCTTTTTCTTATTTTTTACCCTTCTTCTGATCACCCTCTAAACTTTAATTGCTTAATAAGATGTTGATATTTATATACACGGAGCTGTATTTTTAAAGGAAGTCTGACTTTAGAAGAGGGTTAGAAGGCAGTTTTGTTCCTTTTATCTAAAATGGAAGAAAAGCTTTCATTACTGAGACATTTCCTCTCACCAACATCTGGATATTACAGTTGTTTCTCAGTGGAATTCTAAATGTTGATATTCTAAGAGGGAGGATGGTTTAGATTGTCTTACCCAGCTGATTCTGTCTAGGCTGAAAATCTGCCTAGTCTCTCCTCAAAGATCAATCTTTGTAGTGGACTCAAGCAGTCTATTCTACTGTTTCAGTATCTTTATCATAAGCAAGTACTTTTTAATATTTGATCTGAATACTTCCCACAGAATTTAAGTCCATTAAAACCAGTCTTGACTACTCTTGGCATGGAGAAGAGATTGCATCTTTCCTTTTTTCTGCAGTTTCTGTATTATATGTTTTAATCCAGCTTTAAGTTACTTTTGGAGAAGAAAGGGGAAATATAACTGATATTTACTACATTATAATTCTGCTTAGCTTAGATGGAGTATTTTAGGCTACAAGTAAACATCAATGTCAGCTTGGCATGTTGATTGAGAAAACTCATATCCAAGCATAGCAGGCCCAGCTTCAATTCAGATACTGTGTAAAAATCAATCTCATTAATTCCGAGTATATAACTGTCATTCAACATATGAAACATAAAACTCTCTACTGCTCTTATCCATAATTCTCTTCACTTTTGCTTTCATAAAAATAAGAAGAATTATTTCTTTGACTAACTGGGATAATACTGATAGATAAATAAATGCTGAAAATACCGATTTCCTGACTTAAGCTCTGTGAACTTTTCAGAGATCATCCCATGTAAAACAAGTAAGATGGTGGCTGTAAGTAAATCCAGCTTGAATATTGCATTATGTAAGCATCACCGAGAGCCTGACAATGCATCTACTTCTTTTATCATGCATTCAATGCTATGGGACCCAAGTTTTGAGCAAATAAAGCACCTACTTATCTCTATAGGAAAGGTCCACTTTTTATTTCATACTTCAAAGAAATGATTGAAAACTTCTAGCTGAATAAAATCGTTTCTGTAATGAAGTGAAACCACAGTGAAACTGCTCTAATGGTGTATAACACACTGTTAGTCAGCAGCTTGAAAACAACCCTCACTGCATAATATAAAATGAAATTTTTACATGGCAAAGTTATGACAGCTTCTTAAAAAGCTGAGTAAATATAATCTTTTATATACCCAAAACAAAAATTAAATGAGTGCTTCAAGGTAACAAAAACTACTATTTGAGAGCAGGACCAAGAGAGCTCCTGGCTGTATTGAGGTCAACAGTAAAAGTCTTGGGGTCTCGACTAAGCCAAATTGTCTTGACTGTGTCTGATTCAAGGTGAGATCTGAGGGATCAGTAAAGCATGAACTAATGTGCACAGAGACAGATGGTCAGTCACCAGCTTGAATTTGATCCTAATAAAATGTTGTTGACAGCATAAGAGGATTTGTTCTTCATTAATAACCAGCTGGATAGAGAGAAATTTTCTTATTTATACCACATATCATTCAGGTTAATCAGCCCTGGAATACATATAGATACCTTCTTCTGCCAGAAAGAAAATTATCTTGGCCAGAGATCATAGCCAGAGAGATCGGAAATTAATTGAACCTCCTTACAGTATCTAAAGGAACATTGCTGATTGCCTATGTATAAAAATGTTAATATGAAAGCCCACTAGAAATTATTACTGATATACTGTAAATCAAAATCCTGAGCAATTCTTTGTCTTGAAAAAGGCTGAATCCAGAAGGACAAAAATGTTTGTTTCAGTGGATGCATGAAGAAAAAGAATTCTCTGATTTCAGCATGTCAGGCAAGATTTGTCCATATTATTGCAGCATTAAAAAAAAGGATCATATGTGTAGGATGATTTAGCAGATGGTTTTAGAGAAAAGTCATGGAAAGTAAACTTCCCAAAGTAAAGTTCGCCATTGTCTGTGAAACTGATAAAACATCCATAACAAAAAAACTTTATGAAGAATTCTTTATAATCAATTATAGGGAAAGTCTAAATGTGATTGAGCTTATGTGGTACATTGTATCTCAACCACAAAAACATTTATATGCTACATGTTAGGTATTGAACAGATGATAAATGTGAAAAAGAAAGCAAAAGATTATCTTAAATTTTACCTGTTGTTGAATCAAATGCTTCAGGTTCCCAGCCTAGCAAATCCACTGTGAAGGTTTACTTCATTCCCAAGTAAATCTGGATCTAACACGATCCTCTATCTCATTTTTTGTGAAGGAAAGTAAGTCAAGTGTGGTATAACTAATAACAATTTTGAATAGATAAGGTCCATGTAACATTCAATAAAAAGAAATCTTCTTAAACTTCTCTTTTTCTTGAATAAGAATTAAACATAGCCCTGAATATAAATATTTGCTAAGTGTCAACCCAAGTGAAACCAACCTGAATTTCCACCCAAAAGCTGAAGAAAAATACCAAAGAGCCTTGATACAGAACACAAGCAGACTGTGAAGCAGGGGATCATTGGCTATTGCAGAATTATGTTCTATTTATGAACAGAAAGGGCTTCACATTCTCAAGGCTCTCTCCATAAACTTGTGTATAATCGCCATAAAGACTGGCACTGTGAAGAAATCAACATTTTAGTAACTATAGAGACATAACTGAGCTGTACCATTTGGATGTTGTGCTGTGAGGATTCCAGGAGATGCTTTGCACTCAAACACTACTTTATTGTTTGCAAACAAAACATGGTATTTCTGTGCCAGAATCAGATTATAATAGAAAAATAATGAAAAGTCATTCTTCCAAAATTTCCAGCCTGGGCAGTTCTGTCAAAGCCTTTGAACTGGTGAGTATCCCATCTCACCTCAAGCAACCTGGCCTGAATTAATCTACTCTCTGTACTTCTGAAAATAATCTCTCCTTGCTGGAAACATCCTCAAAAGTTAATACTTATTACTGTAACAAAAACAATTAAAAGTAAATTTAGGAGGCAGATCTCTTTTTTCTGGTGTTTTCTGTTTTGTAGTTGAAGGAAGCTTTATAAATTCTGTATTTCCTTTATTTTTGCTTATTGCTTTTCAGGAAAGAAAGGGCTTTTCTTATGTATGTTTAAAAAAGATGCCACTGAACTTTACAAAAAGTTCATTTTATGTAAGCTTGCTTAGATGGCTAAAATTAATTCTTTTATTCCTTTATTAAAATGATTCCTTTAATAAAATGATTATTTTAATAATCTGAATACTACTCTAGGGTTGATTTTTCTTTTCTATTTATGGTTTGCTATAAATTTTATAATTAAATGTGAGGAATAAAATAAATTTTGTTTGTCTAATAAATGCATTTAAAATACGTAAATTTTTCATCCTCATAACTTGAAGTTCATTTAATAAATGATTTTCAGTTCTATACCATTGGTGCTTCTAGGTCTGTATGCATGCAGGCCATACTGAGTAGTGATCATAAAGCACCTTGTGTCACACTAGTCTCCTGTTTTCTCACAATAAGCTCTTTATCTTTGCATTCTTCATTTTTTGGAGCCGTGGGCATCTGAGGTTTTGCTGATATTTCTGAAGTGTAGGCACTGACAATGCCGTTTTTTATTTTTGCAGAATTGTCTCTGCTAGGTCTCCCTTCGCTACTGCAAAAGGCCTATGTATGTCCTGTGTTCACTCATCTGAACTTCCCACCTAGTCTGGACTGCAATTTTTGCAGTATCATGTTCCTGAGTCAAAACTAATTCCTCTAAAATATCTGCCTCTCTAAGAAGAAGATGTTTTGGCAACTTATACATACATTTCTGAAGTAACTGCTAAGGAATTTTCCAGCTTTTGGATTGGCTGAAATTTCTTCAGGTGGTTTCTCCAAGTTTTGAAAGTATTATAAAAAAGTTATTCATCAAAGGTTACAAACAAAACATTTTGTCCAGTTTTCTTTTGATTTCTCAAAACAGAATAAAAATACATTTTCTTTAAATTTAAACACTTACAAACTATCAAAATATTAATTATGCAATTGTTTTGAATCATCACACACACCCATTTACACCTTCCACGTAGACCAAAGGTTCATTTTAAATTTCAGGTGCCACTTTTTAGATGGCAGACATTTAGGATCAGTGTTACCAAATGGTTCCTTTCCAGACATGGAATAGTGTGTAACAAGAACTGCAGCTCCACCCTTGATGATTGTTCACATCCTGAAAATGTTCTACTAAATAAAATAAAATTAGTACCTTCTCATATCTGGGAATATCTCTTTCAAGACACCCAATTATTGAAGGAAGAGCATGATTTCAAATTGTGGGTGGAAATAGACTACTGTCTTGAAGAATCAGTCCTCTGCTTTTGGAAGAATAGATCTATTTTTTTCATTTTAGCAGTTTTCAGAAGCTTATTTGACAAAGGGACTTTGTTACCTTCCATTATACATTTAAAAGGGTTTAATTCTCCAAATTTCCTTTCATATATACATGCACAAACAGATTTGTAGAGACATACAAGGAGTTTTGGGTGCCTACAGTAGAGCAACAAGTACCACTAACTGCAATGTTCCTCAAGTTTTTATGCATTTTTTGCAAACTGGCTTAATCCATATGAGAGTAATATGCTCAACAAATTTACGCAGAGGACCCAGAACGGATTTATGCCAAATTCCACTTAATTTCAAGATTTAAGAATTCTGATTAGTTACCCTTTGCAGCATAGAATTTTTTTACATGCAAGATAACAAAGTGTCCTTCTATTATTTATTTATTATAGTATACCACAGCTGGCAAATAAGTGCCATGGATCTAATTGTTCACTCTCTATGCCTCCTACCCCAGATTGGAAGGGAAGAAGAATCAGAAAAAGGTAAAGTCCATGTGTTGAGCTGAGAAAAATTTAATATCTAAAATAAAGGTTAATAATAATTAACTACTACTACTACTACTAATAATAATAATAATGAAATAAAAATGAAAATAGAAATTATAATGAAGAGGAAAAGGGAAATAGCAAAGAGAGAGAGAGAGAAATAAAACCCAAGGAAAAAAAACCAAAAAATGCTCAATAAAATTGCTCACTAGTCACTGGCAAATGCCCAGCCTGTCCCTGAGCCACTCACAGCCAACACGCCTAGTTTGCATTCTAAGTGTTCTGTGATATGGAATATCCCTTCGGCCAGTTTGGGTCAGCGGTCCCAAATATTTTCAGCATCACATATCCACTTGATTCAGCAAATTGAGGTGGTCAAAAACATCCACTTGACTTTTAACAAATTGTTCTTGTAAAATTATTCATTGAGCATTAAGAGCATGTCATGCTTCACTGGGTAAAAGTATAGTGATCACTGCATCCACTAACCTTTCTTATACCTTGTAACATGCTGTAGTTTATTTCTTTTATTGTTCTTCTCTCACTTTTAGTAAGGATCATTAACAAATGCATGTTTCCATGTGCACTGACTATGCACTGACTTTTTCCTTCAATATTGGTTTATTCCACTTTAAATGCAGGTTGTGTGGTTCAGGAGTCCACAAGTGTACATTTTGCTTTGCATTGGGTGTATTACCCTTAGAGTCACAATGGCACGGTTCTGATTTTAATTTCTGCAACCTCAGAAATTTACAGCAAAATGGGCCCAATTTTCATAACTTCTAAGCATGCAACATTGACTTCGCAAATGATCGCTGAACTAGAATTCCCATACTGACAAGCAACCTCCCCAATAACCTTTTTAATGTTCCAGTCTAAAAATTGCACCTCATTTCTAGCACTTATTTCTTTTCCCATTTGTTACTTTTTGTGCAAAGGAAATCAAACTTGCAACATACTTGACAGCAGACAAGACCCTAAGTGATGATCTGTAAACGATCTGGATTTAATGTTGGTTCACATAACCATAATCTGTTTCCTAGTGGGCATAACTTTAATTTTCTTTAATAATTAATGAAGAAGCTGACTTAAGAAAAATAAAATAAAAACTAGAAGGATCATTCAGCTGTGCCAGTTCCTAGGTCTACATGCCAAGAATTATAATTTTCCATTTCTAATAAGTAGATTTTTTTTTTGCATAAACAGAAGCTAATAGTACCTTTTATTTTTCAGTTTAAAACAGAAGACACTTTACAATCTATCTTAATTTTAATCTTAATTTGATTCTCTTTTCACAGGTAGACATTCACTAAGTGCTGTCTAATATTTGCCGTAAACAAGGGAGAAGAATGACAGATTTTTGTATAATTTCTTATATCACTACAACGTATCTTCAGGCATTATTTCATATACATGCTGGAAAAACAAGAAATTTTATGAAATGACACTTTGAAAATAAATAATTTAAGTGGTATCATAGCATTAAGGTATGAGGGACAATTTAAGATTATCCAGGCTAACTCAGTCTTGATTTCCTTTTTAGTCACATTTTCTCATTTTATTCATTTGGTTTGTTGGCATTAACACTTCATTTTGTAGCTTTCCTTTGTGCAATGTCCTAAGCTTAGATGTTTTTCTTTTAGGGGTAGAGTGCAAACAGCTTCTGGCACTGTGAGTAATGAGGACTCAACAGGGCTGTGTAACAACAAACCTGATGTTCCTCAGCACAGCGTAAGAGCACAGCACTTGGTTTCCACCCTTGGTGTGTGCCAGCAGGAGATGACACACACACATCTCTGCTATCAGAGCTCCTTTGATAACAGCATAAAGGCACAGGCATGGCAAGGACCAGAGTGCCCCAAGGGTCCTGACTGAGACAGGCAGACCGAAGATGCAGTACCTAATTAGAGAGCAAACTTGCACAAGTCTTTCAGAGTCTGCAGGGAATATTTACAAAATAATATTTTAAAAGTCATAAAACCCAACTGAGTTGGGACAAACTTAATTGCCAGATGCAGGCATTTCATTAATTTGACCATTCCACTTGCTCTTTGATATTTTTCAAATCCCTTTTTCACAGGATGGGAGGTTGTCAAGAGATTTAGGAACATAAAAACTTTAGATTTTTTTTCAGGTTGGCGAGAAAATATTTTTTTCAAACCTTCCTGAAACAGTTTAACAGTAAAATTACTTTCACAGATATTTTTAAAACTATTCAGCTTGGAACAGATTTGTTTCCAGAAAAAGGATAAATATTTAAAACCTAACAGAGTATTAAGCAAACCGAAAATAGGATCTCATAATTGGAATGTCAGATAGTTTTCTGCGCTTTCTCATTAACTGATGTCCCTCCTATAACATTTTTCACTAGAGTGAAATTCTAAGAATTCATGGCCTTCTGAATTGCCCTAAAAATTATTTAGGTTTAAATACATAAATGTACGTCCAGCCGGGGAAGTCCTATGGTTAGTATCCTAGAGAAGAAAATAATTCTGTCACCGCTTCAATAATAGTACTTCACATTTCTCTAGGACTTCACAGAGAGAGCCTCCAAGAGTTATACAGTTTTAATAGCTACAATCTAGGAGCAGATTTGCATGCTTGCAAAGAGAAAAGCCATATTATATATAGCAGCAGCTCACTGCCTGGGGTATTGCCATTGCAAGCAATCCCAGTATCCTGCTGTCAGAGTATTGATCTGGATAATGCACCCTGCATATTTATCTAAATAATGGCATAATCTCTCTAATTTTCTCAGACCAGCAGCCTGTCTACAGTGCTTTATGCTGCAACAATATTTAGTTATGGTAGCCCTGGAAAAAACAGTAAGCATCTTTTCAAAACAGAATACGGCTTAAATCCCCTTTAGACTCTTTTAGCTGTAGAAGGAAAACTCTTTCACACCTTTAGTTTTGTTTTGTAGATTGGCTGGATGACTCACATACAAATTGGAAGAAAATATCAAGAGAACAACTTCTTCATTTGTCTCCAAACAATGACGATATGCTCTCCAATATACAACAGAAAGCAGTATAAAAAAATTACCAATAAAAAAATCAGTGCAGACCAGGAGGGCCTGAGTCTGCTTCCACAAAATTAGTTTTATATGAGTAGAATCTTGGCTTAGCACATTGAATACCCATACTGATTGGCAGCATATAGAGCATAATCTTTCCTGAGTTTTTCCTCTTACTTCACAACTTATTTCAAGATTCAGGACAGGTTTTTCAAGGTGTAGCAGCAGCTGTTCCTTTTAATGTCAAATCATCCTTAGCCTCACAACATGTCTCCAAATTGTTAAACGTTTTTTAAAGGATGGAAAAATAAGAATATCAAACATGCAGGAAGCCTCTGTTTAGTGATAGATCCTGCATACTCTGAACCTGCAAGAAAAAGCATAATCAAATAGACTTAAACTATGTGGCATGTTATGTCATCATAAAGGTGGCCTGCCTTTTCTCCTAGATAAATAAGGAGGAAGAAAACCACAAAGCTTATAATAATCATAGCTGGAAGAAAATTCAATTTGTACTACAGTGAACACACTAAGCTTGAAGTGTCTACACTGTTTTTGACCTTTTGGGAACAAAAATAATTCAGACATGAATAAAACATCTCTATGATACATGGATGCACAATACAAAGTAATGCACTGTTGAAAGCAATTGAATCCTCTAAGATTATCAACTGGGGGGGAAAAATGGAATAGAAACAAAAGCAAAGACATAAAAAACAAATGAAAATAATCACACTAATAATCAACTCTACAGTTTGCCCACCGAAAAAGATCTTCTTTCAAAGCTGTCCATAGAGACTATCAGAACAGGCTCCTGGATGAGAAAATAAAATTAAGGGTAACTGACTTGACCAATTTTCTTTGTATTTCTCAAACCATCAACTTAACAGTCAAAAACTACCCTAGAAACATATTTAATTAATACACATATGCATTTATATTTAACATGTTATATGTATTACAAGAACCCACAAATAGAGATAGAAACCTAAATTTTGAAACATAACTGCAGATATAGTACATAAAACAATTCTTGTCTCCCCCAATACTAAGACACTCAACATTCATGCATTTTACTTGGAAAAGTCTGCTTTGATTGCAATCCTAGAACTTCTGCTTCCAAGTATTTTCCTGCCAGTTTTCACGTATTTGATAACTGCTGTTCTCACAGGTGCTGGTCCTTTTCTTTCCTTTCTCATCCTCTTTCACAAACCTACCAGCTCCTGAGGTGATGCTGTCCCATTATTCTCCTGATGTGTGCACAGGAGTTATGCCCCAGCCCTTGCTAAATGAGCTGCGACACATTGACTTCTGCTGGCAGCCACTGCTCCTGATGAAGGTCACGCACCCAGGAGGGATGTCCTTATGATTTAATCCACCATATGCTGAGCTCTGAACAGAAATGCTCCTCACACATTGCAGTACCAGGTCCTCCTGAAGGTGGAAAGGATGTGAAGTAGGGTGACCTACCTTGGCCAGTTTAGGAAAGGAATAAATTCAGGCCAGGATAAAGTGCCGAAAAAAGCCCAGAATTGCTGCTACACTAATGAGCTGTACTTTGGATAAATGTGGATTAGGGCAATTGTCAGTTAAATTACATTTAATCTAGAAGTTAGCAGGTAGTCTAGAAAAAGTAGCTTTTTTTCTTTTTTAGCTTGTTGTGCTGGCTTTTTACCTAGTTCAGGCAGTGTGTACCAAGCAAACATGGCACTGCAAATTGAACAGAAACCTTTTTCTGGGTGTTAGCTAAAAGGCAAAAGAGGAAACATGGTCTACAAATTACATTAGATGGTACACAGGTGCTTATGAAATACTGTAAATACTTTTAATAGAACCAGTGACCACGTACCTGTTCTAAAACACTGTTATGAACAAAGGCAGAGAGAACAGCCTGAAATGTATAAAATATGATTCAGCATTTTGCACCAGTCTCCTATATAAGTAAATTCTGAAAAGACCTTTTTTCATAAGATACAGGTTTTTTCTCATTCCAGGCTTTTTCCTTTGTGCTTGGATGAGGGACAGAGCCAGTGTTAAACAATAAACACTCTCTTATGTCTTCTGATTTCCACACATACAAAAGCTCACCTCTCATATTTTTGTTCTGTGCAAATGCAATGACTTTGAAGCAGCTATTTTATTTTTATAGAAGTCTGGTCACGATTTCTGTGTGCATTGTGTCCTGTGCCCAACCTTGGGCCAGGATTCAGTATCTGGTTGATGTACAGAGCTGGGCTCTGACAGCCCATGAAAAGGAGACAGATATAGGATAATCATTCGATTTAAGGTAGACTACAACTATGTCATCAATGAATGTGGTTCACTATCATAGATGCCATCTTAAATCAGCTGAGGAAACCAATTTTTCTCTGTTCAGTTAGAAACCATGGTGAGTAAATCAAGAGCTTCAACTTCACAGGAATTTTGTAGAGTCCAATTGAGTTCATGTACTGGAAAATTTGCCAAATCAAGCCAAATGTAATTTTTCCCATTCCCTCATAAATGTTACCTGTCTCCCAGTTGGGCTTTTTGTGTATGTGCTTCTTAAAGTTATTAGACAAACAAGAGCTGTATTTTTATAAAAAAATTCTACTGAGATTGTTTCTTAATGGATATTGGGTGTCTATTCACTAGTACATGAATATTGAGATCTGTCCCTATAATAAAAATGCTTTAGTAAATCACTGCAGATCCCACCAGTGGGCCCAGCTGTAACACAGTTGCTCTACTGAGAGGCCTGGTTTAGTTCTGTAGGCAAGATGATTTCTACAACAGAGAATCTCAATTAAACAGGAATGTAAAACTGAGGGGTCATCCTCAATTTTATCATCTTAGTAATTAATGAAAACATTGAGTTGCATTTCAGTCAGGACAGATGCCTGAAGCATCCTACCTTTACTCATCCATTCACTCCCAATACTACTGAAATTAATTTTTTAAGAAAAGGAATTTTGTGTTATACCTGTTGTGCTCAGCATTTGTCTGCCCCACCTTGCAGCAGCCACCAGTTCATTACTGTGTTTGTGGCATCAGCTGCTGCTGCTGTTGGCCCCCACTCAGCAGCGCGATTGCCGTAGCTACAACAGATATGCTGGGTGTGATTGCCACGTGCCAGGGGTGTGATGGACGCAGTTGTCACATGATGGGCACATGATTATCTCGTGATGGGCCCATGATCAGTGTCTGCTGGGCACACAAGTGCCAGATGGGTGCATGACTGTCATGTTCTTGCCACATCATGGATACAGAGCCGTCATGTGCTGGGCTTTTGATGGGTTTGTCAAGCATGCAGTTCTTGAAGCTTGTGCTGTGATCAGCTCCTGTTCTTTAGATGCCCCTGCTTTTTCTCTGCTGCTGCTTGAGTTGACCCAGCAGATTTTCTAACAATTCCTTCTTATTCCAGCTTCTTAGGGGTTCTGCAGTTCTGTAAAAAGGAGATGGTTGAGTATGTTTTATTTTGTCTCTAAACCACAGGAGAGGTCTGCTTCAGTCTTAACCACCACAACAGCAACCTGCACCACAATCTGTGGCTGTTTTACAGTTGCCAGCAAATTTCCAAGCCAACATGCTCCCTTTTGCTAGCCTGTGACTTCTGTAACCTCAATTCAGAAATGATTGTTCCAAGATTAAACAATTGCCCCTTTCCTGGCACACTTAGGCAAAACTATTTATTTCCAAATTTAAATTGCACTTTTTCAGACTATGTCTCAAGAGAACTACTTGGAAGAGAACTTCAGGCAGCGTGTTCTACAAAATCTGGTGCAAGTGGTCTCTGACCTCTGGGAGAGAAATGGTGCCCCACTGATCACCTTTAGCAAAAGGGTGGCAGAGGTGGGCATTTTATTCCCTGAAAGGGTGGCCAGGAACTGGAACAGGCTACCCAGGGAGGTGGTGGAATCACCATCACTGAAAGCATTTAAAGGATGAGTAAATGTGGCACCTGGGGTTATATTTTAGAGATGGACTTGGCAATGCTGGATTAATGGTTGGATTTGATGATGTTTCCATCATAATTTTCCATCCATAATTATTCTGTGTTTCTGTGACTTTGAAGCTGAGGATTTACCTTCCCACATCTCTGCTGTGTCCTGCTTAACCCACCCCTGGTGTCACACGGGGCCTCTCAGTGACACGCTGTGGGTGACAAACACCATGCAAAAGTGCAAACTCCAACAACAGGGAGGTTTCAGCGATGGTTTGCGTGTGCATCAGTGGTTTTGGCAATCTGTTGCTGGAATTAACTATTACCAACTGTTTGTCTAGTTAGAAATGATCAGTCTGACAAATGGTAGCTATAAAATGAAGACTCTTAAATTGCTGACCTTAGGAAGCCCAAACAGCTTTAGTAACTATCAAGACTGAAGACTCTTCAAAATAGACACAAATCATATTTGCCGTCACAAAGATTATCCATCAGGAAGTAAAATAAAAATCACCTTTTTTCCCCTTAAAATTCAATACATGCAGGGAATTTGCAGCTTTATCTATGGAAATAAAAAGGGAAAATATTACATCAGCACTATTATTTATCTATGGATTGTCTATCAAAAGACTGAAAAGCCAGCAAAAAATACCTCTACTGAATTGGAACCAGATCCCAGACTAAGATTTAAGCTTTTTGTGAATGTAAAATAGACATGAACCTTTGCATTTATCATGGTTAAGGAGAAACCACAACTGTATTAATATTTAGAGTAAGTTCTCATTTATTGTTCAATTTGCTGGTTTGTGTATCTCCCACAAAATTTACCACAGCTGGTATGACTTTATTAAAGCAAGACTTTATCAAGTTGGTGTGATCCAACTGTTCAGCTCAAAAACATAGACTGCCCAGAAACTGACTTTTCCGATCTTTCTTCATTATACCTACAAGGGATAAGTTATTCCTTAGGTTTGATAGAAATCCTGTGGTTTAGCTTGAGGACAATGTTTAACAGTGTCTACTCTGACATTGTCTACCTAAATTTCCCGAGGGTTTCCAAATGTATGTTGTTAGTTATGAAGATGACATAAATGGCAGAGATTATATACAATAAGCTGGCAGCAAAATAAGACCTCAATGGACAGCTGAGTGATTACATTTTGTAATTCAGATGGAGATGAAAAACTGTATAGTAATAAACATCTAAAATGACAGGGAAATGTGAAACTGTACTATTCAATTTTAAAACAAAATGTTCTTCTTCTTATTAAAGCCCACAACAACCTTTTGTTTTTTCTCTTCAATGTGGAAAAAAAGCAGGAAGCAATATAAAAAGGGACTATCATTTACTTCAGTCACTCTTCAGTGTACATACCATGCAGCCGCGTATCCGCAACTGATTTTTAACTTCCATGACTACAGGTGATCTGAAAATTTTGTTTTTCATGACAAGCTACACATTAATGTTAACCAATGTCTAACTGCATGCTGTATTTTTTCCCCTGTATACATTCAAACATAAAACTTGGTGAGAATCTACTGAAGGTGTATCAGGTAAAACCTCAAGACTTAACAATTTATCCAGGGATTTACTAAGTACACATCCTGTACTACATGTTTTACAACAAACTCAAACTCATTAATGAGGCATTTTATGTGATTAATTCTGTTCTACTGCTGGATTCCAGATTTATTGCACATAGAAAATCAGGTGTCACCAGAATCAAACATGAGAAATTTTTAACATTGCTGTACCTTCCTGCAAAAGACTTTACCCTCAACAAACAGCTACAGTGATCATATCCTTCTCTTTAGTGAGAGAAAATCTGAGTGGGGAAAATAAAAGGTATTGTTCCCTACTGTAGAAATAATATGCAAAATCCATAGGACACTTACTGAAGTATGGATTTAAGTGCCATGTTATATGAACAAGGTCAGTCGTTCATAGGGGGAGAACTGGGGAAAGATACAAATTCTTTGGAAGTCAGCCTCAGATAAAGGAGCACTACAATGTAATATGACAATGCTATACATATGACATGAAGAGGAGCCATGGGTGCTTTTGGAAGAGAAGTCCTGGTCTGTGAGACCTTTTCATCCCTTAAGTCCTCATGTACTCTAAAGAAGATCTTACTCATTTGGAGCTGTTCTGAAGAAAGTTGCAGGAAACACAGGGTTACTTGCTTCTGTGTCAATCAGTGCACACTGATGGACTCTGTGGTCCATCCTCAAAGGAATTTTGTCTCTTACCTACTACCAAACACACAAGTATTACAACTTTTCTAAGCAATATTTACAAATTGGTAATTGTTGCCATTTGAAAGGAATGGAGAGAGGCACCTCAAGTTACTCTTAATTATGTCAGGGTTTTTGGAGAGGAGTAACAAGTCCCTAAATAATTGTTGGAATAAAACTGTTCCTAAGGAGCCAGAGTTGGGAGGGCAGGGCATACTCTGAAAAATTGTGAGACCAAATCAATATCGGTCTCCTGGATAACTGATGATTACTCAAAAGATGGAAACTACTGCTATTGACTTTGATTTGTGCAGTATTTGCGGATTTTGTTTTGTAAGTCAGGTCAGAGAAGGTGATCAACTCCAGAGTCATCCTCAGGTGACTGGGGGACACCTTGTCAGTCGCTTTCAGAGACCTCTGCAGGCTTTGATTGCTCTGCCTTTGAAAAAGCTGCAGCTGGGATACTCTTCTTAGAAGCAAAAGGCTTTGCAGAACTCAAAATGGAAGATAGAGAATGACTATGATTTTTTTTCTGTTTGCTATTGCCAGTATTATATAAAGACTGAGCGCTGTTTTTTTCCCCTTAATAATAATTTCTGATATTATAGTAGTCACTGATTCCATTTTTAATGTTATTATATCTTCAATATAGTTTGCTGTAAGAACTAAGCAACACATTATTGAGTATTTTTAAGTGTTAAATGAGCTCAATTTACTATGGAGGCCTGTAGATTTAGCAGTATAAATTGGGGATGCTTCAAGACTCAATGTCTCTGGGTCTATGATAATTTAGCACCTGCTTTTTTCTTATAATGCTCTAGAGTCTCAGCCTATGTAAGAATATATTTGTAGTTTCATGTACTCCAGATCAAGAAAATTGCGACATTTATTTAGTCATATGTATACACAAAATATCTGTAAACCCTTCTGAATCAGGTAAAGTTAACACAGTATTTCAGATTTTAAAAAATTACAATTTCTTTCTGTTTCAAAAAGCTGAAGAAAGATGCTGCACATCAAAGGAGACTAAACAGACAAAAATCCATGTATGCATCAAGATGAGTATTTTTGTTCTTAGATAAAAAAAACAATAACCAATTAAACAGAGAATACTGAATTCCTTTTATTTTTGCTTACAGTCCAGAGAGAAGATTTAGAGAACAACCATGCAGCTTTTCATGAGAGCACTATGCAAGAATCAATATGCCAGCACAAGCCCAATGCCTTTATACAAAGCTAGCAGGACTGCCCGTGGTGGCATAGTCCTCCACAGCAGGGAAGAGATCCGAGCTGGGACCTGGCTGCTGCCGGTGGATGCAGCTGCCTCAGCCATCTGCAGGACAGCAGGGGCTCTGCGAGCAGCTGCCACGTTACATCAGGAATGCCTCAGATCTGGAAATCTCTGGGTTGGATTCCCACTGTTTTCTGGTGTCTGGACCATAGGCCAAAGTAGGCATGTCTGCTTCATGCAGCTGTTGTTCTCTATCTGAGCATGCTGGAATTCTCAAGCTGTACAGAACAGCAGGGTTTTTATTTTTTTGTGGAAGGATAGCTATCTTATTAATTTAATATAAGCAGGGTAAGATTTCTGGGTGATATAATAGGAACACTTTCCTACCTGAAGATCTAGTTAAAAAAATATTATGATTAATTTTTTTTTTTACGTTGAAAGAAAAACATTTCACCATTTTAATTTTAAAAAAGAAGATAAAAGAACCCTATTCACTAAGAAAATTTATTCTCAAGCTTAAAGAAAATCACAATCATCACTGTGTAATTTTTAGTCGCTGTAATATCCAGAGATACTATAACTGTGTCACAGTAGGATTTACCAGCATATAACTACTGTATCATCCCTTTGAAAGCTCAAAACCTGTGTACACATAAATTATTCTAAGTGGCAAGTTGACAGGGAACATCTGCTCTAGCTGGTGAATCCACTAATGTGATCCACCTGTCACTGTCTGGGTCATTACATAACTGCAATTCTGACCTGCTGTAATATTTTTGGCACATATACAAAGCTCCAAGTTGCACTAACAGATTGAACTGAGGTCCAAGATTAATACACCTTTTAAAATAAAACCAAAACATTTACAGTACTCATTAAGGCCACTGGGAAAATAGCATGGAAATTCATTTCAGCATGAATTTAGAGTCCTTGTTTTTTAGTTAGAAGCATTTCAGAGGACATTTCACTATAGTTGCCATAAATAATAAGAAAAGTGGGGGAAGATAGTTGTCATGATGTATTGATTCAGAGATTATTTTAGAGCACCAGTTTTCACATTGTGTCTTCCTGTGTGTCTTTCTGTTTATTTCCACTTTACTTTCTCCATATCTGCCAGCCTAGAAACTCGCTAAAACAAAATGCTTTTAGCAGTAATGTCAAGACTCAGAACTTAATCTGAATTTTTATATGATATATTTAGATAAACCAGAAATAACCTGGATAAAGTTTCACTATTTTTACCAAAGCACGTAGTCATTAAGAAGGTAGGAGCTGACCCATCTTAAGCCTCTAAAAACAGAATATTATGGTTTAGGTCCCTTATGCCAAATGCATATTAGAAAATGAAAGTTCTCTTGCACAAATGATGCTTGTCATGCATTTAAAAGGTGAAAACTCTGATAACATTTCTACATATACAGATTACTGTTATGTCTGAAGAGATGAACAACAAATCAGCATAAACTTACTAACATATTAAAGTTGGGTCATTAACCTGAAAACTAGAACATCTCAGCTTCTATTTTAGTTGGATAGTGATTATCTATCACCAACCTTTAAACGATGTTCAACATTCAAAAGGCTTTGTTTCCCTCTTATATGTGTATTTAATTTAATATTTCAATGCATTATCAACAGTACAGCTTCACCTGGTATAACCATTGGATGCGATACTTAATTCACCAAAGAAATGCACAATGACCCAAACAAATTTCTCCAATATTTTTTTTCTGTATTTTTATATGAGAGACAACTTTGGAGGATCAAATCATTTGAGATATTCCCACATAATTATATGGAAATGGGTCTGGAATGAACCTACAAACATCACATTCTCTATGCTTAAACTTTACTATTGAATTATTCTTTGGTTCTGAATAAAATCACTTTGAACAAATAAAAGGAGTTGTGCACAACTCGCTCTTCTTAAGATCCTCAGTGTGCCTGAATCATCACTCTTTGGTAATCAGAGGTGTACAATTTTTAGAATTAATTATCTAATATAGCAGCAATTGATACTTCAATGCAGCTTTTTTGTTTTGAGCCAGTCAGACTTTTTAACTTGAAATGTCAGGTCAGAGCCATGGAACCCCATTTTCCTGCATGCCGAGATCAGATATCCGTCTGCATTTGAGACAGGTGCTTTGCAAAGGAAAGGCATTCCAGAATTCTAATCTAGAATCTTTTATCAGATTCAGTGAGAGGATCCTATGATCTGGCCTATGCATTTCTGCATTATACAAATAAGGTTTTTGGAAGACAGAGTCTTCTCAGTGCTCTGAAGAACCTGAGTTCTCTAGAATTGAAAATGAATTCTTAGTTTCTTCTTTTCCTGAAAGAATAAATGCCATAAAATATGTTTATAGACAGGTGATACTGGTCCTCTAGTTTTTTTATAATTTCACTGTGATTTTATAAATTTATCCTTCAAGTTTTACACATTGAACAAAATATTTTTTGTCACTGGCCTGTCATGATGAATTCTTACAATCCTGTTGTTTTCTGGTAATCTTCCATTTCCAGCTGTACAGTTCAGAAATATTTTATTTGACTTTCATTGGTAAATCAATGAAAAGGTTGTTTTTTCTGATGTCTCTGACCATATAAATAATTTCTAATATTCTGAGTGTGCTGTCAGGGTATGGACATTTTATGCCTTCTGTCTGGAACATAAAAACAACTAAGAGATGATTGGTTATTTTGTTCTGGCAAAAAAAATGTTGTAGTGTCATAGTACTCGTACTTCACAAATATGAGAATGAAGGTGGTGCATGAAGATAAAGCGGATAAAGACCAGGAAGTACTGAAAATGTACAAATATATTAGTTGTTTAATAATGTTGAGTCTAAGTCACAAAAATAATCTTGGAAATTTTTCTAACTCCTCCCACAAGGATTGAGATATCATCCTCTGTAGACTTCAATTAAAACTTTAAATCATATGTTAAACAGCCTTAAATATGTATTCAATTTATAACTTATGCAGGGATATTGGGCAAAATTGTATAAACTTAAATAGCATAATTTCAATATTTAGGAGTCTGACTGCAGTCACATAATTTCCTTTTATATAGGATTTTTGTTAAAAAATGCTCTAGTCCCACTTTTCTGTTGATCCATTCTATGTAATATAACCCAACACACTGAATCTATATAAGACCATTAAAGGGAACATATAATTATTATAATTTTAGCCATTTTTTTCCTTCTACTCAAATTTATTCTTATATTATTCTTTTGTTATTTGTTCCTTATGCAACTCCAAGCTCTGTTTCTCACCAAGAAAAAAAAAAAAAGACGTACAAAAAATCCCAGCAGAAATCACTACTGGAGAGCCACACATGCTCCCTTACACAAGACCACAGTTAGCAGAAATATCAGTGTAACCAGTGCAAACGAATGAATGACGAAAAGGGGAAAAAAGAATGTATAACGAGGCTGCAATGAGCTGAAAATTTTGGAAAGCATTTTTTTCCTGTCACAAATGAAAAAGTACAATATTTGTCTCTGTCTTACTCAGCCTTAGCAGCATGGTGGAACCAATGTCTTCCATCTGGTAGCACAGCATGTGTGAGCCACTTAAACTCCCTGGCTTACATGATGGTAGATCAGTCTTGCTATTTAACTGCTCCTTGCAAGTCATTATGCATGCAAACAGCTCCCACAGTAAAGAACATGTGAATTCAAGCTACAATCCTAACTGACTTCAAAGAAGTGTTATTTAAACAAAAATGCTGGAAAGAATGCAACTTTGTCACAAGGGTGAAAAAAGTCCCTATCAATCTGACTCCTGCCTGTTTTGTGTTAAATCTCTACATGACTATTAATAACCTCAGCTGCAACATATCATGAGTATGTTTCTGAGGTAGGTGTGTCTCCTCTGCAGACACCCTCAACTGCAGCTTTGTCTTGGTTCTGATCTCTAGAAATTATTAGCCTTATTTTTACTATAACTCCATAAAGCAATTCATGTCTAGACATATAAAATAATGAATACCTGTCTCCATTATGCAATTTATTTATCTTTCAATAAATCAATTATATAGATTAAATATTTAAACATCTTTAGTACATTCTGTAATATTTGCAGTAATTGCCAAAACTGCTTTCTATATAGAAGGTACCTATATAATGTCAAAGATCAGCAAAATTATTTTGGTTCCAAAAATTATTGTGAACAAAAATCCAGCATGAGTTTCTTAGTGCCATATCTGTGTTCTCTGTTTAAGAACTTTTATTTTTTTTTGTGACAGTTGTAGATGAAGTTTTCTGACTAGAAGATTTGATGAAGTAGGATTGAGGACTTAAATTGACTGCACATTAGATATCGCCGCAGATATTTACCTGAATGGGATTTCTGGGTATCACCTTAATTGTTTTGACAGGGTAGTGATTAATGCACATTTTTTAGCAACTTTTGAAAGCATATGGTGCTGCACAGTGAGGTGTGCTGTGACTGATACACTGAAGTCACTTTCCAAACCAAAGGAAGCTTCTTTTTTTGCAACTAAATGAATAGATAGAAATGTTATAGCTAAGTAGAAAATTATAAGCTAATTCCATAAAATCAAATTGATTAAATGCTTCTGATATTAAGAATCTAAAACATTCATTTAAGCTGAAAAGTCTGCACAGACAGTTGTTTCTGAATAGAGTAACAAATTATTAGTTTTTATCTCCTTTATTGTTCTGAAGTGTGGTGTTTCCAGCATGCTCACTTCTTTCAGGCAGGGTCTGAGCATCTACCTTCACTTTATAGCCAAACTTATTTTACAGACTACATCTCAGACTGTGTTATAGTATAGACAATAGTTATCAGTGGGAACACTAAATTCTTGGAGAATGAGAAAGACTCAAGGTAAAAACCCCTTTTGCAGGTAAAGAGGACTCCTGGAAAGTTTGAGGTGTCATGGAGGGTTTGGGTGCCCTAAGGGGAAAACACAAAGAAGAGAGTCTGAGAAGAAACACATCATCTTTCTTAATCTCAAGAAGATGCTTAGCATGCATTTTTTCCGGCAGGTAGCCTCCTAAAGTTGAAAGGAAGCACCAGCCAAAATTTATTTCCTCTCAAGAGTATTTTCTGGACTTCATTTTGGTAACTAAGCATTTGTTTAATAATTCCCAGGGAAAGTTTTTTGCCATACTGTTCAATACTTCTGTTCTCAGTTACAAATAGAAAAACAAAGAGGATGCCAAAATAATTACTTGTGCTCTTCATGGTAACTACGAGGAGAAATCCTCATGTTTCATTTGTGCTAGGACAAAATGCAAATCCTCTTAAATATCTCTTATTGATTGCTTTCATGCCACAGTGATTCTATCATTGTTTAGCAATCATGTCTAAGCTCTTATGTAAGTACAGAAAGGAATAAAAACCTGCAGTTTGCTTTAGTATAGATGACTGGTTCCATGAAACAATAAATTTAGATCATGAGTCATACAATAGACCATTTCACAATACTGATTCTTTCGCAAAAGTTTGATAGTATTGTACTTCGTATATAGGTGCTAATATAAATGGTACTAAGTGTTGAAATTAACAATTGAAAAAGGAAACATAGTGATACAACATAGCAAAGCTATGCAGCAAATGATTTTTGAATGACTCGCATAATCACTCAACTTCAGAACGTTAAAGTTTTTTGATGTAGTGTCTTTAATCTCGCAGATAAAATGACGGTTCTTTAAAATTCTGTCTTATCTAGCAAAACCATCATTAAGTGAGAAATCTGTAAATCACACAGAAAGGTACCATAAAATACCTTAAAATATCTCAGATATTTTCCATCAAAAATATTATATAGATGTGACTTCAAAATAAATGACAACAAAAGTTTCTCTGATTAGGGTGTTTCATATGATGAGTGCACAATATGTTTCATCACAGCACAAAAGAACTTTTACTTAAGTAATGATTGAAGATGTGCTTTCAGTATTATTTGAAGCCACAGTTTTTAAATTTTTCTATACAATGATCCTTTGATATCCCAAGAGTCTTGATAAAGGAGATAATGACTGGGGGAAATTGGAGATAAAGACACTGAACTTTCTGTTCTAAAAGAAATTCTGAGGAAGATGTTTTTACTTTAATTCAAAGACATCTTGGAGGAAAATTGTATTACTAGCTCTGAATTTTAATAATGAATAGCCATGCCAGAAGCTACTTTTGTCCATTTCTCTTGTTCCTGGCTACTTTACATCATTCTGAACTTTTCAGTACATCAAAGTGAATATGAAATCTTGAAATACAGTGCATAATCTCAGTGGCACTGCTTGATTTTAGTAATGGAAATACTTCAAGCAGACATTTCTGTTGAACAAAGATAGCAGGAAAAGCAAAAAAAAGTATTCAAAGATGTTATAGGAATGATTAAAACACTACAGGAGTGGATCATAAGTCTTTACTGGGTTTTGCAAACTTTTGTTCCATAGATATCATTGGTAAATAGCTCAGATTTTTTCATTATCTTCTGCATGGATTATATGAAAAAAAACCAAACCACACAGTTTGAAAAAAATATATCCTTAAGGGAAAAAAGCAAAATTAAAAAATAAAAAAACCTAGAAAACTCCCAGAATGTATTTACACTGTTTTCTAATTTGTAAAAGAAATGGTGAAAACAAAAAGCCATTCAAATTCCAATTGTTTGGGTTCTTTCTGGAGCTTATGAAGAGGAACAAAAAGAATGAAAAGCATCTGTGGGGACTCTTATGGCTGTGGGTTTGTTGATGTATAAGCTTGACATGAATCCTATGATAATTTTATCTGCCTACCAGAGTGTCTGCCTTATAGCCCTATTAAACTTTCAGGATCCGGCTTTTTGTCCGTGCAAGGCTTTGGAAATAGGGTGAGGGAGGAGTCTAAGGGGTATCCTAATCAGCTATTGGGATTGCTAAAGGCTTCACATGTACTTAGAGCACCCAGGCCCAAGATGTTCACATGTGTTTAATGTCTTTGTGTTCTTTTGTAGTGCAGTTTCTCATAACAATGCAGCATCTGCCTGGTGGCAAAGTCCTTCAGTAGTATGGAAGAGACCAAGGGAATAACAAAGCCCTTCCTCTTCATTTGTGAAAAACACTTGAGCTGCTGCAGCAGGCTTACACTGGCAGAGAGGGGAAAAAGGGTCAGATACAGATTGTCTGAAACAATTATCCTGAAATGGGAAGGGAAGGGAAGGGAAGGGAAGGGACGGGAAGGGAAGGGAAGGGAAGGGAAGGGAAGGGAAGGGAAGGGAAGGGAAGGGCAAACTTTGACCATTTTTTGAGCACCGAATTAAGACTTTATAACCCAGAATTGAGTTTAACAGCAGTACAGAATGGCTTTACACAGTTTGAAAATATTTTGAAATGTTCTTATAATGTTAACTCTTTAATGTTAAACACAGTGTTTTCTAGCAAAATCTGACTGGCTGAGCTTGGAGACTGAGGACATAGACATAATTTTGAACAAATATTTTCAGCACACTGTTGAAGTGATAGTAGTCATGATTTTAAAATGCACAGATGCCTCTTTGAATCCTGCAAAAGTATCATGGCACATAAAAATTATCTCTAGCATTTGCAGCAACTGTGTTTTTATGTCTGATTGAGTGTTCAGTAACTAAAAAACCAACTACATAAGTGTTATAATTTTAATGTCCATTTAGTCCCTTTATAAACTTTTTTTTAAAGTTTGGCTATATGCATTGCTTTGTCAGGAAAAGTATCTCCACTTCAGCATTTTAACTATAATTAATGATGACATGCGCCTTGATTGTTGCCAAGTTTATATTCCCTAAGAGATGGAACAAAACACACAACGTGTGAATTATTTATACTTCCATATGGAGGCTTATTGTTAATACTTTCTCAGTAATTCTTAAGCTTTGGATCTTAATGAGGAAATGTAGATCACTGGTGCATTTAGTTCAAAATATAAAGAGCAGCATGCACCAAAGAGATGAAAATACTCTGATACTTCAAAAGTGAACAATAAAGAAGCCTTTTTTCCTGTCAAAATTGCTGTGACAGCTTTCAGAATGCATCTATACATGAACCTAGATACACTTCTCTGCCATGTAATCTTCCTTTGAGCAATGACACACTGTCAATATTTTAGCAAGTAGCTTCCATAAGTTTTAGAAAAATAAAATCTCTGTTGTCCAGTGGTATCCCTCAAATTTCAGACCCAAAATCATAGATCATAATTTATAATCTATAACGGGTTGAATGAGTGATAGGATATAACTCTTTACTTTCTAATTTAAAGCCCTACCAAATAGGTCAATATTTTTGCCCATTTTGATCTGACCTTTTCTAGAACTTTGTATCCTCAGGCATGCAATCTCATTCTTGGGACTGCCCTGTACAGGACCAGGAGATGGTCTTCAGTGATACCCATGGGTGCCTTCCAAGTCAGGATATTCTATGATTCTATGATTCTTCCACTGTTTTCTCTAGTAGACATTAAAATTTTTCCCCTTCTATGTTTTCTGTTTTTCTTAAGTTTATTTTGTGCCTTTTGTAACCTTTTTGCACCTTGAATTATTCTTCTCAGCACAAAATGAAGATCCTCTTTTGATAATTGCAGATAGTGCTCCAGTTTTCCTTGCTCTTAATAGACTGTCATAAATCAAAGTCTGCAATCTATAAATTTGTGTTGGGCAAACACATGGCTTTGCATGCAGTATTGCCTGTGTGATCTCATCCATTGCACTAAGCGGTACAGGGTAGTGATTTATTGGAATAGGGAAACCAAGTAAATTCCCTGTCTGGACTAATATAATCATTCCCTTGTTCTGAAGGTTCAGTGATTTCACGGTTAGTCTTTCCAGCTCTTTTCCCTACAAATGTATGCAGATACCTATTTAACTTTAACTAACCCATACAGCACATACTTAACTTTATGAAAATATCTTCACTTCATAAGATAAAAACTTTGATTCCTGAATTGGTCAAGAAATATCAATATCCTACATATGTGTGTATGCCTTCCACTCTGCATACCTAGAAGAGTGAATCCATAAATATGAGATAAAAAACTGTAATCCACTGACAAAATAAAATTTATTCAAGTCATGTAAGTCAGAGTAGCTACAGACAAAACATATTGTACTGAAAACAGGCTGATAGGTCGTTTTGCCTTTTTTAGGAGAAAATTAGGAGACAAATGTTATGCACATTGAGAACTATCTGAAGACAGCACCATGTGCTTTACATATCTTGTTTGATGTGTGCAGTTATACAACTTGCACCTCCACATAAAAGAAGTGTTGGTAAATCTTACGATGCAAAATTTGTTAAATAAATTTAACAAAGAAGAAAATACATTAATTTCTGAAATTACTATTCCAATAGATATAGTCTCCAACTTCTGTGCAACACAGGAAGGTTCAGTAAGAATTAAGAGAATATTTCTGCATACATAATCTAGCCTCAGAAATTATTTTCTCTTTAACCTGGCTTGAAGTGGCTTCATATAACCCACACTGGCTTTCATACCAGATATTTATTCCTCATAAATATGTTTTAAGTTACAACAATAAAAAATGCAAAGCAATGAATTATTTCATATAATAGTTAAAATACATATATAACAGCATTTGTTATTTCAGTTTTGCATGCCATTGAATATTCTCTTAAGAGTTAGAAAATATTACACAGTGGGAGAATGTAACTGCTTAGCTTTATGAATTTCAAATATTCTAATCATTAAATGTGTGGTTTTCTATATATGTAAAGCTAGTAATAGTTGCATCCTAGATAAAGATTTGGGAAAACTGGTGATCAAATGATGCATGACTTGAAATTAGTTTTTTCGCAATCTTAGTTTTCTCCTTGCAAATCCATCTCTGTTGGAAAAGCAGAACTGAGACTTACCTAGTCAAATTCTGTTGCACATTGGTCTACTCTGAGAATCAGTCACTCCCTGAAGTAAATTCATAATGTAAACCCTTAGCTGAGTACCATTAAACTGTAATCAGATCATTATAATTTGGAACATTAGTGCTCTCATCAAATGAATGTTCTTTTGAAAACACACCAGGTATGGTCTAGAATCCCTATTTAGCTTCAGTTTACAAACTCCAAATGCACCTGTTTGAGCTATTGCAGTTTGGATTGACTAATGATGTCATCATATATCTTACCCTATAATTCTATATTGAAGTTGGGCAACCAATGGAAGCAATAAGAAAGCAGTTTTTAGTTTCCTGGCAGCACATTAACTTTACTACATACAACAGTTACTAACATGAATGCATCACATATTTTTAGCAGCAAATAAGCAAGTAAGAAGACAACGTCCAGCATATTTTCAGTCTTAAAGAATGAAATCAATTTGATTAATAAGAAAACACTTAGGAAACCAACAAGTTAGACAAGGTTTAGCAATCCCACTGTGACTTTTTTAGTGCAGCATTCACAGGACAACAGACACCTTAAAAAATAATTAATTCAGTTGAAAAGAAACGTTGCATTTTAGAATCCATTTTATTTCCCTCCCTTTTATGCTTCAGCCTACCAGAAAATTGAAATCTCTATCTCTGGCAGTTCTGTGGCAGACTTCCAGCTTTATCTTAATGAAGAAGGAATTATTTTTGACAATGTTCTGTTCTCCAAGTATCCCAAAATCCTCTAATTCATTTACATGAGGTAGAGGGGAAAAGAAAGAAAGAAAAGAAGAGTAGTGATGCATACAAATATTATTCAAAAGGGATATAGGGAAATGTTCTATGGAAGGAACACAAGACTATTTTATAGCAGAAAAGTATAGCAGAAGAGTAGAAAAGTAGAAAAATCACATTTCCTTAAATGTAATGCTTGAAAATTCACCAATTTAGTCTTATATAAAACTATCAAATGAATAAGTGAATTTCAGCAGTTTCGAAAAACAGTTGAGACTGAGAGGAAGCTACCTGCACTTTCCCATGGATGCCCCAATCATTTCAAAGGAGATAAAGTTTTTTCAAACTGGTAACTGGTATTACATCTTGTCATGAGGCCTTTTTTATTCCCCAAAAAACTCACAAATGCAAGTCAATAATCGGTGCAAGGAAAAAATTCTTTGTTGAAATTTAGAAAATTTCCTTAAACTGACATGAGGGCTATTGGTTTCAAGTAGGACATTATATAATCTTTCCACTATATTTACCAAAAATCTTCATAGTACCATGTGTTCCTCTGGTAAGTTATGCTGAAAACTACTGAGACATCTATGTTCAAATAATGTTGCTACTGACTGAACCAAAGCAAACACAGATGCCTCAAGACCAAGAAAGAAGGACAAGAGTTACATCACTTTATCCTTTATGTCTAAGGGTTGCTATTCTACAGATTATATATTCAATATGAACTATATATTGGTGTGTATAACTCCAGAGCAAGAATCTTACTGATACTATAATTAATGAGAACTCTTAATAAAGTGCTACTAGAAAACAATAATGCTAAATCATAGCTTGAAGAAAAGCCAGTCTCCCAGTCTCCCACCCAACTGCATGCTCAGTCTCCACTCCAGTGTGGTAGGTAAAAAATTTTCTTCTCCACAGACTGCAGAGAATTGCTCCACTATGTCCTCTTCTAAATGCTGCAGAGGAATATTTTCTCTGTCATGGAGAAACTTCTCCATGTTTTTGACAAACCCTCTGTTGTTTCACTCATTTTATTTCTTTCTCCTCTCCCTCTGTGGTATTTTCTGCCCTTTCTTACCTGCACTTTCCCACGAATGCCCCAAATGTGGCTGATTAACTCAGCCATCCCCTGTGATGGATCTGTTGCAGAGATTGCTGGCACTGGCTTGTCTCCAGCTTGGGGTAGCTCTGGCCATCTTCCCACAGAGGCCAGCCCTGCAGACCCACTGCTTCCAAACCTTGCAATCCACACCAATACACTTGGTTAAAGACTCTAAAATATTTTAAATATGGTTCTTCATCCAGCTCTTTTAAAATCTTGGAATTTGTAGATTTTATCCCACAGGAACATGAATTGCTGAGCCACATTTGAATAACACTACATGTATGAAGTGAAAAAATGTCCCAAATTAAATAATAGTGCATGGAAATTATATCTGGACTTTGAATTTCTCCTAGTTTTACTAACGTGCAGACTTGGTAAAAATATAACATATACACTGAGCTAAGCTTAAACTTCGGCAATTATTATGTCAGTGTTAAAGGAAGAGTGACAAATACCCAAACCTCATTTGCAGAGTTTTCTCAGTTTTCAGTGTAAGAGAATGCCTATTTGGAAAAGAGAAGCTGAGTTATTCAGTTATTCAGATTGTTCAAGACATGTTTATACAACTCATTTTCAAATTATTCAGAAATTTTAAATTCACCAAAAACATTCATACTTATCTACGATACAGTTAAAATCTCTTTTCCTCAGGAAAAAGAAGAAATCCATAGCAATGATTCTTCTCTTCTCCTAGGGCAACTGTTTGGTCTGGTTACTATCCAAGTTCAACATAAACAGGTGACACTAAATAAAGAGTTGAGCTACAGGCAATTTCTGATGTACTTCTTCACAGTTTTGGAACCAGCTTAGTTTCATGATTTCCAAGTTTATTAAAAAAGCATGTAAGATACTCAAAGGCATCATATAGGAAGAGGGAGGTTTAACAAAACTGAATTTTACCTCAGTTGACTTTGGAATTTTCTGCAATTCCTCTGTTTTTTTTCTGATGAATTACTAGTTTTCTTTGGGGCATTTTATAGTTGTGATATGGTATAGATCAAAGAATTTTTTGTAACACATGTAAATGTAATTAAACATCAATAACCTAATTAATTTTTTCTGATGTCAAATAAAACACAAATCCAAGTGATTTCATTAGAGTAGAAACCTCAAATTGTCTCATCAAGCTCAACTATGCATTTAATGATGTTTCATAGAGCAAATTCTAAATTCCAAATAATTATAAAATTTAATACCACATATTTTTATTTCAGATTCATTCCCTTTGTTTAAAAATTAACCTTAAATAATCTTTTTAATTGCAGCCTCATGAATTCCACTATGATTTTCATGGAGCCAAACAGAAAGGTATCCCGTCCTGACACATTATAACCCTTAATATCTGGGATATCATAATGACATCAGATTCATTTTTTATGATGTTCCATACAGTTTAGGAGGAAAAATTCTGGCTTAAAAATAAGATTCAAACATATTTTTATTACTCGGTATTCTCTTAATAAAATAGGAGATTTATACTCAAAACTTCAAAATGTACAAAATAAAATCTACAAGTGTGAAAAAACCTATACAAATGACACATAGAAAATTATCTACAAAACTGTCAATACATCTACAAAGAGGAAATTAAGAAGAAAAAATATTACATGGTTAGTCTACTGTAAGTTTTGCATGAATCCAGCAAGATAATTCAAGTTATTTGTAGGCATTTGCCATTCCTTAAGGCTGGAAATTATGAAATTCAAAATAATATTTTTTAATAAATTTTATTCTATTAAAGTATACTTTTGATTAAAATAAGACAATAAGAACGTTACTACTTTGCAAGTACAACATTTGAATATACCCATAATGCAGAGAAGAGTTAGAGCCATAGAGAAGTTATTAACATAAATTGCAATTATGAAACTGATTGTCATCATTTACGACTCTTTTCAAATTACTTGACAGATTGTCATGGGAAAATGAGTTATGCAAATTTATTAATGTTTATGCAAATTGTTTGACTTCAAGACTGAAGTAAGACTATGGATCCAATACTCTTCAACATGTACCGTGAAAAGCAAAGGATACTCATTTCACTTAAACTTATTTGAATTAATCATGGTAAAAACAAAATAATCTTATTTCTAAAATTGCTGTGATTGGAAAATGTTCCTGACTCATACAAACGGAGCAATTAATCTAACAAAGTATTATGTAGACTGTGAGAGAGTTCATTTTGGATCTGATCATGGACACATTTTGACTTAAGATCAGGAACTGTTCAGAATGCATAAAAATGAAGTAGTTAATGAGGGGAAATTGGAGAAGGATGTTATGCTGTACTTCTTAACTGCATTTTTTTAAGTCTTCTGATTGCTTGTAAATTTTGATTTAAAGTGCTTTATGTAATCATGTAAATACTTTGCAGGCTTCACCCAAGCCAAGTTACTTCTACAGCTGTTTTGCAGATTTAGACAGGAAAACACATCAGAATGCATTTGAGATTTGACCATCAGCTTTTTCACGAACTGAAAGTTTGCTTATTAACAAACTTTTTGTCCCAAATCATAAAGAAAACAAGTTTAAAAAGTAAAAATCAGTTGGTTTGCAAATCTTCTAATTGAAATCATAAACAGGAAAGGAAAAATATGTCCAATGGGTCAATGAGTAACATCTACAGCTGTTTCTGTCAACATATGATTATGAACTTTGATTTCACTATTAAATAGAAACATTCTTGTTTTATGGTAGGTTTAACTGCTACATAATCTCAAGAAGACCATTATTCTTCCAACATCCAGAACAATAAAATGATCAGGAGACCCTGTAAAAGAGGACCAGAGGTTGCCTGTTCAGACTGATACAGAATGAGAAGTAGTGAGAATGTTCCCAAATTCCTTTATCCTTCCAGCAAGATAATCCTAAAAGAGAATTTATGCATGTCTCCATAGAGCAGATGAAGTGTCTTTTTTCTTTGTCCATTTGATTGCTCAGGAAGAAGAAAGGAGTTTACCCCACCTTTGACCATCCATGCGACCAAAGAAATATGCCAGGTCTCTGTTTGGAGCTACTTGGGTTCTCTTTTTAATCACTTAAAGGATGTATTGTTTAGCTTTATGATTCCTCTCTGCCACTACTTGAGCATTACCTATTGCTGGCCACTGCCTCATTAGAGACATATGACATTTCAGGATACTTAACTATAGGGAAAACTACCAAATTTATAATGAAATATTCAATTATTCAGAAATATACACAGACATATCTCAAGGACAGTAATAGACAACCAAGGGCTTTTTTTCTTATCCTAACATAACATATACAATATGAACCTGCTTGGAAATAAAAAATATAAAAATAATAATAATCTGTAGAAGAACTGACTTTGCTTTTCATATTAAATTCAATTTCAAACTTTTGCCCATAGTTATTACAGGAAAAGAACATCTGAAGTGTAAAGTCAATTAGCGTTTATTTTGTCTGTCACCACTTTTTATTCATTATGTTATACTTAGAAGTCTCAGCTGTATTCTGAATCCTAATTTCCCTGTATCAAAAGACTGAATATCAAAAAGGTAGGGAAAGAAGTACATCTGAGGCCAGATATGATAGAGGCCGTGTATTCCTAAATTCCAAGACACTAAAATTGGCAGCAATCTATGCAGGGAAAATGATAGAAAAAAAAGTTTAAAAAATCTTCTGGAAAACAAGGTCCTATATGTAGACAGAAGGAAACCCCAAACAAACAACATGGCTAGCCAGGAAAATTATGCTTTAGGAATCTGGGCACAGAAAGGCAAGAGGCAGGTGAGTCAGAGCTGGGAAAGGTTGTTAAAACAAATAAAGATTCTTCAGTATACAGAAAAAGTTTTAACAGTAAAATTATTATGAAGAACTTTCTGAATAAAGATTAAAGATAAGCTTGATGTGGCTCTGAAAAAAAAGTTAATATAGAAATTTTCAAAATGATACAGTTCTTTTCTGGGGGACAAAGAGAAGATGAACTTCAGAACAGTAGGAAAACAGAATTCACAAAAAACCCCAAAAAACTGGTAGGAAAACTAAAAGAGTTAATGACCTGACCCCAAATTGGCTGGGACCAAGGATCTTATCTCACAAGTTCTTCCAATTCTGAGACTTGAAATAGCATAGAATCATAGAGTCATTTTTGTTGGAAAAGACCCTTAAGATCATCGAGCCCAACCACAAGCATAGCACACCAAGCATTCATACAAAGATTTTGGGTTTGTTTTTAACATCTAGTGAATAGTAGCCATAGCACATAATAAAAGAAAGTTAGGAAAAAAAAAACCCAGAAAAAATCCCAAAAACCAAAACATATCCACCATAAGTCAGGAGAGAATTACTTGATCCAAGCATCAGAACTGTTGACATAAACTCAACAATGTGCAAGGTATTATAACAAAATTTTATGTCAACAGCAACTATGGATATGGAAGTTAAAGCAAATGGGGGGAGACATTAAAGGTTTTAGCAAAGATAATCTGGCAACTGAAGTTCCTCAATCAGAGAAATACAAGAAGTATCATCTAATTGTGCTTAATTGCTTAATTGGTTTGTGACATGAAAAACTAGAGTTGGAAAAGAGAGAAAGTAATTGTGATGGATGAGAAACTACTGATAACAACCATTAACCTTCAGGGAAAATATTGTCATAGAGTGAGATTCTCTATAAAGTTACCACTCTAAACAATGGAAGATATCAAATGCATTTTTTCCAATGCCCACGTTTAATAAAAAGATGGGAAAGCACAAGTTGTTTTACAAGAGACTGGCATATCACAGAGAAAAAAAAATCCCCAACCAGGCTTTCTCAATGATTAGTGTAGAAGTAATAATAATGGCATGAAGCGCAGGTAAAAAAAATTAAAAAAAAAAAAAGGATTTACATGGATCATCAGAAGGCAAGAAAGTAATATTTTTCAATATAAGAATAAATGAAACATTTTGGCCCAGTAAAAGGAACACTGAAACATGATATATCTACTACCTATAAATATGCGATGGTCAAGAATATAAATACTAGTGTTAGGGTGAGCAGAAATTTACAAACATGATCAAGAAAGATTGCTTTCTGACTGCAATTTCAGATGGAAAAGTGAGAGCAAAACACTCGACTACTCTGAAACTTAGCTCCCCACATCACACTGTGCAACAAGTTTCTGTTACTGAAAGATTTCCTAATTTATTAACATACCCCAAATGGCAGTAGCCTCGAATCTAAAATTACTTTCGTTATCCAAGAATATAAGGCATGACAAACTGGGGGGATGGAAAGGCACTTTTTAATTCTGAATTCATCTACCTAGATTAGTGTTCTGCTTTTCCTTTAAGCTTTGTTCTCTAGAGCAACTACGACTCTTTGGTAGTGGCATCTTTCCTGCTTGGTTAGCTCCAGAACAAATACAAGTCTCGCAGGAATTTTGAAATACCCAGTAAATTTTCAGATTTTTTTATTGCACAAATTTTTTGACTTTTTGTTGTTGTTGCTGTTGTTTACTGTATTCTAAAGATAGTATGATTTTTTCTACTATTTAGTTGATGTTAACTCTTGCCTTTTCTCACAGACTGTCTCCTGTCCTGCCCTTCCCTGGTGTTGCTGTGCTCATGATGGGACAAAGACAAGATGCAAGCTTCTCAGAGTTGCAGTGAAACAGCTCCCCCAAATGGTATTGTTTAGTATGGAGATCCCTAAGGAAATGCAATTTAAATCCATTAAAATGCTAAATTATTTGGAAAAACAGACCTTCATAATATGTATGACTTTTTATTAGCAATTTTTAAAAAAATCTTTCTGAAAACACTGCTGACCCTCTATTGAGGTGTTTTGGATACCCAGATGTCTACAGATCATATTTTGGTGCTGTGGGACATCGATCATGGCTGACACTCAGAACTGCAAAGATGTTTTGTTGCTTTTTGGACTTTGAAAGACAGCCAGGATGAAAAGCATATATGACTGAGAAGTTTTCATTCTTTTTTTCTTTGTTAAAGCAGCAAATGGCCATATAGCAGAGGAAATGCTGGGTAGCACAGGGGAGGATCACAGTACAGAAGGGAGCCTGTGATATCCCAGGGATCTTGGTCTTCCAGTAGTGTGAACATGACAGCAAAATGAAAAAGAATCTTGATCTGTTTATGGAATATGCTTGTTCAACCAAAATTTTGTCAGCAACATGAAAGTTGGTTGCTTTTATTTTTTAAAGGTACTTCATTTTGCCCTTTGAGATCCTCAGTAAGTTCACAATTCATAATGCTGGTTTATTAAGGCCTGATTATTTGTTAAAAAGAATGACATACAAATTCTTGTCAAAACGAAAAAATATAAACAAAAGATAAGATTATCACATGCAATTCCATGTAATTATATTTGCCATGGATTTTCAGTTCATAATTCTAAAAATCAGACCCCCAAAATTGTTTTGATGCAACATACAATTGCAGATTTTTGGATTTATTTATTTATATATCCCTGTATGTTTTTAATTTGCCATCTGATCATTGAGCCTGTAGTTGCACATTTTCCAGCTTTTGCCTACCAAAAATAAGCTGTTTCTATATTATTATTTTTTATTTTTAATAGTCAAACTAGTCTTTTAGGGAGGAACTCCAGGGGCTGATACTTAAGACTACCAAGTGACCTAAGACTTATAACAAAATTCAGGCAACACTATGCCCTGATTCATTCCCTTTTTGCTGTGTTGAAACAATTACTGGCAACTCACAGCAAAAGTAGGTAAAATACTCCAGAAGAGGAGAAAATATAAGCATACGATATAAGAATACTGATTTATTTCTAAAAAAAATTATTTACAAAAGTGAAAAAAAACCTGTTATTTTTTGAAGTTTTTAATTTTTTATTAGTAGTCAATAGGTGTCGATTTCTAATTTTAGTTTAGCAATGAAAAAAATAAACAGAACAATTTGCAATTTCATTTGCTTCAATAGCTCCTGTTTAGAAACTTTGTCAGCAGGTATAACTTTTTTTGAACATCAAAACAGGCCTTATTCACAATTAACTGTTTGGAGTTATCTCTAGCTATTTTGTGCATCAAGTGGGTAATCACTGGAAAGCAACAAAGAAAGTCTGAAACACTTTGGACAATACAGAAAGTTTTGTGGATGTGTTAAAATAACAAAGCTAGAGAAACCTATAATACTGAATGACCCAAGCAGAAACACATCCAGCTTTACCCCTATTTAATTTCAGTGGACTTTGAAATTATTTCATGTGGACACCTTGCAGAATCAGGTCACGGATTCATCAGATTTTTGAATGTCACTGGCTGCATTAGACATATTTGATAACATTGCAGTTCACATCCAGCAAATATGCCAGCTATATGAACAGCAGCTGAAAAAATTGTCCTTTCTAAAGGACCCTGGAAATACAAACACTGAACAGCAAATATCCACCGTGTGTCATTTCTCTTCAAAGCTGGCAGCACTTTGCATTTTCAGGGAGGTTATTTTTCCCAGTAGTACCATCCTAACCAAATGGTGGTGGCAAACAAACAATGAGCCAATATCATCAGAAGGAAAGGCTGGCAATAATTTTAACTGTTTTGTTCTCTAAGGACTAGAGACCAAATGAGGAAATGACCAAAACCACTGAAAACCGTATTTATCAGTGTCAGTGCTGAACAAAGCATTGCCTTGTGTTTCATAACAGATATTATTAACTCACTGGTAAGGAACAATATTAAATGGAGTACAGGCTGCTCAGCTTTAACACCTTTGTAAATATGCAATCTGCTCTCTGTGCATCAGTCATGTACATCCAGTAGTCTTTGCTAACAAGAATATAGTTCCACTATGATGAGAATGATGCCTTCAAATAGAAGCACTTACAAATAAATACTAAAAGCAAAAGGATGAAAACATAAACTTTTTAGAAGTTAATTAAATCATATTCACAAAAAGACTATACTTTCAAGAAAAGAATTTCAGTACAAGAATTTTGACATGAGCTACTAAGGTAAGCAAAGTTATAACCAATTACATGTTGTCTTATCAAGTCTTTCCAAGACACGGTAACTGCAAACACATTACTAGATGATAACAAAAAAATAAAATAATATAGAGAAAACATAATATAAACAACATTTTGTTTAGTACCTATATGAAAACTTAAAACTATGAGGTCTTCCTCATAGGTTTTGAACTCTTTAACCTAACCTTGTATTTTGAAAATGTCTTTATTATCGCAAGGAAAAAAAAAAATCGAATTTGTCCCTCTGTAGTTGGCAATATTCAATCAGTATTCTACATAAAAAAGTCCTACTTTCCCTGTTCTGTTTCTGGTATTTCAGCTATGTCTAACTAATTCACACATCTCCCTTTCTTCATTTATGCAGTGTACATTTATACACTTTTAACATATAGCATTCCCAGATAGCATGTTTTCCCACACCTTGCTTAAAAATCCATCAAAACTGTGTCACTTAGGGAATGATTTTTTTTTTCAGTGCCAGAGGACTGCAATGTTTAGTGACCTTATCCACTTAAGAAGTCATCTTTAAAATTGCTTTTTCTCCTCTTGGCGTGCAGAGACCTGGCTCATACCCTCTGGCTTGCAACTCAAGGTTGTGCAACCATGTAAACTGGTTTTAGCTATCAGAAGCAGCAACTGCTGCAGAAAAACAGTAATAGCTTAAAAGAAGCATAAGCCCTAAGCCAAGATTTTCTAGCCTCACAGCACAAGGCATACAAGAACCAGTGGAGGGCAGGTGACGTACCTTCCAGCCCTTTGTAGATACCAGACTGGCCAGGCAGCTGGACGGGGATTTCCACCTTTTCACTTCACCCTCCAAGGTGCAGATATTTCTAGACCCAATCTATACCCCAAACCCCACACTGATCAACTGGTTACTGAGGCCATGGTAAGTTTTATCACAATAGTTGCTTTATTTTAAGTTCTGTTGTGGGAGAGAAACCCAAGGAAAGTGTATGAGAGAACAAAGCCCATCATCTTGTTCACTGAGTAGGAAAAATTCATAGTTCCTGAAAGAGAAAAATTTCATACTGGTAAATTGGTAGGAGTTCATAAGAAATCAAAGGAAATGACTGAAGAAAATAAGTCTTGGTTTTAAAGCATGCCAATACCAGCTTGGCCAGTTTCATTATATGAATTTTCTTTTCTAGCACATCTAAGCTATTTGTATTTATTAATAAGAATACTCTTCTGTCTATTGATTATAATTGACTATCTCATTTTTTTAACAAGTAGAACCCAAGATATTATAGATTGTTCGTAAACATCTCAATATTTTACTTTGTTTTTCATTTTTTAAGTAACTGAACTCAATTTATCCACTTTAGGAGAAGTTTCCAGAGACTGATTCCCATAGGAAAGACCCATCACTAACAATAAATCTCATGATTCCTCTTCCTCCTCATAACAGAGAGAGCTAGTCAGGAGCAATGGAGAACAGCTATACCCCACACCTATTTAAGAGCTTTTTTATTTTAAAAAGCAGTAAAAAAATACAGTGTCCCAGTTGAATTTTTGAATGCTATTTTTTTATTGTACAAACACAGTAAAATACTATACAGCTCAAATCGATTACCTATGAGTATTATGTAAAGAGAAGAAATTATTCTGTGTTAGGTGGCTTCATTTGAAGCACAGGCCTGATATATCTCATTTGAAAATGTGAAAAAGGAAATGAACAATGCTATGGGTTAACCAAGATGCCTTTAATTTTACATGAAAGCTAGATGTTTTGAGGATCAGGTGTTTTGTATGTTCATCCAAACATTCTTTACAATTTGTTCATTTGGCATACAAGGAGAAAGTGAAGATTTAGTTTATATTAATATCTACCTGTGTATTTCACTATTTCCCTAAAAATAAAAAAATGGCTACTGAAGATATGATAACCTGTAGAAACTTTAGAAGGCACTCGTTGTGCTTTGAAATTCTATTCATAAGCTCTCAAACTTTAAATTTGTCCTGTAATACTACATTGGTCCCTGCGAACTCACACGAAATTGACAATTTGACAAATGTCAGCACAACATAACTTGCTAACACTCTTTAAGTTCTGTGACATGCAATGACACAAAAGATAACTTCTCATCATCCTAATTTCTTTATTTTTTTCTCTTCCAGGTTGATGCAAATTAATTTTTTTTTTTCAGTTTGCCAAGTATGAAAGTCTGTCTTAGATGATGCATCGCTCTCAGTCTTGACTTCTTAGCCTATGGTCATTGTTTTGGATGCCAGTTTCAAAGAATATTTAAGAAAGCTAGCATTTTAAATTTTAGCTGATGTGAAATTTCATAGTGAAATTTCTTTAAGACTAAAAGCTCCCCTTTTATTCTGGGTTTCTAAGAGATGAACCCTACTTTAGGGCTCAGATCAAAGCTCTTAAGAATGTAGGATGGTCCTTCCTGCTAGATTTGTAGCAGTTTCTGGTAGAGACAATGAATGTCTCTTATTCCTATGGAAACCATAGCTAGAAGGGATGTCTGTCCTTATCTGCATCAGGACCTTGCTCAAGTTATCAGATGTTGAGTGTTAGGTAGGATAAAACAAAGAAAATAAATAAAGATGAAGTAGTGTATTGTTAGCACCCATGGCAGTTCTGTTAGTCATAAAATCAAATAGAAGTAGCAGGGGAAACTCACACTTTCACAGTTGAAAATCTTTGGTGTCTGGTATTTCCTGAGAGACAAAGCATCTGCACCAATAATCAGGATGGAAAGTCTAAAAGCAAAGCAATATACTATTTCAAGTAAAGCAATATACTATACTTACCACATGGGAATGTTACCATACCATTTTGCAAAATGTAACTTTTTCCAATTACTGTGAGTTATAGCTACTTAGACACCAGATGTCCAGTCAGAGAGGTTGATTAGAAACTTTTTCTGTCTCTGGAACCTCAGTAACTTGTTTTTCAGTAACAGATGAAAGGCAAAAATAATACATATTAGGTTATTGCACTGTTAAATTGGTATAGAAGGATAGACTGGGAAGTTCAGTATTTCTATCAGAGCATTCATAGCTGGCCAAAAATTCTCTTTTTATTTCCCTACCTCCAGCCTAAGTGTTTGACACTGTACAGAAAACACAGGGAGATCAAAATTTCAATGTTGAATTCTTGATTTCTTACTGCTGGAACAATTCTTGAAGATTTCCAGTTCCTAGGGGGTATTTTAGGAAGAAGGATGACAACCTTGGGGACAAATTCATACAGTTACTCATACTCATGACTGCAACGACCTAGGAAAAAAAAATCCCACGGTACCAGAAATATAGGCCACTCGCATGAAGACTTCCATATCTGTTAGTGAATTTCATCTTGAAAATCTAAAACTTTATTAAAACCCTGAGAAAATAGGGTCTGAATCAACAATGAAACCCACTATCTAAAATAATTCTATTATACAAGGTCCTCATTCCTTCACATTACTGCGTAAATGAGTCATGCAGGTCATGGTGGATAATTATTTACTAAGATCATCCATTAAACAAAATCATTGGGCATTCATAGCATTCAATACAACACTGAATATCAACAAATCTGGGCTACATTGAATTCAATGTTGTTGACCAAAAGGTCAAACTTTCATTCATGTTTTTACACACACTGCTTCTTACCGGGCTCAACGAGAACATACCTTGAGTAGGATACTGGGTCTGTTTTAGAAGTTAAATACTTCAGTCCATTTCAAACTTAGGTAATACCATACCTCTTTTGAGAGGAAAAAAAACCAGTCTTTGCCACTCAAATTATCCATTGCTTCAATTGTCTGTTTAATTCACAGCAGAAAATCACAGCTTTTAATTTCACTTTCTCAGAAAACAAAGAAACAAGCAAAATCAACAGGGGCTGTTGCAATATTAGTCTTTGAAAAAATCAGAAAACTTGTAAAAATGAATACAAAGACATGGTATTTCTGTTGCAACAACTTGTGTTTCAGGGTGATCAATCCCTTTGTAAAAATGAAACCAACCAGACTAGATAGACATTTTGCATGTATTTTTCATGAATGTAGAAGAATGCAATTTGTCCTCACTCACAGATTAATTAGATGTGTTACATTCAGCTGTTTTTGAATTAGTTACCTGAATTATGTTAAATATTCTCCTTCTGCAAAATTGAATCTTTTAATATTCTACTATATAGTTAATTCTTCCATGATGCATTGCTCTGTGTTTAAAATGAAGAAAAGCAAAGCTACATAGGATGAAGTTAAAACTACTTTTCTTTTAGATTTGATACTTAAATTTGTTCATAAATTACTTTAGGCATTTCATAAGTTTAAATATCAATTTCCAACACCCGCTTTTTTAAGGAGGATCCAGAGGAAAAACAGCAAATAATCAAAATTTTAAAATCTGTTAGTAACTTACTATTACTATTCTTCTTCTTAATATTACTAATTTTTTTTTTTCATACTTAGAAATATTACCATATATTCACAATCTTTGTCCTCTATATTAGTAACTACTGGAAAGTCATCAAAATTGTATACAATATGCTAGTTCAGGCAAAGTAGATACATTATTTATTATTTACCCTAACAGCCCCAGGCTGTGGTTTGACATTTAAAAATATTTAGCCATGGTAATGACATGGGATATTTCTATTCATTCCTCCACTGAGACTGATCTAAAAATAAATTAATCCATTCAACATACAAACTTTCCCTAGTGACCAGAACTTTTAACAACCATAGCCTTGTTCTTTAACAAAACTTTAATAAGTGAGGAAAAAAATAAGAAACTACAGTTTGTGCAGGCTGTGTTATCACAAACATGCCCAACAGGGCATGTTCTACTGCAGTGTGGGCTGTTTTTCATATGTGTGCTGTGCATAAACACACAAATGCATTAGAGGAGATCCACATGGCCCACTTGAGAGAACAGGTACATGTGCAGAAAGGTGGAAGAGGAGAAGGAAAGAGAGGGGCAACATCAAACATTTTCGTGAACAGAAATTTTACTCAGGCTAGTGCTGCACTGATATGAAATTTTATATTTTTTGAGTTTTTTCATCATGACGAGTAAAATGGGATTTCTGGAGAAAAAATTGTAAATTTTTTACAGATGTCTAAGGTGAAAATAGCAGGTTGGTGCTGTATTTTTCAGTGGTAGAGGGTGGAATAATGGGAAACAGATCATCAAAGCAATGGAAGTTGAGTTCTTGTTTGTGAGCAAGATTACCCTGAGATTTGCAGCAGAGGGAGAGCAAACCATGTACAAAGCCATTTGGAAATGTCAAAGGGATCAGAAGAAATTTGCAACTTGGCAGGAGCTGCAAAAGTTACTTCATACTAAAAATACAAAAATTAGGTTCTGAAGGGCAACCAAGAGAGGATCCCAAAGACTGAGCAACTGAGACAATTCAGCTCACTGGTCTTCAGTGATTGGATTGAATACTGAACTTGGACTCCAGCTAAAAAAACATCATTTATGTCCATGGCTAATTAAAAAAAAAAAAAGACTTCCAATTTGTTACTAAGGCAATTTTATTCATGAGCTAAAATTAGATTCCTGTTATTGTTTTTCTGGAATCAGATATTGCCACTTTACATTCTGTTGTTATTTTCAAGTTTTGAAATTACGTAGGTGATCAACTAATTAACTGCAGAGATAACAGGCAGTTAGCAAATCCAGTGCACTATATTTACACAGTAGATTTAACACCGAATTCATGGTGAGAGCAACTCATGCGTCATTTACGCACCACTAAATTCCTTTGCGTTCCTAAAGCAGTTGGTTCACTGCTCACACTGTGTCCAGGGCTTCCCTGACTATGAGGAGGTCGCTGTCTCTCAGATGCTCCATTTCCCAGGGTTGTCTTTCTGTAAATACACCCTTGTTATTTAAAAGATCTCTGTAAACTCTCTTAATGCTGGTGTCTATCTATGACTTTGAAACAATTTCTTAGAATAACATGGTTGGGAGTTTACAGAGACAAATTCCTACTTCCTGAACTGCACTGTGCATCTTTTCAGAATAGTCTTCTGTCCTCATATTTTTGGTCCTCTTGGATCTGCCACAGTGCTCAGATACCACAGTTAATGGTATTGTTCAGGCATCTATGCCAGGATTTGTTTGGGTTTATTTTCAGTCTTGGAACACTTGGGTGACAAAACAGTTTACTTTTCCATTTCAATCCTAACACTTGCAATACCTGTACGTAAAAAAACAGTTTTGAAAAATATATAAATAGAAAAAAAATCACCAGTGAAACTAGTCAAACAGAATTTTACCTTGGCTTACTTATTTTTAAGTGCAAAAATCAGAATATGGGAATGGTTATAAAAAATACTTCAACAATTTTGTGTTATTATTATTATTTTATGACTGACTTTAAAGCAGGTATAGAGGGGATATTTGGGGTTTAATTTTGTTTCCAGAATCTCAGGCACTGTATTTCATAATAGCATTTTATGCTGCATTAATAAAGTTTATGCTGTATTAACACCATTTATAGCATAATGGAAAACAAATGGGTACAAAAGACAAGTGAAATGGAAAATAAACTGTAAAACTTTTTTTTGCAAGTTCCCGTGCTGTACACTGATAACATTATCAACAAAACAACAATGGCTTTTCAACTATCCTCTACGTCAACTTAATTTTGAAATGAGCATTTACTGAGTCATATATTTTCATATAATGGCAAAGAGACAGACTGGAAACCCTATTTTGGAGCTGAAAGCTTTCCAGTACAAGCATTTAAGCTTCATAAATTTAATTTGGCTTGATTCTCTGTACAAAGTACAAAATATTATAAAAGGTAACTATCAAAGGTTCAAGAAAGTGAAAGAAAAGAAGAGGTTAAAATTTGCAGCTAGTAAAGGGGCTTACCCAGAAAAAGGAAAATATTACTCTTCAGCAATTAAAATTAAAGAGCCTTCTATTATGCTTTCTGATTTTATTGACCTTTTATTCAAAATGAATGTATTCTTAGCTGGAATTTTGTACAGGTTAAGACATTTTTTTCAAGAAATGTTCCATGGAAAACTATAAGAGTACTCAAAGACTAGAAAAAAAATACAGGCAAAATGGAAGATATCAACATATTTAGACTGTTTCAACTTGGAAAGAGACAGAGGAAAGCAAATACAGGTCTTTAAATGCTGGACACAAGAACAGCAGTGAAATGAAATCATCTGGTATCTAGGTACATAGTAAATAGGGCAAAAATAAAAAGCTAATAATGCAGAAACAAAATTTAAATACAAAATCAAAAACCCTTACTAATTGAAAAGTCTGTAGGAAATTTAATAGTTTGAAAACATCATTAACTTCATCCTAGGATCTTTAAGAAGTTCATGAAACATGCTGGGAATAAGTGTAGTTGCAGTTTGCTATGATTAATTTGATTTTGCTTCCCATGGAGAATAAACAGAACTTGGTGTTGATCTTTGAGCATTTTTGTCCTGCTTGGTTACCTTCCAATTAAACCATTTCCCTGATTCATCTCACTGTGCAACCATTCAAATCCTCTTGCTCTCCAAAAGGCTGGGGTAGCACAGAGACAGAAACTGGCTTCTGGAAGCTGGGAATTAAAATAGACAAGTTTAGAAGGGACCACAGTAGTCATCCGGTCCAACCTCCCTGCTCAAGAAGGGTCATCCTAGAGCACATTGCACAGGATTGCCACGTGGAATTGCTTCCTTTGGCTGATCTGCTTGGCATATGCAAATGAAAGAAATTCACAGAATCATGCCTTCTTCTCGTATTATACCATGGTCTATTTGGAAAGATTTTTTTTGTTGGCAAAAGTAATGAGATGGTCCATAACTATGCTTGAAATTCCTAGGTGCAGTAACAAGTTGAATAAGAAAGTAAAAAGATGCACTAAAGTGATTGAACCTCTACACATCCTGGGGACATGTTAGAACTCTTTTTAATTTAAAATTTTCATGAAATTTTCCTGTTTTCAAAGAATAAACAAGTAAGACAAAAGCCATTTGTCAGATTTCTAAACAGGTTATTTGGTAAAAAGACCAGAAGGACTTAATTCCACTTATTTAATATTATGAAAAGAGCAGAAATCTTCCATCAAAGAAAATCATGGTTATAGGCAAAGATAACAATCAACTTGTATTTATTTATCAGGACCTTTCAATGAGAACAATGTTTACTGAGGGCAAAAGATAGGAGTGAGACAGATTTATGGGATTTAATTATTTTTTTTCCTCTTGTGTTCCTAAAAAAGGTGATTTCCAACATTTACTTCTGCTATTCCATCTCAACCAGCTTTCAGTGACTAATCTTTTCTCACCAGCAGCTGTCAAGACTTCAGAATTTTTGGGGAGGCTCCTGAAGTGTTTGGCATCTACACCTACCATTTGTTACAAGTCTTTTTCAAAATTTATTCTCAAAAACCAATCAATTCCACATAGTTATCAACCTTATTTTTGTGGTTTTAATGCTTTCTGCACATCTTAATATTCACATTTTCTTTTGATTTTATTTCTCATATTGTGGGCAAGAAAAAGTGTCATACTTTTTCATTTGGCTGCTTTTCAACTAACATAAATCCCATTCTTTGACATTTTTGCTCTGCTATCATCCATGTAGATGGGAACTGTCCATGGACTTTGAGGATTTCTCAAAAATATAAGGTAATTTTGATGTCAGAGGTACTTTATTTCAAGAATAAATTTCCAAAGGTAATATATACTAAATAGATGCTCTATTAATAGTAAAGCAGATTAATTTAAAACAAACAAACAAAGGAAGAGAAACAAAAACCACAACAAAATAAAAAAGCAAATTAACAAAACCCAAACAAAACACCAAACAAACAAACAAAACCACAAAAAAACTCCCAACTGGTTAGGATCTGAAAATATATGAATATATGTCATAAAAATCAGCTACTGTACTCATATAGGAGTCAGATTATAATTTGATTAAAAGAAGAAAATAAATGATGCCTAGGAACACCTTTTAGGATTCTATATTAACCATTCATGTGCATAATAATGAAAACAAAAGAGCATTTCAAGTTCTCCCAGTCCTTTGTTTCCTAATTTTCAAATTCAGTGTTAAGACAAGTGATAATAAAGAACTCGAAGCAAAAAGGACAAAGAACTGAAGAAGAAAAAGTACAGTGTTCTTAAAAGCCTCCAAAGACAGTTTTGAAAATAGCAGTACATGATATCTTATAATTTACAGTGTGGTGAGAATTCTAGAATTTGCAAATTCTAAACGTTATTAAAAACCATAATTTATTTCAACAGAAAAAAAAAGGATTCCAATGTAAGTGTAAAAATCACTAGGAACATGAAAGAATTTCATATGACAGAAATGAAGATATTTGCACTGCAAACTCAGTAGATAAAACTTTATTAAGGTATATAACATTAAATGCAGTAGAGTGAGGATAAATTAGGTACTTCTGCATTTCTGCAGTACAAAATTACAAGAATATTCAACAAAACTTAAAGCCAGAGAAGTCAAAATACATAAATGGAAATATTTTTGTGCTATGTTAAATTACTCCATGAAATGTGATGAAATAATTGTAACTCAAGAGTAAAATAGATTTTAAAAAGCATACCAAATATGTCTATAGAAAGAATTCCTATAATTACCAAATATATCAAGAATTAAAAACATAGTAAACGATGAAATAATTTGTTCAGTAGATTGTATACCTCTTCTCTGATCCTTCTCTTTATTTTGTGAGGAATTTAGGAGCACATTCTCTTATATCATATATATTTAGTAAATTTCATGGTTCACCATGGAAGTACTGGATAAATTTAGCTCAAAAATACAAAATACACATGATGGTGATAAAACTTGTCCAGTCCTTAACAAAACCCCAATCAATGGGATTTAAAGAGGTTCAGCATATATTTAGTAGATATAGGCAAATTCCTGTTTACACCTCACTAGTTGGTTGTATAAATAAGAAAGAGTTTTGAAATTGCTGCCCTTGTCTTTCAGAGACACACACACACATTCCCCACCACCCTACAACACAAAAAACCAAACCCACAGACATTTTCTCTCACTTTCTCCTCAAGTGGGTCTTAAAAGAGAACTACATGGCATAGTCAGACATATTTACTAATCCTGGTTTTGCAAGTTCTTTTACAATGTTTTATTTAATGCCTTGAGCACCAAAATCTGCCAAGAACTACAATAAATTCCTGTCATTCAGTAACAATGATTGCCAATACCTAGAAATCAGGAAGAAACCATAAGACAAATATCTGAAAACAATCCCAAAAAACAATTGTGAGTGACTAAGCAGCAATTTGTATGGCAGTAAAAAATCACTATAATTTAAAATTAGATGCTATTCATGTGTAGTAATTAAATAATTAGATTCTGTTATTATTATTACTACTCAAACTTTGAAAATTATTTTTCATGTTATTTTCAAATCAAATATAGATCCTTTTAGCGGACATATCAAGAAATAGGAGAAAGATTGATTTCCTAGCTTTATCATTTTTTGATCAAAAAATTTGATCACATTACTAAAAATATTAAAATTCCTATAGGGCATGGTTAAAGCAACAAAATAATAATTCCAAAATAAAAAAAAAAGTTTAGCAAGTTTAATAATGATCCATACTAAATTAATAATAAATACAGTTGAACATATAGAACATATTATTTACTGATCTAATTTAAGATTCTGTTTCTATTCATGGAATGTCTGAGAACAATTCATAGAATTATTGAATGTACATTATCATTATCTGGATTTAGTCAATGGCATTTAAAGATACTCTTCAATCTGAAGATTGTCATCAGATCATGATTAGGAACAGATATTTTTAAAAATTATTACTAGTTATTATTGTTCAAGCAGTAATTAGTAATCCCTTGTATTTGCATTAATTTTATTTTTGGAAAAATCACTGTGGTATAGCTCCATTCCTTGACAGGGCTGTTATTTTTTCCTAGAATCTGTGTTCTAATATGAATCTCATAAAACTAGAAAGTTCTATGCACATGCTTTGTTAAGTATGACATTATTTCTATAAAACAATTTAAAGGTCCCACACACAATAATTTTAAAAACTCAGGTGGGTCTGAGGACTTGTGCCTTTCCTTTTGTTATTCAGCCTCTTGTCATGTTCAAGGAAGAGCTCTGCCCTCTATGGCTGAACTCTATCTGTTGGTGAGGCAGAGACTTCCTCACTTTGCCTGTTGGATCCTTGTTTACTGCACCTTTTTTCTTGCCCTTTATTTCATATGCGCACTGCCCTTTGTGTATGATCTGTCTCACTCAGAAGATTTTGACAGCTCATTCTGTGCTACATGGTTTGCTTTAACACACGGATTTTGGCTACCACTGTTCCAGTTCTTAAAGACTGTAATTCATAGTGACCTAAAGGCCTGCTGATCTCCAGGAGGAACATCATCTGAGGCTTCACACTGAATGTCAATGCATCCTTCCCAATACAGTAAATATATTTCTCTGAGCTGCCCAAGTGTTTAAGCTCAGCACATACCTCAAGAGAACATGAAGAAGGGTGTACATGCAGAATGAAAAGTTTCCAGTGTGTCTATAGTATTGATTTTAATTTGGGGAAGGATATAACTTCAGAGAATGAACATTGGTTTACATGTGATTTATTAAAAAAGAAACCAAAAACAAAAACAAACCCCAAAACCAAAGCAAAAAACAACCAAAACAAAAACAATGATAACCAAAACAAAAACAAAACCCCCCAGAAAAAACAAAACCAAAAACCAAAAAAGAAAAAAACCAAAAACAAAACCCAAAAACCAAAACAAAAAACAAAAGCAAACTGTTTCTAAACAGGCACCAGCAACTCAAGCATAGGTACCATAAAGCTGGAGCATATGGTCCCATGTCATTGGGAATTCTCATTTTCTCCCAGAGCAATATCCTTGGTAAGGTTGAATGCTTCTAACATTATCCATAAAATGTTATCAGTCTGCTGAAATTCAGTCCAAGTTTGATGGAATTTCACGAGTCCACTGGGAACTGCTGCTCTAACACAAGGGAACTTTCAACATGGGTATTGGGACAGGCCCACAGGAAGTCAGGAACCACCCCCAACACCAGTGCATTTGGAAGGCATATTTCTGTGAACTACTGTCTCTAATGTAAACTAGAGATGCAACAAAACCCATTTGTCTGTTTAAATGTATGCTTTTATATATGCAATAAGATATATCATGCCTTTACAGTAATATATCATAATATATCACGTAGATATATACACAAGTAAAATATTAATCTATAAAACTTCTTGTCAGCATGGAACATGTATTTCTGTATTTATACAGAACATATAGTATATATAAGTGTAAATACAGGTAAATTAAAAAAAGCAAAATCAAGAATTCTGTTGAACATACCTGCTAGAAAAATGACAAGAAAACAAATCCATGAAAGGTGTTAATGATATTATCTAAAGTACAGTATCGTAACACTGAGGAATCCATAGATAGTGAGTCCACATCCTTGAATTCTTCTGGTGTTCTTTACCTTTGTAACTGAGCCATAGCGTAAGATACAGTTACTCATTGTTCCTGGAGCTGAGAAAAAGCCAAAGAAGAGGAAAAATAAAAGACTGGAAGGAACACTAAGCAAGTTGCAGACAAAACTGGGAGAAGATGTTGACTCCCTTGAAGGCAGAGAGGCCCTGCAGAGAGACCTCAAAAAATCAGAGGACTGGGCAACCACCAACGCTATAACTTTAGCTCAACAAGGAAAAGTGCCAGATTCTACACCTAGGATGGGGTAGCTCTGGATGTATGGACAGGGTGGGGAAGGAGATGCTGTGAAATGGTGCTAAAGAAGGGTGCCTGGGGGTCCTGGTTGATGTCAAGTTGACCATGAGTCAGCAGTGCCCTGGCAGCCAGGAGGGCAAAGCATGTCCTGTGGTGCATCAGGCACAGCATCACAGTCAGGCAGGGGAGGGGGTTGTCCTGCTCTGCTCTGCTCTGCACTGGGGCAGCCTCATCTCAAGTACTGGGGGCAGTTTTGGGCGCCACAATATAAAAAAGATATTAAGCTATTCCAGGGAATCCAAAGGAAGGCAATAAAGATGGTGAAGGGCCTGGAGGGGAAACTGTATGAGGGGCAGCTGAGTTCACTTGGTCTGTTCAGTCTGAGGAGACTGAGGGGACACCTCATTGCAGTGTGCATCTTCCTCATGAGGGGAAGAAAAAGGTCCGCACTGACCTCTTCTCTGTGGTGACCACAGGAACCAAAAGAATGGCCTGAAGTTGTGCCTGAGGAGATTTAGTTTAGACATTAAAAGAGGTTTTTCACCCAGAGGGTGGTTGGGCACTGGAACAGGCTCCCCAGGGAAGCTGTCACAGCACCAAGCCCGACAGAGTTCAGGAAGCATTTAGATAACACTCTTGGACCCATGGTCTGACTCTTGGGGATTGTCCTGTAAAGGGCCAGGAGTTGGACTTGGTGATCCTTGTCAGTTCATTCCAGCTCAATTTATTCTGTGATTCTGTGAATTCAAATGAAAACTAATTTTTTACCCAAATAACTTATGAAATTGGCTTATATAAAAGTTATCCACTAGTCTTTAAAACTGCCTGAGAATTAGCTACTTAACTCTTCCTGAGTTTTAATAGGGTTTAGGTGCATAATTCAATTTAATCCCTGATAAACCTATATGACTCTGTGATATAATATATTTTAAGCAGTCACTACTTAGAAAGGCAGGTCAAAAAAAAATATGAGGTTATAACATAAAAGAACTTGAGTTCACTGCTGAAGCTAACTTACATAATCCCATGTCAATGGAGATATAATCGCGAACTTGAAGTTAGGGAATATTAATTTGCTTCTGAAGAACAATGCTTAATTTTTAGGGGAACATATTAATTCAGGCATTATATCCTATTTAAATGTTGGTTATATTCAAGTCATCTGGTCAGACCTTTATACCAGTCAAACTTAAGCTTTGTTGTCAATGATTTCACCACAGCAAAAAGTCACAAGATCAGAAAGCTGGTCTCCTCGTGATAAACTGGGAGAGAGACAGTATCTTCATCAGTGGTCCACACCTACACCAAACATGCTATTTCAGGAAAGAAATCATATTTATTTAGGTCAGATAGCAAGAATACGGAGGTTAAAACAACCTCAGCTAATATAGTCTAAAATACAATTGAAATTGGAAAAGCACCTAGCACGAAAGGTTATTTTAAAGGTAATTGATAAAATTAATGATTCTTTAAAACAAAGCATTTCATTATTTTTCTGTCACTGCTGTTTTAGGGTAGAGGTAAAAAATGAAATTATATTAATTAGGAAAAATAAAGAACAAATATTATGCAGATATTTTTGCTAAAATTACTACTTCACATAGTAGAGATGACATGATCCTAAACCAGCATTATTAGGTTGTAAAAGTTAAGCTTTGAAAACTAAGACTAAATTACGGTTTCTGGTACAGCTCTAATAGTGTTCTGTGCACCTGTATTATGAGAAGATTTTAATTATCTGATCACACTCATTTTTGCATAGGATCTCTGCCACTGCTAGTGCATAACCTTCTCTAAAGAAAAAGTAATTAATTTCTTTGTGGATTTTCATGTGGTGGTCATGACAACAGGAGATGAAGGCTTGATGAAAATAATTTGTCTTCTCAACATTGTTTTTTTTTCTATCTTAACATTTGCTACACTTTGCACAGCCTTGTTCCTGGAAAATGCTGTATTGTTCTGAGTGAAACCAGCTAAGTATAGCCTGCGGCAGACACACAGCATGGAAAAATTTATCCCTAACTTTAAAGTTTTTCAAAGTTATAAACCACTGAGAAGAGGATATTTTGGGTGGAATTGTCAGAAAACCTCCATAGTAGGTACCACAAGCAATTTCCCTATAATATGCACTTACTCTCAACTAGCATCAATTAGCGTCCATGTAATGATTTCAGTCTTACTCATAAGAGTTGAAATCTGCCAGAAAAACTTGTATTTGAACAAAGATAGGAAAAGACAGAAGGTTAGGAAACTAGTTTATAACTGAAACCAAACAGAAAAATGTATTGATGTGAGGACACTGGAAATCCAGGCTTAGAACTCAGGAAAGGGAGACCCATAAGGCCTAGGCAAGAACTGGTAACAAGCTTGCAGCAGAGAACTGCAACTCAGAAAAAAAAAAAAGAGACAGAATGGTGGAAGAAGTATGCTTGGCTGGGAAATCTCATAATAAACAGAGTGGATAATAACCTCATTGGAGAAAGGAATGGAAAAGTCAGATCAAAAGACAAGGAAAAGCACAGCTCAAAGGTCAGGAAAAAATCGGTTAAGATGAAGTGCATAAAAGAACAGGCACTAAACTCTCCTGATAGAGGGTACTGGGTTTGAAGCAGAAAGACTATATTCAGGGACACTGTTTTCTGTCAGGGAACGCTGACACATCCTGTTCTCATCTCATGGGTACATCAGCTTTATTGATTCTCTCTTTATCTCCATGTGATTTGTGCGTTAAACACAAGTGTCAATGGCAACATACATTCAAAATCATAAAAGAAATCTGAATAACTGCACAGTCACATTAATTCTGACACTTGTTATTTCATCATTCTTGAATTCACAGTGGCGATGTTGTTCTTGTAACTTAGGTTTTCACGTGTTATTTCTTTATTTCAACTTTGGCTCAAAACTAGGCTAGATGTTTCCCAGCAACATTTATAAGGCCATTTATAGATATTTATGAAGATTTTCATAATTAAAACTTTCCCTAAAACTCTTTGGCTTACAGATAGCTTTTAGTTTAACAGAGTTTTAAATTTTTTTTTTCATTCTTATGTTTTCTGAAAACGCCACAATCATTCTCATTTGCATTAGTTGTACTTTTGCACATTACTTTCATTTCTGTATTCTAGTTGTATTTTATTTGTAATATTTATACACATGTAATGGACTTGGTTTTATCTTCACAGTATTTAAAACATATATATTTACGTACTGTAATTATTTTTTTACTCAGTAAGCATTAATTAATGCTAGGTATTAGAATGAAAAGAGAATTTGAACAAGTGTCCAGACTTTTCCTCGAGGGAGACTACTATTTTTTATTTAATAAATAAAAAGCTTTTACATACCCTAAGCAGCCCTGACAGTTTTGGTCAATATATTTGCATTTGTCTAAAACAACGGTATAGCACACATCACACCACTAAGGATATGAAAGCTGGTACATACTGAAATATATGTTTTATCTGTTTCTACTAGCAGCTTCCATGGGTTTAGTTTTAACTATTTCCCTACAACATTTGCATCAATCATACAGTGAGGATTGTTAATTAATAATGTTTTTAAATCTATGCATTAAATACATTGGCTTTTGGGACCCTTCAAAATGATGGGCATTTTGAAGCTTGAATTGCACCAGCAGATTGGATGCATTTAAAGTTTCTTCATCCCGTGGATAGGGAAACAGTTCTCCTGTTTTATGATGTCTTTCAAAAGATACAGATAGATATACAAACATGCAGATACAATATTGTGCATTGACTCTGGCTTCCTCTATAATTCCCCTTCTCAGCTGGGCAGGGGAGAGAAAATATAACAAAGGTTCGTGGGTTGAGGTACAGACAAGGAGACATCATTCATCAAATACCATCAGTGGCAAAACAGCTTGAATGAGAGATATTAATTGATTTTACTACCACAAAATCAGAGTAAGATAAAGAGAAGTAAAATAAATCTTAAAACATTTAAGATAATGCTATTTTAGGATCATGTCATCTCTACTATGTGAAGTAGTAATTTTAGCAAAAATATCTGCATAATATTTGTTCTTTATTTTCCCTAATTAAGTTCTTATCAGGAGACAAACCCTGTTCACTATACTAATAAAAAGGGAAATAAAAGGAAAAAAGGAATAGGTAATGATTTTTTGGCTTGAAAGATTCAGAACACATATTATCAAAGCCTTTCTTGTTGCATCAGTTACCAAGTGTGATTAAATTAGGGATAGCAAGTACTTAAAGTTAGGCAAGTAACCAAATAAGCCATGCACATGGACAGATAGTGGGAGATCCTCTCTTATTCAGGGCTCATTTCTTACAGGATTTTTCTGCACATTGAACAAGAAGCTTAGTTTTTTTTGAGTGGTTTCCAGAGATTGACTTTTATTGTTTCTGTTTTTCAGTTGCAACACATTTCTGAAACGGTAAAGGTACAGACAGGTGAGATGGAGGTTTTTTCTATGAAAATACTTTCGTATTCTCTTCACCATACTTCTCATTTTTATTAAAGTATTGAGGTGAACAAAACAGTAGAAAGTCATCAGAGTTTGCACAAGCTTAGAAAATAGAGGGAACATCAACTGATTAAAACCAGGGTGCGAGACAAGACAGCGATTAGTTTGTCAATTATTTAGACACCTAGAAACACTATATTCATTAGTCATTAATTTGCTCACACGGTTCTTTACAGGGTATTTTGTCTATGTGTTCTCTCTTCGCTTCTTGTGGTCTCTATTTTTTCCAACAAAAGAAAGCAACCTAAATGATTGCTGTTTTATTCATGAATAAAAAATGTACATCAGTAAGGCTGCAGCTCAGATGGAATATGCAATTAATTAGCAAATAAAAGGGTAGTTTTCTTGAGGGCTAAGTAATTTAAATGAGGTACCAATAATTTAGACACTGCTCAATACTTGCTAGCTGGCTTCATAATGAAGTTATGCGTGTATTTAAATATTTCTTACTAATTGTTCCCTACATACAATGAAAATTGCCTGTTTTATAACAGATTACATGTCAGGATAACTGACCTAATTAAACTAAATTAAGATTTCCCTACCTAGTAATGTATGTGTTGTAGTTGCTGCAGGAAGACTGAGCAGCAATTCCCCAAAATTTTGTGTTTAAGGCCTAATCTTTTGGGAATTCATGCTAGCCAATAAAAGTTATCTATTCTATATTTCAGTCATCAAATCCACAGGCTATAAATATGATTGTTAATTTATGAAACTTACCACTTGAATTTACCAAGAAATTTGTGGCATAGCATACAAATAATCTTTCAGGCAGTGTTACTAAAGTACAATGTATATGTTTCCCTGAGTCTCAGAATTTGTTTTTGCAGATGCCACAGATCTGATTCTTTGAGAGTCCTATTTTAATCACGTACACATGAGCACCGACATTAATGTCTGCATGGGCCAAGTAGGATTTTTCAACCAGCTGCTCATATTTTGGCATACCTGTATGTCTGAGATTAGAATTAAGGTCTAGGTATCAAAAACTGGGTTTTACAGTTCTGCAGACAGGAATAGCAGACAGACACTACTCCATCATTCTAAAACAAGAGCTGGTTAGTAGTTTGTTTTTCCCAAAACAAAATGCCATAAGGCTTTCAGAAGGACACATTCCGTACCTTTGCTTGTATTCAAACTCAAACATGACCAGTGGAATTACCACTAAGTGTCAGAAATCCACAGCAGAGAATGAGGGATTTTAGTTGAATATTTTTCCTCCTTAGTGGCAATTATCACAAAATCAGACTGAACTAGAACTTAAAGAATTTACCTTAGACACCAGTTTTAAATTTCTCTCCCTGGGAAGGAAAGTAAATTCTTTTTTCCCCTTCTCCTGTCATCTTGTTCTCAGCCTCCATTTTAGGTAGTATAACCAGCTCCTCCCTATGCCCACAGAACCACACAACACACATTCTGTTGTTTGAATTGCCAAAAGAAATCTTACTACCTTATATCAGGTATTTTTATCATCACCATTTTTCTTATCTTTTTTTAAAGCAAAAAATATCAACAAAGATAAGAAAAGTACAGTACCAAATCCCACCACACAATTATCTCCCTATTTGTGAAGGCTATAGAGAAGAAAATACCACTGTTAAGAAGAAATATATTTTTTTATTTTTGTTATGCAACTTTTTGCCTTACATTAGACCTAAATTGTCTCTGAAATACCAAATGCCTTATTGATTGGAAGGGTCACAGAGAAGCATGATGTGAATTACTAATATTTTGCTATTATAAAGGTCAAAAACAGTCTTCTTAGAAAGCTTATTTATCAGATTCATTTTTTTTCATTCTTCAGGGCAGATCTCAGCTGGAGGAAGCTGCCCTAACTCCAGGAGCCCTGATAATTTATCCTAAACTGAGTAGTTGACCCTAAACACCAAGCTTTCCAAAATGGAAATAGAGAGATAACAATTATATTAAAGAACAGAGGCAGTTGGAAGAGAGGGTTTCTGATGTGACATTTCCACACCGTTACATTAAATTTGCAATGGAAATAAAGCAGAGTAGCAGCTCTTACTACCTCAGGCTCTATATCCACTAAATGTTATGCACCCCCTGCAAGCAGAGATGACACCTTTTTGCTATCTGTCAAAATTATTCAAAAGGGGAAAAAAATTGTCTGTAGCTGCAGAGACTTGTTCGGGCTACTTGATAAGCACCTCCCACAGAGTGCCAAAAGGACTGTGGGACTGCATCATTAAACACTCTGCCCTTGTCCCACACACACTCTCAGTTTTCCTAATATCTCCGAGAACACATGCTTTGGAGGAGTTCTCCAGTTTAAACTGTGGTTCCTAGCAAATGCAAATGCAGCAGGCATTCAGGAGAAACTGGAAATTCAGGAGAACTGGAAACTGGGGATGGATATTTTGAGCATTTTCAATACTTTCAATTTATTGGTTTAATCTATTAACACTGGATAAAATGTTCTAATTTTAAAAGAAATTTGAAACCTAAAGGGAAGGGGAAATCAAAGTTATTTGTGACTTCTCATGTTCTGGCTCATTCTATATACTGTTTAACCAGTTATAACTGCAAATACACACCAATGCTTGAGAAGTTTGATGAGCTATGTCAAATTATTATGATTGCCTTGTCCTGATACATCACATAAAAGATATGCCATTAGGATTGTATATTGCAACACTTACTGAAAACTACTGTTCTTTTCCTCAGAAGAAAGATAATGTTTATGCTCTAATGCTGTAGACATATTCAGCTCAGAAGAAGAGTTTGTAGATTAAAAAAATTCAGTTTATGCTTTTTAATGCAAAATAGTAGAAAATAATAGACATGCTGCAACATGTGATTTCCCAGGGAATGGCTTTGCACTGGGAAAATTGCAGATTACCTTATTTTTACTTTTTTTAGATTACTTATTTAGAGGATTAGTTGCCCTACCCCCAGAATACTTTTCCTTCAAATGAATGTGGAAGTTTATGGAGTAAATGTTGTAGTAAGAACAGGATGGTTCAGCTCCATTTTTTAGAATTATTAATAGTGTTGAAGTGAGTAGAGAGAGCACCCTCAGACACAGGACTCAGTCCTTTGCTCTGGTCTATATCCTGCTGTCCCTGATCTTGAAAGGGCTCATTCAGATTTTGTGATGCCTGTTTCTATTCAAAATGAAAATAACAAGGATAATGTATGGGATCATGAACAAAGGATAGGAATTTAAGGAGAAGCATGGATTTTCCTGATATTTTCATTTTGTTAGGCTGGCTAACAACTTCATCAAATGAAATATTGATTTTTCTGATGACAAATCCAAGCAGAATCCTATTTGAATTCAGCTTAACCTAATTGCTATTTATCTAGCATTAAGGGAAAAAATGGCAAAAAAGGTTTTCCAGTTTAATGTACCATAGCCCATGAAGTTATTTGTCAGCTTGACTGTATATTGAGCATCCCTTGTGAGAGACAGGCACCTGCCAAAAAAAGGTAACAAATATTCAATTGGCTACTTTGTCTACTACATATACCACTTTTTCTTTGACTTGTACAACAAAGAAAAGTAAATGGAAACACAAACAGTTTTGGGCAGAGTACCTCACTCTGCCCAAAATAATATTCTCTAAGAATATTTTGCATATGTTATTGATACATCTCTTATTATGCACAGACTTATTTTGAGAAACGATGCAGGAAATGTACTGTATGCAATGAAGGCTTTCAGGGTATCCTACAGGAGGAAAACACCTTTTCTCCTTAGGATTTCTAACATTTTGGAACATTTCAGAAATCTTAACTTGGAGACATAGAAATATGATCAAATGTAAAGTCCGAATAATTAAACTGGCTAGGTTGACATTGACATTCTACTATCATAAACCATAGCAGTTAATAAAAATAATATTTCAGACATATTCAAAATTTCATATTTCATGTCCCAAAGCCAAATTCTACTTCTTAATGCCTATGAAAAGACAAAAGATTTCAACTAAACTATTATTCATCCAATTAAAAAAATTGATGCTTGAGAACTGTCTGATAATTAAACACAAAGCACAAGAGATGCAGGGACAGTACAAATACAAAATGTACTGTGCTAGTTAAAAAGTTCAGTTTAGCTTTAGTTATTCTTGCACATACCTCTAAGCATATTCATTAGTGATTTACAGCATATTTTTCAAAATAAGCAATTTTTATGCAACTGTGATACAATAGTTCACGAGGGCCAATATGGTTAAAACATATTCTGTGCAGAATCATATTTCTCCTCAGTCAGCAATAGATGTGAAAACTACCTAAAATAAATTCAGAATTATAGTTGGGAGCAAAATTTTAAGTTATGGAATTTGCAGGTTTATATAAACCCACATTTTTTTCTTTTTTTTCCAAAAATGAAGGAACAAATTTTGACCATCTGAATCAGGCATGGTTTGGGAGTGGGAAACAAAACAAAAACAAATAACCAAAAAAAAAGCAGCTTGAAAACTGAGTTCACTAAGCATGAATCACAGTCCCACAGAATTGTTTAGGTTGGAAGTGACTGCTTGAGATCATATAGACCAACCTAATAGTGAAATACTTTTGTTATCCCGAAGAGATATTTTTAATTGAGGTCATCACTGTAGCTGCTCCACACAGGCTGAATTGTGTGCCATTGCTTTAGATTAATATTAGGCTTTTTCATGTTTTGTATAAGGCTATAAAAAATTGCAACGAAAAGACATCAGAAAAGTACTTTAGAACACAAAGAGATTAAATACGCATTCCACAATAACCTGTAATTTCTATAATTATCTGGTTTTTTTAATAAATTTACCAAGAGTTGTAATGGTAGATACAAAAGGAAACCAGGAAGGTAGAAAACAATTTTCTCTTTTGAAGAAGAGCTTCCAAGCTTTCCTGTCCAGTGGTCAAATTACAAAAGTCATATCCTGAAACTTCAAATTTGGCTGCATTTTTATTTCAGCTGTAAAATTTTTCCTTATCTGTGGTCAAAAATTTCTTGAAACGATTGTCCATGAGTTTCCATTAGTTTATTTTCCATAATATAATGGATAACTCACTTAACAGTGTCTGTGGAAAAGCTTTCCGGAGAAATATGCATGCAACTGCATATCATCACGAGACACTTCAAAGAGGAAGACTTCCTTTGTTTCCTGAACTTAACAAAATTACATCCTACATCTGTACTCCAGAAATCTGACAATAAAATAAAATATGTCTCTTCATAAGAACTTCCTTCTTAACTTAATATCCCATAAAAGCTACTGACATTGGTTTGTGGTTTTAGGGTTTTTTTAGTTCTACTCAGCAGTCCAGTTTCTAAAATAATCTATTCAGATTTCCTATTCTGCAGTTTTTCCAATGTAAAAAGCTGGTAAGTCTGAAACCAAGTACAATAAAGGAATAACACTGGTTTTTTTTGTCACTTAAGACTGTATCTGCATGAAACTGCAACTTTTTTTACAAGATTACTTATGTTGAATTCCTGTTCGAAGGCATAAACATGGATAGCTAGTGAAATGTTCTTTAAAAATCCACTCATCCTTCTCAACTCCCAAATTCTTTTTGGGTTGTTTTTTTTTTGTTATGGCTGTCAAGGCTCCTACTAGATGGCAAAAATAACCCCCCAAAAATTAAAATACCCATAGATGTTCTACATTGATCTTAATATAATAATTTCTTTGCTACATGACAGTACATCTTCTATCTGGGATTTTAAACAGCTTTTTCTTAATTCTAAAAGAAAATAATTTTTTATGATGGGTAAAAACTGTGTCAGTTGAAAAAGGGTACCTAATTTTATTGTTGGGGGCAGGTATTTTAAGTATTTTCTGCTTAATGCATGGGTTGATTGTTTCTCCATTTTACAAATGGCAGTTAAGACATTGCAATTGGTGGAAATGCTTTAAAAATCACCTGTTTCATCCCTTCTACCCTGCAAAACCAAAATGAACGTATATGCTAATCTCTCCTTTTCCCCACATTCTTTTTCATGCTAAGCTTTAAATACTATCTAGAACTTTCTATCCAAAGTCTTCTTCAGACTTTCTAATCAGTAAAATTTAAAAGGATTTAGGTATTCCTCTGTGTCCATGAGAGGACTACCCTACAGATTGTCTCAAAATTTCCTTTAAAAAAAAATGCTTGAGAAAATATTTAGCAACAATTGCATACTATGTAGAGAATTCATAGCAAAATACCACATTTTGAATCCTGTGAAAAGTCCTGATTAGTAGAAGACAGCATGGCCTCTGAAATTAGCAATTTTACTGACAGCACTTTAGACAAGAAGCAAGCTCAGAAAATATTGTATTACATTTTTATTCTAAAACATGAAAATTGTCTCAAGTAAACCATGACAGTGATTTATCATACAGTATGTAAATTAAGCTGGAAAAACTTTTAGAAGCAAATAATAAATTGAAATGCATTTCATTTGCTTGTCTGAATTTCAGAAAGTCCTTTGTCATAGAAGATAAGCAGAAAAAGAAAAAGCATATTTTGTATCATTAGTTTCTTTTACCAAATATTTTCTTTCTCTTATCCTGTCTCTTCAGGTAATAATTTGAAAGCCAACACATTTTCCATTGCTGAGTTGTTGCTTTGTGGCCCTTTCTATCACAATAATTAGAAGAAACAACCTTGGTAAACTAGCTGATAGCTCTAAAAAAAACAAAAGTAATTTAAAATCATTACCACATTTACTCTATTTTGACTGTGTTTTCTCACTTTAACTTAATATACTTTACGTTTTGAAGGATGTAAAATTGGAAGATTTTTCAAAAAACCCTGAGCAGCTGAAATATCATAGGCTGAATTAGAATTCTAAATACTCAAAATGTTTTCAAAATGGAACAGCTGGTAACATTTTTGAGACATTTTTTCCCCATGGGAAATTTAGAATGAATAATTTCTTAAATATTATAATTTATAATGACTGATCAGACTATTTATATACCATAGCATAATACCATTAATTTTTACATTTGAAACCTTGCATGGAATAAGCAAAACAGAACATATGTCATAATAAAAGAGTAACTGAATTTGCATTTAAAACTTATCAAAGTATTTGCAGCATTATTTGTTATGCCCAACAGTAATTTAGTACTTTCATAATGGAATGTTTGGAGTACAAGGTAAATTGGAGTCACTGAGACAGAGACATGCCACAAGCCCTATGACAAAAGAGTATGACAATTAAGTGTACATTACATAGGTACTATGATGACTACTCATCTCCAAATTGCTTTTTGACTTAGATTTGCATATGGTTTTTATATGTCTTATACAATATTACAGTGTCATTGGACTACTTTAAGGTTTGGGCCTCCAAATTAGACCAAGCTGATTTTCAAGGATATTTAAGTTCCATAGGTAAATTTCCATAATGTAGGATTTATTGTTGAAACCGAACTTTGTATTTTCCAAGTTAATAATTTCTGAGGTTTGGGGACCATTCTAGTCAATTTACCTAAAACTGATAAGATGATATTTCTAATTACTCACACTTTGTCTTGAAAATTTCCAGTAACATTTGTTGATTAAAATAATCAGTAGGAATACATAAAACATATAATATTTCTATAAACTCTAATGGTACACAGTTGCAACAAAGTATCTTTTAAAACCACAGTTCTTCTGTCCACACTCGTTGATTGATTATCCTTCACCATTCTTATGCATCACAGGAGAGCTGCTAAAGGATCATGTTGGATTTCCAGGTAATTTACATTGAGGCCATACCAGAGACCACAGCACATGGGGGACTCTCAGTTAAGTAGCCTTTTTTTAATGTTTCCACTAATTCATGTGATTTTTTTTTTTTTTTTTGTGAAATCAAATGAAGATAGATACCCATTAGAAACTGCACAGAGACATGGCTACCTCAGGTCTCCTTATTTAGGTGTACTGAAAACTGGGAGTGGGAAGGGCAGGTATGACAAGGCAGAAGAAGAGAAACTGTAGGTACCACATTCATGATGTTTCTTTTTCTTTCACATATCTTAGACAATTTGCTCATTCTTTTTTTTCAGCATAAAATACACTTGGATATTGGACAAAGAATATAAAGTATATATTTAATATTAAATATAACTATGTCCAAAAACTGGACAAGAATATAAAGGATCCTCAAAAAATTCTGTATTTTTGATAGACTTTGGAAATACAGATATAAAGAACTACTGGAAAACTGGCATAAGAAATTTTAAATGTTTAGGGAAGACTATCTAAATAATACTCCTTCTTCCTGACCCAGTCTTCTAGGCTAGACCAAGAAGGCTTTCACCACAAAAATGACTGTTGACTTCATTCAAGCATCTGCTGAGTTAAAGTCAGTCACTTGTTCAAGTACCAAAGGTGAGAGAGCTGTTGCCTCTTAAAACTGGTTTGAGAAAAAGCAAAAAACCCAGGAAATGAGAAGTTTTTCTCTCTTTTTAATTGTAGATCAGACCAGCCCTCAGAATTTTAATGAGATAATTTTCATGACCTTTAAGTGAAGCTAGCTTATAAGCTTTGAGCTCTGGAAGTTTGCATACTATTCTAGATATAATCCGAAGCATAGCCTGGAAAAACCAGAGAAGAAAAAGTTAATCAGAAGTCTCAACTTCGAGCATAAGGCTCAGAGTTAGGAGGGTTATTCCATTATAAGTTATGAAAGGAAATGTTTTTTCATACAAAAGAGACTGCCTCCATCGACATGCACATTATGATTAACACTGCCACATCTGATGAGCATGCTCATCAACGAAAGATATTTCTGTAAGCTTAATGACACTTAAAGAATACTCCATAAAGGTCCATAATTTCATCACCCCAGAAAAAAAGAAAAAAGCATATTCTTTCCCTCTGAAAGCAAGGAGTAATGACTTGGAATGACTTCCACTTTTATTTTATTTTTATTTTATGTATAGCATTTCAACAGAATTCTTTAGCCAAACTAATCCTGAAGTCATGGGCTTACTACTTACAATACCTTTTAAAGACCTCCATCTGAAATTTTCTGTAAATTCTCTGCAGTTTTCTTCAGTTGGGTCAGGCACTGATTTAATCTCTGTTCCAAAGGTAATAAGAAATCTCCACTTTGGTTGCACTAGAAAGAGTGTGGTAAGCAGGTCGAGGCGATCTTCCCTCTTTACTCAGCCCTAGTGAAGCCACATCTGGAGGACTGTGTCCAGTTCTGGGCTCCTCAGCACAAGAAAGAAAAAGAACTACTGGAAAGGGTCCAGTGGTGGCCACAAAGATGATTTGAGGTCTGGAGCATCTCTCTTAGGAGAAGAGACTGAAGGACCTGGATCCATATAGAGAAGACTGAGAAGGGATCTCATCAATGTAAATAAATATCTCAAAAGCAGATGGAGGCAAGAGGATGGCGGCAGATTCTTTCAGTGATTCCCCTTGACAAGGAGCAGTGGCCATAAACTAAAGGACAAGATGTTCCATCTCAGTGTGAGGAAGAACTTCTTTTTCACATTAAGTGTGGCAGAGCTCTGGAACAGACTGCCCAAAGAGGTGGTGGAATCTCCCTCTCTGGAGACATTCCAAACCCATCTGGACACATTGTTGTGTAACCTGTTCTGGGTGACCCTGCCTTGGCAAGGGAATTGGACTGGATGATCTTCAGAGGTCCCTTCTAACCTTAATGATTCTGTGATTCTCTGAAAATGCTTCAGCAGAACAGGTTTTTGAAAGATTTTCTGTTCATACAGTCCTCAATCTTTCAATCCTCATTACACAAAGAATTTAGACCTTAGAATCTTTCTAAAGCATCCCTTTTATTTTTTTTCCATAATAAATTATAGACACATAAATATAGTAATACTGAAATCCTTCTGTGATTATAAATTGAGCCTAGACTTAGGGTTTTACCCACAATTTTGTTCAAATATATTTTTTTCTAACTTCTTTCTTCTTCTTTGTGTTGCCATTGAGAGAAAGAGATAAGGTTGTCTTAAATCTGTTTGGGCTACCATCTGAGTTGATTTCCTTCTTTTTTTTCCTCTGGTTATTACAGGTTTTTCAAAGTTAGACTTATCTCTGAATATTTACATTGAATATTTTAAGTATGAGATAACATCCTTGCAATGTTTGTTTCTTTCTTAGCCTTCATTCAGTGATATGAGTTCATGGTTTCATTATTAAAGCTAAATGCTTTAGTTGGAAACTCCTTCTGTTTTTAAAATTGTACAAAATCTCAAAACCAGGACAAATCAAACAATCCAGATGAAAACAACAAGGAACTCAAGTGATAAGAAGATTTATACAATCAACTGTAATTTCTCTATTTTAAATTTCAGAAACAGCTCATCAGACCAGTACGAAGCACTCAGCACAGTTTGCTATTAAGGGATTTTATCTCTTGCAGAAGTATCCAATAAAACACAGTGAAACTGAATCTCATGGAAGTAGGCCTTGATCAAAACTGTTGCTCTAGATTTAAACTGTGTTGCACTTTCAGATGAACATAAAGCAGACAATAAATTCTTATGAACCCAAACCCTAACAGAGAAAATTAATCTACTTCCCCCCTCCCAGTTGATTAGCAATAGGCTTATAGAGCTATGAAATGGATGCATTATATTGTTTGGAAAAATGTGGATATACATCCTTGATTCTATCTGGATATATCCGCACAATATTCTAAAAGCAGAAAAAGGTCTCTTCTCAGGAATAGACTACAGGTAAAGCCTTCCTCATGCATGTTTTGTAAATTGTGTGCCATCACAGCCACAAAATTAGCATGACAACCAATGATCGTGGCTCTGAATGATGCCAGAAAATGCCTTGCAGAATAACAGAGATGTAGTCAGTGGTTAAGTCTCTCCTTACATTGCCTTTTTGACGCTTCCATAAGGTACTTTTTAAAACTTAAGTACTTTGGCATGTAACTCTGAGACCAACGCTGTGAGCCCAGAATCTGGAATTTTTGGACCAACCTGTGGAAACTCTCAGCAAGTTTCCACAATCTCTCACCCATATGTTCACTACAACTTAACATTTACTGTATGATGTTGCTAATCATTTTCATTTAACTGCACTTCATAAATGCCTTTGAAGTACCTTCGCACAACAATTTGTTCTTGCCTACTGCTCTCTATGCTCTATTAATTATTGTGTTGACAAGCTGTCTGCTCAGTTCAATGGATCATCTTGGGAAGATAGACAAATTTAGGAACACATCAGCAAATATTTTAGACAGCCTTTAAGTATTAATTTTATTGTCTGTAAATATTTCTGGGAAAGTGGATTATTTCTAATTTTTAGGTAAGATATACTTTCTTTAAAATGGCTGAGGGATTATTTATTTTGTTTCTGACTCCTCCATGAGCAAGGTGTGAAATGACAGATAAATACAAATTAAATCAAGATCTCTGCATAATTAAGTATGTAAAACTCACAACAAAAGCAGCTTAAGTGACCTAAGAGTAAAAGTACTTTAAATAAGCCAATATTTATTACTCTGTTTCTAACTGTTACACGGGACAGAAAAATTATGCTGTTATACTGACATTTCTCACACCTAGAAAGAATGAATGTCAACAATCAGCTAATGTGATGACCCTCCAAAGTGGAAATGCAAACTTGGGTTAAACTAGGCTTAGATCCAGCAATTCCAATTTAATGAGTGTGATAACAGTAGACCCAGTTAAAGTGAGTTGCTGACTAATTTCTTCCTATTACTTACAATGGCTAAATAAAGCCACCACTAATAATTTAAATTATGTTCAATTAAATGCAAACATGAGGAAGTAATCAAGTTATTATTTTGATGGAAATAAAAGATTGTCACAGATGTCAAACTCTCTTAAAGGTAAGTATTACGGAGATGCAAGATACTCTCCTGAAATAATTCCTGAAAGGAGAGAACAAATTCCAGTTTGAATCCCTGATTTTGATACATAAACCTCACAGACAACTAAATATGTATTTTAAAAGCATGTTTCATGCTTGCTATACTGCATGGTATAAAATATATGAAGACTTACTGTTATGTTTCAGAGGATTCTGGATATAAGAAAGGTTATCATTATTCAAAAAGTTACAAGACAAAAGTTCAGTTCTCCATCCAAATTACCATTGCTATCCTTAGTTTCCATGAATGGAAACCAAAATAAAAATACTTGGAGAAATTAGTATGATTTTGAACAACACAAAAGTAATTACTGCCCCCAATGACTTTAATAACAAACTTTGTTGACAAGTTTGTTGCATAAGTATCTAGCACACTCTAAAGGATACGAGCCGTGGTAAAAATTGTAAAGATTAATTAGGTAGACAGACATGCTAGCTGGAATTTTTGTTTTAATTTAAACATGTATTTATGTCGTGCAATGCAAACTTGTATTTCCAAGCACTCTGACTTTCATCCTTACATTTTTGTTGGCAACAGCCTGACATTAAAGTTATCTCATGCATATAAAGCATAACTCTGATACTTTTCAGAGGACAAGTATGACTAGTTCATGATTTCTGTAGTTACAAGTAACGACTATGGGAATGCTTAAAGAGACCCTTAGATTTCTTGTTCCCTAGATTCATTTGTAAATTCCATATATAAAACTGGAAAGTGGGAGATTTATAGTACCCAGATGGAAGATGGAAAAATCCCAGTTAGGAAAAAGGAAAAGACTGACACTGTGAGTATGTTCAAAAATGCAATGAGAGCCCAGGAATGCCGCAGAATATCTATCCTTTACGTTATCCAAACATGATTGAAGAAGGCACTGAGTAACCATCCCTGACCGAGGCTGTTTTGAGCAGGAGCTTGGACTGGACACCTCTAAGGGTCTTTTCCAACCATTGTATTCCTGTGGCTTTTTGAATGTCAGCCTCCCTGCCTTGCCAAAATTAGAGCCACCCACAGCTTGTGGAAGTTGGCCTTTGTTCCACCACTGTCCAGCTCCTTGCTTCCTAGTGAGTGGCTTGTCTCTGACCCAAGGCACATCACCACAAGTCTCATGGATGTGCTTTGTTCTGCTGATCACAAGGCAGTGGCCCTCTCACTTTCTATTCTTTACCTGCCAAAGCTTCACTCCTTTGTTATTTTATCCCTTGGTTAGAATTGAATAATAAAGAATACTACTTAATGTGAATGCACAGCCTTAAAGTTTGCCAAACTATTGTTTGGCTGTTAAGAAGGAAATGACCCACAGAATTTGTCAAAATGAGCCTGCTTTGGCATAATTCTTTCCATGCTCAGTATTCATAGCTCATGTATTTGTGAAATTTAATCTTTAAGGAAACATTAAAAAAATTAATTTTGCCTACTAAAAACTCTCATAAGAAACTCAAATTCCTAGCAGCTTGAGGCAAGGGGTAAATTAGCCTGAAGAAGGCCTAAAACTGGTTTTCTAGGTACAAGAACACCCCGCGAAAACTAGTACTCTGATTCAGATGATTTTTTAAAGAGACTAAAGACTTCTGCTCTGCTAAAATTACCTGCTCAAAATTGTTCTTTGTGGGACACTATATGCACAAATATTTTTTCCTGTGAGCATTCCCAAACTGCGCACATTTATGCATTCCATTGTAAGATGAGTTTTGCCTTGTATAGGTGCTCTATCCAAAAAACAAACACACCTGTAATTCTACTAGTGTCTCTAGGCAACATACAGCTGTAATAGAAAGCAATTTGTCTAAAAAAAGAAAGATTTTCAACTATAGTATGGTCCCTACACCTGAAGGTAATTCTTTTAGACTTCAACAATTATATTCATTTCACTGAGTATGATGAAACTTTCTGATTCCACAGACAAAACCACTTCTTCTGAAAATAACATTTCCTAGTCTTGTACACTTTGCACTTCATCAGGGTAAAAAACAGTGGAGTCCAATTCCAGCTGAACCAGTGAACCAATTACGGCAGCACATTATGAACTGTCAAATTCTTATAATAGCATTCCTAGCAGACAAAAAATAGAGATAAAATCTAAATTAGTCACAGCCTTAGGCTTTCCCTTCACAACTAAAAGGCTACTAATGGGGAAATCAACAGAATATTACTTGATCCACCTCTATTTGGTTTTGGTTTTTCTTCTTTTCAAATAGACTATCTCCATTCAAGGTAAAAAAAAAAAGAAAGAAGGAAAAGAAAAACAGAAATACTTGAGGCTGAACCAAATTTGCCTGACAAAGAAACACAGGAAAACTTTGTTACATATAGATGGAATAAAATAGTACTGTCTTTTTGAGATAAAATAAAAGGGATAAAACATATTGGGCCTTGATGGTCAATAACTAAATTATAGGCATGTAGTAAACTGTCTCAGACCTGTAAAAACACTCAAGACATATATACTCCTCTTTTATATTTTTAAGAAAGTCCAGACATTGAGTTCTATATCTATGTTAAAAAGAAATTTTATTTGCATATGAGTTTTTAAAATAGGTCTAAACAGTGATTCTAGACCTTGATGTATAGCAGACATTCTCCTAGACACAGATAGATCATTCCCACTGAAGTCAGTGAGGTTTCAGTAGTATTGATGCCTTGGGAGGCTACCTGGAACAGAGGCTGGAGACTGTTAAAGGAATAAAGTAGGTATTTATTAAAAGGCTTTCAAGGGATACACCTTGGGCAGTACGAGAGCCTGGCCGTGTCTTTACCCAAGACGGAGCCAAGATGGATGCAGGATGGATGACTAGCCACGGACTTTTACACTTTTTTAAGTCTTGGTCCATTTACATATCGGGGTTAATTATCCAATTACAGCTTCAGGTTATGAAGTCCCATCCTCCCAATTTTCTCTCCTCAATTTGCTGTTGTTTACACTTTTTGGGCCCGAAGCTCTAATAGTATCCTTGGTTCTCAGGCTGGAAAAGGATTGTTTTATCTAACTAAACTGTGAAGAGAATTTGCTAACACTTTATATGAAGTTCAGAGTCTCACACTAAAGCAGTACAGAATCTGGAAAATGTGAAAGCTAAAACTTAAGGCATCGGTATGGCACAGCAATATCAGTGTTGCAGCGCGTTCCATAAATCTTATGACAGGCTTCACTTGGGAGCTTTGCCATAAGAGAAAACAGAGAGTGAAACTGTCTGCTTTCACTTTTTTTTTTTCTCAGACTTCCCAGTAGACACCAAATGGAGGGAATTATCACTTCAGCATCTTGTGGAGAACACAAAAGTTTTATCTCTCTTCCACTGTGTTTTTGCTTGGCTACATTGCTTTCCAACTTCTCTGGCTGGACTGGACAATATAATTCTCACTGTTCAAAGTCCCCTTGGTCCTGGGACCCTTATTTCTGCTGGCACACTCAGTGCTTGACTAGAAGTTTTGTATCTACCTTCACTTGCTGATATAATATGTCCCCAGAAAACCTTCTTGCCTTGATTCTTCCATTCATAAAATTGGGATCATTAGGGGGTTCCAGATATGCCATTCTTGGAAACATGGTCTGGATAGCAACTGCTGTTAGGTACAAGGCTAAACATACATAGGGGGCATGACCAAAAAACCAAAACTCTTTGAAAGATATTTATCACCAAACTGACCATGTTTGAGCAGAAAGCAGACAGATTTCAGAGCAAGCAGAGAACTTCCAAGAGGCTTTTGACAAAATAAATCAGCATAAAGAGAGGTATAAATGAGGCATGAAAATCTGTAGCTGTTGGTGGATACACTGGAGTGGCAGTGACTGCAGACATGGTCTGACTGAGCATTGCCAGCTGTCTCCTCATCCCACTGCAACCCTGCAAAAGGGTACAAAAGAGCTGCAAGGGTGCTGCATCTGGCTTGGTGCAGGCAGCATGTGACACCCTCATCCTGAGGTGCCTGGGATTGTGGGTACTTTGTCACTGTTTTGTACATTGGCGGGGTCTAAGGCGCAGCATGAGCAGCAGCTGGGCTGGAAAGATTTACAGGCTCATGAGAATAAGATTATATGGGGACACTATTCCTCCCTGAAAAGGGGAAAGAGGCCTGGAACCCAAGTGTGCTGAATGTGGGGGAGAGGAAGGTAAAGATTTTTGGAGATTTGCTCTATAATAATATTAATAATTCATTGTCTTAACAGTTCTAAATGTCTAGTATAATTATTTATTTGTTTCATTACTAATGTTGAATGCATACTTCATTAAATGCTACTTAATTACCAGTTTTAAATTAACCTGTATCTTGCTTCAATCCTAATTTGAATCACACTAAAGCAATTATTCTGATTGTATGGGTGAAGCAGAAGTTATGAGACCAGTAAGAGCAAAAGTGTCCAGAGACTGGTACAATACAGAGAGTAGGTTACCTGTAATTCAAAACCTTACCCTCTGTTTTCCATACTTGTAGATAATATCAGTCAGGAGTAAGAGAAGTAATTTAAATTTGCTTGTTCACTGCCACAATATGGTTGACAAATGCAAGACGTACTGACTCCACAGGTTTGGAAAGATCACCTCCAGACACATATTTGTAGACAGAATATTCCTTCACAAGGACAAAGACAAGGAAAGAAAAAAAAAAGAAAAGGTTATTAACAAGGCTCAAGACATTTGTCTCTAGAGGCTTCAGCTACTCCTCCACTCCCCACAAGAAGAAGCTGTAAAAGAAAACTGCCCAGGAACATCATGAACAACTTGCAATAGACAAGAATTTTTGGAAGTCTTCAACTAATCATGCAAGTAAGGTGGGGTTATTTTGTTTATTTTGTTTGGACTATTTTGCCTTTTTTTATTCCTTTGTTTTGTTTTGTTTTGTTTTGTTTTGTTTTGTTTTGTTTTGTTTTGTTTTGTTTTGTTTTGTTTGGGAGCCAGAGGGAAGGGGGAAGGCCTTCAACTTCTTCACCAACCTCTCTGAATGAACAAATGAAGTCTGGATGTCAAATGACAACAGCCACCTTTAGAAGTCAGGGAACCCCAAAGACACAGCTAAGAGAGTACCTATCAAAAAATTTGATCAATGAACTTCAGCAAGAAAAAAGAAAATAGGTGATCAGAGACCTTTGGATCCAGCAGAACAAACTTCTAGTTCATTAACCACTGTGACCCAGAATAAAAATATATATCAGGTGATCTTGATAGGATTAGACACCAATATCTACATATGGGAACTCAGGCATAAAATTTGCCACGTATTTTTAATAACTTTAAGTTGTTATACACAAATATATTATAATGGTTTTTCCCATCCTTCCTATTTAAGCTTCATAATGCTAAACACACTGTTTATTACTAAAATTATAGGCTATTGTGTCAGTCTCCCTCATCTGAATCCATAGTGGTGATGCACTTCATGCACATGGTGTAACCACTGGGGATGGCGCTGTGCTGGGCCAGGAGTTGGACTGAGGATCTCTTCCTACTCAGCTTATTCTGTGATTCTGTGGTTCTGTGACAGTCAAATTTTTCAGTGTTAGATTACTCTTGCTAAAAACTGAGAGTTTGCAAACACTTTGATAGGGCACACATTAACCTACACTCTAATGTCCAGCAGTATCATCAAAATAAAATAGAATAGACTACACCTCATAAAAAGATAGGCTTTGAACTGGCCTGTAGACTACAAATTATCTACCCTTAACTTGTTTCTGTTAACTCGCTTTCAAATCACAATTTTCTTGGCAATAAGCCTGACACCCACTCACCACACCCCTCAATGTACAAAACATTATCAGTTTTTTGAAGAATCACCAAGCAGCTCATTTAATGTTTCTTTCAAATAAATATGTGATTTGGTAACAGCTAACATATAAGAAACAAGACTGAAGTTTGATAACAGCATGATGAAAGAGTAAATAGCCTGTGGGCACAGCAATAGAAAAATGATTTATATCTCAGCAATCCATGATGAAATAGGAAAGAAAAATGCATTGGAAGTCAGCATGTAACCCTGTCTGGAACTGAAAAGAAACATGATAAAGTAATTTACACTGGAATACATTGACTAAGTCTCTCTGTATCAGGTCAAGCCATCTCATTATGAAATGGAGTACATCAAAATTAGAGCATTAGAAAATTTGATTGACCCAAATATCCTACTAAGCTATTTGCCTCCCACAGTCTTTTTCTCTGCACTAAATTTCTGAACATTTTACTTCATTGCTCCCGTCCTTCCACCTGCATAACCTATTTCCTCACTGATCAGTACTGCCTACACTCAGGATTTTGCAGCACCTGGCAGCCTCAAATCAGACTTCTGAAAGTCACCTCAAAGGTCAGGGGCACAGCATCACTCCTCTGTATCTGGCTTCAATAGCTCATTTAGGAAAGGTCATTACTGTTATGAAACAAATTCATGCAATCTCAAACTTTAAAGCCATCAGAAGAAGAAAAGCACTGCAGTTTGAAGTGAAAAAAACTCAAAAAACCCAACAAACAGCAATGGAAGCTGCTGAAAGAATTTTTAAAGCATTTAAGTGGTGCAGAAAAGGGAAAATCCACTTTTCTAGTTAGACGATGGATAGATAATATGTGAAAAGATGGATGTAAATGGACTTTGCAATAGAATCTCTAATTCTGCTAAATATAACATTCAGAAGTGAAAAAAAAAACAACAATGCAATTGCTATAAAGAACTTATGAAGAGATTTTGCAAACTTTTGCCATCAACAAAGCAAATTTCTTTACTGGGGCAGAAAAAGTTAAAAGCATCAGATTTATTTCTGATACAAGGAGCTAATAACCTAGGAGAAAGCTATGTGGAAATCTCTCGTTAGGCACAAGATACAAGGAAGTGGCTGCTGTGAGTATGTAAGTATCTCTACATTAAGGTTCATGAGCTACCTTAAACCTGAGTAAGACCAAGTAGTTTCTGACTCAGTGGACTTGTTCCACTTTGACTTGTTGGATAAATATTCTGCTGGTTAAACACTGAGATCCATTCCAGTTTCCTTGAAAGCAATAGCTAGTCTGTTGTGGTGTGTTTGATGTTGTTTCGGAAGTTATACTTGTGTTGTTAAGTTAAAATACGGTTCTGTCTCAGGGTCCCTTTCCCCCCACACTGCAGTTGGCTGTCAGTCACAGGTTTCCTTGGTTACTCCCGCCTTTTTGTATCAAGTTAGTTGTCCATCTGTATTCCCCGCCTTGTTTTTCTCATTATCTTGGTTTCCCCTCCCCTGTTACTAGGACAACCCATCTGTCCGTCATCCTCTGTTCACTCCCCAAGTCCAGAAGCTTCTGCCTTGGGCAGAGGATGATTGGTGCAGATGGGACAGTCCCTCCCCTGTTTGTCCCTCATTTGTTCCAGCCCCATGCTCATCATTTCGTTCTGTATTATGATTTGTTGATTGTGATGCGTTCCTCCCCTCGGGAAAACTATAACTGCTCGTCCCTGTGGGCAGATCTGGGCAGTTCTTTTTCTGTTTGGCAGTTTGCTGCTGCTCCCCTCCCGACCTGTACCTGTTCCCCCAATAAACCCTTCCTGCTGCGACCAACTGCTGCCTCCTTTCGCCTCTGTCCTGGCTGCTTCATTTAGCTCGCTGCTGCCCACCCTGCCTCCTTAGGAGCTGCCTTCCTCACCTCTGCCGTGAGGACAGCTCCTCAGTCAGCCGACTACGCGGCTGGCCCCAAACCGGGCTGTGGTGCGCAATTTGTGGAGCGTGCCGGGCTCAGTCACGCGCCGCCGCACTAGTCCAGACAAAAGGAAAAAAATCAGAATTCGAGAGTACTTTTATAACCAAATGTAAAAAGCGGGAATTGATACCAAAAGGGTTAATTCCATTTTGACTGTGCCTATGAAGATTTTAGCGTGGAAACCAGGCATGCAAAAGCTGTTTTCAGCAAAGACAGTTCGAAGATGAGAGGGAGACATCTGGCTCAAGAATTCACTGATAGACAAAATAAAGAGCTGAATATCTGGGAGCTTTGGATGGGATTTATGGTGATGGGTAACTTGAAAAAGGCATGTAGCTACTGTATAAAAGCAACACACTTGTAAAGTCACACATCCACATCAGACTGGTAGTATCCCCCATGTGACTTCATGCCTGAATAAATGAAAGTTCTTTAACATAGCTTTAGCTTTGGAGTCAAATTCCGATATTTCAGACGTTTGGTAATACTTTCGACGTACAAGGACTTGGAACAGTGTCTTACTTACAGCAGAACTTGAAACCAACCACAGTTTATAACAAGGCCTAAATTTGTAACAACATTTAGAAATAGTTTTGAAATAGCTTTTGTTTATTTTAGTTTCTTTCTAAGCAAGAAAGATAAAGAAAACTGGCACTACAGTACTTTCGTTTATTCAAAGATACATAGCATTAACCTTTAACATAGTGCATGTTTTAAAATCACTAAGGTTGCAGTTGTCTGTCTCCAAACCCTCACTAAACAATCAGGTACACTAGCTGTATTAGCTATTTTTCTTACAAGAACGACCTAGCAGAGTATATTGGTCTATCTTTAAAAGGCAAATGGCTTACTAGCAGTGAAATGGTCACCGTATAAAAGCATAGCAGAACTCAGCACCTGAATGCAAGTGATTTTCTACTTCACAGCTTTTTCAATATTCTCTAGCTTGCCCAGATGTGTGAAGTTTCTGATGGAATTGGGACATTAATTTTGTGGTGAACCTTTTTGTATGATCTAATAGTTCATAGAGCTGTGGCAAGCACAGGTAGGTTACTTCGGTTACAAAAGAGAACTCTTCACACAGCTGTCATGCATCAGCACGTCAGCAGTAAAAGGAGGACTGTCAATAGAGGAGTTGGAGAAACCTTGCTAAACTAAAAAAAAAAGGTGACACTAGTTTAATGTATAAGATAATGTAATTCTCCTTAGAAATTATACAGAACATTTGCTTGTACTAAAGCCTATTTGTATTCTAATCAATAAATTAGTCGAAAATCAATACAAAATAAATTAATCTCTTCAAATATGGTCTACAAATTGAATATAAATTTCAACGTAGAAATATGTCATTTATAAAACATCTTAAAAATTTTAATTTCTTTTTAGATTGTAGAGCATACAAAATACTCCAGTATGGGATAATTAATTTTTCAACACAGTCTTATAATGGTTCTTAATTTATAAAGTATTTACTGGCATTAGTAGGAATTAGAGTGCTGACAAATAGGAAGATAAGTTATATTTTTCATGAAGATGCAAACTTGGATCCCTATTGAGAATACAATGCTGCAACCAGGCTGATCAATCTTTGTAAAAAGTATTTTTGAAGATATTGAGACATCTCTTTGATGCTTGAATTCTTCAAAAGGCAGTAACATACAGATAATTCAATCAAAATAAAGAAGAGGAAAATCATTTAAGATTTATACGGTGGTAGAAACATCTTGTAAATTGCTGCTTCTGTCCTACTTTTAAGCACTTTGACATCCTTCATTCAGGACAAAGGCAACAGATACAGAACTAGTGAATTAACCTTAAATACACAAAAATCTAGAAGGAAACAAGTTACAGTAAATCTTAAATTTCAGAGATAGCATTACCTGTGTATTCTTGAAGGCGTCTTTCAAATGCGAAGAGCTTTGGAGCAACCATTGTTCCATGTTTCCTCAAAGTAAAGTATTTTTAGCTGCCTCTTGTACCCTGACAATGGATTTAACCTACCAAATTACTCAGGTGTTACGTTGTTATCTCAGCATTGCTTGCTTTTGATGAAAACCAACTTGGTGCACAGCTTGTACATTTCTAAAATACATCTTAACCTCCCTATGTGATAAAATCAGTGCCTGAAGGGTAAAATAGTCATTGTTTCCTCACACACAGAGGAAGTCATTTTAGTTCACAGCGTCTTATTTTCAGTGGACAGGATGTAGAAGAATAATTTACTGATACCTTTACTTACATCTCTGGTTGAGGTATTTCACTCTCCAGAGAAGGGCATATAGTATTTCATAAAGCACAAATGATTTGATGTTTCAGAACACAGTTCTGTGGCTGCTCAAAACTATTTTGGGTATTTGCAATAAATAATTCTTCTATTCTGTGACAACAGAATATATGATGGCTTAGAATCAGTTTTGCACAGCCTCCTGCTCCAGCTCAGCCAGAATACACTATTAGAATTGAAATTCCTTGTTTGCATAAGGAGTGAGAAGGTAATAATTTGTCAAATTGTTGAGATTAGGATAAGGTATTAAGGTCATGTATAGTAGATTAAGTTCAATTTGAAAAAAACAGAGAAGTAGTCATATGACAATTTCTGACACATTGGAAACGGAATATAAATTTCCCAAACCAAAGTTACCGAAGAGTAAAGAAAGATAACAGTTTTGATATTGTTCCAAATTGCTTTTACAGTGGATATCTGAGGGGTCTTTCTCTCAGGCACATGTGTTATAAGTGTTGTATTTATATGTTTTTTTTTCTCCCCAGATATTTTCTTTGTTAAATTTGAAAATTTTTTTCTGCTGTCTGCCATGGAAAATTCACACACACCAATGGATGCTTTTCAAGCCCTGTTAAATTTGAATCAGTCTACCAAGTAGATTAGCCAAAATACCTTAATTTAAAACTAAATTCCATAGTTCACAAAAAATAAATTCCCATAAACACAAATCTCATCTGAGCTCTTGGTTGTACCAGTATATAGCTTTTAACTGTCCTTCTCCTGTACTACTGTTTAAAAAAAGAGTGACAGAAACATTGATCTTCATTCCATGTTTCACCTCTAGTTTAGTAATGGTATAGTTATTCAGGCATGACAAATTATCAGTGTTCATTGTGTTTATACACTGCACAGAGTTCTTTTATTCAAACTACCCTGGTGTGATTCGTTCACAATATGTAATGTCTGGACTTTGTCAGTAATTTCTCCTCAAACAACAAAAATATACTAATATTAATTGTTCAGCTAAAGGAAAGCTGGTTTATATTTATCGGAGTTAAGAAAATCTTCTGTAATTATAACTCCGCCTTTGTAGTTAAGCGGATGTAGAAAACCTACAGCTCCTCTCAATGATTTCATTGACAACACAGTTCATAGGTTTTTTCCATGTACTCAGATGATTTCAAAACTGCTTGTGAACTTTTGATTGGGATAGCAAATGGTGATGGGGTACACATAAGAATGTCTGTACTCGTATGTAAATAGAAATGGTTGTGACACCTGACTGACTATATTTGTTCACTTTTTTTTAACAAAAACACAAGATTTTATTCCTGCTCTAGTTCCCATCTTTTAGCATCTCATAGTATTTGAAGAATTTTTATTCACAGTGAACCTGCTGTATAGGTTAATGAATCAACCTTATTTAAGATTGCATTTCAAACCAGAGTGCCTCTTCTGGACACAGAAAATGAAATTATACTTCTGTTACAATTATACAAGTACACCAAATTCTTATTATTCTTCCTACTGCCAAGATCTCTTCTCACTCTATTTGAAATTAGAATTTCAATAGTACTTTAGTCTTATGCATATTTATTTGGTTTTGATGCAGTTTCTTTCACACATTTCAACCTGCTCTGTAATTTGAAAGATCTCTCTTCTGCTGCTCAGAAAATTAGAAGAATCTGTAAGAAAGACAAAGTGAGATCTAGGATTCTTAAAATATTGAAGACGTATGAAGTAGTATTGTGTACAGGTTGATATATCACTACCTTTAATTCCAGAACTGCAATGACAATTACTCTCAGCTTGTGGCAAAGTAGAAAATAAGTACATTTGGAGCAGGCATGGAAAAAAGAAATAGAACAATTACAGAAATTAAATGAAACAGAGGAACAAAAAAAAAAGTATCTTTTCAATAGAATTTTAGGAAGGTGATTCTTTGTTGATGTTTCAAACAGAGTAGTGCTAAAATGAGCCTTTGATATACATCAGCTAAATTACACTGGGATATTTATGGTACAATAAACCTAACTACAAACAAGCATAATGAAACAGAAAGGTCAAGAGAACTGACAAGAAAAATTACTATAAAATTGAAGATTTTCAAACAAATGTTGCATCCATTTGTTACCACAATTAAAAAAAAAAAAGAAAAGAAATGGAGTTGTACCAATCTATATTTTTCTCCTCCCTGCCCTCTGATTTTTAACCCCCTTTTGACATGGTACTATTTAAAAAGATTTTCACTAGATCTTCTTCAAATATTTCCGGTCTAGGAAATATTTGAATAGGGTATTTTTTATTTTCACCTTTCTGTGGTTTTTTTCTCGTTCTTGTTTTCTGTTTTTCACCCAACTCACAGGCCACTATTCTCAATGTTTATAAGATTCTACAATGTTATTTTATATCAAATATACAGAGTATATACACATACTATAAATATTTGACTCTTGGTTCAACTACACTATTAAGGCTCTGGGCTTTTGAATATAGTATTAAAGAAAAGCTATCTGCAGGAATAAACTTTTTTATAGAATACTATTGGATCTATATACAAAAAATCCTGGAAAATGGCAAATCTGTTTTTCTGACACTTCACTCACTAAACTGTGAGGAATAAATGCACCTTCTATAGAGAACTGTTTTCAAATTCACAGTTCTGATCCTTATGCTCTTTTTTCGTGTTTCATTCTTCTCCCCAACCTCCTTTAGTGTATTTTATATTTCCTAGAAAACAATTACAAGAAATTAGAAAAACAAATGCTCATGGAAGCAATTCTTTCTGTTGAAATTATGATATTATTTTTCATACTTGTTCACAGAAACCAGGATCTCGTTTAAAATTGATAGTATAGTTGTCACTCATGAGATTATGTTAATGCAAATATTTCCTCCAGTGTTATGGTTAAGCTCGATTATCGCCCCTCTCTGAACTCTTCCAAACAATCAGCCAAAGTTATTCAGTGCATCATGTCTTATTTAACATATTTAGACTAGATGTTATTCTCTCCGTTCTCTTTATTTTAAACTTTCTGCTCTAATGGCAGTCCCTGTTGAATGCTTAATTATGAACAAAAATTTGTATTCATGGTAATTTTATTTAAATTACTGATGCTGCAAAATTTTATCCATCAGTTTCAAAATCATTTAATAATTTCAATATTAGAAGGAACATTGCTGCAAGAGATGTCTGATGACTTTGGGCAGATTACAGCACTCAATACAATACATCTGCATGGCTTTCCATCTGAAGAGCTGCTCTGGACATTTGTAGCTGATAGAGCTTACAATTTCATTGATTCAAGTGACCTTAGCTCCTGTGTCTCCAATACTTTCTTAGTCTGCATTAGAGTATTTTGTGATAAATACTGCCTGTTAATACTGGAACAATATTCAATCATTACTATTTTTGCTCAAATGTGTTAGAAACGTAGAGAAAAATTATCTCAGATTCTAAGTTCTAACAAAAATTTAACAGACAACTGGGATAATTTTTTGTTGATTTTTTTTCTTCCCAGTATACCAATATTAGTTTCTTGGAATGGGGTTTTGGTATGCAATTATTTACCATCCTAAAGGATCATCTTGTTTGTTTGTTTCGTTTAATACATCCAAGGTAATTTTTCTCCACAACTCAATGTTTCTTTTCATAGGTAGGGTTGAACAGATGCATCTTAAGACTTTATTGAAGTACTCTTAAGTGTACTGAATTAGTACACAGTACATTTCTGGCATGCATATTCAAGTATATCAAATTATAGAATACTTTCTATAAATACATATATGGGTAATTTTAAAATCTGCTTCCCAGACAGTGAAACAATCATTTAAGTACGTGCAAAACCCAAATTCAGAAAAGAAATAAACATGGATGCAGTGAATTGGTTTCAGAACTGGAATGCATATTCATCAGCATATTTTGCGATATTCAAACATCCTACCATTAATCTTCATGTTGATGAGCTGTCAGTCTGTTTAAGATCTGTAATCATAAACCCACTTATTTACATAGGTGGTATCTTATGCAGTGTAAGTCAGCTCCTGTATTTGTATATTTCCAACATTCATTTTAAACTTAATTTAAAAGCAATACATTGAGAAATATAGTAAAATTAACAAGGCTCAAATTTCCTTTAAACTCATTTTTGTAAAATGTTTTTGAATCAAGTCAGCTTAACTCTGACAGTCCACCTCCAAAAAATCCACGTTTGCGGGTAGGCAACACTTTTTCTTAGACCTTCATGTCTCCAGTGATTGTACTACCTGGTTTGAACATCTTCAGTTGGAAGAAGCAACTAAAAAAGCCCCTCACACAGAGTGAAGCATGAGACAGACATATAGGCTTAATGGGTGCCATGGGCAAATTTTATTGGTGTTCCTTCCCTAACTAATAATTTGTCAGATTATTGGTAAATTCAAGCCAAACAGAACTATTCTGCATGAATATTCTAATGGTAGGGCATCTGGATTTCCATTATTAACAATTGCAGTGGCTTATTTATGACCCAACAAACTCAGCAAATGCCAAGCAACAAATAAATAGCTTCACTGCATTTAGTATCACTAAAATTTCAAAATTTATATAATCAGTTGAAAATATACCAGGGAAAATCACCAAAACAGCACTCCTCCAACCTCGCAGAAACAAGATTAAGTATTGAATTTTTACATGCTGTTGAAGATTGCCTAAACCCTCTTTTTCTAAGCTATATTCCTTCCAAGGAACAAACATGATAAAAAATGAAAGTGTCTTATAAGTTTAATTATTTAGCAACTTTTCCCAGTAATTATGTAGCAAATATTCTTTCAATCTTGCTCCTAGGCAAACCATTACAAGAGAAATACAGTCTGAGCAGGAGAAGAAATCTGTGATCAACTACATGTTGAAGAAACTGTTCAAAAGGCTTCATCAGCTCGAGCCCTGCTTCCTTCTTGGAGAGAGCAACACAAATAATCAGGAGTAACTTTTTCCTCACCAGCCTCTGTGCTCAAGTAAGACAGTTCTGATTTGGGTGGTTTGTTACATTTGAAACTTGAAAAACTAAGCAATCCAAGTCTTGGATAACAATTTGAAAATGTAGGAAGGAGGATATGGGATAAACAGGCATAAATGGACTCAATCACGGCATTTCTTAGAGTGCTTAGATTTGCTTGAACAAATCATAGAGTACTAGATGCCTCAGATTCAGGAGAAACACTGAAAAGAATTTTTCACTGCACGATGGGGATTTGTCTGCCAGTAGAGATAGCCCAGTAGCTGAAGTTTAATATTTGAAGAGACATAGGTTTAAGAACAATTTTGGTTGGGCTTTTTCCTAGTGTTGACACTTCAGTAATGGTATTCCAAGCAGTTGCACTGTATTTCTCCTTTCTATGAAATCCTGACATGTGCTGGATCTTAATGTAATCTTGTGCCCTTGAGTACCACAGATTAATTCAAAACAGCTCAGGAAAAAATCCAGCACAGGACACAGAGGTTTACCTTGAGAACTACCAACACAAGGTCCAGCTAGGACTGAACTTACCTAAAATGGAAAGATATTTTTACAAATACAAAGCTGAAATTTCCTTGAATTTCAGTGACAGCACAAACTAACAGTAAAGGTACTTTTCTCTAGGGTCAAAAATCATCAGAGAACACTTAAAAATAGTCAGGTCTTAATATTGGAAAGGTCACATTTTGAGTTGCATTCTTATTATCAAAGGTGGTATTAAATGCAAACATATTAACAGAAAGCACATGTTCTCTCTGCTTCCAATGATAGAAATAACAATTAATAAAAAGTGCTTTAATTAAGTATGTTACCAAGAGTTAACATTACATGTGCTTATATTAAAATATTGTTGATTCAAAAGTATGTGCTTGCACTTACTAAGAGGAGTAACTATTCCTACTTTTTTATCTATGAAGATGATGCTGAACATATACTCTGCAGCAGAGGAAAGGTGATTACATTTTGAAAACTAATAATGTGAAGCTTCAAGCAACTAAAACAATTCTATTGGTATTTATTATTTGTTTTCTAGAGTTCTATATATTCTACAGTCCTTTTTCAAAACTGCAGACTATTTACACCACCTCCTGAAAATATATACACATAATTGGAAAGATAAAAAAAAGAACTGAGATTTTTCTTTTATGAAGGGTTTTCTCCTGTGTACAGTCTTAATTATTCAACAGCAAATCTTAAGAAGAAATACATACAAAAATCCCCACAAGCTTTTTTAAATTCACATGTACACCTGTCTCTCCATATGCACAACTATTGCAGCTCTAAAAATAAGCCTAGACAGAACATTATTTTAATGTCATCAAGTAAAAAAGACATCAGCAGAATTAACTGTTTGTATCAGTAGATGCTATTTACTGAGAGCATTTTCTATGTGACGTATCCACAGCTGAAGTGAATGGAAGGGTTACTTTTTATTTCAGAAGTCTGTATGCCAAATAGACTTGGCATACAGAAATGTGCAATAGTGTTTATAGCCATTTTCAGAGGTCTATCCACACAGGATGGTGGGAAATAAATATGCTTTGCACCTAACTAATTCTGCTATGGGCCATCTGTTACTATCTGATCTGAAAGTGTCAAAAAGTTCAATATTTTAGTACTGTGGGCCTGAACTACTAAATATATTGAAGTGGATATTCTTGTGCAATTTATTTTATGCACCTCCTGATCCTAATACCTAAAAGCAATAACACTGTCTCTGCCACTTTAAGCACAAAGAACTATGTTCTCAGACCCCAGTGCCTCAAAGTCATTGGCATGTGTGATTTTTCATTTCTTTTAATAAAGGCATGGATCTTTTGGTTCACTCCACTGTTCAGGTCTTGCAAAAAACAACATCCAACAGGGATAAACTAGGATAATTTGAGCTGGGCAGCTTTAATATCATGGCTAAAAGCACATCCAAAGGAAGCAGCCAAAGTCCAACAATCTCTCAGACTGGGTAAAATACGTGTGTAGTCTTCATCTTTAGAGTATGCAGGGGTACTTCCAGTTTTACCAAGGTATAAAATAAGTCCTGTAATTGAATATTACAATTAACTATAATTAACTATATTTTCAGATTATCAGATTTTATTCTCATAGCCTAATTAGAAAACCAGGTTTTTTTATACCAAACTTGATGTGCTGAGAGTATTGCAGCCTCCCTTTCCCTGTCCAAATTCATTATTCACCTCAAGTAAAAGGTTTTCTCAAAGAAATGTGTGATTTATCCTTCTTTCTGTGCTCCTTCAATTGAATCCATATATTTTTCTGATTTTTCCTCATTTCTACTTTCCAAAATTGTATCACTATATAACACGTAAACTGAACACCCCACTGTGCAGAGATCAGACCTTACAGAAATCCCTGCAAAAATGTTTGTAGCCAGCAAGTACACATTAGTGCCTACTTTTATATCCAGCATGCATTTGAGGGATGCAGCTAAACTGGACTGATTTAATTCATGTAGGATATCACATATGCTGACAAAAGTACAACTTGAGTGATACTGCAGGCTTAATCAGAAAAAATAAATAGAGTAGGATTTTTGTTTATTACTCCATAAACTGGGTGAATTTTAAACTTCCTCATAAAAATTTAACAAGACTTTCTGTACTCACAGCATAAAGAAGCATTACCAGAAAATGCAGAACCTCCTGATGGAAGTAAAGGTCAAGGCTCACTTCCATTCATCTTGAACACTGTGCCAAGTCCTCTACATACCATAATTCATCAAATAATCTAATTAACTTGTTTAAAATTATAATTAAGTTAGGCATACTTAAGGTCATGCAATTACAAGTCTGTGGATGGAGTTTTACACCAACAAAGCAGCTGCAATCCAAATGAAAAATCACACATTCTCTAATAACTCTCCATTTCCAGACAGCTATTAATAATAGTTTTTTATAACCAAGTTAAAAGGAGATTCAGTTTCTTTGCAAGTGCTGTCTGTTCAGAAATACCAAATGCCACAATTGTTAACTCAGGACAAGGCTTCTTGATGAGAATTTGGAATCATAACATTCCAAAAACATAAACAGTGTCAGGAGATGTTGAGGTTTCCATTTCCTGCTTGACTACTGAATTCACAGTGATTCTGTGTGCTTTATTTGGTTTGTGCTTTTCTTCTGGTTGGCTGGGGGTTTAGGGTTTTTGTGTGTGTGTGTGCCTGTGTTTTATCTTTGTTTTTTTCTTTTTTTTTCTTCCTGGTTAATCTTTTAAATTATGCATTTCTTACAATATGAGAGGACATACATTTGTTAGACTAGATGTTCTTAGCATATAGCCTCAAAAGAAAAGAAGGCAAAAACTCCCCGCTTGTCTAATAAAGAAATACAAAAATCTCCTCAGTCCCCTGAACTGGATAATTTCACCAATATGTGATCCTTTATCCATGGTGAAGATATGCTGCAGTTTCTAAAAAGGATGGAGATAAGTGGCATGAAGCTGTTGTGCCTCATTATTTTAGGCAGAGTCAGGCGAGCTGAGGCATGGCAAGACCAGAAATAGCAGAAAAGCATTGCTGTGTCGAGAATTCCATGTCCATGCAGGCTGCCTCAGAAACAAACAGAACAGAAAGGATGATAATATGGTAGCAGCTAGAGAGTTGAGCTTAGTTTTGCCTGTAAATTATTTCAAAAATAGTTGGGGTTACCTGCTTACTTCTGTTAATTATCAGAAGATAAATTCTTTTCTTAACTAAAGTGTATCTATCTGCTTTATCTGTCCTGTGCTTCGCCTTAATGTCAGACAGAAATATAGAGTTATAGTAATCCAGAAGGAAAGGGAGAGATTATTCCATGTAGGAAGTTTCTAGTTAAAGCAAGGAATCTGAGTAATCTTTGCATACATCTTTCAGAAAGCTAGTATGAAATTCACCATAAAGTGATTTTGTGAAACACTTAGAGCAATCACTAACATCACTACATACCACAAGTAATATAAAGTTGTCCTTTTTCTGTAGAATAGCATTTTTTCATATTTGAGATTTTTTTTTTCGAAAATACTTTGGTCTTGCATTTTTAAAATTAAGAAATAATATTAATTTTATATAATTTGATAGTAATGAGACCAAAAAGGTTTAAGAGGATTTTATATTAAACTCAAACACTAATACTAATGAGAAATTAACCCCAATACAACCTTCCAGTTAGCAAACATAAAATATTTCTCTTTTTTTTTTCTATATCGACCAGCAGTATGTTCACATGCACAGGGCACCTCCCTTTAGATCAACTCATAACTCACATTGTTATTATGGTCTCTGTTGTAACAGCTAAGGCGCAGATTTCCAGTAAATGAAAAAACGCCACACATTAAAACTCATGAGTATCACAGCTCATGCCACAATTTTCTTCAGCCATAATTCTGTCCAGACTGCACCCTACCAATATTTTAGTTCCTCTCCTGGGTCTCCAGGAAGTTCATCATACAAACCAGGGTTTTCTGGGTTAGATTTAATTGCCTTCATAGTGGCCAGTATGGGGCTGTGTTTGGGTTTGTGCTGAACAGAGGGTTCATAGTATGGAGATGTTTTTGTTATTGCTGAGCAGGGCTTACACAGAGCCAAGGTCTTTTCTGCTTTTTGTACAGCCGTGCTGGCAAGGAAGTTGCTGGTGCATGGAAGGTTGGAGGAGACACAGGCAGGACAGGTGACCCCAGCTGACCAACGGGACATTCCAGACCATTCCATATGACAACATGCTTAGTATGCAAAGTGGGAGGACACAGGAGGGAGAAGGAGAGATTTGGAGTGAGGGTGTTTGTCTTCCCAGATAACTATTACGTGTGGTGGGGCCCTGCTCTACTGGAGATGGTTGTACACCTGTCCACCCATGGGAAGCAGTGACTTAATTCCTTGTTTTGCTTTACTTGTGTGAGTGGCTTTTTTCCCCCCCGATTAAACTGCCTTTATCTCAACTCATGTGTTTTCTTTTACCTTTCCTGTTCTCTCCCTGAACCTGCTCGGGAGGGAGTGAGTGAGAGCCTACGCAGGGCTTGGTTGCTGGTGGGAGTAAAAGTGTGGCAGAGTGTGGACACTGAAATTCATCCTTTCTAATGCCTTCTGAAGTGGCATTTGTCAGCAGAAAGCATTGTAAACTGATTCACATATATTCCAGGAAGCAGCAAAAAACTGTGTATTGAAGCAGTAAGTAAATTCTGTCTGTCCTGTCACTGGGACACCACACTGCCTGCATGCCTACTCCAGTGAGAAGAAATACAGGCATCATTGAGGTATGTACTTCAGCAACGGTATATTTCTTTTGATACTATTTACATTTTTTGTTCTTATCCCTGAAATCTTACAGAAGTGTTACGTGTAGTGTGCAGATTGTTCAAGCACGGATTATATGAGACACAATAAACATATGCAGCAGGTTGGGTGGTACTTGCAAAGGTAATCTCAGGCAAAGTGAGATTTCTGCATGAAGAAACTGCAGGAACAGAGGAATAATGCAACCAACATCAACGGGTTAAAAAAAATAAACAAAACTCCACAAAAACTAAGGGAACACCCAACCAAGCAAGCAAATGAAAAAAAAAAAAACAGCACTATCTTTATCTTCTTTCTACTGCTTTCCATTTACATTGCAGTTATCCCACCTTTGAGGCAAAGACCCTGGCATCAGATGCTGTTAAGGGGCTCCAGAATAGTAGGGGGAGGAGTCCCAAAGGAAAACTTGGCATCAGCAAGTGCAGCAAGATTAGCAGCCACAGCCCATACTGGAAATATAACAGTTCTGGTCTACCTGATGGATCTTTCAAGGCCATATTATCTATGAAAGAAACTTCACCTTGCTTCCTAGAATGCTCTAAAATGCTAGTATTTTTCTGCTTGGGGTGTAGAAATTATTATGAGCAAATTGAAATAATGAATAGCATAGTATTTTCTATCCTTTCTGTCAGATTTAAATTTTCTTTCTTTCATTTCGATTTCTTGTCTTTTATCTTTCTATTTCCTTCTTTATCTTCTCTGCTTGCCATTTGTCTTTTGTCTTACTTGCTGTTCAGTTTCTTCATTTGAGCTTAGGTCAACAATACTACAATAGGTACTCATAGCTGAACTTTTCCAGATTAATCACATAGCTGAAATACAGCTTCAAATTGCTCCAAGAAATCAGGAAAACAGAGTGCTCTCTCTGTTTTCTAGAAGTGAATGTCAGGAGCATATAAGCTGTGAATTAGCCAGGGTCAGACAAGAACATCAGAGAAGTCTTGGGAACGAAACAGATGCCCTGCAGGTGTTCTGATGAGGCTTTTAAGATTTTATTTATAGAATAGGCCCTGGGCATTTCAATATCTTTCAATTCAATATCTTTCAATATCTTCAATTCTAATGAAATGCATTAATTTTTTTCTTATATTATTACAAACTATATTGTGTTAGTAGGTGTATAGCAAAGTCTAGAAAGAATGTATTTTTCTTTTTTTTCAACAACGCTATTTATATAAAGTTAGTGTAAGTATGTGGGTTTAAAAAAATGCATATACATATACTTTTACAGAAGTAAATAACCATGAGTTTCCATAGCTTTATGATCACTTCTTCATGTATTTATTCAAAGGTCAGCAAAATAAAATACATGAAAACAAATGTAGAAGTCTTTGATTGGTTAAAAGACAATGATCCTATTTTAGGTATGCATCTTGATAACCCTGCATATTTCTTTCCAGGATTCCAAAAACATGAAACATGGCTTCATGAATGGTGAAGCTTACCCAGAAGCACACAGTCATAGAAAACATTTCATAACCAGTAGAAACATGAGTGATGTGGATGCACACACAGCTGTGGGACAGAGTCCAAAACTGTGTTCTTCGCCAGCTGTTGATATCTACCCCTTGCACTCACACTGAAGGAAGCCTTAAAGAAACAAGAAAACCCCAAATTCCTCCTTCCTCTCCTGCCCTCCCCCACGAACCAACAAATTTCTTCCACAAAAAAGTGTATTCAGTATATTCACAGAGTGTTAAGAGGCAAACAAGTTTTCACTTAAAAAATAAACCTCCGCCACCTATCTTAGTTTGGATTTCTGGGGCAGATGTGTCATAGAATAAAAAGCAAAGAATCATATTTCATCATTATTTAAAAAGTATCCAACCGCCAACAGCACAGCAGTTGAAATGTTCATTCTAACTAGCTTTTTTCATGAACACTAATAATTTAGGTACTCCAAAACCCCTTGGGATCTTTTAACACCAATAAAAAAACGTTATCCAAACACAAGAGCTAAAAGACAGCCAATTACATTTAACAACAGAACTGCTAACTATCATGTTCCTAAATAAATGGTTAGTCAAAAACCACTAGGTTATTTTATGACAATTTGCAAAAAGAATGGCACTATTTTTTTCATTTCAGATCAATCATTCCTGCTATTGGTGTCAAATTAGTGCAGTTTTAAAGCTATATTTGATTGTTTATAAAAGCTCTAGATACCATAAGAGGTAAATTCCCTTCTTATCTATTTTCATTAATAATCTAAAAGTATGAGTGGTTCAAATTAATCAAATATCATCTCCTCTCCTTCCCCATCCCCTCACCCCAAACCAGTGGAATCTCAACTATGAATCTAATCATCTTCAGTCATAAGACAAAAGGATGCCAATAACATATTTTGCTGATGAGTTTCAGAACACCAGAGATATTTTTACCACCAGTACCTATCTCCAAAAGACAAGGGAGAAATAGGAACAGTTTTAAGCTAAACTAGACCAGGAGAACCTTGTTTCACATCAGGACTGAAAATGAAAGAGAATACATGTCAGGAGAAAAACACACAATGGCATATGTTTAATTTTCCGCAGACCCACAAATTTTAATTTTTTAATTTTATAGATTCAGGTAACATTAATAAAAACAGCTGACCTACTGATAAAGAACACCAGAATTGGAGGAAAAATAACTTCCTTCCTCTTTATTGTGGTATGTTCACAACTCATTTAATGTTTTGTTTCTTGGGGTTTTGTGGAGTGGGGGGGGGGAATTTTTGTTTTGCTTTGTTGTTTATTTTACTAGTAAGTGGAAATCAGTTGTTTCTATAGGATTTCAATTTTAATTTTGATCTTTCACAAATATATTGTATAAAACTAAATAGCTATACTATAATTTGCTGAACATCTATTTGATTCTGGATCCATTCAATCCAAAAGTTACCAGCTTCTTGTGAACAGCATAAGGTACCAAAGAGGCAGAAACTCAGAGCCCTGATGATCTGAAAGACTGATTTTTTTCAGCATCTGCTAATTCAGGTGACTGCTCTAATACCCCACACTGTTATAGTGAGAAAGTAAAAAATTCACTCTCATTCAGGTCTGAAGCCCCCAGTTTTATTGTCAACTCTGGAAATACTTCTGAGGGGATCAAGTTTTCTTACAAAAGAGATTAATTTCAACTCAGTGGTTCTCAATATTTCAATGTAAATTTTGAGGTCTGTTTAAGGTATCATTTCCTCTGTGTAATGAAACCAAATTAATCTTTATCAAGAAGCATTTGATTTCTCTCTGTATGTATATACCTCCTATATTTGTTCAATCCTCTTTAGAACTAGCAGGGGGCGTGTAATTCATGCAGCCATCACTAATGGGGGCAAGACTGCCTGAAGTTTGATGGCTTATGAACAGGACATGCAGTAGCAATTAAATTCATACGGAGTGACTGAGAGAAAAGGGACCATGGAGGGGAAACAAAAATCATTATGGAAATGTAGAGTCATCAAAAAATACATCTACCATTACCATAAAGTAGCTCATTTTAGAGTCTAAATGTTTTTTCTTTCTGCCACAATTGCAAAGATGTTTTACTTGTAATTGATAGAGAATGCTGACTGCCTTCAGCCTTTTGAGTGCTGAAGTTACCAACCTGTTAAAAGCCAAAATACCCGCACTGGAATTTGCTTAGGAAAAAAGGATGTACTCAGGGTTAAAGGCTATGTGCTCTCAGTACCCCTTGGGGTCTGACAGGAAATTTTCTGAAGAAAGTATTTCACAAGCATGGTTCTGTCAAAGCACCATTCACTTCCAAACCAGTGGTTTACAGTCCCAGGTACAAACTATTGCATGTCAGAAACTTAGCTCTGGGCTACATTTATCTGATGGTATTCCCCACCACACACCCAAAAGCACAGACCATATCGCTAAACAAATGAGAAATAGACTAACATCAAGAATTAAATCTGTGCAACAACCACACTGATTACCAAACTAAACTCAGGATACAAATGAAGTTCAAAAAGCATTTAAATTTCAGGAACCTTTGACTCCAAGAAGGCACCTACAGTTCCAAATGACCTAGCAATTTTTAAGAATATCTTTTTAACTGATTATAGTCTTGACATGACTTGATACATTTTAGGTCATAAAATCATGGAATGGTTTAGGTTTGGAAGCAACCTTAAAGATCATCTAGTTGCCCCCTTGCCATGGGCAGGAACACCTTCACTAGATCAGGTTGCTTAGAGTCTCATCAAACCTGGCCTTGAGCACCTCCAGGGATGGTGTATCCACAACTTCTCTGGGTAACCTGCTTCAGTGCCTCACCACACTCAGAGAAAAAAATGTCCACCTGTTGAAGCCTACTCTTTCAGTTTAAAGCCCTTTTTTCTATCACAATAGGTCCTTGTAAAACATCTCTCTCGACCATTCTTGTAGGCCTCTTTCAGATTCTGGAAGACTACTCTAAGGTGTCCCCAGTCACTTGAGTTCTAATTCTTAAATGTGTCCCTAACAATTTCCTTTTATTTTGTTTTGATAACTGCTGAGAAGTACTCAAGGTACCTGAAATGATAGCAGTTATAACATTATTTCTCTCATCATTATCTAATCCAGTGGGAAAAGGTGTGGGAGGAAGCAGCACCTCTGATTTATATACTCTGCACTTTTTTGCTCCAGCAAAACCTTTTGTGGAAGTTACAGCACAGGAACATGTCTCCCCTGGGCTTTTATACCTGCAAGCAGTACAAAAACAAATGCACTTTCCACTGGATGTCCAGCACTTTTTAATCCAAAGACAGGGCCTCTGGGGTACCTTTCCCAGAACCAGGAGGAAACTCTCAAAATTAAGTGCTGACTGCATACAGACCAGGATCCAGATGGTGAGATCTCATTTCTGAATGTACTGTCGCCTGTTATCACCATTTCTCTTCAGAACTTGTACATCACATATTCAGAAATACATGTTGGCATGTTTAAATGAGTTTGTTTTTCTATCTAGATATTTGGCAGTGGGTAATCCTGTTTTGTTATCATATGTCAGATAAAACCGTCTTCATATTTGGGGATTCCTGAGGGTTTTTTGATTTCTCAACATTTACATGTGCAATGAGAATGTTTGTGCATAATTTCTTATATCTGTTTGTCCATTTAGAAAACACACAGCCCTATTGAAACTGCACTTCACTTCTTTCTCCTCACCCAGGGAAGAGCTGGCCTCGCTGTGTCATTGCTCCACAAAAAATCCCTACTGAGCATGCAGGAGTCCATCATGTAACAGAAACCACAAAAATGTCCAGATCACACAAATGTCCAATCCATTGATTTACAACCAGACGTTTAACACTAAGGTAAAGCTGAATGTATGGGGTGACCCCTATGCTGGGTGAGCAGGAACCAGAACAACAAGATTTCCTCAGACATGTGCCTCCTTGCCCAAGGTAAAAGTGAGTCTTTGACATGCACTTGAAAACTCAGGTTCTTCCTCTAAATCTGTACTTTATTGAGATTCTCATCATGTTAAGGGAGGCTAAAACAATTTCCAGCATAAAATATATAAGCATTTTGGCTGCAAATCAGACAGTATTTAGTCCAGTTGCTATAGAAATAAATTGGAAACAGGAACTCCAGTTGATCAGAAAACAGACAAATAAACCTATAACCTGAAAATTCATGTTGACTGAGTAAATCTGACTAGGAATCAGCATGGCTTTGCTTTTCTTTCTGGCAGGATATTGAGACTGGAGGACTGACTTTTCGCTGAATATTTTTAAATTATATAACATGTATAATCATAAGCCAGCAGCAAATTCAAATCTCTAGTTTCTCATTTAGGTCTCTGAAAATGCCTTTTTTCCCCTTCCTTGCTGTGCTATGTAATGTCATTTAAGTAATCAGACTCTTCTGGCCAAAAAATGTGAGCTACAGTGCCAATCAATATCCTTATGTTTTAAATAGTTCAGGTTAAGAGACTATGACATTTCCTAAACATTGTGCCTCTTCTTTTAAAGCATACTTTCATTATAATCAAACTACACTGTCCTGACACCCTTCTTTTCTATCATCTGTATATTACAACTTTTCCACTCAACCATCATGTTAAATAGTTTTTGGAAGAGGTTGTATGAAAGATAATGCAAGTATCAAAATTATTTTTTTTCTCAGTGTGGGTTTTAAAGCAATCAGTCTTGCAATAAACAAGAGACTCTCTTGATAGGAACTGTTAGTATTTGTCAGGCATATTTCCCTAAAAAGAGTTGACTTGATATTAATAGCAATCTGTCGTTCTCCCTATCAATCAGGAGTTGCAATCAGCCACAAACACACCCTCTAGTTCTCCTTCAATCAGGGAAACAGTGCAGAAACTCAACTGCAAGTATTTAATAAATGAATAACGGGAAAAATCAATCAGAAACTGTTGGGGCCACACCATGATACCTTTGTTTAAACTAGAATTTTTCTTCCTCTGTGGGCAGTTTTATCGTTTATCAGGTTTGTCAAGCATTAGCACAAGCTTCCTGGCTGAGTCACCACCCCTGAAGGTATTTAAAAGATGTGTGGATGTGGCACTGAGGGATATGGTTTAGTGGTGGTCTTGGTAGTGCTGGATTAATGGTTGAACTCCACAATCTTAAAGATTTCTTCCATGCAAAATGATTCTATGATTTTCTGCAGGGCTTCATACGAGTAAATGCAAATCTAATCTAGGGCCATTGTGTCCAGGGCTGTGTTTTCTGGGAAGTTTTAGGTTCACAGTTATTATGAAAAAGAGAATCACTGTTGAAACTGTGACCAGTTAGCACTAATGAAAATGTATCTCTTTTTTCCAAGTGCTTTCTGGGAATGGAAAAGTAAGTTACCCGTCAGCACTTCCCAAACAAGCTCTGCAGCAAAGCACCAGAGCAGATTCCCCATCTCCCAGCAGTGAGGTATCATTAAAAAAACACCATGAATTTTAAACCAGGAAGCTTGGGGTTTTTTTGAAGAGCTTAAGACATTAGCAAAACAGATTGTTTCTCCCAATGGTATGTTTAAACGAGCAAGGCACTTTCAAAGTGTTACTGTATACAACAGAATTTCACTTATGCATGTGTTTGCAATGCCAAATACAAGCTTCTGAAATGCCTTGGAAATTATCCTTCATTATCAAGGAGAGACTTTATTAGATACTACTAAGGCTCCAGTCTCAGAACCATATGCTTTGATTCCCCTATGGGAAATTCCTTCCGGAGACTGAATATCCTATGACATATTTGTAAATTTTTTTACAATCATAGAATTGTTTAGATTGAAAAGGACCCTCAAGAAAAAAGAGTCTAACAGCTAATCCAGAACTGCCAAGTGCACTATGGCGTGAACTATATGACTAAGTGTCACATCCACATGTAATACCTTCAGTGATGGTAATTCAACCTCTTCTCTGGACGGCCTGTTTCAAAGCTTGAAAACCCTTTAGGGTTAGTTGAAGTCAGTTATTTTGGGTTTTAGAAATAACGTGAAATAGTTTGGGGGTAAGGATTTTATTTTTTTTTAATTCAGCAGAAGATTGTCTTAAACCACTGTAATAAAATCATACTTGATAAATCACATCCAAGAATCAGGAGAAATATTTGTTTAGTTTGTCTGAAATATAAGATGCAGTAACTATAACCTTGACTTAAAGTCCTCAGAGATCCTTGGGGATCTTTCTATTGGCTCTAATTTGGAAAGTCCATATTAATACTTATTTGATTGCAAAATTCTTGTAACAACCAGAAATATGCACATAATCCTTTTTAAAAAATAAGAAAAGCATTTTAAAGCCAAAGCATTTTAAACCAGACAATTTTTGGCTTGAATTCTTGAAAAATGCGAGGTGGAAATGTTATTTTTAGGATATGGCTACCTGCAGCACAGTTTTGTACTTCAATTGTTGCCTGGTGAATTCACTGTCCTACAAAAAAAATCATCTAATTAAGGTCTAAAGCATCTAAGCTGAAGTATTGTACCTCTGGTGATATCAGAAGATGTTATTCTTGAGCTAATTCATTTTCTGACATCAGAACAGGAAAACGCTTTAGCATTCAGAGTAAAAAATATGTTCTTCGGTAACCTTGGAAGCAAGAGTATGAAGAGTTCTAAACTTTGAAACTGTGGAAGATGAGTTACAAATTGTATATATATGTATATGTATATGAATGTGCATCCAAATAAAAAAAATTGAAGGTAAATATTTATTCTACTGTGAATATGGCAATACAAAGTTTTTCTTGTTTAATGTTAGATGTCTACTAAGTATAAATTCCTCCTATATTTGATACTTCTTAAAAGCTTGAAATGACCTTCCGCTATGTCTCTTTCAACTACTAATTAAACAAATATTCTAGAAAATATTTAGGATTGAAGTTGTTTTACTACTTTTGAGCAAAAGATACAAATGCATGACAAAATTGTCATTAAATAATTGAAATACACCTAAAAGGGAAAAAAATAAAAGCCAGGAAAACAATTTCCATATGAAACATTAGACCCAAGTGAAGTAGATTACATTGACCTTTTAACATTAAATACCAAATCTTAAAAACATCAGCATTAATACTGCTTTGATACCATGCTAACTAACTGACTTTCTAAATTATATTTTGTAAGAAATGTAAGCCTCACACTTAAGTACCAATGAAAAATTATTCCAGTACATATTTTGGTCAGAACATCATATACATCCATCTTTTTTTTATTACCTATAAATCATAGAATCCTGTAAACTTAAGTCAGTCATGAAGCTGTTCTGGTAAGTTATGATGAGCATATTATTTTGAAAACACTATATAAAAACTGCAATAATTTAAGAGATTATTTTACAGGAGTCATAAAGGATGACTTATTCTACTTAACAGGTGCACTGTTTTAGGAAGACATTAAGCTATTCTGCACTGCTATTTGTCTTTCATGTTTACTTTTCATCTGCTAGGCAGCTAAGAAGAAAATATGTCTTTGTCTCTGCCCTTGCTTTTCTTGGCTCAATGTATTACAAAAATAATATATACTATCAATCATATGTATTTAAATATTCAAAATATTTTTACTTAATTCTGAGACATAGCATCTGAAGTTCTGGATGTAGTGGCACGACTGGGAATGCACCCTACTCCTAAATTAGTAAAGTACCTGTAGTCTCCCCCATTGTCACTGAAATGCTCCAACTTGATGACAGAAAGAAGCAACAATGTCATTTTAGAAGCTTTTAATACTCCACTGTGAGAGAGTTTTATTCTTAGAATGATATTCTTTTGTTCTGAGGCAACTAATGCCAGTGGTGCAATCAGATACTAGAGACAAGTCACAGACATATCAAGGTGATTGTACCATATCCAGCGACACCTGAACTCAGAGGAACAATTATATTCCTTTTATTGTGGTGTTCTTTTGAAAATAATTTTGAAAATTGTCATACTTCAGTAGCTTTAAAAATAGCTCTTTTATTAAAAAGTTGTATCATTTTTCTGTAAATGATTATTAAAATAAATACACTTGGAGGACAGTGTTATCAAAAGACACAGAATACAAAATAAATAAGGTGATTGAAGTAGGAATCAAAGCCTATGAAGTCCAGTAAAACAGGATCCACATTTAATTAAATTGGATTTCTCATTCTGGAGGGGAATGATAAATAGCATTCATGTATTTTACAATGCTTTAAATCATGACACATTCCCATATTTATGTTGTTATCAAGCATGTCTAGACATGGCTGCAATGAAGTTCTATGTTTTACCCTTTTAATTAGGGTAAATTCTGCTTTGCTTTTGCTAACAGCTCTGGCAAGAGTAATTTGCTATAATCAAAATCAAACATATGCATAAAAGTTCAATCAGAAATTTGCCGTCTTTGTGGAAGTAGAGTTTTTGCATTTAATAATACTGGAACTGAATTTAACTTATTGCTTGTAATTTCTATCAGAGGGAACCAATTAGTAGACTGCCAAAAAAGTTGCCAAACAGTCAAGCTGAGAACTAATGACTCATTTTTCATGGAGTCAGTAAAGACTGAGTTATTCTAAAATAGCCCACATTATTAGCATGACAAGCATCTAGGTGTGCATCAAAAGTAAAAAGAAATTGCAAACAATGCAAAAGAAATACCAAGTTTCTATGAAATTCATACCCTTCATGACCAGAAACACATACTTTTTGTTCTATATTCAACATTTTCATACTGGAAATTTACAATTGACCATCGCTTTTATCCGCTTCTTTTTTTTTCCATGTGTAGATTTCTTTTTAACTTTTCTTGCCTCTCAAAACCACAGAAAAGCCTCAGAATGGTATGAACAAGTCTGTTTCACCCTTGTGCTCCATCCTCATTCACTCAGACTGCTGATCCCAAGCTGAAACTTTGGACACACAAAAAAGAATCTCACCTTTCAGATGCAGACTGTCAAACTAAATCAAGTGTCAAACAACACTTTCCACAGACTGTAAACACCAGGAATATTTGAAGAAAAGGACTCCTGGAAAGGAAACAAGCTTTGATTCCTCCTGGAAAGAAACAAACTTTGATTCGTTGCCTTTGAAGCCTGATCCTTTCAGATGAAGTTACTACAGAGGATCATTCTAAAACAAATCATGTATTGTAAGAGAACTCAATGAATTCAAACATCTTGGGCAGGAAGAAACCAGATTTTAATGTAACAAAGGGTTTTTTCTTGTGACAAGAAGGAAACTGGAGGTTAAAATACTCTTGGGTTACCAAAACTGTGCAGAGCAGTTGTGTGTAAATTGTTGGCCATTGCTGCACAGTGGATGTGTACCCTTGTGATTGTACTTACCACTGTGTTTACTTCAGTCAATAACAGGAAATAGATAATTTCAGGACAATTCTTGTAAAAGGAATGCAAAAGAAGGACTCTTCAATGGAATGTATTCTCCAAGGCCATCTCAGACCGCTTGCCAGAATTTTTTTACAAGAAGAAACTTTAGAAGCAAATATATTCAGCCATTTTCAACAAGATATTTTAAGCCTTGAACAAAAAAACCAAACACCCATGTGGTGGATAACAATTTAAAAATGGACTGAAAATCCACAATGGAAAAGTAAGGACACAGTTTAAGCTTGTGAAAATAGTGTGCACAGAGATACTCTGGACAGAAGGTGGTGGGGACAAAAATGAGAAGGTTGATCTTTCCTATGAAAAAGAGAGTAGCTGATGGTAATGGAGTTATTTGGACCAGAATTCTACAGACTTCAATGGAAGTTCAGATGTCTCCACCACATAGAAAAACATGTATTTTTATGTCATCATGCTAACACCTCATCTAGAATCATGTACACGCCATCTTTTCCTCTCAAGTCTTTTGTCATCAATAAGATAAAAAATATGCTTATCTGCACTAAACCTTGGAAAATTTACCCTTATTTTAACTTTCATACGTGTGTGTGTGCATGTGTGCATGAACCATATGCGATCTTTATTCCCATTTCCTTGTCTTTTCTGATATGGGAAATGTTGCACTTTTATTGATAACTAGAATATAATATTTGTGTCACGCTTTAAAATGCAGGTGTCCTCATTTATCTGTTTCAAGCTGAAAAAGTTCATTTTTTACTCTAGGGTATCTGTCTGGAAACATACCAGTATTTTTCTGCCAAAAAGCTCAAATATCCTAGCCAAGTTTCTTCTGGCTGTAACACTCTGTTCTAGCAGCTCAAACCACACACTTTGTAATAGGCAGAGCTTGGTGGTGATAACTTTAAGATCCCTACCAATTAGTTAGGGGCAGGATTTTATATGCAGAAAATCATTCTTTTTCCTAACAGAGTCATGTGATTGTGACATATGGTTTTACATCATCCAAATCTTTGTGTTGCTTAATGACTTTTTAGACCATACATGGAAATGATCAAAATTTGGAAAAGGTTCATAGAAAATTTTACTTTCTGGGTCTTTCAGTCTGAGGACGAAGCTTTTAAGTCAAGGAAAAAAAAATACACTCCATGGAAAAATATTATGGGATGAAGCTTACCCAAAATTGGTGCTCAGGTAAATAAAACCTTGACTACCTTGTCCCAGGTCTAACGTATTTGATGATTCTGGTGTATCCTAATAATGCAAGCATCATTCAGGCAATTGCTGCAGGAAAACCAATTGCTGCAGGAAAACCTGACAAAGAAACAAAGATGAACAATGAAGATCGAAGAATTTTAGATACTCATACCATGTTTGATGATAGTAACAGCCACTTAGTTTAGTTACGGCAAAAATCCAATAGAATTTGCTTGGGGTGTTCAACAAGGCTGTTTATGCCAACCACCTAGATTGGATAGCAATTAGTGGCAGAAATACCAACCCCTTGGGAAGGCTACTGGTCCAAGAGTGAGCAGAGGCTGAGCCAAGTCCACTGTGCGTAAAGGGCTGGCTGACATCTAGGAGCCAGACTCGTCATCTACCTGGAGCAAATGTCTTCTTTCCCCAAGTCCATGGTGCTGGTTACTGCTACCACTGTGCAGAAGTCATTTGATGGTTTATATTTGGTTTATGTCTATGAGTGTAGAACAGACGTTATTAAACACGTGGTAGACTCATCCCACTTTTTCTATATTACTATATAGATTTTAGGTTACTGAGAGGTGTAGTTCTGTTCTTTTAGTTATCTCAGTCCTAAACTCTCCCATGGCTGAATCAGACCTTCATGCCTCTCTCTCCCTTTTTTTATACCTTTGAAAAATTTACATCTTGATTGAGTGGCATAAAGTATTAATAATCATAATATTGACAGTAATTAAATATTTCATGTCTGTGCTCTATTAAGATATTGCCCCAGAACCCTATGTTCAAAACTCACAGTTCACCTTCATCCTTAGGCCAAATTACAATATTTATAACATGATATATCACTTCACACTAAATAAATTTGCAAAGAGAGGATATGCATTGTATAATTTTAAGGTGAAATGGATCTAAAAGTATGTAAACATAGAGGTAAAAATCAGTTTTAATAACACATACCCTTTTCTTGTTAATTTGTTATTTATAATTTATCAGGATTAATTATTGTTCTGTTGCTTCTGACACGGCTACATAAATGGTGAAATGAAAGATTAAAAGGTGAAGACAAACTTTCCTATAAAGCTATTTGACTGCTCCAAACTTTATAGCTTGTACATGTGCAGAATAATTGTATGATGCAAGCTTTATTTGCTCATTTGTTAGGTTTTCTGTTTAAGAAAAAACCCAAAAAACCCAAACTAAACTAAACAAAGCAAAAATCAAAAAAACCCCAAACTCAATCAAAATACTTCAAAAACCAAACAAACCAAAACACACAAAAACCAAACAACCAAAAAAATGTTTTGCTACATTCAATATGGCAAAGCTCCTAGAGGACAAATATTTTGTTCAATGCATGCCACTGAAGATGTAACAGTGGCTGAGGAAACTTCTAAAGAATTTGTTCTTTTTCAGTGTCCCTTTCTTAGCAGAAAAATGGAGGTAAAATAAAATTAATAGAGAAAAGCAGGTAGCGTAATCAAACCATTACTTTCTGTTTTAGAAAACCACACTGACTTTATTCATCTCTGACTGGTCTACAGTTTATAGTCCTTCATGACCCATTTCAGCAGTTTATGATGTGCGAAGTTTTTAACTTAAAGCACAAAAATATGAAATAATAGGTCAGAGCTGGTGAAGTCTAAATATTCCCAAATACAGAAGACACATTTTATGTGCCATTTTCATGAATATGTAGAATTAAGAGGCCAGTTATATCCCTAATTTCTTTTGAATAAATTAAGTCCTAGTTTTAGACAATTGTAGTTTCAAGTAGATCTCAACAGTGTCTTGCATTTTGTTCAGGGTTGCAATGCAAGTGCATAAAGAATTTAATCCAGCTCCCAAACAAGCTCTTAAAGTATTGCAAAATTAAACTTTCTTGTGTCTATGCAGACATTCAAAAATTAGATTAGGAAAAAAACCAGCTTCTTCTTATATTTTTAAAGTTCACCCTTTTTATCCTAGACAGCTGAAAAATGCAGTAATTCAAACCGTAATAGGTACATTATGCCATGCATATCCCATCTATATTATATTTTACAGAAAGTACTATTTTGTTGTTTTGTTATTCTCTTGCTCTAAAAAATTGCTAAAATATCTTAAATATTGCTTCTTATATATTCAACAATAAGGTGAAGTTCATACTGAAAATATGCACTCAGATTTGCATATGGATGTTTCAACTCCCTTTCCTCCTGGCACAACACACTGTGCATGCACAATATTGAAATTTAACAGTAATATACCAAAGCATTTCATTCCCTGGTAATTCCTTTGCAACAGTGAGATTTGTCTACTTACCTCTTTGGCATAAATCTCCAGCATTAACAATTGTAACAACAGAAGAAGGAGCAAGAAAAGAGCCAGTTTGAGCCTCTAAACATCACGCATTTGGAATACACAGTGCACATATTTCCCAGTTGTTAGAAGTGACATGGTGTGTGGGTCCTGAAGGATGTGTTTGCAAATGAGTTTCAGAGAAAGTTGAATATGTAATCACAGTTATTTATGAACTTGCTGCACCAGAACTCTTTTGTAGTAGCATGAATGGTATTCTCAGTCAAAAAATGTCACTCATACAGTTCTCCATAAGAAGCCTCTCTAATGTAAATGCCTTTGTTAGCATGGGGGATAGGAAAGAAGGAACATGACAAAGAGGAGTTTTTGGTTATCACAGCTCTCAAGAAAAACATGAAAGGAAGAAGAGTTTTTACAGACACAGTCAAGAAAGAGGTGCTAAGACTCAGGTATTCAAATTTCCTGAAGATATTGCATATCTAACTACTGCAGTAGAGTAATTCTAAAATAAGAAGTAGGTGGAAAGCACAAATTTAGGGTCAGAAAAAAACAAATATAACACTATGCTTTAGTAGTCATGTTAAAACCTATGGAAACATATAGATTAGAATTCACTGACAATTTATATCAGGTGTGACAAAGGTTATTTCATTAGATTTTTATTTTCTCATCACCCATGGATTTGCTTTGATTGCTATGCAGTTCAGTTTAGGGGGCATCCTGCTTGCTCCTTTTTAAAACCACTTCCAAAGTCATCACTATTTTTTACTTCAAATAAATTGCAATTTTCTTTAGTTCAGAAAAAGAGAGGAAGAAAATTTTTTAAAATTGATCATAATAACATTTACCTGCAAGAAATTCAGAGGCAACTTGTTACTGATTTTCACCAGAAAAATTTGGACAAGCCGTGGGCTATATGCATTAAAACAACATATAATCACAACAAAAATAAGAAACTACTTGCTTGTGTTTATGGAGTAAATCTATCAAAAACCTAATTCACCATAGACACAGGATTAAACCTTGTCTCCATTTAACTTCCACTCTTGACTTTAATCTCTGCAAGTCAAACACATTCTATTATTACAGTGACAGCTCTGAGTGTTGTATTGGAACAGTTCAAGTAATTGTTTAGAGGGAAGAAATTACGGAGATTCTCTCTCTCAAATTTTGTTTTATGAATATCTCTTGATTTGCAAAGGTTTGTGGCTTCCTGGTTCTGACTCACAGTTTACAAAGTCCAAAGATTAAACAGCAGTAGAGTAACTGTCGAAGACATTTCTTTATGAAAAATCCTTCTTTTAGGATTTTTCCTTGTTAGCAGCTTTGGCCTCAGAAACAGATGTAAACAATATGTTATCTGCTTCTGTGGAATGCAACAGGTCAGTCCTGGATT